>CM048056.1:11890000-12490000 GCA_026259375.1 Verasper variegatus
ATTTGGGGCTGGGGCTGGGGGGGGGGTAAGGTGGTGTGTGTGTGTTGGTGTGTGTGTGTGTGTGTGTGTGTGTGTGTGTGCTGTGGTGGGTCGGGGAGAAAGGGAGGAGGCAGCAGAGGGTGGTATGAATCAAACCAGAGTGAAAAAACAGTTTGTCTTTTCTTTGAGCTCTGATAATAATGCCACGTGAGTCCCCGCTGCACGGCGTTTATTTACTCTCACAACTCGCAGTGTACACACTTTCACTCTCGCACACATAAACATGTACACACTCTGTCATCAGCGCAGCACACACGCACACACGCACATACACACGCGAACGCCTTCCAGCAGACTTACAAATATGGACATAAACATGTAATCACAACCATGCACGGTCCACTACGGCTGCAGTTTCTCACTCTTTTGACCCCCCCCCCCCCCCCCAACCACCCCACCCCACACACACACACACACACACACACACAGATGGGAGGAGGAGTGATGGAGAAGAGGAGGCTCATAATGGCCATGTGGTTTTAGTTAGGACCGATTCCACCTGAGAGCATAAGAGAAAAAAAGAAAGGACACAGAGTGAATTAGTTTTCTTGGACCAGGTAAGTTTCCAAGAAATTCAACTTGGGTGGTTTTCATCTGTTACAGTAAGTGACATGAAACAGAAGAAAAAAAAGTATACAACAAAGTTTAGATTCAGGGAACAGGTCTTGTTTTATGATGTAGACGTTACTTCATGAAATCTGAGGGACACGAGTGAGGTTTTTAAAAAGAAAGGTGGAGAAATCAAGTCACCTTGACCTTTAGTCCCTTAAGCTCCAAGTACAATGGATCCTACGCATCCCATAATGCAACCTGGTAGTACCTTTTCATTTGAATCCTAACATTTTTGATACGTGCACACGTCTTTTAAAGCTCTACACCTCTTTCTGCTAAACATGTGTGGTCCAACTGGAGATGACCCTGATGACGTCACAATGACATCACTGGGGTTATTCTGTCAGGGTTTAGAAATCTGCTCCAGAGATCCTACATCTGTCTTCTGATGACTACACTGATGACTAACAAAGTCTTTGCGGTTGTGAAACTCTTCCACATTGTCTCACAGTATCAAAAAGTTCCATCTCTTCACAGTAACAGATTTAAAATTCACTGACGTTTCAATTTACAGAAACACTTTCGACATTTACATTTTATTTTCTGAAATTTGGGACACTTTTCCAATTTGAAAATAATCCAATCCATCTTTATTTAAAATCTGCATATCATAATCTTAAGGATCCCAATGATGTCATGGTGCTTTACAAGTATATGTAAATAAGATTATGGAAAAGTTTCACTTTGTGTGAAGGAGCAGCAAAATACTTTCACCAATCTAGGCTGAGCTCAGACTTCAATTCTACCTCATGGTCGCCATCAGTAGATGATGGAGTCCACCCATTGTCCCTGTCCAGATTCCCAGACTGTCTCCTAATTAAAATGAAGCCGAATGGACAAAAGAGAACAGCTTCTAAATTGACCTTGTGGTGAGATTGATTCGTCAGCTGCTGTTTCCAGGGTCAGGAATGAAATTTGAATCTCAATAAAACAGAGTCTGGTTGGATATTTCACTCTTTGGACTCTGTGGAAAATCCATTTAGTTCGTTTTTTTAATGTCCCACTCGGGGGAAATTCAGTTTCACGACACTGCACATTCCCCCCCCACTGCACAGTGAAACAAACAACAGAGCACCACCTCGGAGCTGGAGATGTGACGGGAGTATAGAGTCTGCTCGAACTCTCGAGGCCCATATATGACTCATAAAGCCTCCATTGTGGAAGCCACCATCGGCTCTTATCTCTCTGTCACAACTGAGGGAAATCACCATGGAGGCCGAGAGAAAACACTGTGTCATCTGTCACATCTGCTCCATATATGTGAGTGTCTCTGAAGACAGTGTCTATAAATCCTGGCTGAAGGGAGCATCGCCGCTGCTCCAAGATAATATCTGAGAAGCATCTGTGGATTTGCTCGTCACGCACTGTTGAGTAAATCCTCACATTAAAGGAGGACGTTATAGGAGATGAAGATTGTTTATTACAGTCACTATATGGATCTACATGTATGAATGGAAGCTGTCGTTGAGCACGGACACTGGTGTGAGTGGCTCGTTCTGCTGTCCTTCACCGTGCACAAGGCGAGGCCTCGCTGCAGACAGCCTTGAGGAAAGTGGGCGGGATATCCTCTGGGAGCGCGTGGTTGGACAGCGGGCTCGGAGGCAGTGTCTGCTTATTTGATAAGAAGTCGTCCGTCAGGAAAGAAAATAAACAGTCGAGTGTGCAGCTACTGCAGAGCCAGAGGAAGAGCTGTTACTAGAGCACAACACAATATTTAGACTGCAGGGCTGACGCACATGCACACAGACACACACTGACAGTGGGCAGCACATACACCTGCACACGCTCAGGGGCCAACAAACACTGAGACGTGCACATTTACACGTGCACAGAGAGGAAACAGGTGCTGGGATGAAAACAGAATTTGACAAAAAACACAAATTTAGTTGAACAAACAACCAACAGTGTGGTGATTGTTGATCATGTGCACGCGTGCATTTCAGTTTATTCACGGCACGTACAAATATACATGTGCACGGGCCAACAGCGCATCTAGTACAGGAAAATGTATTATAATGCCTTGTTTAAGTTTTTTTTTTAAAACTAAAGTACCTCTGGAATTGATGCAGTTCTTAAAATGAAAATAAGACGAAATCAAATCAATAAAATGAAATAAAAGCAATGTACTTACAGACTCATGTTGCAGAGGAACACTGGCACAGAGGGCGACACTGTTTGTGGAATCGTTCACTGGTGCTTTAGACCACTTACTGTACTACCCAGTAATTTACTGTTAAAGGTTAATTCATTTAAAAAACATGCTGCTGAATGCATTTCTCAGACACTGAGTAATTTCTGTTCAATTCTATAATATCTGTAATAACTGAGCCTTGCATGGGTTGTGTAAACCGTCGCAGAGAAACATAGAGAATGCATTTATTTTTGTCACTGTTCTTTTTACGAGGTAATACACTGCAGTTATTTCAGTCTGCACTGAACTTACTGCACCACAGGAACGAAACCTGCGGCGGAGAATGACTTGACTTGATTCTCCCTGTGATTGATTACATGAGTCAAGCAAGCTTCTTTTTTTTTTAATACCAGGCAGAAATGAAAAGAGAAAGAAATGGCGGCCTGGAGCGATGGGAAGAAAACGATCCAAGACTTGTAGGATGCATTTAGAAAAAGCCAGGAGAAGTGATTTGTAGAGCTAAACTTGCAAAAACACAGACGTGGTCCTGATCTGTATCACGATCAATCATTAATCCATTTATAAAATAAATATCCTCTACTAGACAAAGGTACAGAGAATAATTGGTATTATTCGGATATTCTGAGTATTGTTGCAGTGTGTTGTTCATGTTATTATGACCCCCCCCCCCCGTGCTTTGTGATTATGCTTGTTTGTGAAAGCATCTCTTGTGTGTTTAGATAAGGAAGGAGGGGGGGGAGCCGAGGGACTGCAAGAGTCCTGACCTTCTGGCTCTGAGCCCCGCCCTCTGGCAGTGACTGACAGATAGCATCAGTGCAGCGCCTTATCAGCTGCCGGGTCCCTGCCCTCTGATCTGGGATCTGCCTCCCAGCACCACAACAACATGGAAGAGGAGGAGGAGGAGGAGGAGGAGGGTGGGAGATGGGGAAACATGCCAAGGCAAAGGGGGCACGGAAGAGCAAACACACACACAGATATGCACATATAAGGACAGGTATGGTCATGTGAGGGAAACCCACTGTTTTGACATATTTTGTGATTTATTTGGCTTTTTGTGTCGCACAAATGTGAGTTCGACACAACAGAATTAATAATTTATTTAATAAACAAGGGGAAAGCAACGCTTGAGTTTTCTGTTTAACTTAAGAACCAGGCAGCTTTATTTAATGTTGCCTGCTTTCACTGTGTGAATTAGTCATAATGACAGTCGTTGCCAGTGTGTGTGTGTGTGTGTGTGTGTGTGTGTGTGTGTGTGTGTGTGTGTGTGTGTGTGCTGTTGCTTTTGGACAGTATGCCTTTCTGTGTTTGTGGCCTGTGTTTGGGAGCCTCTGTAAGTCATTTGCTGTGTTTTTTGGAGGGAGTGAGATCATGCTTCGCTGCTGACACTGAACATAAAGACGCATTGAGTGGAGCACGGAGCATAGGCCAAGTCTGGAGGTACGGGGGAAAAAACAGGGATTTACACACACACACACTCTCTTTCACTCTCTTAGGGCAGTGAGTGTAGAGGGCTCCCGAGGGCCAGGGGGACTATCGTGTTCCCCGTTAATTATGACCGTCTGGCAGGCTGGAAAGCAGGAAGTCGGAGAGGGAGACGTGGAAAGAGGGAGGGATGGTAGATAGATGATAGGAGGGAGCGGGGTTGGGGGGTTGGGGGTGAGAAAGTGAGTCAAAATAAGGGAGGAGAAGCAAAAGCCAAGATGGATGATGGGAGGAAAGAGGGAAAAGTATGAAAGGGGAGTCCAGGAAAGGAAAGGGGGGGGAGTGATAGAGAGACAGATCCAAATAAAACCATACACAGGGAGGGAATGGATGATAAAACCAGGTGCCTGATAAAAAATGTCAAATATCAGGGGTTTTTCTCCTTGCGCTGCCACTTTGTCTTCTGGCGTCCACTCTCTGACGTCCACTCCCCGGTCTCGGCTTTCGTAGAACCGTTTGACCCTGAGAGCAACACAGGCTTGTGTCTGCAACTATTTACTCTCTACCCTTTTGTACCAATCCCACTCCTCTGGTGGACCTACTCCTCATCCCCTGAGAGCAAAAAGCAGACGTAGGTGAATGAGGCAGCACTGGCAGACTGTATATTCAGATATTAATGTGTTTAAAAAGTGAAGTGGTGTACGGACACTTCCCTGCATCGGGCCAAACAGCCACATGAGCTGAGCAGAGCGGGTCTGGGATTTAACTGGCTCCAGGTCCAATTAGGACTGTCTGCCTCATCTGGACACGGTTAGCTGCTCGAGTCAAAACTCACACTTCACTCCAACAGGGATATAAAGTCACAACTCTTTTCGACTGCAGGGCCAGTTTAAGCTTTAATACCGGGAATATTTACTGCGCCGCACCAGTCATAACATGGCTGCGTTGATAAAGACCTGGAAGAGGAGAAGGCCGAGTGAGACGGAGCGAGGCTGGCGTGCCGCTGTCAGATTGTGTCAATAACAGGATTTTTTTTACTTTTTCCATGTTGCAACACACGAGTTATGTTTGAGGCTTTTGCTGAGGGCAAACAATTACTGGAACAATCGCAAGAACAAAATCTCTACACTAACAATGCTCGGAGTTAATCCTTCAAGTGGATATTAAGTGAACAGGCGCAGGCCAAGAAATACAGATATGTTCTCTATATATTCATGGAAGAAACACGTTTTGAAAATGAGCATCTTCTTTGTATCATGTGTGTGTTTGTGTGTGTACTAGCCTATATATGGCATAATATTAGTATATAGGATTTGCAGGATTTTGATTTACTGTTGTCTATAAAGATCAGATTTCAGGCTAAAAAGAAAAGATGGGGGGGGATCTCAAACAGTGAAAAACGAGTAGAAATTCAGAATAATTGTAAGATCATCATCTCTAAATATATCAGCATACTGCCTACGAAAGCTAATGTCATGGTGGCTAATGCTGCTGATATTTCTGTTTAAAACACTAATGTTGTGGTACTTCCTATTCAAAGGTTGTATAGCTTGTCCAGTTACAGTTACAGTCCACACTTCAACTTTTCAAATGGCAAAAAGTTGATGATGTCGATGCACTGATGTTAATTAATGAATAAACCTCGCTGTGCTTCTTACCTAAATGTTCACCTTTATTTCACGTTGTCACTTTTTGTATATTGAATCCCGGGCTCCCTCATTTTTTTCTACAATGTTGCTTCAAATAAATGTCAGACTTTGTTGTAATCACAGAGATGTAATAAAAACATTGTCTAAAAGACAAAACAGAAAAGCTAAAAGGAAATTGTTCGAGGATGACGATGGGTGGATCTTGGCTTAGAGGCTTAAAGTTTGGAAACAGCGATGGAAAGTTACAGATTTTAGCTTTAAGCAATGATGGTGACCCACTTTGACGAAAGTGGATGGACGTCAAGTTGCAAAATCCGTGGAAAAACTAACAAAACAAGTAAATACTGTAAATGAAATAAACCAAATGAGCCTCAACAAACAAATGTCTTCCCTGTCACCTCGGTTTTAGATGTGCAATAAAAAAATAAAAAACAGTTGCAGAAAATTACATCCCATGGATCCAAGTTACCGCTGAGCATAAAAACAACATCTAATCAGAGCGTTCACACGGCACATTCCTCATCGTGACACACTCGCTAACTCAGCCTGAGGTCCGACCCCACCTGAGCCTGGATCTGTGTCTCAACAGCACAATCACACTGGAATGAGAACCAATAACAGCCTATTACCCTCCATATCCCTCCAGCACACACACACACACTCACACACACACACACAGAGAGAGCTTTACATCAATGGAAATGAAAAAGAACAATAAAATCTCCGGATATGAAAAGCTCCGGAGGCAACAATGCATAGTACAAGATGCTCCCTCTTTATATGTGTGTGTGTGTGTGTGTGTGTGTGTGTGAGAGAGAGTGCTTTAGTGCTTTGGAGACATCTGAAAGGAAAAATATGTCATAAATCTCTTCTCCCTCAGTTGCAGGAAGAATTTTGATTGTGTGTCTGTCTTTGGAAGCCCAGGGCGCAGTGCAACGTGTAGCTGTGTCTGCAAAACTCAGGCATGTTTCCTCCAATAGTGTTCTTTACGAACTTTACACTGCTATATTCTACTTACTTACATTAACTGTATCTGAAGGCTGTAACATATACTTTGCACAATCAGGTTTTATGTGACGAACAATAAATAAAACTGTTATATTGAAAGTCTCTGCTTCGTTATTAATACTCACTGATTGTACATTTCCAGGTAAATTCAGTTGGTATACTTGGCACAAGGCAAATGACGCCGCACACGGCTATACAATACAGGAACGGAGTAAAACACCCAAATTAGAGATCGTCTTATAAATAATAACGTTATTATGTGAGGTCATTATGAAACTGTGCTGGACAAATTAGAATATGGCCGGCCGCCACAGTCTTGATGATTAGTCTAATGGGACAAACCTGCTTGGACATGGGGAGAATGGGCATTAGGCTTGGCAGAGGAATATGCTCTCAGTGTTCCTCTTGTTTGTTTGTTTGTCTGTTGGTTAGCAGGGTTACGCAAAAACCACTGGACAGATAAGGGTCAGGACAGAGCCCGTTGGACCACATTTAAATTAACTGGACCTGGATTTTTACTGGGATCTGCACCAAATTCCAAATAGATGCCAGTTCCCTAAATAGGAAAGATTTATTTCATCAACATCCATGAATTATTCTCTGATAAATCAACAACAATCTAAAAGACAGTGAAAAAAAAGAACATAGCTATATTATAGTGAATAATGATATTTTCCGAAACGTGGAACAATGCCTGAAAGTGTTGAGGAAATATTTTTTCTTCTTATGTGACATTCACCATTTAAAACACAGTATGTTAAATTAAACATTTCTATTTTTCTCAGCTCATGAAAAATGTACCTCTTGTCCACACACCGAGACGCCGAGAGTTTGAGAAGCTCAACAGCAAGTTTTAAATAAAGAAGCAATATCCTGATTATATCCTGGATAAGCCGAAGAGTTCATGTCTTCATATGTGCACCGACTCAACCGTAGTACTTTCCACTTTAAAGTCAGATAACTGTAAAGTACAGTTTGGACCTCAGGACGGGTTTTGTTACTCAAGCGAGGGATTTTTGTATTTTCTCCTCCACTGTAGAAAGATAAGTCATGTGCATGAAGCTGCAGTTGAGAGGTCACGAAACACCATCATTCACTTTTCTATGGAGACATTTTCCCATGAGCGCCTTCTGCATTTCTTTTTTTATTTTGTAATTTAAGAGAGGAAAGAAATTTCGAAGAAGAAGTGGTGGAAAAAAAACAGATGACTCCAGACCCCTGGCTTGAATCTCTCACTGGACAGCTCTGACATGTGCTCTGCAGTTTTTCAGCCCGCCTGCATTTATTTTTAGATGTATATGCTAACAAAACGCCTGCCACTGTACTGTTGACTCTACCTCCCATCATGCTTCATTTAATCCTTTATTCAGATACTGTAGTGGTATTATTCTCCATAAAGAGGAAGGTCCTGCAGGACGACACTGGGCTGGTCCAGAAACACCTGTTGTTTGAATGGCTGGGTTATTGCAATGATACGAACCATGACTGAGGGTGTTTGTGCAGCGACCGGCAGCACATTTCTCCTGTCAGGGCCGATGAACCCTGACACTCCCACTGAGCTTCAGGTTGTTATTGTTATCATGGAGACAATCGTGAGAGGGTCTGATTTTTAAATTTTCAGCCTTATCTTAACACAAGCGTGAAAAAATATATTTGTCTCTGTTATCATCCCTCTTTTCTTTACTGGTCCGGGAAATGATAACTAGGCTATATTCACAGTCCTCGGTCTAAGGCCCATGATACAGTGATGTGCATTATCAGCGAGCCTGTCACAGTGTATGTGGTGAATGGATGAAAATGATTTCAGTATTCTGCAGAATGCATTAGAAGTCCGGTGAATTGTAACTCTGTGATGCATGAATGTAAAAGTCGAGACACGTACTCAATGAGTAATACTGAAAATGCAGCAAATGAAAAACCATGTTTTGAGCCATAGCAGAGACCTTATGACAGCACTGGGGTTGTTATATTTTTTTATTTTACAAGCCTGTAAAGCATCATTTCATGTCATATTCTGAGCATATAGCATATGGGCTTATTGGTCTGGATGATATTAAACTGAAGTACTTGTCCAATGCTCCAGTGGCGTCTGAAACCACCATTACAAAGTATCACTCCGTCGATTTCTGTGACTTTTTGAAACCTACAATACAAAAACCTTGTCCATTCTACTGGTTGTTAACAGCAATCTTTCATAATTTCCCCATTGATCTCAAAGATAATCTTTTTGCTGGTGCCCAGTATGAGCACTTCCACTGTTCCAACGCCACAGCTGCACAGCAATAGATGAGAATGATATATGTTCACACTGATGTTGCACTGTGATCACATCACAGCCAGCATGAACTGGAGGTATTGAATATTTCGTCATGACCTGTTCAATAACTTGTCGTCTATACTGATTAATGTGAACATACAAAGAGAGAGAGGACAGGATTCTTCTTCTGTCTCCCTTTCATGTGTATGAGAGTGATTTAGTTCACCTATTGACAACAAAGTATGTGTGTGTGTGTGTGTGTGTGCGTTTTTGTGTGATTCATTCTGGTTTTGTCACACTGAGGAAGTGACACAGCTGTTAAGGTCAGCAGGATACAGAAGAGAGAGGGAGAGAGAGCGGGTCGTTGTCATGGCGCCCAGCAAAACAATGGAGTGAGGAGGTCGGAGAGGAGACGGCATCGCACAGTTTGGACCCTCGAGGAGAGATCACCTCATACTCCACACACACACGCACACACACGCACAGTGTTGGACTATACACTCTAAAAGAATGGGACACACACTGGCAGAATTCACACCTGACAGCTGACGCCCAAAACTCACCCCGCGCTCTCACTCCATCTAACTCAGCGTCTTTGTTGGCGAAACACACAAATCACGACACATGCTCACACAGCGCTGACATCGCCTCCTCTCCTCCTCGCTCGCCATCACTTTCATAACAACATTTATAATCATCTACATGACAATCTGTGTGGGGCTCCACAGTGAGGCTCGGGGGTGACAGGGGTGAGCGCTGAAGGGAAGCGGTGCATGCTGGGATTGCGGCCTGCTGAGAGAGTGGCATTCTGGGAGGCGGTGTCCTGCGGGCAGGGCCTCTGGGGGATGCTGTATGGTTAATAGGCCTTTCATGGCCGGCCCACAAAGCCTTTTGTCCCGGGCTAATTCATCCTGCCCAGCATGGAGAGATGGAGAGGGGGGGAGGGGCGTCGTGGAAGGTTTTATTATTTATTTTTTAGGGGTTGGGAGTCCCCATTTTTTTTTTCCTCCTCACTTTCTGCTCTGCAGTGTGGTGCAGGGGGGGGGGGGGCGCTAGTGTGAGGCAGCCACATGCAAACAGGGGCCTGCTTGGTAGCAACAACACCAAAACATTGGCAGAAGTTGCAAAGCGCTGGCAAACTGCAGCACAACACTGGAAAACACTCACGATTAAATGACTCCTTGGAAACATCTTGAGGCTGGAATATCCTGCTGGGTCTGATGCTATGATGTAGATATTCAAATGCAGGGGGAAAAATGGCTGAAGACGTCCACAATATGTCTGCACGCAAACACAATCTGATGTGCACAAGAGCCACAGGTGTCACGGAGGGCCACGGCTTGTCAGTGGGTCGCAATAACGCCTCAGGTGCATCATGGTGGGAGTTCCTGCATTCACAGAGGCGAGACCACCACCAACAGAACCCCCCCCCCCCACTATCAGAGCCTGTGAACTGGGAATAGTCAGTTATTAATGAAGTGGACTGGAGCGGCTCCCATGGTTTCAAAGTGTGCTGATTGAAGTGGTGAAGAAGAATTCCTCAGCCGGGGACGGGGGTGTTAGAGCTGTGATCACTCTGGTATGGAAGTGTGTCAGTCTGAGTCTGAGTGTGTGTGTGTGTGTGTGTGTGTGTGTGTGTGTGTGTGTGTGTGTGTGTGTGTGTGTGCACTGTCCTGAGTGAGCCCGTCCACAACAACACAACCCAGCACAGAACTGCACAGCTGCACTAGACGGCCTGCAGGCCTCAATAGATGGGGGTCAATACAAACTCTGTGGGGACCAACGAATACCAAATCAGGGGGAACAGAGCAGGAGGAGGGGGAGGGGGAGGGGGCGCACTTTCCCCCTACAGGACACCGTAGTTTTGAGCACATGAAGTTTTTGAAGGAGTTGTTTCTTCACGTGCACACACCTTCCTGTGCGTTGTGTGCGCGTAACTACCTTTCCACGAGCCCAAGTCCTCCGCAGCTGCGTGTGTGCACGGATCTGCTGCGTGGAGAAACGCGCAGGACCCAGCTCCGGGGATTTTGGGAGCCAGTCAGTCCCCATTGTTCAGATCCCTCCTCCTGCTTGGGAAGTGGGAGGACCCGAAAAGGCGTCGCAAAAGGGAGAATTGTTTGAGAGCTCAGTCATCCAAAAACGGCCTTTCAATGTGAGAACTTGGGGGAGCCGAGGAGAAAATGTCGGTGGCATCGCAGTAAATTACCCAAAAAAGCAGCGAGGCTTTTTTTTTTTGAGAGGGAAACGAGAAGTTCAAAACGGTTGCTGCTTTTCTTGTTTGGGACTAAATCTCGGCGCAGAGGAGAGGAAGGAGGCCGGGAGGAGATCGGGTGGCTACAGCGAGGTGCGAGCAGCCTTTCGGTGAGTTTTATCCCTTCGTGCGCTCCGTGTTTTTGCGCTGTTCCCCTCACTATCAGCCTGTGTTATAAACTTATACCAACCTGTGTGCGTGTTTGCAGTCTCACGGGAGTCTCCACCAACTTCTACGAACCTTAGTTGGCGTACAAAGTTGCGATTTTGGTGTTAAATGACTACTTCACGCTGGTGATAGCTACATTCGTGGTTTGTTTTTCCTTCGCTTGTTGATTCACGCAAACTTTACTACAAACTACCCGCGCCACGGATCATCTTTACTTGAATGGATGTGCGCGTGTTTGCTCGATCGGTCTGTGGAGTTGGTTTAAAGTAGGAAAAGTGAACTTTACGCACGGACTTAGCCTGTTGTTGATGGCTCGAGCTCCGCGTCCCGTAGTCTCCCGAACACTTAACTCAATGTTCCGCTTTTATTTGTGACCACTTACAACACGATACATGCGCGAGGGTGAGGATCAGTCCCTTGTGACACGTTGCAGAGATTCGCGGTTGTGTTTTGGGACGTTTGTGCGTATTTCGGGGGTGAAAGTGTGTCTGCGCTTTGCAGGCCGCAGCCTATAGTCGGTTCCCATAGGGTAACAGAAAACAGACATGGTGAAGCTCTGCCAGGTTTACCCCCATGTTATCATGAGGGTGCAGGAGTGGAGCTGTGCATGCTGAGGCCCTCCGAACAGTCTCCTCAGGTTATGTCAGCTGTGCGGAAAAGCGGCACCAATGCCCATTATATTCGGGAAAGAGTTGTTTTTATTTGAGGCATCAGTTTCCCAAAGATGCATCTGCTAATGAAGATTGAAACGGCTCCACATCCCATCCTGTTTCCTCCATCCTCACCATCCTGTTGTCATGGAACAACAGCTCTACCTGTGCGCGTTCTGTCTCCTTCCCTCCTACACCCAAACTCCTGTCCTCGGAATAAACAAAGCCTCCATTACAGTGACAGCATCCAGGACGGATCCTCCTCATATCACCCCCTCATTCAGGGCTGATTTAATGAGAAAATGTTTGTCTTACTCCTCACCGGCCCTGCTAATGAGTGTTGGCCCGGGTGTCACTCACCGTGGGGGCCCGGTGGAGACACAGAGGACACGCAGGAGGAGGAGGAGGAGGAGGTGGTGGTGGTGGAGGTCTGCAGGAACAGCCGCGGGGGCTCAAGTTTCCAACCCCAGGTGTCGTTTTGTTATTTGGATTACATGAAGCCTCCTGCGCCTCGCATGGAGGAACCTCGGGCGATCCAGTGACAGACATGGCATCAGACAAGAGCGGCCGATTGTTCCCACTGAATCAATGTCACTTGGATTAAAAGTCGAAACGAATGGCCTGGTCTCCTCCAATTAGGCGCACAGCCTAAAAAAAAACGGAGAAGCAGCCTCTTGTTGGTTTGGTTGTTGTTGTTGATCATCTCTGGCAGTCGGGAGGATGAAAGTTGAACTAATTGATTTCAGTCTGATTATCTGCCTGTTTCTCACACTGCCACGGCCCCTTTGATTGATTATGTGCTGGATGGAAAAACATAATTACAGGAGTTCATGATCAGGTTTGCAGCAGCCATGTACCCGTCACAGTATCCTCGCATTCATGTCATCCCAGTGTCATAACGTTAGGGGTTAAAATACAAGAAAGCAGATTGAATCCATATCTGCACATCATATATACACTTCATGTCCCTCTCTATGCTATAACACCATGCTTTTATTAATTCAGCTGAATGAAACGCTCTCAGGCTGCAGTCCACTGCCAAAATATGAGTTATTGCCGGGAAGTACGGAAGTGGTACTGTTGATACTCCTTCAAACCAAAGCTGGAGCCAAAAACTATTAATCTGCAACTTTCTTTCAGTCACGCAAGTCATTTTCAGGCAAATATCCCATAATTCCAGCCTCACACATGTAAGAGCTTGCTGTTTTTTGGGTTGTATGTGATGGAAAACTGAATATATTTGAGTTTATTCTGACATGTGATAACAAGCCAACATATTTGGGTTCTGAAACGTTGCTCAGATCAAATAATCAGGTATAAATATGGTGTGAGGTGACAGATGATCATTGATAATTTTACATTTGCACTTGGACTATTATAAAGTAGATCAAATCCATAACTGAATATTCCAGGTGAAATCCCTGTAGATTTGTTATAGTATAGACATATGTTTTTCAAACCCTTTTAGAATAAAGTCCCAGGCCACAACTATTACAAACTAAAAGTAGAGAAAAACACTTTTGAAGGTGTATAAAGTCCTGAAAATGTGCTCATCCGCAGGTTCAGGATTCTAAACTAACTTCCTTGTCTTTTCGATACAGTCTGATGAGTTTGTTACCAGGTAGAACTTTACAGTTAAGCCTGATCTTGAAACTTAATTTGATTGACTATTGGTTTCCTGCCAAACAGACGTGTAGCGGAGACTAGTTTTCCGCGTATTTGGCCAAACTCTGCTGGATAGATTTTCATCCAGTCTATTGGAGCTGAGTTTTCGAATGTGTGTCTCCTTGTAAAGAGAAGTTACTGTGTGGATTTAGGTTTGCAGCCAATAGCTATAGTTTCCTGCTCATATATAACGTTGCCTCTGCCATGTTGAGGTATGATGTCAGATATGAGTGGAAGGATAGGATTTTACTTTTCTCACCAGGAGGTAAATCAGAGTCTTAAGGTGGAGATGGATTTCCAGATGCACTTTTCAGAGTATAAACAGCCAGCGGTTTTATCGTGGACTGCTGCTACTGCTCCCATCTCATGTTTGTGATCAGAGAGCTTTGACTGCGGTGTTGGAAAGTTGCAGCGTTGTTGTTGTAAAGGGTGTAGCATCGGTGTAAATTCACAATGGAGAAAAAAAAAAGTCCTTCCTGAGGGCATGCTTTCATCTCTGTGACAGCGGGTACACTCCTCCAGCCAATAAGGTGTGTGTGTGTGTGTGTGTGTGTGTGTGTGTGTGTGTGTGTGTGTGTGTGTGTGTGTGTGTGTGTGTGTGTGTGTGTGTGTGTGTGTGTGTGTGTGTGTGTGTGTGTGTGTGTGTGTGTGTGTGTGTGTGTGTGTGTGTGTGACAGTTCTTGTCCCATCAGGATTATCTTTGCACAGGAATGTATTGCTTGTCATTTTGGCCCTTAAAGGCTCACCTGCATTGTCGTTTTAGGATTACACAGAGGAAAAAGAGGAAAAGAGCGTTTGTAAGAGGGAGTTTACACCTTTATAGTTATTCTGGATCATTGTACTTGTCATAAACTAGCAGGGAAAACGCACTCCTGGCCAAATAAGGCTGCCTCATTTCCCGGAGCTGGACATTATTGGCCTGTTGACATACGGTGCATTAGTCCTCCGGTGCTGACAGATTGGAGGCTCGGGTACAGGCCCGTGCGCCCCCGGGAGGGTTCCTGTGTCCAGTCAGACATTGGATAACCAGAGAGGGACACCTGGACCGGCAGGTGGCCGGGGTCCAAACCCCTCCCCTGGGGCTGCATACCTCTCTGCTCATGATCTTCCTTGTCAGCCAGGACCACAGAGAGAGGGAGGAATGTAAGGTTTGAAAAAAAAGGGGGGGAATAGTGAAGGAGAAAGTTGTGACGGGGAGTTGGATAGGGTGATTATTTAGTACCCTTCCAATAACAGGGCTTAGTTTGTGTGCGTGTCATAAATATAATCAGGCATCCACTTGACGGCTGATTATTGATCGTCCAAGGTCTTTAAAACCAGTTGAGTCGATTAGTTCCACCACTCAAAGTAAAAGTGAAGAAGCTCTTGAATGGATAATGAAGTTTCCCAAACCACGCTCTCACACCCTCTCTCTCTCTTTGACACACACGTGCAAACACACACACACACACACACACTGTGAGTGTGGTGTGAGTGCTGTTAGATCAGTGATCAACTCCAGACTCTGTGAAGTGTGTGTGTAGACAAATAGTCCTGTGTGTGCAAAGCAGATATTTGGACAAAGATTAGAGGGCTGTTATTACGAGCCAAAAGCAACCCAGACACTCCAGTAGATCATTCACACACAGGCACGAGGTCGCACCCTGACTGCTGCATTTAGGCCCCACCACACACTCCCCTTTATTTGTTTCTAACACACACACACACACACACACACACACACACACACACTCTGCTAAATTTGGTGTATTCAGAGTCTGCAGTTCAGGTGTTAGACCTGGAGCCTGCACGCATTTCCATCCTTTCACATGCTGTAACGCAAATTAAAAAGCTGCACCACTGCGTGCCGTGTTCCTGTCTCGAGCATGTGTGAACGAAACAATAAAAGCATCAGGAAGACAAAAAAAGAAAAGAACCTGGCTCGTGTTCCAGCGCTTGATCCAATAATCAGTTTTAAAGTGTTGCCCCAGAGAGAAGAAACTCATCATCGAAGAATGTCAAACTGGCAGGAGAAGACATGATTCAACAGAATAAATCACTGGGCACCAGATTAGTTAGTTATTGGGCCCCCGAGGTTATTACAGCTGGAATTTTCCATTTGACAGCGCTCGTCTCTGTGTGCCGTCCAAATCGTGTGGTTGTGGAGTTTTTATTTAATGATATTAAGGGGCTCTGCCGTAGGATAATGCACATCCGAGGCTCTGAGTGACAGGACAAATGTGCTTGACCACATCTCTCTCTTTCTCACACACACACACACACACACACACACACACACACACACACACATCCATCCTCTGAAACTGAGAGCTCTCTTTGAACCGAGCCTCCTCCAGCTGTTTGTCCTCTTTAAGAAACTCCTTTCGTACGCAGCGGATTTTTACTTTATAACCGCGGAGCAGGGAGTCAGGAGTCAAAAGTCGTCCTGCACCATCTTGAACGCAGTCGACGGCCCACACCCTCGATTTGCTGTTCAATTTCCTGCCCCTCTCTGTTTTCTAATAACGCTCATATCTGTTTTTCCTATAACTTTCCCCCTCCGGTCGTTGTTTTTATATAACTCCACGGCCTCTCTCCATTCCACCTCCTCCTCCTCCTCTCTTCCTTATCTCGATTTCCAAATGCCTCCTCGTATCTGTTTTTCATATAATATTTCACTCGCTCTGCTTTTCTCTTCCGTCCTTCATCTCCCACTGAGTTGTGGGGCCAAACCCCCCCCCCCCCCTCTCTCCCTCATTTTTTTCCCCCTCCTGCTGAATAATGGGGAGAAATTGCTCTTGATTTATAATTGGTTCCATTCACTCTGATGCATGAGCTGCCAAAGGAGTTCGGGGGCCCCTTTCACCCGCCCTCCACCCACCCCCTTAAACCATCCCCCCCCCCCCCCAAAAAAACGACGCAGGAACACACAGGGAGCGGGGGACTGCACATGCACGTACAGCCATGAAACTCCATGTATGTGACTCGTGTGTGTAGTTTGTGTTTTCGGGTCGCAGATAAGTGGTAGCCTGTTTTTTTTCCCTTCTTTTTCTTCTTCTTCTCGCATGTTGACGTTTGGTGTTGGAAAAACTTCCTGAGGTCTGCATATTTATGTGCCTCTGTGAGTATACTTTTACCATGTAATAGGAGTTTGTGTGATTGCTTGCTTATGTGTCGTCAAGTGTGTGTATGTGCATGGAGAGAGAGAGAGAACACAAGCAGGGAAAGAATGGTTGTGGGTAAGTGAAATATGTAACTGCGTGTGTGTGTTTGCATGTGTGTGTTGTGTGATGAGTACTGTGAAATCCAGGGTATTAGTTTTGCCAGTAGAGTATGGGACTGATTATGTGTGTGTGTGTGTGTGTCACTTAAAGCTTCCCACAAATTGTCCAACTTCTACCGAAAGTTACACTTATAATATGTTTTTGTACAGTGATATGTTTGAATATATGGGTACATATATAAACCCATATATGGGTTTTTTTTTTTGTTGCCATTCTCACACACACACGTACACGTTCATACACTGCATCAATGGGCATCACCTTTTCTATGAGAACTGGGGTCGAACCGCTGACCTTTTGGTTGGAGGACAACCCACTGTAACCCCAAACCCAAATGTGGAGCTACTCGGTTCATGTTTACCTGATTAAAAGATTCAAACAATCTATTATCAGAACCTTTTAAGTACATCAGGATCATATATACAGTTTTAAATGCATCCGTAAGGTTAGTTGTTCGATCGGCCATTAATATTTGATTTTATTCTTGTTATTGTTTATCTGTGTAGCCAACGAGCTGGACTGCAGCTCGTTGGCTACTTCTTGTATCTGTCCGGCAAACCTCTTCATTTCCTTTTTCTATCCATTTTCTTCTTCTTTCCCACTTATCAATTTGTCTGTTGTCCCTTCTCTCCTTCAATATGTGGTTGGGTCCAACATCTGAGACCACTTTTCCCATTTGTAACCTCCCCTGTTCCTTATTTCCTTCCATATACACCTTTCCTTATGTCAATTTTCCTTTTTCTATTATCCAGCTGACATTCTTTCTATTCATCCATCCATCTTCTGTCATTCACCTTTCCTACCTTCTTTCTTTCCTTCTATTACCCTCCTTTCCTCTCTTGTTTCGATCATCCATTCATCCATCCATCCATCCATCTGTCCACCTATTAACTCATGTCTTTCTTTCTTTCCTTTTATTCTTGCTTCTAATTATATTCATTCTTTCATCAAATTTCCTTCTCTATCCATCTGTTCTTATATCAGTTATTTCAATCCTAGTCACTGCCCCCCTTCCTTCCTCCCTCCCTCCCTCCCTGTCTTCCCTTCCTTCCTTCCTCCCTCCCTGTCTTCCCTTCCTTCCCTCCCTCCCTCTGATGTAATTGTCTCGTACCTACATCACTCTGTGGTCCATCTCTTTGGCTTAAACTTCCCCTGAAGCTGCGATGATGTGATCCTGTTCCCATGGCCCCGGTGGGCACACTGGCATCCAACACCAGGCAGCGGAATGCGTGTGGGTGTGTGTGTGGGTGTGTGTGTGTGTTCACCGTGGCACCATAATTAGCTCTCCGTGGTTAATTCAGCTTCGTTATCTAAATTATGCAAATGCTGCGGTGCCTAATTGATTAGAACGCCCCCCTTCTTTCCATTGCAGGGTCTTTCCAGATCCCTCTCGTTAATCCTCGACGCTCTGTAGCTCGTTAGTGTCGGTATGGGGGGGGCAAAGGAGGGGTTGGACGAGCATATAGCTCGTTAATACTTTGTGAAGTGTGTGTGTGTGTGTGTGTGTGTGTGTGTGTGTGTGTGTGTGTGTGTGTGTGTGTGTGTGTGTGTGTGTGTGTGTGTGTGTGTGTGTGTGTGTGTGTTATGAAGGAGGAGGGGGTAAATTCTCAGCCTCGTTAGGGATGCTTAGATGCTTTTGATGTGTAATTTTACGGCATGAGAACGAGCGATGTCTCGAGTGGAGGATTTGGACCGGTTCTCTTTCCACCTGTTGGCCAGAGCCCTCATGCCAAGATAAGACTCCAGAAGGTTCTCATCTTGCTGGAGAGAGCTCGTCCGTGGGGAGCGGAGAGATGGATGGGAATAGATTAGGAATTTCTTCTTCGCCAAGGTTTTATACAACAAAGAGGAGTGGATGTTCTGCACGTCAGTTTGAGCTCTCCCTCGCACTTTGAAGAAGAGAAGCCACTTCAAGCAGCTTTTACGTGCTGTAAAAACATTATCTCTGTATTTCTAAGTTTTGATGCAGGGGAACAAATCAGATATGAGAGAATCATACTTTAAACTTACTAACATTCCATTTAAGGCCCTTTATTCAATTTCCTACCCTCTATCTTTACAAAAAATGAATAACAAGTGATTGCATGTTAAAAACTATATTGGGCCAGGTCATCTATGCGTTATTGGAGTTTGACTCCTAAAGTGACATAACTAATAACTTGACATGTGTACAATTAAGTTCTGAAACAATGAATTGATTCATCGGCTTGTTATGGACCAAACATTGATTGACAGGTTAATCAATAATGAAAACAGTCATAATTTGCTGCCCTTGAATATCTTGTTGCCGTGTTGTTGCTCTTTCCCTGCTTGATGGTCCACTGGTAAAGCGGGTGTGTTCCTGTTTTGTTAAGCAATCTCCGGGACCCTCCTCGTCCTCCACCAGCGCTCGGCACAGGCCCCGGGCCGGAGCGAGAGGCCAGCGAACAGATTGACAGAGTGAGGGGAAAATATGTTGGGACATTCAGTGACGCTCTCACACACGCTCTCTCAAACACACCCTCTCATTGACGAGGCCCTGCTCTCTCCTCCTGCTCGCCTGCCAGTTGACATCCTCTCTATTAATTTGAGTCGCTGCTCTGCTTTCTCAGCCAACCTCTCCACCCCCACCACCCACACCCCCGACTCCGACCATAAACCCCCTTCACCCATCTCACATCAATCCCCGCCTCCCTCCCAAACTCTCCACATACTACTCTCAAACCTCTTGGTCATTGAGCCCCCTCCTCCTCCTCTTTGGTCATTGAGCAAGGCCCATCAGCTCTTCCCCGGGCCCTTCAGAGTAGCGTCTCCCCTTTCTCCCGGGGTCCACGGGGTCTTTGTCCGTGCACCGGCTCACTGCTTTACAATGACTCTCCACTCTATTAAGGTGCGTTCTGCCTGTTAGCGTCGCCAGGGGCAACTGGCCTCCCGCATGGCAGCTATGCAGCATGGCATTGTGGGCCGCGGGCTCGAGCGGGGCAGTTGAACCCCCGGCACTCCTCACACTTGACACCGCATGTGTTTATCTAAAGGGGGGCTTTGTGGTGTTTGGAGAACCTCGATGGAAGAGGGGTGGGGGGGACACAGGGTGTAAAAAGACGTAAAACTGGGGAAGAGGGGGGGGTTTCGGGAGGTGATAAATATTCAACAGCTCAGCTCCTCAGAAGGAGTTACTATCCTGCAGCCCCTCCACCACCTCCTCCCCTCCCGTGTGTCCTCTCCATGCCAGAAAGCAGATGGAATGTGAGAGCTCAGGGAGGAGGCTCCAGTCTGGTTTTATCCAATTAGCAGGGTTGTCAAAATGAATTTATCCACGGAGGCAGCAGGACAATGGGACCGGCAGTGGCCCGGGAGAACAGGGGCCCCGGTGTCTTTACTTAGCACGCTCACAATGAACTTCTGTCAAGTGACTCTCCACCACAGAGACATATTAGGCACTCGGATACCTACACTCACGATGCATTTCTACACACATACCATCACATCCCGGGAAAAAACCTTGTACCCTCAACAATATCTACTGTACGCCGCAGATGTTACACATGAATTCACCCACCGACACCTGTGCTCAGAGCTGTTTTTGACTTGGCTCCGATTCAAGTTATTCAAAACAAGTTAAAGTCAAGTCTTAAGTCCCTGAGGGGAGGGACGAGTTTCCACAAGCAGAATACGAGTCAGGATGCTCTCTGGTCTCTCAGTGGTGACCATTGAAATGAACATTTGACCATTTTCTTGTGTTTATAGTTGAGATGAGTTGACAATCGTCCGTTTTTGACCGATCTAAAGAATCAGCTGCTTCTTCTTATGTAATCGATAAAAGAAACTGTACTTAATGTGGCTCAGGGATGTTTGGTCAGTAAGGTCTGCATATTGACTAAAATATTAAAGATGGAAGTGTTGAAAGAATTCCTGCGTTTTGGTACTGATACCAAAATTCTACCTCGTGTAATGCTTTGAAGAGCAGCTCAAGTTTTTGAATAAATCTTCATTCATCGAGATGCCAAAATACTGTGATAAATGTACGATATGTAACTTTTCTCCGTTAGTGGTCTCTCAATCCAGACGATAACAACAACCTAGTTTGATGATGTTGTGAAACAGCTTGGGATCATGGGAGCTGTTTCTCGTTCTGTGTATATGCAGTTTACTTGGAGAGTTTTAGCGAGTACAAGTACAAGACAACATGATATATAACGTCCAGTTGTTTTTACACCTTTTTGATGCAGAATTGCTGCATGTTCTATCTATGAACACAAACAGAAAATGGACGATGAATTGAATCAGACGTTAAAAGTCAACTTTCAGCAGCAACAGGCGCATTTCAGTTGATACCAAAGTAAAACGAAAAGGCCTTTTGGGAGTCTTGAACATTTTTGCAGAACTAGCTCTTCTGTACACTCATCATACTTCTGCACTGGAACTGACAGATTTGAAGAATCCACACAGTTCTCCTCTAAGAACTGTCACTGAAGTATGTTTTAATACCACAAAGCTGCTCACACAGTGCCATGCTGTGCTTTTCATTATTGGTGTCTCTCTCTCTCACACACTCACGATTTCTCCGTCCTTAATTTAGTGGAGCTCTCTGTGTTTATGCTCTGGTTTTTATCAGTCTCGCTGATGCGTAGGAGGCTCCGCTCTCTCTCTTTCTCTTTCTCTCTCTGCCGGTAGCTTCTCTGGGATGGATGGATGGAAAAAGTTGGACGTGGATGTTAGGCCAACTGTTCATCTTGTGGAAGGGTATCTGCTAAGCAAACACAGGACCCAGTTAACTAATGAATCAGACAGACAGGCTCAGAGGAGGAAGGCTTTTTTTCGTTGTGGGGGGTGATGATGTACGAGGGGCCTTCTCGTGTTGCTCTTGCAACAAAGCTCTTTCTTTGTGTCCATCTTGCTGCTTTTATTTTGAAGGGACAGGTAAGAAGTCTGGAGGCTGAGGTAGCGTGTCCCGCTGCGCGTCCAGTTGGCAGACTCACCGGTGTGGTTTACGGTTAGCGACCCTCGCAGTCGGGACAGGTGCTCGATACAGATGTACGTCTTTAATGGGCAGCTGTCTCGGGTTGTGTCCATACAGCGAGCGGCCACAGAAGCCACAGGCCTTCACCTATGCTCACTCCTCGTCCCCACAGTAGCTCGCTGTTTGTTTACCGAGTCAGCCCACTACTGATGGGCCACTCTGAGGAGACCAGTGAGTAAATGAAACTGAACATGTATGTAGGGCCGCAACTAAGGGTTGATGTCTGCCACAACTTTCGAGTTCACAGTGTTGTTCAGATAGCTTGTTTTGTCCGAATTACCTTCCCAAAGCAAAGATATAAAGGTTCCAGCACTGAGAAAAGCAGCAATTCCTTGTTTGGCCAGCTGTAATATTCTAAATCAACAATCATGCATATGTGAAAGAGGTCAGTCACTATTAGGAACTAACACAGGCATCTTTAAGGTGACGCTTTTTGATTGACTCATTCAGCTCTCATCTGCTGTACCCTGCCTGTTCAACCTGAAACCAGTAGCTGGGGATCACAGTGAAGCATTAAGCAGCTAAAGAGGTGGTGGAGACTCAAACTGAGCTAAAAGGAGAGTGAATATTGGACTAAAGTGTTCCAGTAAACCACGTACACGAATCCAAATGAATGCTAATGTTTTGCCTTTTGTGCTGGATGTTTGAAAAATAAGTTGTATCAACTTTAAAGATGAAATCAGTGTTTGTACTCCCTAGTGGCACAAATAATCAGCTGATGAATAAATAAAATGATTAATTCATTAATAATTTGGGAAAATAAGTCTAGAATTTTTTTTTTACACTCCTCAGCGAGGTCCAAAGAAAACCGAGCAGGCTAACGTGTGGCCTCGTTTGTGTCGTTAACAGCTGCTTTTCCATCAGCACGCCGCTTTGCTCATTTTCGAAAAACTTGCCAGGCTGCTAAACTGCTGCCATTAGATGATGAAGGTGCGCTGTAAGAGTTTCCATCCTTTTACTGTCCTGCTTTGGCCCCCAGTGTGTGTGTGTGTGTGAGTCCCTCGTCTCCGGGCCTCATTAATCTTCGGAGTGCCATAATAAGATCGGAACAAATATGTATGAGAAAGTTGTGCGCTGCTTCCATTTTTACTGTAGCAATTGCAGGGCGGTTTGTGCCCATTGGTGTGTGTGTGTGCATGTTCAGCGACATGTACTGTATGTATGTGAGAGGGAGGGTGGGAGAGGTTCAGTTCTGCAGGACCACCCTCCTCATTCTGACGGGAAGTTGTTAGTTTAACCTGACAGGAAAGAATTCGGGAAACTTGGCAGCAAGCGACAAGGGAGAGAGAAAAGCTCCTCTCTCTGCATTAACTGTTAATAGACTGACCATCGTCTCCATATTCATAACAGCACCGAAGTGAGAGAGTCCACCTCTCCTCCGCCTCTCCTCCTGCACGTTGCTGTGCTTTATATTTCCCCCTGCCCTGTCTCTCATTAGTTGCTCTTTGTCCCGACTCTTTAATGCAACCTGTGTGTTTTCCCTTCCTCCCTCCTGGACCCTCTACCTGTATCGGTTACACCTGAGTGGGAAGGTGGAGGGGTCGGGTTACGGCCCGCAGAATGAGGGCGCCCCTTTGATGGATGCAGGGCTGGATGGGTGCGGGTGCAGGCGGTGGAGATGGGGTCAGCGGTGCGATGGGGGCTGACAGAAAAGAAAGGCTTTATTTGTGTCTGGAGTTTGGCGGCTGAGGGGGCTGCAGAGTGCGCCTCCTGGCCTGGGTTGTGTTTCGTTAATGGCTGCCTGTTTGTGTATGTGTATAAAACTAAAATAGAAGCAGAGAGAGACAGGGTTGTGTGTGAAAGCAAGACTCAACGTTTATATAGATGATGTAGGTTTGTGTTTCTGTCTGAAGAAAATGGTTCATGCTGATATTTCTGTGTGCATCAGGCCTGTAAATGACTCTAACCTTCTCCTGTGTGTTTGTGTGTTTCAGGGGGTAGTGTATGGAAGATGTTTGGAACGAGAGACTGGACTCCGTGGATGAAAAAGAGAAGAGCTCCAGTGTTGTGTGCTCTGGGTGCAGTACTACTGTGCTGCCTACAGAGCGGCGCCTCTGTCTCCGGTGAGTGTACGAAACAAGATGTTGGGGAAAAAAACTGGATCCCAAAGTAACAATCTGCATTTAAAAAAATATGCACGGAACATATTACAGGCTCTGTCTATGCTCAAGTGCTTGAATAGCCTTTACATTAGTTTTTCCAAACACCTGGTACAGGATAAATCTTGCCAGGGATAAAAACAGTGTGGCTCACAGGGAGGGAAATGTTTAATGTGTCTGTCAGCAGCAACAGCAGTTTGTTTGAAATATATCTGCAGCAGAAGGTAGTTTGCAATAAGCTGCACTCGCCACCAAGGGTGAAGTCAAAAATTGAAAGATGTAGAACTGCAGTAATTACCCCATTAATTGATAAGTTAATTAAAAGAAACATTGCAACTGCTTTGATGATTGATTATTACTTAAAAGTATTTTTTTTCCCCAAACAATATTGTGTATTTCTCAGAACTTACTGACTCCGAATGAGACGTTATTTCTATTATGGTGTTTGCACGAGTTGCAAATACATTATTCCCTTCATATTCCCGATTATTACTCACAACATTACGTGCACTCAGAAAATGTCTTTATACACTTACTTGAATCAAATGCAAAAAGAAAGAAAACTATAATTAATCTGCTCTTTTCGAATTTGTATGATCTTTTCTTCAGATGAGGTCCCCGTCTTCACCGAAGAGCCCATGTCCGTGGTGCAGAAGTTGGGCGGCAGCGTGAACCTCCGCTGCCGCGCCCGACCTGCCTCCGCCAACATCAGCTGGCGCCTCAACGGCCAGGAGCTGGTGGACGGGGATGTTGGCGTCGTGCTCGGCCCCGTCGGCCTGTTCATCCCCGCCCTGTCCAACCTGACGCTGGGGCGGTACCAGTGTGTGGCCAGCACCGGCGCTGGAGCCCTGGCCAGTGTGCCTGCTAACGTCACCGCTGCCAGTGAGTAACTGCCCACACAAAAGCTGTGGCAAATATACACAGGCCCTCCTGCTGGCCCCTTTTCTGGCTTGTCAGAAAGTCTTTGACTTAATGTTCTCGAAGTAAAACAAAAACAGGGAAGAGGCGGTGTTTGTTTCTTTAAGAACTTCAGCAACAGTAGTGAGTAAACCTCGTACTTTTCCACTGATGGTTACAAAAGTCCGGCGACAGTTTCTGTGCTGATGATGGAAAACTGTTGCACATCGGTGATATAACGGAGGATTCAGAAAGTATCTGTTCATTCCATTCAACAACATCTGCTGTATCATATTGATCTAATGGAGTTAAAGTGAATTATTCTCCACACTGACATTTTTAGTGCTTTGCTGCTCTTGAGTGTGTGTTGTTATATTTGATATGCATCATGGGACTCAGGAGGGGCCCTGAAGCTGTGTAACCGGAGCCGGAGGAATGGAGGGGACCCAGGGCCGGGGCCAGTCAGCGCAACTGAGAAGGGACCACAGCTCAGCCTGGGGGCCCCCTCCCGACCTCCACTGGCCCCTTTTCTCCCCACAACATCGCATTCCTCTCCGCACGCCCCGACAGCAGGGCTCGCCAGAAATTATGGCCCCGTAATTGGGTAGAGGGTTGGGGGCAGATGTGTGTGTGGGGGTGGACAGAGGATATGGGTGTGTGCCTGACTAAAACACACCGTTAGTTTAAAAGCAGCAGCCCTGTTAACTGTATTGTTTTACATGTAGGGTTGTGATGTATGAGGCTGTGTTCCAGGCCAGTCGAGACAAGATGAGACGGGATGTCACATTCTCCTGTTTCCTTGAAGCACCTCCATAACGTGACACGCGCTCGCATTTCTCTTCCCCTCGCACGTTTTTCACTCCGCACCCTGTCACTTTCTCTCCCCTTCCCTCCTTTCATTATCATTCACTCTCCCTCCTCCTTTGTTTTCCTCACATCCCGCTCTAATTTTTCCCCTCACTTCTGCTGAGTGACGCTTTGTCAAGCGGTGATTATGAGAGACGCGCACAAAGGCGTTAAAAAAGTTATTGATGGCACCGGTAGCGGATGAATCCCGTTGCGATAACCACATGTGGAGCCAGACTGGTCCCCCTGCCTCCCCCTTCCCAAAAAACGTCTCTAATTTAATAACGGCTTCTCCTCGGCCACCCCCAAACCGCCCAAGGAATTGCTCCATGGGGAGTGTGTACGTGCCTGCCTTTCCATATGAGCCCTCTTCGTTGTGTGCACATGTTTTTTGTGATGAGGATAGGTTGATTCCAGACCCTCCATGCTATCCGCCTCCATAGAATCTCTGCTGTTTTGGCAGCGGTTAAAAGCTCCTCGCTCGAATTCTTACGCAGACAATCACCCTCCCCCGTTTATTTTAGGTGCAGAAGACGCAGACATGTATCTGCACAACGTGAGCGTTTGCACAAACACGTTATAATTCAGATGCACAACACGCGGGCCTCCTACTGCTGCACATAAAGATGATGAATGCACTGTCTCTCTACAAATATTTCAATGTCGGCCGTGCCAAACAGTGCTGGTGCGGGAGGTCTGCAGCACTTTATGAACACCATCAATCGTCCATTCCTGCAGGATGAACACACACGCTCACACGCACACGCACACACCTGAGAGGCACACATGCAGGGTTGTTCCTGTTAAGAATGCAGGGCAGTGCAGTTTGTGTGGGTGGGGGGGTTGAAAGGTGTATTTAGAAAAAATTCTGGGAGAAGTAGGCAGATGGAGGAGAGATGGATGGATGGAGGCAGAGGGGGAAGGTGGCTGTAAAAACAGCACCTGATTGATTTAGCAAATGGAGCGCCACATGGCCTCGACATTTTTTTCCCTCTAACACACACACACACACACACACACACACACACACACACACACACACACACACACACACACACACACACACACACACACAGCAACACAACTCTTTGGTTGACATGTCCTGGCTGGGATTCTCATCTTTCAGGATAAGAGCTGAAACAGAGTCGGAGACGATGAGTGTCTGGACCCCGATACCTCTGCCCCCTCCCCTCCCTCCAGACACAGGGACGCATGGTGAATAAATCAAGTGTCCCGCTGTGACGATGTTTGCTCAGCGCTTTGAGTAAATCACGGCGACGTCGCTATCAGCAGATACCGTGGCCTTAACCAAACTTTGCTTATTGAATTAGAGCCGTATTCAAAGTCTCCTCGGCTGAGCGTGTGTGTACCAGCAGCTCAGACTTTTTGCCAGAGAGCGCGGCCGGTCCAAGAACAACACACCGGTTTTAGCACCTCTGGAAAGAATGGAGAGAGACGCCGTGTTTGTTAAGAATAAATCAACAACGGCTTGCTGGATGTTTAATTGAGTTCCCGGAGAAGTTTTATTTATCTTTCATTTCACTGCTGGACGCCTTCATGACAAAGTTCTCCAGTTGTTAGGCTACTTTCTTTTTCCTCTCCGTCTGCTCCCTTTCCTTTTTTTTTCCTCCTCTGTCTCATGTTATTTTCCTTCTGCTTCAAATCTCTAAAATGGCAGCATGTCCCCTGCTAAGATTTTGGAGCGTTCGTCCCTTTTTTTCCTCTTGCCGTTTCCTCCCCGAACGCAAACTGGATATCTTTCTGTGAAACGTTATAGGATGAACACCTCTCACCTTTGACCCCTCTGTGGCCAGGCCCCGGGGCCGCTCAGGTGGGGGTTTAAGGAGGTCAGAGGTCAGATGGGTGTCTGTGGCGTGCAGACTGCGTGTCTGTGGGACACAGTTGCAGCACATGGCCCCAGTAATCTCACTCCTCCGTTTCCCACAGTCTCGAGCGGCTCCAGTCGCAGTATAATGTTGGACAGGATTAACTACACCCACTCGAATGTTACAGACACCACTCTCAGGCTTTTCGGCCTCATCTGAAGTGACATGGAATGAATAAAAGCAGAAAATGAACCGGTGTGAAAATGTCTTCAGTCGGATCACGATAAGATGAGCAGTGGGAAAGAAATGAGACTAACCGGAGGTAGAGGAGGATTTTATTTATATAGGAAGCTCAACAGAGAACTTGTGGGAATGTGGTTATGAACAATGGGGCTGATGTGAATGGCACTTAACATTGAAACAGCTCGGTTATTACAGTTTATTATAGCTCAGAATATTGTTGTTTTTATTCTTCTAAAGCTGTGTACATGTGTAGTTAGATGCACATGTTTAATCTCTCAAATAAGGGTTCATATCTGCAAACATGAACATCAACATGTCTGTGAAAGTTCTCACATCCGCTCATGTGTCGGTCAGGCTCTTCTTTGGATGATTGTCAAACTGACGTCTCTCTTGCCCGTGTGTTTTCCAGAGCTGCGCGACTTCGAGCCCGACGACCAGCAGGACATCGAGGTGGACGAGGGCAACACGGCTGTTATCGAATGCCACCTGCCTGAAAGCCAGCCCAAGGCTCAGGTCCGCTACAGCGTCAAGCAGGAGTGGCTGGAGACGTCCAAAGGTACCCGAGCTGCTTTTTCTCATCAGGATCTCCCACGATCATCATCCGCCTCTCTCCCTGCCTCCCTCCTCATTCCCATACTATCTTTATAATTTCCCAGAATGCTATAATCCTGCTATCAGGCCCATTATACACCCAGTGATAAGGGTATTTATCTCCAGTGTTGAAACATGGGAATGCAGCTGTTTATTTTTCAAACTATTTACTTCTAAGTTGGCTGGAAGAGAAGAAAAGCTCCTGTGGTTTGTGTCTGGTATGTTGATGATGCCTGCGAGCTGTAGGTACTGATATCTGCAGCTTATCTCCGAGGAAATGAAGACCACATTGACGAGCGTTCAACAACCGCTCGCGGTCGCGCTCCATGGGATCCACCTTGTGGCCACTGGCGACGGTGCAGACGTGCTGTAGAAAGGCACATAGGAATCATGTTACAGTGTTTCACAATGTGGACTTCACTGTTCTGGGGTTGCTCTCTGTCTCAGTCATAACCCTGTATTTTCATACATACATACTATCGCCAGTATCTTTGCAAAAAGTTTAGGAATAAGTTCAAAACACTTAGCAACAGCAACAGTATTTCTTTTGTCCCACATTGTCCTCTTTGAATCCTCAGGACAGCACATTCGATCTCCAGTGGTTATGTTTTGCTCTTTAACTCTGACAAATGTACGTTGTGCAAAGAAAGAAGAAAACAATCCGGCTGTAATTTGCTGTCCGAGAGAAAGTCAGCCGAGCCTTCCCCTGGACTTGAGAGGCATTTTGTTTTTTGAGTCCGAACCCGAGCCTGATGTTTTCCCTGATTACAGACACGTGCTGCGTTTTAAAAAAAAAAAAATCAAGTAGAAAGTCCGGCCAATGTGACCGAACCCGACCCAAACCAAGATACCATTTCAAAAATGTTTTGTCCGCGCCTGGGCCGGGTCCCGACCACATAACCCCAGTGTCCCCTGGCTTGAGTCCAGCCTGGGACCTTAACTACACGTCTCCCTCCCTTCTGGAAGGTTATTCATCAAATAGAAGAAAATACTTAATATGTTTTGAATCTTTGTCTTCAAGCCATTAAAAGCACAACTCCCCCTACAGAAGCTGTATTAGCCTATAAGCGATTCATTTCTTGGATTATTTGGACTTAACATCCCTTTTGACATCTGTTTTTTTTTTTTTTATCCTTTCCTGCAGGGAACTACCTCATCATGCCGTCAGGGAACCTGCAGATAGCCAACGCCACGCAGGACGACGAGGGGCCGTATAAGTGTGCTGCGTACAACCCCGTCACTCAGGAAGTCAAAACATCCACCTCTGCTGACCGCCTGCGCATCCGCCGTGAGTCTCCGTCTCTGACACTCATGTTAAGAAAGAACAGCAACGGTTTTTACTGTTAGTATAAATTGATCTGAAGAAAATGGAATTAGATGTCAGACTGAAATATCCACTGCTCGTTGAATAAGAACAGAAAAAAGCTGGTAGCTGTAGGAACATGTGGTGCACATGTGTCTTACTGTTGCCAGTTGTGTGACTTCTATCATCCGATCTTGCCTGAATACATTTAGTCGCAGGAGATAAAGAACACGAACAAGCTTTTGCATCTTTCAAGTCAAAGATGAAAGTGCTTTGACTTCGCATCGTGATTTATTTTGTTGTGTTCTAGATATAATTTAATCAACAACAGATTTACAAGCACTTTAAAGTTGAGACTCGCTCCGTCTCTTCCAGGCTCCACGTCAGAAGCCGCTCGGATCATCTATCCGCCGGCGTCTCGCTCCATCATGGTGACCAAAGGCCAGCGGCTGGTGCTGGAGTGTGTCGCCAGTGGCATCCCTACCCCGCAGGTCACTTGGGCAAAAGATGGGCAGGACCTGCGTTTCCATAACAACACGCGCTTCCTGCTCAGCAACCTGCTGATCGATGCAGTGGGCGAGGGCGACTCGGGGACCTACATCTGCCGGGCGGACAATGGCATCGGCTCAGCGAGCTCTGCAACGGTGCTCTACGACGTCCAAGTGTTTGGTGAGGGAGCAATTTTTGTTGTAAAAAAAAAAAAAAAGAAGATTTGTCATGACATCGCTGCAAAGTAATGAACTCCGGAAAATCTCCAGACCAAAATTTTTCGGGGCCGGCAGGAAAAGTTCCGAACAATGTCCAGAGCAACTGACTCAGATATTTGCCTTCTCACATGCGGCCCCTCAGAAATATTTGCAGATTTCTACGCACGTCTGAGAGCAGCTTTAGTGACTCGAGTTTGTTCATGGATTTTTAAAGTTTTCCTGGTCAGAGTTTTGTATGTGTTATGGATTTAATAATTCGACTGACTCCTGTTTGGCGGACAGAGAAGACAGGGGGGTCTGTTTGTGTGCGTGCACCCGTGTGTGAGGAGCACGAAAGCCTGGGCCGAGAGGTGGTGGAGACAGAGCTCGCTATTCTGTAGCACAACTTGATTGCAAAGTTATGGATGACTGTTTTTTCAGTGATTTTCTCTCTGTGTGTGTGTGTGTGTGTGTGTGTGTGTGTGTGTGTGTGTGTGTGTGTGTGTGTGTGTGTGTGTGTGTGTGTGTGTGTGTGTGTGTGTGTGTGTGTGTGTGTGTCAGTGTGTGTCAGTGTGTGTCAGTGTGTGTCAGTGTGTTGTGGGCTTATTTCCCTGCAGCTGGCTCTAATTAAAGCCAGAGAGCTGCAGAAGCTGTAATGAGCTCTGTCTTTCCGTTATTCACAAGCAGCCAACCATCAACTAGCTGGCCTGGCTCTACATAACCCCCCCCCCCCCGTCCTATAGCCTGCACACACACACACACACACACACACACACACACACACACACACACACACACACACACACACACACACATGTGCACGGTTGTGATTTGACTCACACACACACACACACATGTGCTTGTACACATGTGACATTGTCAGAGCTGAAACAATTAAACAGAAATGGATTGTTGAAGATATTTAACAAGCAAAAATACCAAACATTAAATGCTTTCAGCTTTTAATATAAACCACAGATATCTTTTTGGTGGTTTTGAATCTATTCAGACCAAACGAGTCATTTGAAGACATCGACTCGGGCTCAGCCTCCTCCGTCTGTTTCTGTGTCTGACTCCGTTTCTCCGCTCGCTCTCGCAGAGCCTCCACATGTGACGGTGGAGCTGCAGCAGCCGGAGGTCGTGTACGGCGAGACCGTCCGCATCACCTGTCAGGCCCGCGGCAAGCCCACCCCGGCAGTGATGTGGCTCCACAACGCTCGGCCCCTCGCCCCGTCTCCTCGCCATCGCCTCACGCCGCGGATGCTGCGCGTCTTCAACGTGGGCCCGCAGGATGACGGGCTGTACCAGTGCATGGCTGAGAACGGGGTGGGCAGCTCGCAGGCATCTGCTCGCCTCATCACAGTATCGACTGGTAGGTCACGCAGTTTTATCATTTATCGCAGATTTAATTGTATTTCACAGCCGTTAATTTCAATTGATTGTGTTTCTGAAGGGATTTCAGCCAGAGGGAAGTTACCCTCAATCTATCGGCCGCTCAGCCCGGACAAGGTGCTGAGGGAGCAGCCGCCGGTGAGACCCGGGGCCACAGGGGCCATGTTGCCTCTGGATTGCTCTGAGCTGCCAGGACAGATCCTTCCTGCAGAGGCCCCCGTCATCCTCAGCCAGCCTCGCACAGGCAAGGCCGACTATTATGAACTCACCTGGAGGCCGCGGCACGAGAGAGGAGTCCCGGTGCTGGAGTACATGGTCAAATACAGAAAGGTACAACAAGGGGGATGCTCTCAAATTCAACTAATTAAAGTTTTAGCCTCTTCTTACTCAAACCTGCACATTTGTCTGTGTCAGGTGGGAGACCCTCCAGCAGAGTGGACCTCCAGCAGCATCTCGGGCTCCCTCCATAAGCTGACCCTGGCTAAGCTGCAGCCAGACAGCCTGTATGAGGTGGAGATGGCTGCCAAGAACTGTGCAGGTCTGGGACAGCCTGCGATGATGACGTTCAGGACCGGCAAAGGTACGACACTGTCAGAGCAGAGTTTCTAGCAATAATGGTACCATCATGTAAATTACTGTAAAGGTATTTTATTTACTTCACAGTACTATCTATTCCTGTTGCGCGAGGCTTGATTGAAAACTGCAGTTCCCAGCAGATTTAGAAAACCATTTGATCCTTTTTCAAGATAAAGCATACAAGGGATACATTCATGAGTCAATTTTTTTAAAGATTTATGTTTTCTGTGGGAACAAATTAAATTCCCTGTGTGCCACAGTCAGTTGGAAAGTATTGACAGACTTTGGTCAAATCATGGCATTTGTGGGCAAACACAAAAGTACAGTGTGTCACCAGTCTTTTTAAACATGACTCAGTCTTTTCTTTCTTTAAACTCTGATGTGACTGTGGATTTTCTTGTGTCTCCAGGTCGGAAAGGTCAAAATGATCCACCGAAGACTCCGGCTGTTCCTTCCCCGAGTCTCTCTCGTAAGTGTCCTGCAGCTGCTCCTGTTGCTAAGTCTCCTCTGATTAACCAAACTAACGACGACACTATCTCCTGCTGCGATAACTGTGACTGAAAACTGCTTCTCGTTGTCCTTTTGACTAACACGAACATTTCTCGACTTCTCTTTCCTCTCCGTCACTGGAGGATGAGCTCCCAGTAAGTTTGACTGTGGTGTGTTTTGTCATAATTACAGAAAGTTGTCTGAGTTTTATGTCTGATGTCGTTCCTCCGTCTGACACCGCTTGTCCTCCTCTGCAGCTCCCGAGGCCCCCGACAAGCCCACGGTCTCCACGGCAACGGAGACATCCGCATATGTCACTTGGATTCCTCGCGGTAACCGTGGCTTCCCCATCCAGTCATTTCGGGTGGAGTACAAGAAGGTGAAGAAGGCCGGAGAGGACTGGGTGACGGCGGTGGAAAACATCCCTCCGTCGCGGCTCTCGGTGGAGATCACAGGCCTGGAGAAAGGTCGGTCCGCCAAAACACTGTTCCTATTCACAGACTCAGTGGAGCTGTCGTTCCGTGTAATTACGACGACGATGTCCTGCATCATCACATTCCCACGGCCCCGTAAATTCATCAGCATAATGAATGTTGTTAGAGCCATTTCTGTAATTGCTGCCATCAATCAAAGCCACAACTGAATTGCGTTCGCTCCGAGAAGGAAAACAGAGTAATGTGAAAACAAACATCATTAGTCAGCGCACAGCATGTAACTCCATTCAGTGCAGCTCGCCGCCCCCAGAGACAGATTAGTGATGGTTATCCGTTTCCCTGCAGGTACCTCTTATAAGTTCCGTGTGGTGGCGGTGAACGTGATCGGTTCCAGTCCTCCCAGCGCTCCCTCGAAGGCGTACACTGTGGTGGGTGGGAGAACCCACGAGCGTCCCGTGGATGGACCCTACATCACCTACAACGAAGCCATCAATGAGACGACCATCATTCTCAAATGGACGGTGAGTCAAGAGGAGAAATGCTAAATAAATAAATAAATAAAGTGTGTTTTTTTTGGGGGGTTTTTTTTTATTCCCCTGGAGAAATCACAAAATAAAATGTAACTTAAATCATTTTTCCCTCAACAGTACACTCCTGTAAACAACACGCCCATCTACGGCTTCTACATATACTACCGGCCCACGGACAGCTGACAACGACAGCGACTACAAGAAGGACGTGGTGGAGGGAGACAAATACTGGCACTACATCACCGACCTGCAGCCGGAGACCGCCTACGACATCAAGATGCAGAGCTTCAACGAGAAGGGCGAGAGCGAGTTCGGGAACGTGGTGATCCTTGAAACGAAGGGTGAGGCCGATCGATTCCAACTTGACCCAACAGTCCCACAGTTCGTGTAAGACAGTCCTGTTGACGTTTCCTTTCCACGTTTTGTCTGCTCAGCTCGGCCGAATTCCCCGCAGCCCAATCCACCCAAGTCCCCAGACGTGGATCCTGGGCGCCCCAGTGGACCGGTGCCTCGGCCCGGCGACCTCCCCTACCTCATAGTGTGCATTGTTCTGGGAACCTTCATCCTCATCATCGTCGCCTTCATCCCCTTCTGCCTGTGGAGGGCTTGGGCCAAACAGAGTGAGTGGCTCCTCGCAGCTCCTCCGGTCTCTGCAGGAAATCACTTCTCAGCCTCTTTATCCGTGTAATTCTCCTTTTTGTGCTTATTTCAGAGCAAACGTCCGACTTGTGTTTCCCTGCTGTGGCCACCCCTGTGTCGTCATGTCAGTACACCATGGTGCCTCTTCAGGGACTCGCCCTGGTTGGCCACTGCCCGCTGGACGCCCACATGACGACTCCGCATGGCGTCTACCCCGCGAACGGAGAATACATTCCAAATGGAAAACCTCATCACCCGACACACTGTCTGCCAGGACTGCAGCAGGTACAAGAAAGACCCAGTTGCTTACAGGCTGTGATTGTTGAGAAGGTCCTTGAATCCTTGACTAATGATGCTCTTGCTCTTGCTCTTTGCAGAATGAGGTGGATTGTGATATGGAGTGCGACACTTTGTTGCCACGGCCGGTGTCAAATGGACACATGCCCGGCTACCACTACTCCACCAGGTACGTTTTATGTGTAAAACCTTTTTACTGTAGGATAACAGGAAATAGTTATGTTTTACATTTTGTAGATCTACTCTCTGATGATTTTTCATATTTGATTTTAGTTTTATGTTTATCTTAACTGGAGCCAGAACAATCAATTTATTAAAGGATTAGTTTGTCAGCCAGAACATTAATTATTCATTAGTTGTGAAAATATGCTCAACACAAGTTATACATCACTTTCTTCACTTCCTCTTCCTCTTTGATATTAATTTACTTGCGCAATTTGACAAATGCATAGAAAATGACATGGTAACCAATAATAATATAAATAAATTCTAAAGCCAGGTGATAAATAAACTCTTTGAAAATGTCTCCTGGGACATTTAGAGAAGTGTCCTGCACCTTCCTCCCATAACAGCCTGGATGTAAACCCTGCTTTGTTCCTCATCTTCATCAGTGGTGCAGATCATCACGAACAGACGTGCTGTTCTCCCGACGACTCCACTCACCAGCTCCTCGACTCGCTGGAGGCCGGAGGAGACGGCAGCTTCTGTGACGGAGATGAAATGGAGGACGACGGCATCACTCAAAGTATGTGTGGAGTCTTTTATTAATATCTGCTGAACTGAAGCTAGATTCCCAATACTTGGGTCTTAGATATAGATAATTTCCATTTCCTGATTGAGACATGGTGTGAAAACTTTAGAAGTCGACTGTTGGTTCCGACATTTTTCCTTAAAAAACTAAAAACAACAACTCTTACGTTTTCTGACCGGTGCTTTTCACCTCTCTCTTCCCACAGAGTCGGCGTCTTTCCCTCTTTTATCTCTAGAAGACGAGGGGATTTTCACCACGCCCTCGTCGGCGGCCACCACGCCGCAGTCGCTAGACGCGGGAACGATACAGGAAGTGAGCATCCTCCCGAATGAAGCGACGCCCGAGGACGAAGGGAGCGACAACACGACGGATGCATGAGAGACTGTTTGAAAGAAGCAGAAGAAAACGAGAGAAAATATTTATTTTTGTATCACAGATATTTATATATTTATGTGTTTGTACATAACTGTCTTGATTATACTGTATATAAGGTTATTTTCATATTGAAAAAAGACTCTTTATTCTCGCTGCCCCCCCCCCCCTCTCACTGCGTCACGGACTAAGGGATGTGACGCTGAACGCTCTCTGCGTTTCCTGAGGAGGGAAAAAAGATGTTAGACAATTAGCACTTCCTGTCCAGACCCTCCTCAAGTCATTCCTCATAGACCTCCATCCTCAGTGAGCCTTAGGTGCTTAGCTTTACGTGCAACAAAGACAAAAGGGACCATTGAAACCAGTCTGATGCCGTGTGACATCAGGAGGTGCTTCTTCGCTGTTGCTTTATCACGTCCTCAAGAACCATTTTGTATAGCAGTAACACAAACGTATTTTACGCCTCGTTCATCATTAACAAACTATTAACACGTGTATGCAACATAAATCATTGTGTTTCAGTAGTGTACAAGAGATTATATATTGTATGTTATTTATTTTTTTATTCTATGTCACTGAATGGGAGAGATTCTGGAATATATCTTTAAACTCAGTCGTCGATAAGCTGAACGTGACACTGCAACCACTTCTGTGTTTACTCATTCGCTGGTTACCAAATGTCAGCCAGGTGAGGGCGCTGTGACAGGTGTGTGTCAGTATTATCATTGTTCCTCCCTCACAGGTCGGTGCATTAAGTATTAAGTCTTTACCAGAGACGTCTGCAGTCGAAATGAAGGAGATCCTGAATCTACACTCCCCGGTTTTTTTTTTTTTTTAAATATAGCCGTTTTATGGTTGCACATGCTGGAGCACTATTGCATGTAAATAAAAGCTTATGAAATTGATCCGTGTGCTTGGTGTGTCTGTCTATGGCATGTGATGTGTTCCTATAGTAGAAATATCAAAGAGAAATGGAAGTGTTCTGATAAACTAAATTATTTGATATATATATATATATATATATATATTAATTCCACCAGGGAAGTTCATGGTCTGTTTGTTCATTAGTTCAATTGGTTATTAGTTGTGCAAAAACAACTCTACTGATTTCGATGACATTTTGTCAAGAGGTGGGGATTGATCCAAGATAGAACATAATAGATTGTGTGGATCTGGGAATTGTTTTTCACTTTTCCTTACTCTACATCTGCTCCAAAATTTAAGGGGCTCCTCTCAGGCTCAGGTGTCATCGCTCCAGTAAGTTTGGTGGAAATTGGCTGAGAAGTTTTCAGCAAAATCCTGCAACAAACAGTATTTATGCATCCACTGAGGTTAAGAAAGAATATTTCAGGCCTTCATCAGGATCCTGTTTATAGAAAATATTTCTCTTTTCCCCTCTGTATTTAAACAGTTTGCATTTCTCACAGGTTTTAACTCCACCTTTCCCTTAAACACAGAAGTATTTATATGCTCTAAATAGATACTCGACCTGAAGGGCTTGAACTGAACAACCCTCAACTAACCATAGACTGTTTATTAATATATAAAGAATATATTCCTTTACATGGTCTATGGTTTTGGGTATGATGATAATATGATGTAAGTTGCAGCCACAACACTTTGTAGGTGTGTAGTTGAGATAGAAATGAAGACGGGTGTAGTCTCACCCTTGATCAATGACTTCTCATGTAAAAATGTAGTAATGACTAAAAGTGAAAATAAATAATTTACTGTGTGATTTCCTTATGAATAAAAAAATTCAATATGGCTAAAATACATTTTAGTTAGAATAAAGGCATCACAATAACTAATATTAATAGTTTTCTCCTGCTTCAGAGTTTGCACCATCCTCAGAGATGGTGCAACAAATTACTGAATTCAAGCGCCTCCTAGTGGATCACGAGTGTAAGAGTAAACACACAATTCTCAAGTTTGCAGCAAATACAAAAGGTCTTCTTATAAACTTTATTAATCAATTTTGTATTTACAAATACATACATAATCTAACAATTCTGATATGAAACATTGGTATTTACAAAATAGCTCTTGGGAAAAAACAAAACAGATTCTGTACAATACAACCTGATATAAGTTAGTAAATTACATTGGTAGGTGACTGTGCAGGTTTCTTTATAACCGAGAATACATTGAATTCAAGTCCTAAAACTAACCTTTGATTTTGTTTTACTACCAAACAGTCGGTTTAACCAACACTTCAAACAAAGAGCTTTTATGTCCCCAAAGTCAAAATGATTCTTGAAACATTACAAATCATAACATCAAATGTACGACACGGGAACATGTTTGAGATTGAAATCGTGTGAATATGTAAACAACGGAAATCTCCACCAGATGTGTGAGACGTATCGATCTAGCAACTGTTCATCTGGTGCTTCACATCCATTTAAAAGAACAAGTCTCAAACAGACACTTAGACTTTCACTTGAGAGCAGCATAAATATGCAGCAGGAGCTCTCCTCACACGGCTGAGCTGCCGTCGTGGCCCAGAATGTGGCTGATGTTGTGGGCAGGGCGATTTGGCTGCTTGCTTGAGTCAGCAGACGAGGTGTTGGAGAGCGACAGCAGGGGAGACATGGGCATGGACGAGCCGTCGGTGGGCATGCCAGTGGCGATCTCGGGGAACAGAGAGGTGAGGCTGAAGTTGGATATGTGAGGGGTGATTCCCGACGAGTTGGTGATAGGCATCGGGGGCATATCTGAGAGCAGCGAGAAGCTGGTCTGACCAAAACCCACAGGGCGAGGCGGGGAAAGGATCGAGCCAAAGCGGTTGTTGAGTTGGGGAGCGCTGCCTTTGTCGGCACTTGGGCTGGTAAACATTTGGTTGGGAAAGTATTGAAGGGTGACGTCACTGGGAAGGCTGGGGTGCGTTGCTGGAGAATAGGAGGGATAGAAGGAGGGTAAAGTATTCTGGGGCTCCACGGGGAGAAGGGCGGGCGTACGGGAGGCGTTGGACTGACTGACCGGAGGGATGAATGTGGAGTTGGGGTTGATGGGAGGAGGATTCATTCCTCCCTCGGGAATAAATGGGAAACCAAAGTTCTGTGTTATGTGTTGCTCAGGAACCAGGTTGTTTTCACTGGGAACCTGAGCACCATCAGCCATGAAGCGAACGATAGTGCTGCGCCGCGCCTCTCCTCCAGACTGTGGTCGGCCCAGCAGCACCCCTCCTCCAGAGGGCAGAGGTAGGTGGCTCTCTGGCTCGAAGGGGTTGCTCGATCTCAGAGCACCGGACCGAGGTCGGTCCCCGGGTCTCAGCTTGGTGGGCTGAGTATCCCGGGTGATGTGCCGGGAGTGCTGGCTGACAGCAGTGGGTGGTCTGGAGGGAGCAGAGGAGCGGCCTGGCTCAGAGCTGCTGTGGGGAGTTGGAGGATGGGGGAGACCTGCTCGCACACCTGGGCCTCCGTGCATGTTGCTGCTAACCTGAGAAATATGGCCCTTGTTGCCTTCTCCGAGCCTCATAGCTGCAGCCTTCTGCGTCTGCGGCACACTGGGGTTGGAGGCCTTGGCCTGAATGTCTCCTGAGGAGTTTCCAGGCACACAGCTGTAGTCCATGCTGACTGGGGGGCAGCACTGCACCGCTCGCTGGTGGTTGCTCTGCTCAGGAAGGTGGGGCGAGAGGAGGCTTTGCATAAAACTCTGGTGACAAGCTTCCTGCTCTCGGGGCAGCGGCGGTCCAACCTGTACTCCTTGTGAACCAGGATGAGCTACACTGTAGCCGCCGCGGTTCCTGCTGTCTGCGGGAGGGCCAACATTCATCCTGAACCCTCCCTGCTGCTGCCCCTGAGGGCCCCTCTGAGAAGGAGGCACTGACTTAGCTGTCATGTCACTTCCACGAGACACCTGCACCTCAAAACCACTGAGTTGATGCGCTCCTCCACTCATAGCCTTGAATGGCGGACACTCTGACACCCGCTGAACATCAGCAGACCCTGGATGATCTGAAGGCAGGCGGCTCTGTGGGTTGTGTGAGATATTGGCCTTCCCTCGGTCCAGGTAACCACAGAGCTCTGGCTGCTCCTGGGTGGTGCCGTGTCCAGATTGTAGGTGAAGACCCATGCGTTGTTGCTGTTCACCATTTGTGGGGCTTTTACCGATGAGCGCCTCCGCAGAGTAACTGGAAACACGATGACGTTCCTGGCGTGATGGAGCGCAGGCCAGCTCGGACGACCGCGACACGGGGTTGCTGGGAGGAGAGATGAGCTGCTGCTCCAGGGTCCTGGAGCTCATCATCCTCTGCATAGCATTATGGTCCTGACCAGACTGAGGGAGGGAAAACATAAACATCATTAATCTGTGCTTTCAGCTGAGTTACTGTGAAACACATTATTTTATAATCTTTCCTGAAGGTTCCCATATTGATATTGATAGTATTTACTATTTTGTAGGTAAACAGACATTTTTTTGTCAAATGTACCAACTCATATAAAAAAACTGTTAATGGTAGTTCCATTAAAAGCAACAAAGCTCAACTTAAACACTGCAGGAGACAAAGTCTGTGACACTACCCACCTTGAGGTGTTCCTGCTGAGCCAGGTGGTTACTGTGGTGGGCCCTGGATCCTGCTGACTGGGCTTCGCAGCTCTTCTCCTGGTGTCTGAAGTGTTGCTGCTGCTGGATCTGCTGTAGATGCTGCTGGTGTCGGGAGTGGGAGCTCTGTTGTTGCTGTAGCTGCTGTTGGTGTTGCTGATGCTGCGTCTGGGGCTGCTGTTGAAGTGTCTGCTGTTGGTGCTGCTGGGGGTGAGACTGTTGGTGTTGCGTTGGCTGTTGATGCTGCTGCGATTGTTGGTGTGACTGTTGCGGATGCTGCTGCGACTGCTGCGTGTGCTGCTGATGTTGCGTTTGTTGTTGATGCGAGTGCTGCTGTTGCTGCTGAACTCCAGACTTCTCCAGGTGATGTGGCTTCTGTTGCAGCACAGCCGGTGAACCCGTCTGATTTCCTCTGACCGGTCCCCGCTTCTTCTGCACGTGCTGCTGCTGCTGCTGCTGCTGCTGCTGCTGCTCTTGTTGCTGCTGCTGAAGCGCCCTCTGGTGTAGTGAATGGCGCTGTGCAAGGTCAGGCTGTGTCAGGTGGTGTTGCAGATGATACAGATGGTGTCTCTGCTGCTCTTGCTGCTGCTGTTTCATGTAAAGGTTCCCCCCCAGGTGTTGGCCGGGCTGGGCTGCAGGATGCTGCGGGTGACCCTGGGGCAGGTGAAGCACCCCTGGTTGGTTCTGCTCAAGGGGCCCTTGAGGAGCACAGTGCCCATCTGTGGGCCGCACTACTGGGCTCATGAAAGAATTTGTGGAGAAAAGGGGCCCTCCACTTTCTGAGTTAATCCTTGTCATGACACCTGAGGAGGTGGGCAGCAGCTGTCCCATCATCTGGCTGTGATCAGGAGCTTTAATTTCCATATGGGTGACACTGGCGGCCGATGGAGGACAAAGCTTGGGTCGTTTTCCAGTGTTAAGCATCACCGCCTCCTGGGCCTGACGCTTAGAGATAATCTTCACTTGTCGCTCGCCCACGCCAACTCCAGCCTGAGCCCTCATTAACGCAGTTTTCAAGGGGGTGTATTCGTTCGGCTGAGCTGCACCTGAGCAGGGTGAGAGGGCGTTGTTTGAGACTTGGGATATGTGGGCTGAGGTCCCCACAGGTGAGGGAACTGAGCCCTGTTGGCCAGCCAGACTGGGGGAACCGGGGTAGGGCTGCTGACTGGAGCTGGGTCTGATTAGGTTGTTGACACTGAGGCTGGCACCAGTACCACTCTGGGCTGAGCTCTGAGTCTGGACCTGGGGGAGCGACTGAGACTGGGAGTAAGAAATGTTTTGTTGATGTCTGCTTCCATTCGGTGCACTGACAGACCCCTCCCCCACTTGTCTTCTGACTGACACATGGACAGTGGGTTTAACTGTATCCATGGGCTTAGTCACTTTTGCTTGCTGTCCATTTGAACCTCTTTCTTTACTGTTAGAAACCGGTGAGGGTTTGGGAGGCTCCCATTGGTTTGTAATAGGGTTAGACGAAGCCGTGTTGTCCCCAGTGCAGCCTCCACTCCTCCTCCCAGGGCTGTCCTGTTCTAGCATGGCCAGGGCCAGCATCTCTGCCTGCTCCGACGTGAATGTAAATGTTCCAAAGGAGCCTGATGATGCACTAATACTGTGGCCCTGAGGAAGCATTGATGCCACGGAGAAACCTCTGCCTCCTCCAGCTCCTGTAGACATGGGAGAATCTGTCTGTCTGCTAGATGTCATCGGGTGCTCCAAAGTTTGATCATCAAGGTTAGTGTACACCTGCTGCGACAGGGCAAAGTCCTTTCTAGAGGGGGCATCAGACGTCGCCGCCAACAAGCTCTCCTTCCCTGCTGCTATGGAGTGTTTCTCTTCCTGAGTCTCTCTGTCTCTTCTGGGGGCTGGAGGTGGTTTAACCTCAGTGGGATGACAGATGGAGGGATGGGATATGTTTATATCACTCAGCTGTGATGGTGCTTTGCTGGCAGTGACTCTTTTGCTAAATTCTGAACTCGTTGACGCAACGGAAACAGAGCTATGGGCTGAAGATAACATTGGTGCAGGTGATGAGAGCGCCACAGTTATGGACCCAGAGGATGAAGTGGTGGGCTGAGGCTGGGGCTTATTACAGGGCACGGGGGCTTGGGTGTTAGATCTCTGAGGGGGACATACAGATGTTGGTGTGCTGGCTTGCTGATTTAAAGATACAGGTGCTGTTGTTGTGACACTGCTGGTGCAGACCGGAGTCGAACATGCAGTGCAAACAGTGGTGGACGTGTACCCACTCTCAGTGGCACCTGCCGAGCTGACCGCAGACCTGCTCTGTCTCGAAGCAGCAGTGGTGGCAGCTGATTTGCTTTGTGTTGTGCTGAGTGCCGAACTGGTGGTTGGCTGTTTAACCTCTGGTACTGAGACTTTGGTTACAGTTGAGTTGTTGCCAGAAACTACGGCTGGTTTACTCTCTATGACCACAGCTGCACTAACCGATGGCTTCACTGGGGTGGCACTGACCATTGTTACTGGAGTTGTCATAGAGCCAGTATAAGTTTGACTGAATATAGCATCACTCTGAGATGCACTGACTAAACTTTTGCTCTGTGAATTTGATTGACTGACTATATTTGTCTCACTGGATGAACTACAGACAATGATCTTTGTTGTGTTTTGCGTTAAGGTTACATTTCCTGTAGCGTCACTGCTATCTGTGCTTGTGACAGCTGTGGTACACATGGGGGAAGTGTCTGTGATTTTTACAGTGGAGGATTGTAAAACTTGAGATACTGTAGTTTGAACTGTCTGACTCTCTCCTGCAGCAGTCGTGGGCTTCGCTGAAACAACAACAGCAGGCTGCACCCGAACGAGCTCCTTTTTCTTGACAGGTTTCGTCCTTTTAGCTGTTGCTCTCTTTGTATTCAAAGTTGTGCGAACCCTCTTTCCTGATGGCTTAGAGGCATTAAGCACCAGCCCTGATGTGACTGGGGTCAAACAAGGGGCCTGCAGCTGCTGGACAGGTAGAGCAAGTGTGGTTCCAGAGACAGGCACTGGAGCAGGAGGCTGCTGCTGCTGCTGCTGCTGCTGCTGCTGTGGCTGCTTCTGTTGGACGACTGCTAACTGAGCAGCTGCAGGCTGACCATTGTTCTGACTAGAGATGGTAATTGGGAGGCCCTGAGAGATGCTCTGGTTGAGACTGCTGAGGGCCCCTAAACTGTTGAGGGCCACATTAGTAGTTGGTTCCTCTGTGGTTGTGGGCTGGACCAGCTGGAGTGTACTGTGGCCACCCTGGGAAATTGCTTTGTCAGAGGTCTTAATGGGCTGCAAGGCGAAAACTTGGCCATTCACAGTGATAGTTTGTGGGGTTGAAGGAACCGGCGGAGAAGACGATGCCTGGGTGACCTGTAGGGTTTGGGTCATTTGAGGCGGAACAGGACGTGGAAGGATGTGCACCAGCTGCTTCCCTCCAACACTCTGTAATGAAGTGGCAGACGTTGAGCTGCTGGTTGTGGATATTTGAGTGGACGCTGCTGCAGGTCCTGCAGAGGGAACGGCGGCAGGCAACATGCCAACCTGAGGATTCTGAGGGACAGGTGCAGCCTGATTGGGTGCCTGGATGATCACAATATGCTGACAGGGTGTCTGATTGGTTATTTCCTCCCTTACAACTGACTGGGTTGGGCAAGTGCTGGCCTGCTGCAGGATGACCACGCTTGGGTTGTTAGAGTTCTGTGGTGCTGTTACACCTGAGGCTGTTGCTCCGTTCGTGTTGACCTGCAGCACCTGCATAGTCTGGAGAAGTGGCACCAGGGCTGGCTGAGGCTGAGGAATGAGGGCTGTTGCAGGACTGGGAAGCAACGACCCTTGTTGAAGGACAGCGGGCTGGGGCTGCGACACAACAGCAGGGTGGGCCACCACAGCTGGCTGGGGTACTACGGCTGACTGAGGGAGAACAGCACACTGAGGCTGGGGGGCTAGGACAGGCTGAGGATGTGCCTGGTTCAAGATTGCAGGCTGAAGCTGGGGAGGTCTCTGAAAGGGCTGGGTTTGAATGTGGGCAGTAATGGGTGCCTGCTGTACAGGGGCATTTGATTGCATCTGTATTTGAATTGGCTGAACAGATGGTTTGTTGCCCATTGGACACAGAGTCACCTGCTGAACAGTCTGGGTGGTGTTACTGACCTCTGGGGTGGGTAGACTCTGGCAAACTGGCTGTACTGTGTTCCCCGCGATCTGCAGTGTTGTCCAGGTAGTCTGTGTGCTGCCTGCTGCTCCTGCCCTAAGAAGGGCTTGACTGTTGGGGACTGCACTGTAACTTACTGTCCTGATGGCAGTGTCCTGTGTGACCCAAGAGGCAACCTCTGCGGCTGTCGCTCTGGTTACAGTCTGGGTAAATGTGGGGAAAGTGGACACAGGCAAAGCAGAGCTTTCAGTGGGGAGCTGTGGGGCAGAGGTGGCTGTTAACGTGAGGGCATGGGCTGGGGTGGCAGGTTGCGTTTGCTGGGACAGGGCTGTCGGGATCTGGAGAGTGATGTAAGACACAGAGGGTGGCAAGTTGGGGGCTGCAACTGGTGTCTCGACCACACACTGCTCTACAACTCTCAAGCCTGGCGTTGACTGGGTGGGTGTGACGGTCGAGCCAGGAAGAAGTGCAGGGGTGGAAGAAGAAGTATTTACTTGCAGCAGGGCTCCGTTAACCCTTAACCTGCCACTAACCTCAGATGGTGGCTGAAGAATTAAGGCTTCTGATGGCTGTTTCCCAGGGCTATTCTCCATCCCTGCCGGGCACATTACATTCCCATTGGAATAGACGATGATCCCCTTTGGTTGCTGGTGAGTAGGCGTCACCTTTGCCACCTTGGCACAGCGTTGTTTTCCCTTCCAGTGGATAGTGGGGTCCTCGAGAATGTTGACGTCGTGGGCTTTGAGGAGCTCGATGTAGTGAGCACTCTCCTTCCGGAGCTCCTCCACCTGACGCCGCAGCCGACGGATCTCCTCCGCTGCACAGACGACAAGCACGCACAATCAATCAATTATGCACTTTAGTGACTTTGAGAAAATAAAACATATGTGCGAGGTGTACATTTGTGAAAACTTTACCTTGGACTTTATCTCCTCCCTCAAGAAGCATTGCGTCATTTTGTTTCTTCAACTCATTGATGTAGCGAAAAGCCTGGTCCAATATCATATTTTTGCTCTACAGATAAGAGGATGAAGATCTGATATTAACTAATACCACATGTACAGAAAATATTATGAGCATAACATGTTGCAGAGTAAGAGTAATAATAATGTCAGCTTGTCCATTACCTGTTTAAGTGCCTGGGAACAGGGCAGAAGATTACCAATGCGGTTAATCCCAGTGTTAATCTTCTCTTTTCTGTGTCTCTCAACTAAACAAAGAAGGGAATAAACTTGAATGACCTCCAGTTATAGAAAAACATACTCAACTGAAACACAGGATGGGAGATATTTTACCTGCATTGTGAGATTCTTTGTTTTTCTTCTTTCTGTAAAAAAAATGAATCGAGATCACAAATTGAATTACATTTGGCTGAAACCTACCTGTGTTTAAAATTTGGTTTCAAAACACAATAACTAGCAGATGAGATCCTTACTTGGGTTTACGACCAGGAGTCTGAGTTTCAGTCATCTCTGGCATCCTGTCCTAACAGTTGCCTTTGGGTTAAAGTGCCAGTCAACACATTTAATAACTGGACCTTAAATCCATCCCGTGTCCAACCTGCAACGAATAAAGCATCGGGACAGATGATGAATTGCACAATGACACCGGAACACCAGGGATACAAATCGTTTAGGTTTAATTAACCAGCAGCAGTGTTGTCATGATTTCATACAGAACAGATGATACGGTTATAAGAAGAGGTTGTTAAGCTGCATTGAGCTTGTACCACAACTACTAGATGCTAACAAGCTGGTGTAAACCCACCTAGCTCCACAGCTAACTTAAAACTCATCTACCTGCATATTACACCATTACAACTGTTCAACGATGAGCAGCTGTGATGGCGAGTGAGTTCCGGTTCACGGTGGCGACAGTGAACGGTGTTCAGATAATTATCCCCTCACTTCACTGACAAGAAACTAGCATTCTGGGCCAATAGCTATTCAGCTAGCTTTATGTTAGCTAGGTGGCTAGTAGCTAGCTTAGCTCACCGTTACCGACATGATTACAGCGCGAATTAATGGCGGATTTCTCCGCGTCGCCGCTGATAACCAGCAGCTAACGGAGGGCAGTGTTTACTGACCTGTAGCCTCGGCATGTTGGAGCCTGTCTGCCTCTGTGGGAACTTTGAGTTTGGATGCTAGCAAAGCTTTCCACTCAACTCATCTCTCAAAACAATCTGGGTAAACCTAACTTGCGCTCACAGAGGAGGAGCTGACAGCCAATAGGAGTACAGATGTGGGAGGTTTCAGCCAATGAGGAAGTGGTAAATGGGATGCAGGGGCGGGTTTAAAGCGAATGCACCCAGATATTTCTACTGTACATTTTTCTGTACACGTTTTTTTTCAACCATTTTTCGGTGTATACAGGAAACGATTCACTAGGAACATGGAGAAAAATAAGAACATTTACAACACATTTACTGCAAATAGTAATTCCTTTATTTAGATGTTAAAAAGTCTTACAATATAGAGCTCCAGAAAAGATAAAATTCTTCAAAGAAAGAAAAAACATGCTTATACTACAGTGGAGAGGACAAAACTCTCCTTGCATGCAGAGGGATCAGAGCTTCCTCTGGGTAATACACTGTTTTAGAAGACCAAACCAAAACTTCGAAACTGAGCCTCAGAACCCCACGAAGCAACAGAGGCTGAGGGAGGAAGTTTGAGAAGACCATTTCTGCACGGTGGCAACATAAGGTGCCAAAGGTGTTTAAGGCAAGATGTCTCTAATCACTTCCAAGTGTTTAGAGACACACATCCAAACACACCTTTATTATACCACTGAAAATAATGCCCAAATCCAATCCTAAAGAGCCAATCTGTTGTTATTCGGACATTCGACACAGGACATTGTACACATTAATACAATATTTTGTTTCTTTTACTCCTTAATGTATTTACTCTTGGTCATAAAACCCAGGAGAACCTCTGAACCTTTTGCCTCCTCGATGTAAAAAATAAAAAATAACAGAAACAGTTGAAAGGGGAATTAAATTAACAGGCTGGTAAATAGTTATTCAGAAATTATGAGTGGCGACAACATCTTCCCACCACCTCAAAACCGTTCAGCCTTCCTTTTGCCTGTAACGAGGGGATGCATTTCTGCTTTTGCCCCTACAGACATGACATATCAACAAACTGATTAATTTCCCATGCATCCCAGGGCGCAGGTGGTGAGGGAGTAGAGTTGTGACTCTTCCATGTAACCACTCAAAGCGTCACTCCGAGCTGATCAGCTGGGATTTGTGTGTCAGTGATGGTCTTTCAAACACTTTTACTGCTTCTAACCAACTGTTTTCCCTTGCGCCACAGTATAGATATGCCACCATTAGCTTGAACAACCGCATAAAAACAACTCAAACACAAACAGTATGATTTGCAAACACCACACCCTCCCCCAAGTCTAAAACTGTCGGAAGTTGGCAACGTTTTCAATACGAACACGTTTGGATACTGAGCTTTTTGTCACTTTCTATTTTCTGTATGAGGAAAGGGGAGCAATAAAATATGCAAAATCAAAGGGGACCCCTTTGCAAAATAAATGCAGCAATTTTTGTACTTTAAATTTGTTTTCTCTTTTTAGCGTCCTTTGAAGAAAGTGTTGAATGTGTCGACCCTGGGGCATTTGTCACAGTTCTGTTTCTGTGGAGGCGAGCACATCGGTGCTCTTTCCATGTTGTGCCCCTACTCTCCCTTCTGAAGCTCTCCGGTGGGCTGTGCACATGGGCTGCGCAGGCTCTTCTGCAACACATGGGCATCTGCCGGCTCTATCCTCTTGTAGTAATTCTTTTTTGTTTCGATGATCTCAAATCCAAACTTCTGGTAAAAGTCGATGGCTGACTCGTTGCTGATCTGCACGTGACTGCAAGGACAGAAAAAAGAAGTTTAGTTAGAGGAAGGACAGATTAGGGCAGAAAGAAAAAATAATCCAATTAATCTACTCTGAAAATACACATTAACTTCCACTCCTGCTTACTAAACTACAGAAATCATCATACACTCTCTACAATTAGACACTCACAGGTAAATGTTGTCAAAAGTTCCGTCCTTCTCACAGATGTTTAGCACATGATTCAGCATCTTCGTACCTGAAAAGAGACACATTGGCAAAGTTGGAAAACAAAAACACAAGATCACAAAGTGCATTACAGCGTCTCGAGGAGATTCAAAGCTCCTTACCAATTCCGAGTCTACGGTAGGGTGCTAGACAGCCGAGTGTCATGATGTACAGTCTCTTCTGGTTCTGAGAGTGGTCCACTCTGCAGCACACAGCACCCACTGCAATGTCATTGAAGTATGCTGCAAGACAAAGAAGCAGAAACATTGATTCACCACCAAAACCCAGGGAATCCCTAACGTTGTATAATGTAGAAAGTTATGACTTATAAATTGCATAGTAGAGAAATCTGAGGGTTTATTGACAGAGAAAAATGATATTATGTGGTAATGAAGGAGTTATTTAAAAATACTTTTCATTCATGTGGTTGTTAAATCTACTGATTGCACCAAGGACTGAATACTGTCAGTGTTGTTTGATCCTTCTCAACTCTTTTTCATTTGTAAGACTTTTTTCTGTTTTAAAACATGATTTTTTTGTCATTTTCTTGATGTGTGCTACATGATGCATCTCTTACCTAGCTTTGCAAGCTCCCCCACTTCCAGCACATCTTTGTAAAACTTGTCGTTGTAGCTGACAGGGAAGATGACCTGGTTCAGGCGTTTAAGCTGCTTGATGTTGTGGGGAGTCACGTCCCCCAACTCGATCCGGCTACTGGAACAAGAGCGAAACGGTCAAATAGCTGACATGTCATCGTGTCTTGATAACTTAAAGCTATAGTACAGCTGATTAGCTGAAATCTTGTTTTCCCAAACCAACTGAATGGATCCATTTTTTAAAAAGCTTAACATTGTTTATAGAGTCACTGCCAAATAAAGTATCAGCTGTAAGTGCTTCATTTCTGGGTCATTTTTTTTATGATAAAACATTAAATATTACTGAACAGCAGCTTGTGGCTGTGATGGGTTTATTTAACCATTGTTAATTAGTCAAACAAATGATTGGCAGATTACTTGATAATTAAAATGATCATTAGTGGCAGCAGTGATTAATCCCCGAAGTCCGGTCATGCAACAGGCAAACCAGAGTAAGTGGAAGGTCCGTCACTGCTCCACAAACCTCATCAAACAGCACAGAGGAATGACTGGTAGTTTAATTTAGCAAACAACCATATCTGGAGGTAATGGTTGAGTCTTCAATTTATATCTATTATGGTGCACCTGTTAAAGTCCAGAGTAAGAACTCGGATTTATGTCTCAGTGAGTGACCCAAACACAACAGTCCATTTAGCCTGGTTGAGTGGGTCACTGTGGTATTTTTAGTCGGAACACACATCCAAAAACAGCTGGTGGTCACGTGTGTTGTTCGTTAGGATGTGCAGAGCCAGCATCTGCACACACACACACGGTGGTGTTTGTGGAATCCTGACTGGAGAATTGAGACAGAAGTGTGTTAATCGCCCTCGTGTCATCTGAGGATCGAGACTATAGCCAGAGAAGCGTGCGTAAAAACGTGGAGCATCTCTGTTGGAGCGTCACTTTGACAGATCAAGTTGCACTGAGCAGGCTGCCACTCACTGAAGTTGGTGTCGGGTGTAATGATAACTCAGCTGACACCGAGTTGACCAACTCCACGGATCGTTCAGCAACTAGTCCGATCCTTTAGCTGACAGACGAGGTTGAGTGAGCTCAAGTTCAACTGAGCTGTTGTCGACTTTGATATGGACACACAAATGATCTGAGAGGCAGCGGCTGACATTTAGCTTAGCTCCACTAGGTTTACTGACTCAGCTTCCCAGCAGCAGCTAGCTAGTTAGCTTTGCTCGTTAGCGACTTAAACCGACCGAGCAGCGGGTTAACTTAACGAGAACAGTCGTGACAGAAGCAGCTTAGCATCGGTGCTATCGTTTGCATTTTATCTCCGGCACCGAAGAGCAGGTAGCTTGGCAAGCTAGCGAGTTAGCTAGCTAGCTAGCCTCGCCGTCTGCTCCCCGCCTCCTCTTGTAGGGAGGAAAAAAAAGACATGACAAACTTTACTCGTGCTAAGCTACTTATCCTCGACTCAGAAGCTCACACTCACCCTTTCATTGTAAACAGATATTATCCCTTATTTTCGATGGGGCCGAACTTTGCCGTAGTTTGGGGTGAGAAGGAGGAAATTTGACAGAGTTGGGGTCGGGGATGGCTCCCGTGTTACCCTCCACATGTAGCTAGTTGCGCTGCTTGCTGTTAGCTTAGCCGCCGCACTCCTCCACGACTGTGGAGCCCCTGAACTCTGACCCCCGCATGCGCACAACCGCTGCTGCAGATCCGCCGGGGACTTCTTTCACCTGGGTTTGGTCTGTCAGGCTGCACCGCGCCGACACATGACACTGACACTGTTTCCATATTTATACCTAAAAAACATCCAGGGCTCTGAAACTATAAGTTGTTTACATTCTAAATACTAATCAACTCTTTACGTTTTACTGAAGCAAAAATGTTTTAGCATTTAGAACTATAAACTGTAAGAAACAATGGTGGACTTTCTAATGTTTAATAAACTATTAATCACCAAACCTATAATATGTAATTTTTTTAACATCAAAGTGTCAAAATGTTTTATTATTTATATTTTTTGAATTGTGAACTTACATTATCCCATGTTTCAATGTTTATCCCAATTTTCACACTTAGAAATCCATTATTGTAATAAAGTTAATGGTCCTTTTGTGAACTTACCTGTGACAAATAAACTTGCACTTGAACGTGATAAATATGTTAAAGCCTATTTCAACACGGTGGGGCCTCTCTGTGACGGTTAGGTGAAAATACAAGAGTCTCTTTGATTTAATTTGAACTTATTTGAAGTGGTTTAACCATGTCTTATTTTATTGCTGTTTGAATTTAAAGTTCATGTATTCCCTGTATTTTTGTATTGCTGTACCATTGCAAATTAGGGCCCCACCTCAATGTGTTTTAAATAAATAATATAGGCTGTGAATAAGGGCATTTAATAACAAAGTATGGCAACAAACAGTGTAGTCATATTCAGGGATATTGCAGCACATATCCATCAGTTTGTCATGATCCTGGATGCAGTTTTGTTCATTTTATCATATAACATTAGTGGTTTTGTAGAATGAATAGTTATAGTTATAATAAAACTAGATCAGTGCAGGAAGTTAACCTACAAACTGAACTAAAACATGCTCAGAAAGTTTCGGCGGCTCTCTGGTGCTCGGCCCTTTAAAATCTCTGCGGCGGATCCTGGGAGGCGGATCCAAAATGGCGGCGGTTGCAGTGGCCCCCAGCAGTAAAAACCGAGCGAGAGGCAAGTGAATGAAGTCAGCTGACCTCAGTCCGCTGTCACGCATCTCACCGGAGCTCCCGTCGCCTCTCAGCCGAGTCGAGACGCCGAACCGCCGCTTCACCATCACACGGTGAGTGTCCCAGTCACGTTCACCGCCATGTTACAAACCGACATTTTACTTTGTTGTGACTTGATGATGAACCGTTCGTTTATTCCGCTGAGCTGGGGAAAAAAACCCGCTCGTGCCAGCAACCGCAAACCAGGCCGAGAGACCAGTGTCGTTTCCATTAAAGCAAATAACAAACGCAGCTAGCTGGGGTTATTTCACCAGGATGTAGAAACGGGACCTCGGGGGGATGACAGACATGTTTGTTTACGATGTGTCGGCTGAATTTGAACGCTGCCTTGATGGAGCTCGCTAAAGCAGAAACCCCACTTTCACAGCAAAGAGCCCTGTCCACCATGTTTTACTTTATATACATGCTACCACACCGATGACTTGTCTAATGCTATAAACACATACAGTCACATTCAGTCATGTGACCATCCACCTGCATCCAAAGCCCGTGCAGTTAACAGGAGTGTGTGAGGAGGTTGTGTGTGGCCCTCTCACATACATGTCACATTTCTCAGCCTGCACAGACTCCAAGCATGTGCATGTGCATGTACACATCTCAGTGTCATCTCACTGTCTCTTTGCTGCAATGTTCAATGATGAGCGTCAAGAGACAAACCCTGAGCTGTAGGGATGTTACCCAACCAGCCCTCTCCTCTCTGTGCCTGGCTATCAACCCAGCTTCCCTTCTTTCTACTTTAATGTCTGGAATTTAACATCAGGTCGCTCCTTCCTCGATTCCCCCTCTACCAATTCATCACAGCTAGCCAAGCTACAGCTAAGGTCAGTGTGTGCGATGCTTGAAGGATGAAGTTATCTTTGGTAAGCCACATGCTCATTATTCTGCAGAGGGACCGTGTTTCTCCAGTGTTTCCACACACAGATCAAATGTGGACTTCCCAGTTTTGCACCATGCCTGTTTTTCCACTTCCTTAAAGAGACTCACTCAGATACCAGTCAGTCATGTGCCAGGGTCATATGATCAACTGCTGCGTCTCATTGTCTGTGACTCCTTTATCTGGAAGTTTTGAGCCAATGTAGGATTATTTAAATGAGAATTTATGTCACCAATCATCTAATATATATATATATACACAAAAGTCTTTATAAAACGTTTTATACGTTATTTTAGTTTGATTTGCGTGGTTTATATAAACAAGCAGGTAGGAGGATGGTCTGTGATGAATTAATCATGGAAACAATAGGCCTTATCTTCCCTCTGTATGCTGCAGTTTCAGGGGTCTTTAAAAAAACATGATTTAGACATTGATACCTTGATAGTTCAAGCATATACGTGTAGATATTCAAGATGTTCCCAGTTTGTCATTGAATTAAAACACAAATAATTACATATTTACAAAAGCAAGATAATAGGGCTGGGCAATAAAACAATAACAATGTTATAATTATTGTAATATCATTTTAATTAATAGCAATATAACAGAAGTTCAATATATATATGTCCATATATTATCTTTATTATTTTTGGCCATATCGCCAGACCTCAAAGACAATGTGGTCTGATTGTGTCCTTTAAAAAAAGATTATTTACTGGGGGGGAGAGAGTATTGCCCTTTTTCAAAGGTGTAGTTGTAATTCCTGCATTGACCTGTTGGTGGAGCTGCTGTTCTCCTGCACAGATGGTGTAAGCATCTGAGCGTAAACAGGATGATCTGTGCATCAGTGGGAAGGACAAGAAAGGACACAGATGTAGTGTGTGATGGGATTGTCGGATAGAGAAAGAGAAATGAGGGATTCAATAACAGCGTGTGAGTTTGATCTCTCCTCGCTGAAACACACAGCACACTGCAGTTCATACCGCACCTCAGTGTGTTAACGGCATCTGCAGTCACGACTGATGACAGCTTGTGTTTGTGCTGCTCCTGCATGTAGCTGAGGGTCGATTCTACAGATATGACCTAAATTAGTGAGGGGAAATGTGAATAATAGGATAGAAAATTACAATTAGAGACATTTAAATATATTAAAAGGAGCAAGCTTTGTGTTACTGTCTGTACTCAAGTGAAGGGGAAATAGAGGAAGATGCTGCACTGCGTGGGATTCCCCTCTAATGTTAGCCTGACACGTCACTCTGACTGTAGTACTGAGGACCTGGGATGTGTGTGCAGCCAAGAAGGAGGAGAGGAGGGTGTGTGTGTGTGTGTGTGTGTGTGTGTGTGTGGGGTTTCAGCCTAGATCAGGCTCTGTAACACTGAGAGATATGGGGTTGATGTTGATGTATTTTCCTTGAGGTTAGCATTGTTGCAAGAGGCAGTGCCAAGGCAGACTCATATTTGTCAGTATATTTCATTTTGGCTCGGTGCTAATAAAATCCTTAGTTATTAAAATGGAGACGTAGATCTTGTTGTTGCTGTTGACAGCTACTGTAACACTCATCTGCTTCATTTTCTCCTTCCCCTCAGTTCTCCTTTTGTTGAATGTTTCTCTCATTTTATTCTTCTCCTCTCCACTCTCCTCACAGTTAGACGACTAAACCCGTGAAGATGGACACGTCCAAGCTGCCCAAGATCAGGGATGAGGAGCGAGAGAGCGAGTTTGGATATGTCCATGGAGTCTCTGGACCAGGTTAGCAACCACAGACCCCCCCCCCCCCCCACACACACACACACACACACACACACACACACACCACACACAGTAGTTTTTGATAAGGCTGCCATACCAGGCTAAATGCATTTGTTCTCATGATTTATACCACGCTTGTATTTCTAGTGGTTACAGCCACAGCCATGGCGGGAGCGGCCATGTATGAGCTGGTGCGTGTCGGCCACAGTGAGCTGGTTGGAGAGATCATCAGGTTGGAGGGAGACATGGCGACCATCCAGGTCTACGAGGAGACATGTATCCTTACTGTTGAACAATGTCCCCCCCTGTATGTCCAAACAGACCTGAGTCCTGGTATTATGATTACTGTTGGTGATATAATTTGTTGACTTGATAACTCTAATGGTACCAGTTTTGGTTCATGTAATGCCAAAGCTAATGAATTACATAGGGCAAGCTGACTTTTTGTGTTTAATAGTCTCTGTTTCGTAACGGTCATGATTGTAAGATTAAGTGCAGAGCTGTTGTATTAGACTGAACTCAGTAGTATGTACTCCTCTTCTTTGAGAAACTGTTCTGAGCTCTTGCACAAACATTAGATTTTCCTGAGCTTGAGCACAGCTGGTGTGTCTGTTGGAGATCCTGTGCTGCGGACAGGGAAGCCTCTATCTGTCGAGCTGGGTCCAGGAATCATGGGGTCCATCTTTGATGGTATCCAACGACCCCTGAAGGACATCAATGACATGACACAGAGTATCTACATCCCCAGAGGCGTTAACATCGGAGCCCTGAACCGAGACCTGAAGTGGGAGTTTACTCCCTGCAAGAGCTTGCGGGTTTGTGTTTGTGCAAACTGTTTCTTTTCACGCTGGAATAGTTAGCTGAATTAGATTCACAGTAGTACATCTCTTCTCCTTTCTTACTGTTAGGTTGGCAGTCACATCACAGGGGGAGACATCTATGGCAATGTGTTTGAGAACTCCCTCATCAAGCACAAGATCATGCTGCCCCCCAAGAACAGAGGCACCGTGACTTACGTGGCTCCTCCTGGGAACTATGACGTTACCGTGAGTTCAACAAGCCTCCATCTTTAGCTCTGCTAAAATCGAAGTGACTTTTAGGTGTTGCTTTGTTTTTAACGTGTGTGTCTGTATTAGGATGTGGTGATGGAGCTGGAGTTTGAGGGCGTGAAGGAGAAGTTCACCATGGTGCAGGTGTGGCCTGTCAGACAAGTGCGGCCTGTCACAGAGAAGCTGCCTGCCAATCACCCGCTGCTGACTGGACAGAGAGTTCTGGACGCCCTTTTCCCGTGAGTCCTACATCCACCTTTTCAATCAAAACATTTAGAGAAAGACAATTTACTTGTCTATAAAGCTATTTTGCCTTTTTTCTTTTTCTGTTTCCTTTTGTGAAGATGTGTGCAAGGAGGTACCACAGCCATCCCAGGAGCCTTTGGTTGTGGTAAGACTGTCATCTCCCAGTCCCTGTCCAAGTACTCCAACAGTGATGTCATCGTTTACGTTGGCTGTGGGGAGCGTGGTAACGAGATGTCAGAAGTACTGCGAGACTTCCCTGAGGTGAGTGGTGACACCAATCACTGTTCATACTGGTTAGAGTGACTTTCAGGGTAACTGACATTGTTAGTGGTGTCTGGCCGACAGCTGACCATGGAGGTGGGTGGGAAGACGGAGAGCATCATGAAGAGAACAGCACTGGTGGCCAACACCTCCAACATGCCTGTAGCTGCCAGAGAAGCCTCTATCTACACAGGTAACGGCAAAAACACCTATTATGAACATAAATGAAACAATGAAAACAATCAGCAGCGTAACTTAATGGATAACTCATTCATTCTTATTCTGTGGTCGCTTGTAGATTAGCTCCCACGAGCATTGTGCACTGATTGGCTTTGTTTCGGCAGGAATCACGCTGTCTGAGTACTTCAGAGACATGGGATACAACGTGAGCATGATGGCCGACTCCACCTCTCGTTGGGCCGAGGCTCTCAGGGAGATTTCTGGCCGTCTGGCTGAGATGCCTGCTGGTAAGTTTGGAGGCTTCTGGAGTTAATAAAAAAGCTGATTCACGCTTCAGTAATAAATTCTTGGCAATGGGAATTAAGAAAAACCTTCATGTGACATCAGGTGGTAAATTCAGCTAAGACATCAGACTCAAACTTCAAACTGGATTACAAGAGACTAGAAAATACTTGAAGGCGTAAATCACATGTTTTCTAGCTTCTGCTTTATAAAAGGAAGTAGCTGTGACCGTGCACAATTCATTTTGTGGTCCAATAAAGAACCACACTCTCATTTCCTTCTTTGACTTCTCATATCAGTGTGAGAAGAAACAGCTTTTTATTAAGTAAATGATAGGAAGACTTGGAAGCTTGTGTTTGTTGTTTATTTCCTAAAGCTTAAACCTTTTTGTCCGACCATCATATAGCACAAGGTTGTATAATCTAACTGTAGCTGGAATGATTAAACCAATAAGAAACAATACAGAGATTTTTTTTAATGCCCAAAACCAAATTTAGAACAAGGAGTCTATAAATATTTGAACGAGTGCTTCTATGGGTTGTAGTAATATTCATAGTAGAATTTCATGTAAATCAGATCAGTAGTTTTTATGTAAACCTGCAGACAAACAAACAAACGGCAATGAAAACATAATCTCCTTGGCAGAGGTGATTATGTTGTAAATCTGTGAGTCTGTGCTAAGAATATCACCTGAATTCACCACGACAGTCCTCTGTGTTCACATTGGAGCTCACACCTCTTTGTTTTGAAAGAGAGCCAGTTGGGTTATGCAGTGTTCAGTCGATTTTTACCAGCGTGAAGCAGATTGATCAGTAAGTGTTGTGTATAAAAATCTGTTATTTTTGAATCTGCCCACAGACAGTGGATATCCTGCCTACCTTGGTGCTCGTCTCGCCTCCTTCTATGAGCGTGCCGGCAGGGTGAAGTGTCTGGGCAACCCTGAGAGAGAGGGCAGCGTCAGTATTGTAGGAGCGTGAGTACAGCTTTCCATCACTAGGGGGAGACATTACTTGGCACATGTTTAGTTGACTGTAACTGGAGGACGACAACTGTTAAATGAAAATGTTTCTTTCCTCAGTGTTTCACCTCCTGGTGGTGACTTCTCTGACCCTGTCACTTCAGCCACACTCGGTATTGTACAGGTAAATAATCAAACTCTGATCTCACTGTCACTTGAACTAAGTACCTCAGTTGTTTTCAGTATTTCAGTGACCGTGCTCTCTTCTCTCAGGTGTTCTGGGGTCTGGATAAGAAGCTGGCACAGAGGAAGCACTTCCCTTCTGTCAACTGGCTGATCAGCTACAGCAAATACACCCGAGCTCTCGACGAGTATTACGACAAGCACTTCCCAGAATTTGTGCCCCTGCGTACCAAGTCCAAGGAAATCCTGCAGGAGGAGGAGGACTTGGCTGAGATTGTGCAGCTCGTTGGAAAGGTAATTCAGTGTTATAATTAGCTTCAAAATGAGAAGCTGATCCTGCATAAATATCACATTGTAAAGCAGCTGCTGACCCGATCACGACTTTGATTTAACAGGCTTCACTCGCAGAAACGGATAAAATCACACTGGAAGTGGCCAAACTGATTAAAGACGACTTCTTGCAGCAGAACGGTTACACACCTTATGACAGGTAACGTTACTTTTCCTCCTACCTGGACATTTTTCGAAGGAAACTCAAAGTGAAACATTGCAGTTGAGATTTTTTGTCACTGTAAAGCTGATTAGTCTTAAATAGGTGTTTTTTTTAAAGCCTAAAACATTTGACGGAATTATTAATTTCATCTCTTGATAACTGATGCTCTCTTCAGGTTCTGTCCCTTCTATAAGACGGTGGGCATTCTCTCCAACACGATCGCTTTCTACGACATGGCGCGGCACGCGGTGGAGACCACAGCTCAGAGCGACAACAAGATCACCTGGGCCATGATCAAGGAGCACATGGGAGAAATCCTCTACAGGCTCAGCTCAATGAAATTCAAGGTGTGTGGGTGTCTGCCTTATGTATGAATAAAGTGGTCCTCAGGTTGATTTTTAAGTTGTTAAAACACAACAATCAGTTTTGTTTATTTTTATTTATATATATTTTTCCACATTCCTCACCATATCAAATTTGTTTTGATGACAATAACCCCCCCCCCACCCCCCAGTTTTTGCTTTTCATTTGTTTAATTAGGTAACAATGTTTTTTTTTTAATGCAAAGGATCATTAATTCAAAACCAGATATTTCCTGTCCTGCTACAGGAAAGATGCATATGTAGTACGAGTTTCCAAACAAAGTCACATTAAGAAAACCAAAGTAATAAGCTCTGACAATGTCAAGTCATGCTGTCCATCATCCCAGAAGGAAGGGGAAAGTGTATTTCTTTTGTTCAACGCCCTTCCCATGCGAGGATCTTATGTTTGTGAGAACACGGTGATAACGCAGGTCATTGTTAAAACACCACAGATGATCCTGCTCAGGCGTCTTGTTTTCTTCTCACGCTCTAAGAATGTGTTCCTACATCTGTGCAGGACCCAGTGAAGGACGGCGAGGTGAAGATCAAGGCCGAGTACGCTCAGCTGTTGGAGGACATGCAGAACAGCTTCCGTACATTGGAGGAATAGACTCCCGCCTTTGGAGACCTCTCCGATTTTCATCTCTGACCCCTCCACTGCAGAATCACATTCCGCCTCCTCGAACTCCCAGAACCTGTGTGTCTGTGTGTGTGTGTGCTCCTCTGTGGGTGATTGTGTGCACAATTGTATGTGGAAGGAAAAGAGAAAGTTGTACTGTATCCATTATTCTTTGTAGCCTCGTTTAGGCTCACCCTGGATCCTCTGCCTGGTCAAAGGTCATGTATGCGTGTGTGAGGATTTAATGTGTTTTGAATGAGGGACCTCTTCGCCTTCTTTCCTCCTTCCTCTGTTGTGTCCATGATTGCTGCCTGTGTAGCTGTGTTGCTCTTTCTGAAGAGGCACGTTCAGTTGATGTTATGTAATTCATGGACCCTCTGTACAGAAGAGTATTGAACATAAATTTAATAAGATCAGTCTATTTATTGCCAGCATTTTGACGTGAAGGCTTTGCTGTTCTCTCTTTTTTGGGGGGGGGGTTTGGTTTTTATGGTTGTGTTTCATGCTGTTCTGTGTTGTGTACTTTACTGTGTGAATGTGTCGAACTCTGACGCTCTGCTGTTCAGTGCTTTCACCGTGTTACTCCCAAAGAATTAAAACATGGGGAAAAAAAGAATTGTGTGTGTGTGTTGTGCTTGTTCACTGTTTGACAATGCTGTGGAACTGGTCTTTCTGCATAACACTCCCCTGGTGCCTCTAAGATGCTCCTTGAAAAAAAATCTTTTAATAACTGTTAAAGTCTGAGATAATTTAAATGTTTGCAATCAAAAGTACAGATGTCCTGATGTGGCTTTTAAATGTATTTTATTTGTTAATAAAGTGAAATGAAAGGAAAAGCATCACAAGGCTGCATTCCTTCACCTTACTTGGAATAAAAAAGTACCTATCTATAATTAGAATCAACATGATCCTAAGGGAGAGGTAATTTTTGGAGCCATTAGCCAGTTGTATCGAGACCAATGAGCGTCACCAACGAGGTGACAACTCCCTTTAAAGTATGTTCCCCCGGTTTGGTGGCATGCACCTGCAGCTCACTTCACTCAGAGCTGTGAGGGACTAGCAGTGTCTCCCTGTGACAACTTTATCTCGCCCACACAGAGGAAGTCCTGGGTCCGTTCCGTGCCAGGTAAGTCACTGACAAGAGCAGCTTTGTCTCGGATCATGCGCGTGTTGAGACTTGCTGAAGCCATGGCACACCTGTGCGCGCATAGCACCGTGCGTAAAAGCGTTTTATACACACGCTGGACGTCTTTACATGTCTGATAGTCATTTAATCAAGTATCGAGTCAGTTTATATCGCTGCGAGAACAAAATGAGACATGTTGGCTCGGGGTCATTTTACTTTTATGCTGAGTTATTACTGGATTCTTCTGTTTTCCCACTATAACACAAATCTGTTCCTTTTGCGCGGTGTTTCCACTTCATTACGCCGCACTGCTGTGCTCAATGAGAGTCATTAGTGGGCAAAGCTTGCGTTCATTGGTATGAGTAAACTCCCTAAGCAGTCCTCCCAGTCAAACCAGTTCTGCTGCAGTGATAATTACAACCCCTGCGGTGCTGCTGCTGCTGGATGTCCCTGTTTGAGGACAAAGTGTTTCAACCTAAACCCTTAACATAATGGTCGAAACTTGACAATCTGTAGCAGATCTTTGTCTCTATTTGGATGTGAGCAGAGCAGCAGAGCAGATGGAGCAGGTATCCAGTCGGTCAGGACTGGGCAGTGATGACATTACAGATGAGACCACATCAGCGGTGGATGTCCGATGGAGTTCTGATGGAGATGAGGTAAAACAACTAAACTCCCCTCTGTGCCTGTCAACATTAAAAGCTGCTGCTGCTGCTGCGAAGTGGAATCGTGAATGTTGCTTGTATGTGACATTTAAACCATTTGATCTTTGATATCCCTTCATTCACTCGGCTCCATTGGAAGTGATGAAACAATGACGTGAAAAAAAGTTTCACTGCCCTCTTGTGGCTCAGCGTCATTACGCCATCACCTCATACAAGTGGGATTTCTGCTGTGCCTCTCATGCAAAGCCCAGAAGACTAATGATGCTGTTTATCATCCCAACAAACTAATTTCCTCAGTCTCACTCTGTCTGTCTGCGTCCCTGTGATCTCCAGTTAGATGTTGTGCACATGCTTATCAGTCAATCTTGTCCTCTGCACATAGACAGAACAAATCCTTTCAACTTCTAACGTCTTTGTCTCGGTGTCATCAATGTTCCCCTTCTCGTCCATCAGAGCTCTGACCCTCAGGGACAGTGTCTCGCCGCGCCTACGGCTCCTCTGCAGACCTACAAGCAGAGATATGACGAGTTTAAGAAGCTGTTCAAAGAGCTGCCGGAGTCAGAGAGACTCGTAGTGGGTGAGTTCTGTAGGACGTCTCTTCTGATGGTGTTAGCTCTTAATCCAGATACTAATGTCATCGTTTAACATGCAGCTACTTTGAAATGCCATGAAAGTGTCCATATACTATTCTAAATGTTGCTCTAGTTTGGGTGGAACAGGCTCTTTAATCACTTTTAGACTAATGTGAAATGGGACATCTAGGATCCATTTCTAAAAAAAATCGTTTTTTAAAATATGGAGGAAAAAATGTATACAACTTCTTTAAGTCCTGTTTTTAGACCGTTTGATGCATTCTGTGCTCAGAGAGAAATCTTCCATCTCACAGGGCTTTTATTTGTGTTTTTATTCTTTGTCTTGGCCCTGCAGTGCAAATCACAACAAGAAAGCATGACAGCAAGTAAGAAAACACATCGGCAAATGTAACACAAAGACAAATGAGAAAGCACAAAGACTGAATCACAAAAAATATCAGCAAATCAGAAAACACAATACAGCAAATAACAAAATAAAACACAACAACAAATTAAACCCAAAGGCAACAACAAACCCCAAAAAACAACAGCAGATTAGAAAACACAAATGCAAACGTTTCCTGCTAGGTACGTTTTTGATTTTTATTGTTTTCAACAGGAATGAGACTGAAATGCAGTTTTGTGATTCATTAATTGTGTTTTGCACTTCAGGGCCACTGCACTTTGGTATTAATGCTCAGTATTAATCGCAAATGTTACATGTGAGTTTTTCGTGTCATGAAGAAGCGAAATATCTGCTGGTAAATAGTCTTGTTCCTTAATAATTATATATGCTAAAGCCCTATTTAAAAATAACCTCTTTTCCAATGAATCCAGTGTTCTAAATAAACAGTACACATTACATCTGTACACACACACACTCAACAAGAGTACAGCACAATATCTTACTACACTGAGCTGTGTGTCATACACCACCTCAGGCAAACTCATCTGTATTAATGATTCACCAGCTCCAGATATCTTTCTCCTCAGACTACCCATGTGCGGTCCAGAGGGAAATCCTCCTTCAGGGACGCCTCTACCTGTCGGAGAACTGGCTCTGTTTCTACAGCAATGTGTTTCGGGGCACCAAGGTAATAATAAGACAGGGTGGGAGACAGAGGGAGGAGCTGTGTGGTCGAGTGTCACACGTCCATGTCACATGTGGATGAAGCAAACAAACACAGAAATGTATAACTTCAAATGATTCTATTCATCCATTCATCCTCTTTACTGTAATATATACATTTCAATGATGGTAGTTTGTTTCAGTAGCACTGGACTGCAAATAACAAAACACAACAATATTATCTTCTACCTGTCTTTCTCATAGTCTATCATGTTTTTCATTTGTCAGTATTTTTATATTGGCGGTTGTGAATTGTTGTGGTTTTCTTATTTGTTATTTGGCAGCGTAGTTGAACCACTTTTTCTTACGTTTACCCACTTTTTACTTCCTCGAAGTTCAGGAGAATCGTTCAGGATATTGGAGCCGTACTTAAATGAAAAATCCACCTTAAAGCAGTAGATTAAAACAGTTAGAGTCAATGTTTTTCAGCCCCTTTTGACTAGATGCTGCATAATAATAACAGGCCTAGAATTAGAGATGATGATGAACTGATTAAACTTGAGAGAATCTAAAGCACATGTATTTCAGGTGTTTGTGTCAGACCTCTAAGATGCAACATTTTGCAATCAGGTGCAACAGATTGCAGGACTCACAGAGTCTGGATACTAAAGGAAGAATAACAGGAAGGATTCACGAATTGCTCCACTTGAGACAGCCTCAGTCAGCGACACGATACAGCGTCCAGTGTAGAAAGCTCTCGTCTGGAGCAGTGGGATGCTATCTGCTGTTTCCCCTTTTGATGAGACCGCGTTGTGACCTTTGACCTCTTATAGATCACACTGACCCTGAAAGACATCACGACGATGAGCCGAGAGAAAACGGCGCGGCTGATTCCCAACGCGATCCAGGTCTGCATGGGCACAGAGAAGGTATAATACAGTGTTGGAAAAGAGTCAAAAGCAGGCGTTGCGTGACAAGCACATGATTTATGACCATTTTCTCTTCACGTCTTCCCCCTCAGTTCTTCCTCACCTCCTTCTCTGCGAGAGAGAAAAGCTACCAGACGGTTTTCCGCATGTGGCAGAACACACTGCTGAACAAGGTAAAGCAGCCGGCGCGTCTGTGACTTTACCCCAGTTTCCTGCTGCACTTATCTGATGTGTCCAGAGTACACATCGCTCTGACATACTGTCTGTATGATAGGTTATCAGCGCTGCTCTGCTGTTGGCCGGAGGGTATAGATCTGCACACAGCAGCAGCAGCAGTAGCAGGGTTTGCTCATGGGTTCGACAGACACAAGCTTGTATTTACTGTTCAATATACAGCAGTACTTTGTGTTTGGAATAACTAACCTTCCTGTACAACAGAGATCAGCTCAGCCATCTCTCAGATCACTTAGAAACTATCAGGCTGAAAACTGCAGGAGCAAACGCCATAAAATATATATGTCAAAAGGTCATGAAATGTTATATGCCCGTGAGAGGTAGTTTGACAGTTCCCTTCAGGAGGCTAAAATGTCAGCTTGACTGTGAAGCAGAAGACGTAGCTGAGGAGTTAAACACCTGAAATGAGGCCAACGTGACGAGAACGAGACGAAAACTGCTGAAGTATCAGCTGAAGAGTAAAGAAGTGAAAGCAGCTGTCGTTTTGTAACATGCGTGAGCAGTTGAAGTGATATTGGGATGAATTCAAACAATCAGTTTGAAAGTAAAAAGCTGCGCAACTGTCAGTTAAAGCATAAATGCTTGAATCATTTGGAAACAGATTTAAGCCATAGACTGTAAATACATAAGGGTGACGCTTCTCCATGATCCAGAAATGAAGCCAAAATATACAAACGCTGTCATCTTGTGCATTTGGAGCCAGAGTCTGTGCAGTAGAGATCAGGGGATGGAGCCACAAGAGACACAATCTCCCACCAACAGAACCAGAAACCAAACATATATCTGACAAATACTTTGTATGTTGGCCCATGTCACATCTCATCTGCTAACATGGAGCAGGCAGGATCTATTTACTGCAGCCAGTAAAGTTGAGTTGTCAGGATTGAAAAACTACTGGACGGATAAACACGGAACTTAGTGGAAAGATGTGATCAGGGAAGAACCAGTTCAACTTTGGTGCAGATCAGGATCCAGGATTTTTTTTATTTCACTTTCTTTAACATTCTGACATTTTCCTGGATTTCTCAAAGAATGATTCATGTTTGATGGAAAAATGCAGTCATATTTAGGGGACTGGCATTTATTAGTTATGTGCAATTTAGTGCAGATCCAAATCTGCATGGGTGGTGTCTATACACATTACTCCTCCTTTAGTCTCTCTCAGCTCTTGTGGAGGAAGGGCTGTGTGGCAGCAGCCTCCCCGCAGGGAAGAGAGTCTGCTGGGATCCGGAGCACAAACACCTTCGGGCCTGTAACAACCGCAGCGCAGAAAGTTCATTAACCTGCAGGTGTGGCATCGGTTTGCATGGAGGAGGAGGAGGAGGGAGGGGGGTGCACGGTGCGCACGGTGCGCACTTGACGCTGCGTCTTTTTAGAAGTGAAACTAACAGCGGAGTCGGACTAAAACGTAAGCGGGCGGCTCACCTGGCCGTGAACCGGACTTTCGACAGGTCGAACGGGCTCTTGTTGACTTTTATTTCGCTGTTTAAAAAAAAAAAAAAATCGGGGCGGCTCGAACCAGGAGGAGGAGGAGGAGGAGGAGGACTTCCTGGATGTGAGTGGGTTCAGGTTAGAGATCAGTGCGTGACGGCAGCTTCGAGCTCACAGCCGCGGGGACATGTCCACCGACAAGTAAGTGAAGCCCGTGGAAATGGATCCCACTCTTGGTAATTGTTCTAGAAACTGTGTTCGCTTCCATATGGTTTAAAAAGTCTAATAATACTGAGACTATAGAGGCTGTTTACATTTCCTGTAATTGGAGCAGTCGACTTTGTTTTTGTGTCAAAACTGAACCTTTCCTCTGAACACATGTGCCTCCACGTGTTTTTATTCGATCCTAAATATATTTCAGGCAACTTATTCGTTTCTTTATGGTGAGACTGAGCTTCTGTTGTCCTGTCCAAACACAAAAAAATGTCAGATGAGTATCCAAGCGTCTCAGAGGGACAATCATGTTTGGAGGTTGGTTGTCACGCACAGAGATAAGATTACATTTCACTGTGTGGATGTTTCCTGGTTACACACAACCCTGTGTTTTTCGGTCTTCTCGTTACGGTTTTATGTTTCTGCAGGAGCTCATTTCCAACCCAGCTGCTCACGCTGGACGCCTCCGACGCCCCCATGACCTCTCCTCCTTTTTCCATTTCAGCCTCTGACCAGCTCGGAGTTTTGGCAGATGGTGAAACAGCATTATGGGCATGACCTGGGCCTGAGCCATGAGGAGATGGATAGCATGCAGATAGCGTCGGAATTGAACATGCAGAGCAGGTGAGCACATTGGGCCTCCCCATGATTACACACAATTATAATGTGTTGGAAATGTACATATTGACACCTCCTGTTTGCCTGCAGCCTGACAGCGAGGCCCGGTGGGGATGATGGTATCAGCAGGTTGGAGCGGCTCCCTTCCCTGCGCCTGCCTGTGCTGGAGCATGGGCCCTTAGACACCTCCACCCCTCAGGGGGAGGAGATGCCTTCCCCTTTTGGCTCGCAGAATTCAGCAAACATGGTATTTAAAGTAGCGTATTTCTCTCTTGGGTGCCTTGTGCATGTCCAAATGTTTCAACAGCTCAACCTTTTTAAATATCCCTCTCCTGTAGGATGACTCTCGGAACACCCCGTCCCAGCGCCGCAGTCCTGCCCCGTCGCTGGACCGCCTAGCGCCAGAACGGGCCTCCAAGCGCTCCTCGCTGTCCCTTGACCTCAACGCCAATGAGAATGGCGTTTCTGAGCAGAGCTGTTCAGAGAGCATTGAAGAAGGTTAGAAAAAACCACAACCCCAAGGCGCTGGAGGATATTTGAGTGCATGTATTTTGTAATATTTCAATACTTTTCTCTTGATTTTGACAGTGGAGGAGCGAGTAGGTCTGACCCAGGTGCAGGCTCGAGTCACTTTAAACAAGGTCTTCCACATCAGCGCCATCAAAATGTTCGAGCTGATCTTCACCGACTCCAGCTTCATCCACAGGTTTATGAGCGTCAGCAAGATAACCAGTGAGACTCATTCCTTTTCTTCCTGTCCAGAAATCTAACTCCCTCTCCAGTTCCACCTAATCGAAGCCGCCATGTTCGGCCTTTCGTGCTTTCAGATCCCACCTTCTCCGCCTGGCAAAAAGACGCCTCGGGAAACATGAAGAGGAGCCTGAACTACACAGTTACCATCAGCAACCCTCTGATTGGCAAGTTCTCCACGGCCACAGAGAACCAGGTGGGTTTACGTCGGTGCGCCCTTAAACGGATGAAAAAAAACGCGTCCCTGTGTGAATGATCTCTCACTGTCGTCCTCCATTTATCTTCCAGACGCTGTACAAAGAATCCAGGGATGGTGAGCATTACCTCGTGGACTGTGAGGTGTACGCTCACGACATTCCTTATCACGATTACTTCTACACTCTCAACAGATACTGCATCAAGAGTACCTCGAAGCGGAAGTGCCGTCTAAGGTGAGGTGTTCTGTAATTGTCCTGCTGATTTTCATATTTTCTATATGCCCGGCTTTTAAAACTCATATTGTGGTTCCAGCGTTTACGCTGATGTGAAGTATAAGAAGCAGCCGTGGGGCCTGATCAAGTCCTTCATCACTAAAAACTCCTGGAGCGGCATAGAAGATTATTTCAGACAGCTCGGTGAGTAGAAAGCGCCGCTCGCTCACTGTGGAGAGCACTTCCTTGTCTTCTTTCATTCGCCGGCTCTGCTGCTGTGCAACATATTACAACTGTGTTTTCACATACACAGAAAGAGCATGACTGTCATCTGACGCCATGAAAGGGAAGATAACAAGCATTACTTCCCGAAACACACTCGAGCTGCTCTTATCAGTGTAGCCTTAGGAAACCTTCATGGATAATGTACATTTAAAGTTTTTTTAAAATTTGTTTAGTCACCCATTGAGAAAATAGTGTCTAAGTGTGTGCATTTCTTTCTGGCTTTGCAACCATGTGGTGGTTTTACATAGTTAACGCACCCGATTCTGTCCCATAATTCAAACAGAAACGGAGCTGCTGGAGGAGGAAGCCGAGCTGAATCAGGGAGGCGGCGACCCAGGGAAGATGGGTGGGCTGCGGAGGAGGAGGAGAACGTACAGCCGGACACTGCCGGAGCACATGAAGCCCAACAAGCAGTATGGACAAGATCCAGAGCAGCACAGAGATGGCAACATTGGGTACATGACTTATTTTAACGGTCAATTTGAAGGAGCCGTTTTGGCATGATGCGGATGAAGGGATTGATACCACTCGTACGTCTCTCACTGCTATAAATGAAGCTGCAGCCTAGAGGTCCTATTTCCCAAGTTATGAAGTAGTTGTTCTGACATTAGAGTGTTCGTGTGCGATTTTCCCAGTCGTTAACAAATTTGTCCGGTTATTCCGGCACCACATGAACACACAATGAGATCAGCCCAAATACTGGATGCACTGATTCCTTCTGATCGTAAAAACAAAACCCAAAGTGTAACATGTCAGTGAACTTCAGATGCACTCGCGAGAGCCAGGCCAGCCACTGTCTTTATCTGGTCCCACTCTGTGACACACCCAGACAAATGCAACGTTCATATCTCAAGCTGTTGCAAAATCTTGAACACCGCTGGCAGGAAACCAGCAAAATGTTGCAAACCAAAATTTCTCATATTGTCTGCAGCCGGGTCTTTGTTTTCAAACGGCAGCATTTAGGAAAGAAAATCTATCATTTATTGATCTGTCCGATTGTGTTCCAGGCCCCATGGAAATGAAAGGGTCGGGCGGATGGAACGTGACAACGATAGTAGCTGGGATGAGTCTGATGTGAGTAAACAACCTGGAAACATGTGAAACAACCTGGGTATGACAATTGTAAACTAGCTGAGAACTGTTGTTGAGTGGATAAGTCATTATATCTAAATGTTGTGTAGGGTCATTTCTGGTATTGGTGCTTCCGCGCTGCTATGCACACCAGTATTTACTTTAATACCAATTCTTTCCGTCTCTCCCAGTTTGTTGATTCTGACGCTGCTGAATCTGGGCCTGTTTTTCAAGCTGTGGGCCATGGAGGACGTAGCCCACCGCATGTACCTGAGCACAAAGCATCGCCTGAGGGAGAGGAGCGAGGCCAGGTCAGATAACTTTGGATCATCCGCAGTAACTATCACTCAGGAAGTAGTTCTGGTGTGTGGGTGGAGAGGAGGAAGCAGTTAGTTCCTCCATCTTTTTTTTTTAGTAGTCGTTATCTGCAGCGTTTAAGCGACACACATACGTGTGTGTGTGTGTGTGTGTGTGTGTGTGTGTGTGTGTGTGTGTGTGTGTGTGTGTGTGTGTGTGTGTGTGTGTGTGTGTGTGTGTGTGTGTGTGTGTGTGTGTGTGTGTGTGTGTGTGTGTGTGTGTGTGTGTGTTTTTACCCAACCGTCTTCCATCAGCGCTCCTCTACTCTCCTCTTGACCTTCTACTCGCATTTCCTTCACTTTATTTCTGTTTTTGTCTTTTCTGCAGCAAAAGTAAATCACTTATTGTGCACATCAGAATAACCGACCTCTCTCTTTTTTACCTCGTTTGACAGCTTGGTCCAGGGCCCTGTGCACAGAACCAGAGACGAGCTGTACCTTCTGAAGAATGTACTGCAGGACTCCATCAACCTTTTAGAGCAGGTGAGTCAGAGTCACAGCTAAAATTAGGCCGTGAGTGAAGCGTTTACTTGTTTTTCTGCAAAATGGTCCTCTACCAATGACTTTTGGGCACATGTCATCTTCTTAACCTGTGTACTTGAAATACAGTTATATCACATGTTTTTCTCTGCGCCTGTTTGATAGTTGGCATGTATTTTTTCCACTTTCTTTAACATTGGTAGATGGTTTTTCAACATCTCCATGATTGCTCAGAGAATAATTCACGGACTTTGATAAAAAAGAAATCTGGCATGTTTAGGGGACTGATATTTCTGAGTCTTTGTAATTTGATGCAGATACAAATACAAATCTGGATCTAGTGAAGATTTCTTTAATAATACAGCAAACAGCTACTTTGTCAGAGTACAACAATACATAGTTAGGGAATCCAAATTCAGTACCGGGATGGCAAACTCTGCAACTATAGCAAAACAAACTACAGTATAGACTGATGATTACTACATTTAAATACATTGAGTATTACAGTAAGAAATGCTGAACATAAATTAAAACCTGAAGCTTGAAATGGTTTGATAAGGTAGCTGTACTTAAAGCCATGTTTAAAGGATTTTAATTGTACTCAAAAACAAAAACAGGATTTTCTTTTAATGAAAGGTTTCATGTACAATATTCATCGCCTCTAGATGTCGCATGCAAGCTTCAGCAGCCGTTGTGTTTCTGATGTAATAGCAATGTGGAGGTGTGCTCACAGTGTTTGTTTTGCTCTGAGAGACGTCACCGTGTTGGAAGAAAGGCTAGAAAACGACCGTGTTCGTCATGTTTACATCTCTGTCGATAGGAGCTGGAGCTTTGCCTTATGAACCTGAGGGCCAATGGTTTAACAGGGAGGGGCTCACATGCACTAACATGAAACTGGCGACCAAAACAAAGACACACACACACACACACACACACACACACACACACAGGGCGAGTGTGACTTATTTTCTGCACAGGAGGCCATTACTGCTCTGTCTTTACATAGAAAATAGGTGTTGTATATAACCTTGATGAACAATAGGATTTTTTTGGGGGATAATGTTTCAAGGAAAACCTTAGTTTTGTGTAATCCTGTTGTCAGACAGACAAACAAAAGAAAACATGTCGAAGGTAAATGATATGACGGGAATTGGCTAAATGAAGAACACGCGTTGCACTGATTCTCCTTCAGATGAAACAGACAGCCAGCAGGAGTCCATCATATCTTTGTTATAGCTGCTGAGTCCGTTCTTTTCCTCACAGCTCCGCAGCTCTCTCGTTATGCTACAACAAAACTTCGCCATGGCCAATCAGACGGCAGGGCCGCAGTGACGCTCCTCATCTGATGACCAAAGAACGCCAACCCCCCCGTGCACCCTGCAGAGGAAAGACAGGACAGCAGGACCCAACTGCCGCTGATGTTGCCATGAAGACGTCCCCAGACCCCCTGACATGACATGTGTTGCCAGGGGTTACGCTAACCCAAAGCCTGCCGTGGGGCCTCAGGTGTCAGGATGTTTTTTAAAACGCTAACTGACTGATGCAAGGACACGGTGACATCAGCGTTCGCCACGGGTGGAGCGGGGGGGGATTATCGTCAGCTCCCATCGCTGCCTCTGCTGCGACTCGTCTCCAACATGGTGGCAGTGGATCTCAGAAAACTTCCCTCAAGTGCCTGACTGTATTCTGACGGACCTCACACCACATCCGATGAACTGTTGTCAACTTTTAGAAAGAGAGCTGTTGAATAACATTGATTCACAATTTTTTTAATTTTGCACATTTAAACATTTGCACAAGTGCCTCGTAGACTATAGGCTATATTTTAGGTATCTTTTTAGATTATTATATTTTCAAATAAAAATTGTGATATCTGCCGCTCTAATTTTAAACTTAGTCTTCTCTTTTGTAATCATGAGATTGTTGCTCTATATAAACTGCAGGGAATGCTGCAACTTTAGATTGCAAGTGGACAAATAAACTTTGAATTGTACTGTGTATGGAGCCAAATCTGGCATACAGAACATGTGGCTGATGGAGGGCCACATATTTTATTAATTTATAGCTCTGTTCTGGATCAAAAGTCCAAACAGCGGTGACGTGTTCGATTTATCTGTGTCTTCTGTACATGAATAATCACACTTGTCTGTATTTTTCTCCTTGTATATGTAGGGTCAGTCGGACTGCCTCAGGTTATAACAGCACTGTGTGTGTGTCAACATCATACACACAACTTCTGTTCTGTGATTTTCACTTCGATATAAACACTGGTTATTTTCTTTCTTGATAATCACTTGTTGGTGACACACCACTAAAATTCTCTTGAGCCGTTTTTTGATGTTTACAGTGTCGCCCAACTCTCTCTGGATAACCTTGCTCAGCGTTTCTCATTTGAAACCACGTCTTCGAGCCACCACTTGTTTCTGTGTTGTACAGTTTTAGATATAATGCAATGTAATAAATATGATCTCTTCACTCACTTGTGCTGCCACTATTGTTTTCTAACAAACACTGTCGGCGTTGAAATATCATTCTTATCGATAACTCTGCTAGTTACTTATTTGATAAATTGTTTGGTGTAGAAAATATTTAGCAATCGTGGTTTACAATTAGTCTCTCCAGATTAAAAATGATTCCACATGAAAAGACACAGATACCTCGTTTAATTAATTTGCTAAATAATTTCCATTTGAAAAATAACATTGCTCTTCTGAATTTTATTTTAAAGTATGAATTGACAGATGGAAAGAAGTTACAGTACCTCAAACTGTGTGTGTGTGTGTGTGTGTGTGTGTGTGTGTGTGTGTGCGTGTGCGCGCGCAGAGAGAGAGAGAGAGAGAGAGAGAGAGTCCACCTCCTGTGACGTCACCAGCGGTAAGCACTCCCCCCGGAAGCTTGAACCCAGGCTTGAACCATAGACTCCATATTAAACGTCGGGTCTCCCGCTGCAGCTGCTGCTGTAGTTCCGGTATCGTTCACACGACAACAGCACAGTGCGGTACACCGGAAACTAGAGCCGTCACCGGGACAGACACTTCCGCTCCCGGCGGAAGATACCGTCCAGTCGATATTTACCGGAACCTGTCGGCATGTAGCAGCTCAGTGTTCAGGTAACTCCTCTGTTTATCTTCAGTTGTGTAACTCACGTTGTGTTTGAGTATTTATTTGTCGCCATGTGTCGCTTCCGGTTTAAACTGGAATCTGTGATGAGCAGCCTCCAGACTGTGAACTTTGTAAAAGTGCTAATACACGAGAAACGTGAAGAACATGAAGTATAACGCGTCAGTGCTGCCCAGGAAACACTCAACGAACCTGTTGTCAACTTCAATGTTCACTGTAGAGACCGATTAATCGTTTAGCCGATAAAAACTGTCCTATACAAGCCTTTCACCGACATATCAGTACAAGTGTTTATGTTTTCAAATATAAAAACTTTTAATTTCCAGAATAAACAATGAAGAAAAGATTACTGTTTTTTGTTTTATGCAATAACAGGTTTGGTTGTATTTGTGTTTTCTTTTTATTCATAGTTAGTTAATCATGATTTATGGTTAAACTGTAAAATATCAAGCCACAATCACATTACGTAAACTGCTTTCAGATATATGCAAAGAAGCCTGGATATTTATAGATACAATTGCATAGTTACAGAGGTCTTCACATAAACACCACAATTACTTTAAAAAAGTAGCATTTATCAAAATAGTTGCATATTGATTTTCTGTCTTCTGGTTTGTTAACGTGATCTGTACAGAATACATCCCTGTTCTTAATCACAGCTTATTATCATGAGGCCTCACTCAGAACGACAGACATCTGTGTTATATCTTCACGGGGATACAGGGCTGTTTTTCTTTCTTTCTGCAGAGCTTTTCAATGTCCTGCAGCAATTGCCAAAGTCAAAAGAAGTGTTGTTAAATACAGTGTTACATCAGGACATAAAACTGCTTTAGCACCACTGTCATGAATCCTTGCAGCAGTATATGTCTTGTTTTTTTGTTGTTGTCAGGGAGCAGATGTGCTGTTCGACGCTACCACACTCCCATTAATCAGAACATGTTGTGCTATCCGTCTTCTCTGGTGCTGCTGACCTTTATGTCCCTTTTTACTGTTAGTTTGATCAGTGGCTGAACAATAGTAATAACACACGCTCAGATTTTGTGTGAATCAGTCTCACTCAGGCCTCCTCAACAGAGCCACATGCCCCCAGAGAGGTTTAATTGAGCTGAAGGATTAATCCCCCTCATCCGGTGTTGCTCCCTGTGATCAAGAGGACACAGAAGACCTGCTACAAACGCTGCCGCTGACTCAGCTGCTCCCTGAACCGTGGGGCTTTAAAGCTGCAGCATTGAGGCTGTTCCTTACAGTGTGACAGATGTGAGGACAGGAGGTGGATTGGATAGGATCAAATGAGCAGGGTCTGTTGGCAATGATGCTGGAAATCCGTTTGGCTCCACCATCTAAAGCACCGTGCAAATGTCAATTATCTCATCTGCCTTAAACTGTCTTTCTCATAATGCCTACACAAGTTCATTTAAGGATGATTTTTTTTTTAACTTGTCACAGGCTGCCAGGCTGTTTGTCATGAAGAAACGAGCCAACAAGGTGCGGGAGGAGGATGAGTCCTTGTGCTGCTGCGAGTACGTAAACAGACACGGGGAGCGAAGCCATGTCGCAGCCTGCTGCTGTGACTGCGAGGACCTGGATGACGTTTGTGACAAGTGAGAGACATTTAACTCTAGGGGTGCAGCCACAGGCTGTAAACAAAAATGGATGTAGACTCCAGGTCTGGAAAGTGAAGCTAAAGCAGAAGTGCCTGAAAACTGTATTAGCTTGAATGACCAGCCAAGAAAGACCACACTGGTTGCATAAATAAGTTTGTTTCTATAAGTCTGGTTTCAAGAAACTTTCCAAAACAAAAGTTTACAAACCAAGGAGTGAAATGACTTTATCTTGTTGACACTGTTTTGGGAATTAATTGATTAATTGACCAAATGAATGTAAAACACCCGTTCGGACCTGGTATTAACATCCACCTCAAAATGATCCCATCACATGTGGAGGACTCAAGAGTTCATCAGTTCACACCAGGCATCAGAGTGTGTCTCGAGTGACCACTTGTTATCGGATCCCTGCTGTAAATAAATAAACACCCTTCCGTTTGCAAAGACCAAATTGGGTTTTTAGCCAGATTGACTCAACAGTACAGGCAGAGTTAAGAGAGCTGAGTGAATGGGACATTTTAGCTCATGTTGTAAATATATATCTGGTTTTCCCCGTCAGGTTTCTGAAGAGGGAATCCCAGAAACCTGAATCCCTGTCACAGGTCTCAGCAGTCGTCACAGACCGGATTCGTGTGCCCTGGCTGTGGGGCGGAGCCCGCAAAGTGGAGCTGTCTGTCATCCCTCCTCTTATTCTCCTTCCTGTCCTGCTGCACCTTGCTGCTCTCCACTTCCTGCTCGGCATCGTGGTTCTGACGGCTCTGCCCGTTCTGGTTTTGTGGTACTACTACGTCACCCACCGCAAGAAGGGACGGACACTCTTCTTCCTCAGCCTCGCTCTCTTCTCCCTGGCTTACACGTACTACATGTTCGTCACAGAGGTGTTTCCCCGTGGGGATATCAGCCCGGTCCAGCTTTCGGTGGTGACTGTGGGGGTAATCCTCACTCTGGTAGCTCTTGTCCGCACTAAGAGAGGACCTGGCATCGTGCTGCCAAAGCCAGATGATATCCACAGCACAGTGACGTATTACAGCCCTCTGGCAGACAGAGACCACGCCGCCAACGGAGGGAAGCAGGATGTGACGATGACAGTACCCAACCGGACAGGGTCACGGGAGCAATCAGGGATGGAGCCGAAGGAGGGCAGCCAAAGGAACTGGTGTCCAGTGTGCAGGGCGGTGCAGCCCCCGAGGGCGGGACATTGTCGGATCTGTGGTGTGTGCGTGCTGCGTCTCGACCACCACTGCGTCTGGTGGGTTCCATTTAAAAAGCCTCTCACTCGGCCCGTCTTCCCTGTTTCTTCCACCGCTGTGGTTTGCCTGCTTTTCTTCTTCACACATAATCTATTGTGCAAACATTCGTTACATTTTCTAAACGTGAATGGCATTGAGTAAAGTACCTACCTCTGCCAGGACCCAAAAACTCATCAAGCTGCACCAGACTACACACACACACACTCATAGATATCAGTCCCATAGATAAATGTGTTGTATATCCCTCGGGTCTTAGTACAATGTTCTGTCTGTGTGTGTGTGTGTCTGTACTTGTGTGTTTGCTCCCTGTCCGTCGTTGCCGGGGTAGGATAAACAGCTGTGTGGGGCAGGCCAATCACCGCAGCTTCCTGCTCTTACTCGTCCTCTTCCTGTCGACGTCTGTGTACGGGATCAGCCTGGTGCTGCATAGCGTGTGTCCGATCCAGCCCCTGCTTACTTCCGTTGCTCTACTGCCCGGGCGTCTACGACCAGTACAGGTATTAAAACACTGACACGCACAATTTCTAGTCGGCAGAAACATCCAAACTGGTGTCATTACTTATTTAACTTGTGGCAAGAAACGCAAAAGGGGTTATTTCCCAAAACTATTCCTTCACACGTTAATATCGATATTGACCTCAATTTTCCTTCCATTGTATAAAGAACTGCCACCACCATTGTTTGTGTACTTGTCATAATGAATATTGGTTGAGAAATGTAATGGAAAAAGATTTATTTTTTATTACAATTCTGCACAACACAAATTTAAACATCTCCTGAATCGCTCAATAATTATATAACTCAGCATCAGGGTTTATCCACAGTTCACATGGAACCCATGGAAACAGGCAACTGCAGATAACCTCCAAGCAGCAATCAAAATTGCCTTCTTTAAATAACGAATAGAAAGTGTATATTCAAACCAGGGCAGTGGGGCATTCTGATATTTTTCCCAGAACTCACCCCAAAATACAGCTAAAATTACTTTGTGCGAGGTTCTTGCTTCCTGGACACCACGAGGCCTCCTTCAGAACAGGGTTGAATCAGTTTCACAGAGCATCTTGGAGTGCATCCTGTCGAGCTGCTGGAGAGGAGACCGGCTGTTTGTGCTGGGAGCAACGAGAGAGTGGTTGAAGAGCGGTAGATTAAATAACGTGCTGTGGCAGTGCTGTCGGCGTCGCACACTTTAAGTGAGTCTTCAGAAGATGTTTCTCAACCTCAGACAACACGTCCACTGTTAAAATGCTCACACTGACTACTTTATAATTTTGTACAGGTTTAGGCTAAATACATTTTCTGTGGTTACAAGCCCACCCAGTGATTTATATAAAGAGATGACCTAAGTTTGGTGTGTTTGTGTGTGAATGTGGTGATTCATTGTTATCTTGCACCATCTCTTCTCCTTGTCTGTTTCCAGCACTGCTCTTGGCTTCACCTGTGCCTGGTACAGCAGCATCGTCACCGCCGGGCTGCTTCACCTGCTCGTGGTGCAGGTCATCAACGTCAGCCACAACGTGACCGAGCGCGAGGCACGCTGCGCTTTGCGAGACAGAACCGCTCGCAGTGCCTGCTGGGGGCTCGTGGTCGACACGGGCGTCTACTCTCGGGGTTTCCGGGGCAACTGGGCCGAGTTCATGGCCATGGGGGACAAACTGAGTCCTACCTCTCTCGACCGAACAGACCTGGTGTAAGAGATTGTTACGCAGCCTGATTTAAAAAAAAAACAGTTTGAGGTGGGGGTGGCTGTGGTGGGTGATAATGCCTGCTGTCCTGTTCCTGTCCACCGGATGGCAGCATGGCTCCTCTCGTACTGTCTTAAGTTCGCTGGCCGTCTTTTGTTGGGAGGACTTATCACCGACTCTATGCGGCTATTCAGATGCCACCCGACTTTCGCTGACATCATCACGCAGCAATAACGAGGACAAACTCCAACAAGATGCGTTCACTGCCATTAATGTAACACTGGATGTCTTCCTTTGATTTGAACGTTGTCTTTATGTTTCCTCTACATTCTAGTGCCTTGTTCGGAGCCGACCAACTAGAGGAACGTGCGAGCGAGTGATCTGTAGATCCTCGTTAGGAGGTTTTCTCTGAGCACAGCGACATAATGATGCTTCTGCATCAGTCCAGTAACACATGGGCTGAACATCATTGAGAAGGATGGTCTCTCTGCACACTTCACCTCCTCCTCCATCCTTCACACGCATTCATCTGCAGTGCATTCATGAAGGTGAACAGCTCACCTGGCCTTCCGAAACGTGCCGTGCATATTTATGTCACAGGTAAATGAAACATCCCAGGCCAGATAATCATTCTAATTAAAATTCTGTGAACCTGTCATTGCATTAAACATAATGAATGATTGGGTAGATATGAATTTATTACAGAGTCTTCTGACCTTGTTCAGACTCCTATTATGAAAGAAGCTAATAAATCAATTCAAATTATTGTCAGCTCGAGAAGTTAACTTTTGCTTATTTGAAGTTGTCACATGGATTGAAAATATTTTTGAATCCTAGTAATTGTGTGGGTCCACATGTGTTTGTATGAAATGTATTTCTATTTATTTTTATTAAAAGGATGTGAGAAATGTGCACTTGTATTCACTTTCTTGGTGTTTCTGTGAGTGTCCTCGGCACAGTTTGTGTGTCCTCTGTGTGAGTGGGCAGTTCTGACTCGCTCTCCCAGGGGCTTAACGGTGGAAGCAAGCAGAAATCAGGCAGGACTTCGGTCACTTTCCATCCCAGCTTCTCCCGGCGCGTCTCCCGCTGTCTTTCCTTGCGCATCAAACATGGAAGCGGCCTCCAGGCCAGGAAACATCGCCGCAGCACCCGTCTAAATCGAAGGCAGATGGAGGGACAGATGGGAACAGAGCAAGTGGGCAATAAGAAGCTAAATTACAGAGACCTGCAAGTTGACAACACCTAATGCGATTTCACATGATATTACTTGAGGCTCGGTGACAGTGGCAGCTGGGCGGCCATTGAAAAGTCACCTGCAGGCTGTGGTCATTTAGCCGACCTCGCCTTGGAAGCTGAAGTTCATATTTGATGGCAGTGACAGTTAAATCAGAAAGTTGGAACATTGCTACAGCGATCATAAATCATTGATCACAGTAGGAACAGGTCCATATAGGTAACAGTAATGTTAGTTATAGTTGTTATAAAATAGTAAATTTTGCATTTACCACAAATCTCTGCTGTGCTCGATGACAGCCTGAAAACATCTGGTAGCATAGCAACCAATTCTTAGTCTCGTTAGAGCCACATTACAATATTAATTGAGTATGAGATAGAGGGGAAGAGGATTAATGCTGCAAATAAATGTTCTGTTACTCTGGGTCAGAAACCATTTAGTTCAGAACCACTCTCTCGACGCCAAATCAAGTTGGCAAGAGCAGAAACCGACTCCCGTGAATTATAACACAAACAAACGTTTGCAGGGAATAGCAGATGCAGGTCACTCCGCTGAAGACGAGGAGATGACAGTGTCATTTACAATCTAGTGCTCAGGCAGTTGCTGTAAAAAGGACAAAATATGTGTCGGTGCGCCACCACAGCTCATATTTCATCGTGGTAAATGTCAACAACTTCTTATTCAATGCATGTTGCAGTGTCGACTCTTTGTCATACTTACAACAGAGGAAAATAAAGCCCAGTCTTAAACTGTAAGTAGAAAAGGCCTTTGAGAGTCTTTATATAAAATGAATGTCAAGGCATCGTAGTATCGTTGTGCACTGGAGTCCGATTGGTCTGATATTACATTCCATCTTGTATTTATAAGACACCCTGTTAGTAAGTGTCTCCAGGGAAGCACACTGCAGCGTCCATACAGTGAACATATGGCCGAGTGCTGTGTAGCAGACCTGTTGTTGTGCTTCTGAGCCAGCTCCTGACGGTCCCAGTCATCCAGCCTCTCCTGGATCACATAGTTCAGCAGCGCCAGCAGAAACCTCCTCAGAGTGCGTGTGCGATAGAAACGCTCGGCTTGCTCCTGCTGAATTTGCTGCCAGTCCCTCAGCTGAAACAGACCACGCTCACTTAGAGACAGGGATGTTCACCACCATGGACGTTATGTTGTCTGACAGTCTAGTTTAAAGGTGCAACATTTGCCATTCAATAAAATACAAATGATTTATCTTCCACTTCCAAAGCTGGAAAATGCTGCTCATTGTATCTCAACACCTTTATTGATTCAACTCGGCAGTTAAATCAATATGAGTTAGGGTGAGGTGAAAGAGATGGCACCGACTTAAACAAGAAAATCACTTTATAATGTTCTCAAGACTGGCCACATGAAAATGTAACAGGTAGAGGAGGAGTTTTGGAAAGGTCAATGTCAGAAGATGGGGGAGGGGCAGCTGCAATCCTTGTTGAGGTACTGTGTGTGTGTGTGTGTGTAGGTGTATATACACACTCTCATCCAGCAGCTTAAGCTCCTCTGAAGCAGACAGTGCCGGTGCAGTTGGTCAGCAGAAGCTTCTTTCCCAGACAGGGCCTCTCTTGTTGATTGCTGCCAGCCGAGTGTGCAGCTCTTCAGGAGGAGGAGATTGTGATGACTCTCGGCCAGCTGGCGGTGATTGAAATGAAAAAGCGGCGATGGTGAAAGCATCCAAACTCAATCACATGTGCCAGGTAGAAATAATGGAGTGGTACAAAATGCTGAAGGGCCCAGAGGGGTTTTTATCTCACTGTGAAGCATGTATGCAGAGGAGTTTCTGCAGTTCCTTATGATGTTGTGACAAAGGAAGGGGACGTTTGGAAGATGAATTGACAATGATGTCGAGGGATTTCAGTTGGAAAGTTGTGTTCTGAGCTGGTGTGGACGTTTTCACTTTGTTTGAGTGGGTGTCTCTGCTTTGATCGTACATTCCAAGAGTATAAGTGTCGTTGCATGAAGGGTATCTGTGTGGTTTGTGTCTCTGCTGTTGGCTTGCTGGGTTTAATTCAGCTGCCAAGTGAGTATTTTTACCAAAAACAGTTTGCTCATTGCTCACAATCATCAGACTATTAAAGGTGTTGGAGTGGGTTGCCTGTGGATACACAGCATGTGGTTTGTGTTACTTCATAATAATAATAATAAACTTTCTATAGCACCTCTGAAAATCAAAGTGCTTAATATCAGGGAAAGTACAGCACCAACAGATGGATAATTCTAAGGTGGAATAATCGTCATAGAACAAATAAACACATATATATATATATATATATATATATATCATAGTAAAATGGTAAAAAAGTGTTAATTGTTTGTGTTGTTATCATGGTGATTTGGTCAAAACCTTCCAGCATCAACCAAAGTTAACAAGTCTCCAAACAATGTGGATTTGTTATATGTAGTAGAAACATGGAGGACGTTCTCATCCATCAGGCCCAGGACTCCATCATTTCACTTCATCCATGACCTCACCTGTGACTGTGAAACCTGGAACTTTCTGATGCCAATAACACTCATACTGCACAAACCTGTACACATACAATTATACATATCCAACATTCATATTGCAAACATCTTTTTTCTAACTGTTCCCTATTTTTATATACTGTATGTATATTTATGCTCATGCACAATCACATCGCTGCGAATTCCTTGTATGTGTGAACCTATTTGGAAATAACCCCCCCGATTCAGAAGGAGCGGTTCCGCAGTGACAGCAGGAGAGCTGCCTGTGCTCCATGATCAGCAGCTGATACCGTTCCACTGTCAGCAAATTGTGTGCGTTTAACAAACGCTGATATTTTGGGGTCAATGTCTGCACTTAACAAAACAACCTGACTCCACTGTAAATGATGTAAAATGCAGCGGAGACTCACACGGAGCTGGAACCAAACAAGCAGCATCCAGCATTATCATGATAATCTGAAATTACTTTGGCCAACATTAAACAAAGACTTTAGAAGAACAATATGCACGACTTTGCACATTTACTTATCTGAGGTTGTGTTCATTTAAATCTGCATTATGGGAAGTTTCTTTACAAGCAAATACAAATTTGTTAAATAACTTTAAGTTTGTGAATCAGTACTTTTCAGGACATTTTAACTGTACAATACTGATGATTGTGATAATTTTGAAATGCACGACATTTTCAAACAGTGTGATTTCTACATTTGTCATTGACAGCAAAGAGAAGAATACATGAAAAGTAGCAGGTCCTGTGAATGTGTGTGCGCTGTGGCCACTTCTGAATGATAAAAAGCCTTCAATAGAGTCTGTGAGCACATCACCTTTACAGCAGATTACAGCTTCTCATGCACTATTATATGTGCTCTTTTTAATGTTCAAGCAAGTCTATAACCCGGGAGGCTTTTTTTGTGTTATTCACATTCATGGCATTTACCTCATCTGGGAGTTTCGTGCCACATTTACCTCTGGATGTCAAATTTTCTCTTCTTTGCTTATTGAAATTCGTTTTTCCGACAACGTGTGAGATAATGAAACGCCCAAAGCACAATTTTCCATTTAAATACGATTTTTAAAAGCTGAGGCCAGACTCAAGAACGCCCCCTGGGTTCTCTGGGAGGACTGAGAGCAGATTAAGTTTTCAGAGAAATAGTGTGTGTGTGTGTGTGTGTGTGTGTGTGTGTGTGTGTGTGTGTGTGTGTGTGTGTGTGTGTGTGTGTGTGTCTGTCTATGTCTGTGTCTGTGTGCTAATGCCGTGCACGTACGACAGGTTATTTACCTGTGTGTTGGCTCGTTTGAGCTGAATGAGGCGTTTCCACGGCGCCAGGCCTCTCCGTAGCAACAAGGTTCCTTGGTAGTGTTGATGGGCGACTTTCAGGAGCTCTTGCCGCCTTTTCACCTGCCTCTTATTTTCCTCTTCCCTCTGAAAACACACACAGAAAGTAACATTCATTTAATATTCTGCAATGTGTCACAATGTGTTGTGTTAAGTCACTAGCTTATAAATATGAGTCAGAATACGTGAAGCAGTCATCTCCTCGGCTGCTTCACGTATTTTGGCTCATAACTTGGTGAACATCCATGAAATATGTAACACGTCTCACTTCTCTTTCCAGCCTATTCTCCTCCCTCCTCTTTTCTGCTGCTCGGCGTTTTTCCTCCTCCTCCTCCCTCTTTCTCTGCTCCTCAGCTGCTTTCATCTCAGCCTGGAAACATCAGGTTCTTTGGTTAAATTCTTTCCCCCCCACAACATGCCGTCAGACAATTACACCTTGCCACGACGGTACAAAGCACTTCAGCTCTCCTGAACACGACTTCCCAATCTCTCACCAGCTTCACCTCCTCCTTCTTTCTCTTGAGCTCCTCGATTTCCTTCCTTCGCTCTGTGCGTAGGCGGGCGCGGGCCTCCATGGCTGAGGGATTAGGGTGAGTCTGTTATTCTCAGGAGAGGATATGTGCATTTTTTTCAAGATATATATTTATTGACTGAATTCATCATCGCCAATTTACAACGTCTTAACACAAGCAGACGATATAGTATGACGATTGTCCATCCTCACATTCCCTCTGTATGTAATGTACTAACCAGCTTAGTCAACCGAGCTTTTAATTTTTGTAGGTTTTGAAAGGACAATCATCACTCCGTACAGAGGATATGTGTGTTTATGTATGTTTCACTCGTATATAATATTCTTAACGTGGGTGTTAAGGTAACATCAGTTCTGCTGTTGAAGTACTTCTCTATACATCTGCCTACAGGCTACAGTGTCTGCAGTTCGTCTCCACACTCGTGACTCAAGGTCAAGCATTTTCCTCTATAAGAGTCTCTGCATTCCTGTGTGTGCTATGTGTGAGTCGCTGTGTTGAGCTCGAATAGCGTAGGACTGACCGGAGATGATTGGAGGAGGGCATGTCTGGCGTGTGACAGCTTTCCTCTGAGGCGTCAACTGACTGTCGGTCTCGGCGAAAACTCTCTGTCCCCTGCAACAGTAACGATCACAGCCAGAGGTAAGAGAAACAAAGAGCCGTCACAAACCTGTCTGCGCGTTCACATCTTCCTGATCCTTGCCTGGGAAATGTTATTCAGACAAACGGCGAACATGCATCACCGTCCATACATCTGTAACAACTTTTTGCTTTTTATTCATACGAACATTTCAAAAACAAGATATGAACCACAGACACACACCTGGTTTCAGGCTCTGCCTCCTCCATATTAGCAGATGGGACATATCTAAAAAAGTCAAAGTACACGTCAAATAAATTGTCGGTAGTTCTTAGTCATACAGATGTTTGTTGATGGTTGGTTTCTGGTAAGTTAGATTTAATTTGTTATTTGATGCTTTAAAAACAGGTGATTGACTCTTTATTGGTCGAGTGCTGTGGACCTTGCTCCATCCCCTGATTGCTACTTTGCAGACTCCAAATGTGCAACATCGCATATTTCCGTATATTCTGGCCTCATTACTGGATAGTGTGAGGAAGAAGGGACGTGTCGTCCATCTTTATATACAGTCGATGGGTTGTACAGGCTTGTTGGAAAGCGTATTTCATCTTTTGTCACAGAAATATAATTACACAAGCTCAAAACATTAACTTTACACGACCTCCTGTTCTTCAGTTCTCTTTGAATTCTCCTGTAACTGATCATCTTCTTTGCTTCTACTCCTGTGAGATTTGTTTTTAATGAGGAAAGCTAATAACGGACAAAGGTTAAAACTTTCCTCCCATGCTCGGCCACTCAAGAGTCCGCGCACACACACAAAAACCTGCCAACTTGTTGTGCCATTAGTCTCCATCCTGGAGAGAGAAGGGAGCGAAGCTAAGGACTATTCATCATCTTGAGAGAGTTTCAGAGCTAATAGCACATTTGAGGGTATGTGGAGTTAGAGAGGCTGTCTAGCTTATAATGTACTGTCAGGGGGGCTTTGAAGAGAAATGAATGAATGGGAGACCAGGCATCATACTGTACAGGATAACACATACACACAGCATATACACACTATCCAAGTGACTACATAATCCCATACAGCAGCAAAGACTCAATAGATCAATTAAAAGATAATTGGCCGATGCCAACCAGGGCAGTTTCAGTCTACGTACATTTTCATCAGAGTATTATGAAGTCACTGTGACATTTGACCTTTGACCACTGGAATCTTAGCAGTTCATCTTTGAGTGCAAGTGTCAACTGATCAATATTTGAAGAACTTCCCTAAAGGTAGACTTGAGGTATTATGTTCACGAGGCTAAAAATATGTTGAGTGTGGCCATCAGTTAATCCACGAGTCTGAGTGAACATTTCTTAAGATGTCATGTTCGCATGTTTGAAAGGTAACAGTGAATTTTGACCACAAAATTCAAATCAGTTCATCCGCGTGTCCAAGGGAACGTATATATGTACCAGATTTGAAGAAATACCCTCAAGGCGTTCGTGAGATATCATGTTCACAGGAATGCAACAGACGGACGGACAACACGTAAACATACAGTAATTCCTCGGACCGCTGGCTGTCGACGGCGTGGAGCCATAAAAATGCTGCTTTCCTCTCGTCTCAGTGTGTGTGTGTGTGTGTTCAATTGATGATTCAGTCCAGGGTTTCAGTTACTGATTATACAAACAATGTATCAACAATGTTGTTTAAATTTGAGTTTCATTACTAAAGGGATCTGCTCGGCTGTGGCGTCCCACGTTGTTGTTTCTGTTGTTGCTCTGCTGCGACGTTGGTGCAGAAAATCGATAGTAAACAAAAACAGGCGTGCATCGTGAGCTCGTCCAAACAGTGAGGAAACGGAGTAAGGGTGAACTAGTTATTTAGTAAATGACTTTCTATTAAAACTGCTGCATTAATGATAGAGCGTTTCTTTGAGGTAACTGAGAACTTTTAAATGAATGCTGATTTGGATGAGGTGTATTATTTTAATGCTTCTCCCCGCAGGCTGAAAAATGTATTATGAGTGTCGAGTTAAACCAACTGGAGCCTCATTTGAAACGCTGTTCCACAGTGTTTTTTCAGGCGCATTTTCAAATCCAACTGACTAAAAGAATCCATAATAATTAAAAATATTCAACTTCAAATTAGTCTACAGCACTGGAAATCTCAAACAGGACATGCCATGTCACTTCAATTAAATACTTGTCATCTATATTAATCTTTCACACTGTCGCCCTACATAGATAGTTAGTCTATAAAATGCAAAGACAATTTGATATGTAACATCTGTTGTGCAGAATCCATGTGCTGATGAGGACTATGTGAAATGACTGAGAGCTCCAGTACTGCTAAATAATGGAGCCTGAGGTTTCCACCGCTGTTTCCAAGTTACAAAATTAATTCTGCAAATTAATGTCAAAGCACTAGTGAGTGCACAATGATGCAAAGTGAGTTAATGACCTCTGCCAAGGAGGTTATGTTTGTTTGTTCGTCTGGTAGATTACATAACAACTACAGGACAGATTACCATAAAACCTGGTGGAAGATCGGGATTCGCATCAGGAAAGAACATATTAATGTTTGTGTGAGGATCCGGATCAGGAGGCAAATCAAGAAATGTATTTAACATTGCGCAATGTTTTCCACTTTTGGGGTTTTCACCAATTTCCCGGGGAATAATTCATGTATCAGGCATATTTAGGGGACAGATATTAATAAGTTTGTTGCGGCTTGATTGAATCTAAGGGGACTGTGAGGCCTCTGAGTGGAAACCTCTGAGTGTGAATGTGATAAGCCCACAGACATCTTCAGTGCCTTTCACATTACCTCTGCTCTGTGGGCTCAGAGTCGCGGCCCTTTGGTCTCGAGCCTCTTGTGAACTGTGCAGTTTTCTCCGTCTCCTCCTCCAAACCCTTCACGCTCTGCTCCTCCTTCAGCTGTGCAATTTGGTCTTGCTGCACCTTCAGCAGCCTCCGTTGTTGTGCGATGACTTGCTGCTGGATGGCGTGTCTGTTCTCAAACCTGTCGCTGGGTGACGTGGTGCTTTTTGAGGAGGCGAAGCCGCCACCGACACCTTGCTGCCGTGCATCCTGGAGCTCAGCAGCAGTTGGAGCTGCATGCCTTCGGGTCACCTGCCATGGCTGAGTGGGCTGTGCCGCAGGTTCTCGCAGGCATCTTATCCTTATGTAGTGCAGAGGCGTTACGGGCCAAAGAGCCTGACCTGTGGTGACCCTCCTACAGCGAATGTAATAGAACAGAGGAGAGGTTGGTAAATTATAGATGACAGAATCACAAACAGAAACACCGCCTTTAGGCCGAGGTCTATAAAGAGCTTATGGGGGTTGCACAGAAACAGCACCAAGCTCCGATCAATCTCTACATCCTGATATATAAGGAAAGTATGTCTCCCTTCTACCATGAACACCTGCAATTCCAACTTCATCTCCCGCTCTGCTTCCTCTGTCCCTCGAGCTGTGTTCCTGTGTCCTACACCTCTCATTTCTCTCTGTTTCCCTTCTCCTCCTGCACGCCCTCTCTCCAGAGTTGTGAATATTTCAGCAGGAAAACTTTTTCTCCCTGGCTGAAGCACCGAAAAAGGTTCAGTTCATCTCACGCAAAAAGATAAGAATTGGAAGATAACCTTTTTTTATTGCTTGTTTATTGCCTTATTGACGAGGCCTTTCACACTTCCTGCTGAGAACAGTCCTAATGTTTTAGTCCATGATTCCACTCAGTGTAATATCTGAGCCACTATTTAATTTAATCTGCAGATGTGTGAGTGCATCTGTCACCTTCTTCGTGGTCCCTGGTGGATTCGATGCCTCGGGTGGGGCCATTATTGGTCGGTCAAGGAGGGCTCCTGGGGGCTTGAGTTTGCCTGTTGATGCAGCGCTGATTAAAGCGGCCATTTTTCGGCGGGTTTCCTGCTGCTGGGCCAAAAGCTCTCGTTGTTCCCTCTCCTTCCGACACCACAGCCACCACTCGTTCACACACTGTTTCAGCAGCCGCCTTCGGTCACTCTCCACAGCCAGCTGGCATTGTCTGGAGGAGGAAACAGATGGGATTTAATATTCAAACATCAATTATTGTTGAGTAACGTTAACAGGATATAAATGTTTTATTTATCAGTGAGTGAACTGAAGAGATAATGTCACAATTTATATTCTAATTTCGAAAAGAGGAGGTAATAGACATGGTGTAATTTGTGATAAAGGCGTTGACAGGTTAACGGGACGTTTCATCATTTATTACCTTCCCAAGAATGGCCACATGCATCTTGATGAGAACATTTTTGTATATTCAGGGGACTGATATATATGAGTGTGCAGTTTGGTGCAGCTTGATTGATTTTAAGGACTCTGTGAGGCCTTGGCGGAGGTATGCACTCTACCATCCTGGTTTTCATGATTCTTGCCTGTTTTCGGTCCGTAGCCTCTCCTCTGTTCTCGCCACTTCTCGCTGCTTCTGCTCTGCCCACACCACTGTTTGCCACCCTCGCCATGCTCTCAGCTTCCTCTTCCAGTCAGAGAGGGCCCCGGCCTTACCCATACGAAGCCTTCGGTCCAACACGACTGAATACCATTTAGAAAAATGCCTCTGCAAACACTTGAACAGACACACATCATCAGCATTGTTACATTTCCTGCACCACAAACACAAACACACACACACACACACACACACACACAATACTGGTACCAACCTTAAGGTTGCTCAAGTGAAGCATGGTCTGAATCTTCTGTTCTCTGTACAGTTGCTCTGCATCCTTCTGTTTTGCAGAATGTGTTGGAGCTGACTGGAGGTTACTGGCTGGCTTCTGACCTTCCATTCTCTCTTTCTCCCTGTGGAATAAACAAACAACTAGTACTGACTCTACCACAGCCCTGAGATGAACAACACATGTTCCCAAAGATTACTGAGAAATAGTGTGAATGTCGGTATGAATAAAACCTGGATATTACCACTCAATAATTCACCAAATAATCATAGTAACTGCCACATAAAGAAATAAAACAGACTCTCTCCTCCATCCAGCTTCACAGATTCACTAATGTTTTTTCCCCAACTCTGCAGGAATTTATCACATTTTATTGCAAACACCTTTTGGGTTTTAAATATTATATCTCTAATTCCCTTAAAACTTACTCCAGCGTTTTATGGCTATAATATAAAATAATAATTCATCAATGACAACACCATAATGACTACTCAAAAATGTTTAGGACTAGTTAAGGCAATGAATCTATTTTTATTTCAAACTTGATACATCAAGCTCACTTTTTTTTTTTTTTTTTTAACATTACACCAAACATCAGCATGTTAGCATTGTCCTTGTGATCAAGTTAGCATGCGAACAAGGCTGTATATTTGATAATATTTATGTTTGTATAATAACTTCACGTCAGTTTGTATTGAATAGAGAATAGTTCTTTTTCACAGGTCACTGTGGAAGCCACTGCAAAAGACTTGTTTGGTGTATATATACAAAGATGGACGACATTGCTGCTTCTCAAAAATGAAGCCAAAGCACACACATGTTGAGAGATGATTACACAACACTGTCCACAATTCTTTGAACTGGCTCATCACAGGCTTACTTGTCTGGAAGCTACCATTAAGCCATTCTACCCATTATAGGCAGTTAGAGCCACCAAAATCAATTCCAACGCAATCAGTCAGGAAACTTGGGGCAATTTTAGATATGGGGTTGTTGTAACTACTTCAGCAGAGGGCTGGCGGTTGCTGTGGAGACCGTACCTCTGTCGAATCAGTCGGTCTGGGCCTTTCCTCTCCTCCATCTGACGCCGCAGTCGCACCATCTCCTGCTGCACCATCTCTGCCTGTCTGTGCGCCTCCTGCTTCTTCTTCGCCTCCTCCTCTCGATCCCTCCTCTTTGCCTCCTCTCTGGCTACCCGCTGAGCCTCTCTCTCTCTCTGCTGGCTCTGCCTCTCTGCGTCACGCCGGGCCCTGTTCTCTCGCACCTTCAGTGACAATCAGTTGCAATTAGTGCAAATGAGAACACAATGGTGGGTCCCCTTCGATCCAGCTGATTCGGTCATGGTGACATTTTACAACCCAGAGCATCAGTCATCTCATCTTCAAGAATTTTGAGCGTCACGTACCTGCTTGTGTCGTGCTTCCATTGTGATGATCGGGTCCCTGAACTTCTTTCTTGATTGTCCGACATCCAGAACCAGTTCCTCCATCATCCCATTGTCTAAAACCTCCTGCTCCATCAGGCCTTGTAGGAAGCTTTTAACAGAGCCGTACTCCTCTTCCTCGGTCAGGCAGTTGTAGAGATCTAAGTATTTTGCACAAGTGAGGAGTTTTTAAACGACTGTATGAGTGAGTTTATGTCATTAACGTGAGATCATCTGTACGCAAAGTACGTTTTTGATTGTTTGATCGATGGGCAGATTTTCTGAACTGGTGATTGATGAGCCAAAGGTTATCTGGGTGAGTAACACAGTTTTATTCTTACCATCAAAGCTGTCGTAGTCTGGGGCGGTAGGTTGAATACAAGCCGGTGCAGCAGGGCGTCTCCTCCCAGTGGAGCACATCAGGTCATCTTCCTCCTCCACCTCCATCCCCGACCGCATCTTACTGCCCAGCCAACCATTAAGAAGAGCCTGAGCTGCAAGAAGCAACAACCAACAACCTGAATGCCCTGGTTCAACCTGCTGCACCGGGTCAACTCTCAGCTACACAGGAAAAGAACTCCTCTGTGGACAGCTCAGCTGTTTATTTTTGGCAACTGGCTAACTTACCTTCACTGTAAGCGTCATCGTGTTCTTTTAACTGCTCAGAGCTTTGCAGTGGAACGGCTCGGCTGCTGCTTCTTGACTGAGGTGTCTTGTTGGAGAAGACTTTAGATACAGAAAACTCAGAGGCCATCTCCACCCGCTGAGGACGAGCAAATGGACACAAAGATGTAATCGGAAAAGCAAAATATATAAAGTTTACAATGATACAAAAAGAACAAAGATATTGTACAATGGCATGAAAATGATGATTCATAGAGATGCTTGGATGTGAAAAACATAGGAGATTATAATGTTATGTTCCAGGAATTTATAATTAGCGTGTTCAATCTTATAATCACTCATTCAGCCTATTTAACTGGAGAAAATGTGTCATTGTGCTGTTTGGTGTGTTTGTGTGCACCGTGCTGAATGTGGACAGGGGAAATAAAAGAAGAGAATTACAGAGAGAGGAGATACCGAAGATAATATTGGACAAGCATGTTTAAATAAAAAAGATATAAACGCAACTAGATCATCTCCAATAGGTTTAATGTTCCACGTGACCACAGTTGCTTATATTATACATTTAAGGTCTGTGAGACTGCAGCCAACCTCCCTGTATGTGGCTGCGAGAGGGAAACAGACCCAAGATTGAACAGGATGCTTTGAATGGTGTAAAAATAAATGTGGGTCTTCAAATAACCAATAGATTTTGTTTGACGTGGACACAAATGTTCCGTCGCCATGACATTTCAATTTGAAGCCCAGCATGACCCCATGTGTCTGTTCTATTGAATATGTTATAGTGAATGGTGGATACCAAGTCAGTTTTTTTTTAGCATACCAACACTTTAAGCCACATCTGTACACAGCTGCCCTCACCTTCCGCCACTGATCAATATCCCCATTCTTCACGTGCACCTGTTATTGGGAGAAAAAAATGTATTCAGGTGAGTTGACACTGTTTGCGAGCGAGAGGCCCACGGAACCGCTGCTCTCGTGGTCACCTTTCTGCCTTGAAAAGCTCACAGAGACCTTGAACTGCAGGTGTAGATGTGCAAATGTGACGGCTGAGCCAATTTCTGATGCCTGCGGATTAGTTCTCCAGGAAAGCTTAGCCTTAGCCAGCAGATTATTTCAAAAATCATTTCCCAGACGCTGCTTTACGAGCAGCAATCTCTGGCTCAGGCGTGGCAGTGATGTGAGGATCTGAGAGAGGCCTGCTGTGAGACATTTCTAAACTGGCCTCTGAAACAAGCCACATAGTATTAACACACCTCATTCATAAATCCAACAGGGCACTCTGTACAATTATGATCCAGGAGATTTGATAATCCAGAAAAGTAAAGAGACTGAAAACATAATTGACATTTCCCCTTTAGATAAGAGAACGAGCATCTTGGGTTATATTTCCTAGGCACATGTTAACATCTGAGAAGACTTTTTACTGAATAACCCTTTTATACACATGGGTCAAAAGTGACCCTGCTCAGTTTTTATTTTCTATATCTTTGCAGTGAATGAATGTCATCATTCAGTATTTCAGGTATTCCCTAATTAACATGTCCTCATTTAAATTTTTTGTATCATTACCCTTCTAATGCAGAACATGGTTAAAAAATTACCCGTATTAATTTCCTGAGTGCTTCTTTACTATATTTTTGAAATAAATGTATTTTATCACTTAATATTCTAAGTATTCATTTAATATCTTGTTTTCATAACTTTTGTATTTCTACATCACTTTTACAGTGTGTTCACTACGAAACAACTACCATTCATTTCACACAGCTGCTTTTGAACATCTGATGCATGTAAGCTTTATTATATACTCGAATATAACAGTATATACTTAATAGACTGATTGATGTGCATTTGAAAATATGCTTTTGATTTTCGTTATCCAGAGTGTTAGTATGGCTAACCATTTCAACCAAATGGTCATAAAGACGCTGCATGAAGAACAGGATGAGGAAAATGAGGAGGCAGTTCTTGGTCTTGATTCTGAGTCTGAAATCTCTGATGCTGAAGACCTAGACTATGTTCTACAGAATCAAGCTGGAGTTGTGGGTGTGTCTCGGAATCCAGCTCTCCTGAATGAAGAAGGCTCCTTTGATGACACAGAAGACTAATCAAAGGAGCCTTCTCCAAAATGAAGAAGGAAGAATAAGCTACAACAGAATATAGCAAAGAAACACTCACTCGTGCATGAAATAACACAGGAAATGAATACAGGGGCATTTTTTTTACCCATGTTGTGCTAATAATTAGAAGGGGGTCGCATAGCTTGTGTACCAAAGGGTTAAGGAAAGTAAACTTACCTTGTCTGCAGATGTTTTACTCCTGTTGAGGCTCCTCCACCTGAACAGGTGAGGGTTGTGACCTGGGAAAGTCATCATCTGCTTCGTTATCGACTTTTACCTCCACTGTAGTGTATTCCATAAAACCATTACTCTATAGATCATATCTATTTATAAGTCTAACCACTTGAATACTGAGGCTAAATACTTTAAATGTGGATTAGATCGACGAAAAGTCTCTCAGAAGTCACAACAAAAAGCCCTGACGAAACACAAGGGACGTTTGATCGCATTGGTTTCTGGGTAATGTAGTAAATTAGCCTCCTTCCTTCGATAATTGTCGGACAAACGGAACAGCACAGGACTACATTTCCCACTAGCGTCTCCTTGGTAACTATAGTAACAGTGTTTGCCTCCACAAATGTGCCAAACGCTGAGAGAAAATACGAAATAAAGATTAAAATGATATAATTGAAACAGCGTTTAATGTGTAAGTGTGTTGAATAGCGATATATGGTGTCATATACTCATTCATTCATTTGTATTTATGTCGAACATGTGTGAATAAAAAGAGAAATTATACAAACAAGTGAAAACAAATAAACAGCAAAAAAGTATAATCCACAAACAGAGATTATGTAATCAGCAAATTCAAAAAGGAGTGAGAAGAAGTACAAGCTTATTTAATATCACCCCTGGTTTATAGATAATTAATCAAATATTACCTTATACTTAACCAGCTTCCTACATATCTATACATATGTGCTCTAACTATCAGCACACAGTGGCCAATGTGAACATGGTGTCACGCACATACAAATAAATCAGTGACAAAAAAACTAAGAAACAGAAAAATACAATATAAATCCACATTTGTAACATAAAAATTAAATGTAGATTAGAGTTAAAAAAATAAAATTCACCTAAAACATTAAACATATTATATACATTAATGGTTCATTTGTTTTGCGTGGAAGTTTTCAAAGTATCCCTGAGCTCAGTGATGACGACATCATTCCGCGACTTGTAGTTCCTGTCACACTGAGTTTTGATGGTGAGCTAAAGAAATCAACTCCTGACTTTTACAAGTGTTTAACTGAAGTAGAGTCGTGAATGTGTAGTTTTTATTGTTTTCGTTTGTACCGCGAGATCTTGTACAAAGTCGTTACACGTACGCGGGAGGCTAGTTAGCTACGTGGCTAATTCACGTGTTCTTCTGCAGCCCGTGCTTGTAGCTAACGTTAGCTCGCTGCTATCAGCCCCATTCAAACGACATTACGACTACAAAGGACTTCCAGGCGTTGTGCTGCAGGTATTTAGCGACCTGGGCTGTACTGCTCGGAGCAACGGGATGAGGCTGGAGCTGTCCCGGGTGGTTCAGGGCGGAAGTCGGCTGGGGGTCCTGAAGGGGCTCGGCAGGGCGAAGCAGCTCAGCCTGGAGGTCCCGGGGTGTCTCCTGTACACACACTTGGGTACAGTCCCCCACCTCACCCAGGACACACTGCAGACCCTGAGCAGCCTGCCCTCTGTCACCCAGGTCTCCCTGTCCAATATGTGAGTTCAACCCAGTCTACACACACACAAACACACACACACTGGGCTCTCTGAGATCTAACCTGCATCTCCACCCCCCCCCCCCCCCTACAGAGCAGAGCACCAGGAGGTGTTGGAGGAGTTTAAGGATGGATTCAGGAAGTTTGCAGGTACTTTGTCTCAGTCACATGTAATTCATCTTTTCCTCTTTCTCTCTTTAGACAGGAGCGCAGAGCAATTTATCTGCATTGATTAGACATTCAAATCATGAAGGCTTGTATTGATATCTAAGCAGCATAGTTTTACTTTAAATGCATCAAACTACATGTGTGTATTAACAGTTTTCTTTCATATGTAACCCAACTCTGGATCAGATATGAGGACATATTGTTTTAAACCCACAATTCAGTGTTTCTATGCAGTCAGTTAAATGGTCGAAAATGTTGATTATCGTATATATCTTGTATTTTATTTTACATTAATAATTGTATGTTATTTGTATTACTTGCACTATGATGTATTACGTTTTACCGTCCTTTTGTTATACCATTACACCTGTAAAGCACTTTGGTCAACCAAGTTGTTTTTAATGTGCTATATAAATAAAATTGACATTGACATTGATTAACAAACTTTAGTGTGATTGAAGGTTCCTTCATTCTTCGCCTCTTGACAACAGTGTTTTTGTCGACATGTTTGTTTTAAAGAGACAAACCTTGTATCAGATTGGAATCTGTATTAGCAGATATATATCAAGGTGTGATATTGGTGTTATTTAAAATCTCCAACAGCAGTTTGTGATTACACCCACACACATTACACACTTAACATTACAGATTTTCGTGCTTCTAAACATTAAAACGTTGCCACCTCTTGAAAAGAAGTTTTGTTTGCAAATGTGTTTGTCGTCTTCTCCTCATTCCTTTAATTCACTGGTCGTTATGTGTCTGCTGAAAACTATTACAGTTTAAATGTTCTTTGTTCAGACTCTAATTGTAATTTGACTGCAGTACCTTTGGTAACATGGCTCACATAAAGTGTGATTGAGCAGTTTGTCTCCACTGCAAAGATTATGATGCTGTAGATGAGGAAAGGGAAAAATCCATACCAATAATTGGTGCAATATTACTTTCATCAATAGCAGTAGAGGCTGTGGTCATTTTCTGGTAGGATGGTTTTATTTAGTAATGATTGACAGCTGAGACTGCCTCTGATTGGTCGAGGGCGTGTATTGCCAGGACTTTGCTAACACGGCTCCATCTCCTTAACGCTCCTGCACAAACTCTGGCTCAAAATGTGGCTTTCATTTCTGGATACTGGGAGGAAGTGGAGACGTGTTGTCCATCCTTAAATAGAGCCTATTAGTCCAACATTAAAAAGCTGATTAGCTCAGTGAACTTGAGGAAAATGTAGTGCTAAGTAACATTTAAATAAATGCCCTGGATGAGTGGCCTCATTTGGCTTCGCTGTACATCAGTAGTAGTGGTGCTAAGCCTCACCCTGCTTCAGACAAACACAAGTTTATATTAGAAATGTAATCAGTGTTGCATCAGTTGTTGTAAATGGTCAGGGGATTATAACAGAGCTGTCTCCAAAGTCCCAGAAGGGAAGAGTAGTGATTGAATAATTAGAAATAATAACAGCATTTTAAACCTTTTGTTTTCTCACCTTTTGATCCTCTGCTGCAGCTGTGTTTGCTGATAAGGCCACCGTACCTCATTCCTCTCTCCGGAGTTGTCACATTAGTAATAAAACATCAAGCTCTGTCACCTTGCTTTGTGCTCAGCCTTTGCTGACAGGAACTCTGTCTGGTTTTGTTCTTTGTGACTGATGCACATGGATTTTGGGTTTTGCTCCTCTGCAGGTCTTCATGATACTTTGTTGTACTGCTCGCTCCATGACCCTGCCGCCCCCTGTCCGACAGGCTATATTACCAACAAGGTGAGATCAAACTTTTACTTTCAAGAACAGAGCGACATAATGGGATTCCACTCATTTGTTGCTCCACTTTTTTCTCTCTGTCTCATCTCAGTCTGTCCCTGCAGTGTCGCACTTTAAAATCTCCCGTCCTACTATAGCTGAAGCATCACGAAAAGCTTTTACCTTCAAATGTGTGTTTGCCAGTGAAAATGTCCTCCCTCTGATGTTACCAGACGGTGTCAGTGTGGGGCAGCGGTGGGCGGATAGAGCTGACTGTGGCCAAGTTCATGGCACTGCAGAAGGTCGTGCAACCAGACTGGTACCAGAGCATGGCCGACGGAGAGACGTGGCAGAACAACACGTCACTCAAACGAGTTCGAAAGTCTGTGGATCGTACTCTCGCTCACTTGGACGAGTGTCTGCTGGTGCACCAGAACTCACAGGTACACACACACATTCATTAGTCAGTTGTCTTGACTGACACATATGTGGTGCTAGATGCAATCGATAGCTTTAGGTGCTGGGGTTGAGTTGGAAAGAGCACTGCACCTCGTAAAGAATTTACAATGAAGCGACAGCACAAAATGCATTATATTTTCAGGTTGTTTATCTGTCCGTCTGTCCCACTTTTCATGAACACGAAGCTATGCGGGTAGTCCTTCAGATATCTCCGAAACACATTGATAGAAACACACTTCAAATTTGGCAGAAATGATCAGTTGGACTCAAAGATGATGTGTTTCAATGTTTTGTGGTCAAATGTCACAAGTCAAGGTCACTGTGACCTCACAAGACAAGGTTTGTGGCCATAACTCATGAATTCATACACTCATTACGACAAAATACTTGGAAGCTGCAACTTAAAGCAAACAACAGAAAGGTGGTTATTCTAGTTTTTTTGTGAATCTGTGTGTTTTGCGCCGCAGTTATTGATAAAAGCTGCATTTACGTGTTACATTTCAAAATGTGTCCCTGCAAACCTCATCACGCACCGTGCGTGTGGTTAGAAAATGGGGCTGTAATCTGTTCAAAATCTCTGTTGCTTCTCTGCAGTAATCTCCTTCTTCTTTGTCCTTATAATTTCTTCTCTTCCTTTTATCTCGCAGGATCTTTCTGTCTGATGTTTAATCACCAACATGTCTGTCATTGTCAGGAGTTGGAGGGAGTGGAGGTATTCGGCGTGGTGGAGGGAGGAGACATCCTGGAAGAGAGGGTGCGCTCGGCAAGGGAGACGGCCAAGAGGCCCGTGGCTGGATTCTGTCTGGACAGCCTCCGGGCAAGCTCCATAGACCCGGCCCTGAGGACCCAGCTCATCACTGCTGTGACCAAAGAGCTGCCTGAGGACAAACCCAGGTCAGCACTTCTAGTGACTGCATGAGAAATATGTGTATTGATTTAAAGCGATTCTTTTCCCACCAATCATACACTCTTCCCTGGTGTGTAATTGAAAAGTATTCAATGAGGACGGGCAATCAAGTAGAACCAAACAAAAGAAGAATAGAGGGTGAGTAAACAAACAAACTGTACCCTCGGTTCTGAAATCATTCATTATCTTGACATTAATAAGAAAACTTCGGTAAAAGTTTGCTTAGTAGTTTCAGATGGCTTAATATAAGCTTGTAGTTCACTCTCTTTTAGACAGATTTATACAACAAAAAACACACAGGCAAAAATCCAACAGATTGACAAACATTTTATAAGAGTGCAACTGTAGTTTAAGGCCAGGATTGAGGAAAACGCAACAATATGTGAGAAAAGTCATGTTAACCTCACCACACAAAGCCTGTGTTAGCCTGTCATTCACACTCATGGTTATTGCGTGTTTTCCTTGATTAAAGTCACATGCAATGCAAAAAAATCATCTTAGTTCTCCATGTACCCTCACCACCTTCACCCTATCCTGTGTGAAGCTCGAAATGTACTCAGAGTCTGTGACGTTTCAGCGAGCCCCTCCAGTCGCGCCTTTGATCTGGGGCTTTTGTCGTCAGCAACTGGAAAATAGGTCTAAAAATCGTGTAGTTCAGTTTTACGAACAGTCAATTACGCTGTCGGTTGATCAGTTGTAAAGCTCGAACAAGATTTTTTTTCTTACAATCCAGAATAATTAGATTCATAGATCAATAAACTATTCATTCATGTTATTTCTGCATTTCTCGTGAATGAGCCAAGCAGTGAAGCAGTATAGTTTAAAGTGCACTTACCCATACATCACAGCTGTTTGTGTGCAAAACAACGTGATTCACAGGGCGAGTGGGCCCAGTTGGTGGGTCCTACTCAATTGATTATCCTGCTTGACTGATTACAAGTGAAAACCGAGCAGCTCTGCTGCTGCTGCTCAACCCGTCCTCAGTCTGTCAGCAGTCGTGATGTCAGCTCAGCCTCAAAGAAGTTTAGTTTTTGTTCATTTTACTACATTTGACATGTTTATTGTCTCTTTCAATTATGGATTGTGTGCTGAAAATAGCTAACTCGCATATAATTAAAGTGTTTACAATTTCAGTCCTGGCCAACACAAACACCTTTTATAAGACAAAGACAAAGTATTCATTGGTCTCCTCCAGTCTGCATGCCAAACTGTCCGTGGGCAAGGCACTGAACCCACGAATTGCCCCTAACAACTGTGCCGACCAGTGTATGAATGGTGTGTGGTAGACAAAGTGCTGTGCATCAGGCACTGTATGAATGTGTGAATGTAATTGTACTGTAAAGGACTGGAGTGGTCTGTGAGAAAAACTCTATACAAATGGTCCTTTTACTATTTAAAATTAAAACGCTGAAATCACAAATTAGGAAGGATTTTTTCTCTTTGTCGCTTGTGAATCATCTGATAAAACTGTGGAGTCGCTGCTTTCTTCCATTTTACATCATCAATTGAATTAGAGCTGAAACAATTAATCAACATTCAAAAATGAACATCTTTGGACTTTTGGACAAAACAGACAATTTAAAGAAGTCATGTTGGGCTGTGGGAGCTTGTGCTAGATGCTCTGTCATTTGTCTGGCTTTTTAGATAAACAAAATAAATAATAATTACACAAAGAAAGCATTGATTAATCCAATGAAGTTATTTCTAGTTGCAGCCCCATGTATTAGCCCTCATTGATAAAGCAGAAACTTTGAGATGATTTTGAATCCTGTGAAAGCTGTTTGCCAAATTGTAAATGACTCCTTTTGAAGATATTGCAAACAGTCTGAGAAAATAAAGTCTCAAGGACAAACTCACCATAGGAGTCTCTGGTTCTTCCAAGTAAATCCCCTTTTCAGAGCCTCTGCCTTGGAGACGGCTCCACATGAGTGCTTCTGTCGCTGGTGGACGTCTGGTCATGGCTCAGACTAGTTCGAGGGAGAAGGGATGTGAGGAGCGACAGTTTGTTTGAAGGAGCTGGATGCACTTTGTGAACAAGCTCCTCTCAAATACCATGGGGCACTAGCCCCGCTGGTCGCTCTAGAAACGCTGCTTCCTGTTGGAAAATGCCGTGGAGTCATTCTCAAGTGCTGTTATAAAGAAGAGTAATAGAGAATGGAAGACTTTGTGGATGTTTGTGTGTGTGTTACATTTATGTTTACGATTTGTTTGACTTGGCTCTGTGTTGTTTTTGTCCTTGACTCAGACTGCTGCAGGGTGTCGGACGACCTGATGAGGTGCTCGCCTGCGTGGAGGCCGGCGTGGACCTGTTCGAGAGCTTTTTCCCGTTCCAGGTGACGGAGCGAGGCTGTGCTCTTTGCTTCCGCTTCGACATCTCCCCGGACCCGGAAAGCGCAGGTAGAGCGCCCCCTGCGGGTGTGGTGAATAGCTGTGCTGAGGAGTAGTCCTCTTTAACTTTTTAAATTTCCAGTTATTTAGGAGGTAAATTGATATTCTAGACAAAAGTGAGTTTTGTTTTAGTTACAGCTATGGTTCTATTAATTTATATGTGGTCCCTCAGCAGGAAACTTGATTAATAAAAACACATCGTTTAGATGCTCAAACTTGCTCAAATATATTAGAAACATGAGGCGATGTTGCTCTGTCTTGTTAACTGCTGCTAACGTTCCTGTTTGAGTTGCATTAACCTCACTCCCCCTTTATAGATTAATATACAATTCATGCATGCCCAGATTTATTCAGGAAGAACAGGTTTTCCTCTCAGGCACTAACCTATGTAAATGTCATTGTATTTTTTCACACGCTTTTTTAATTCCAGATTTTAAATGGGGCGAAGGGGCTAAAATGAGACATTTGGAAATTTGGCCGCACTTCAGTGCTTATTTTCAGGTTTGCTCCTGTCAAAGCAAGCGACCTTTCAGTTACACCAACCTTGCCCAAAGCCACAGAATGACTTTGTTAAAAGTGCGATGAAGGAAAAAGGTGGAAAATGTGGCATTCCTCTTTCGGAGCTTGAATATGAGGCTCACTGTGTCATTTGGGAGTTTGGGGTGTTTCTCATTTTGGGACTGATATTCGTTCATAACTGTTGTACTTGGCATGTCTTGAATTTAATTCATTATGTTCTAAAAAGGTCTTAAAATCTACTTGTTGAAACCTGCAGAAACTCTGCCTACCATAATAGTTTCCTTTGTATTTTTTCTGTGTGTAAATGAGTTATGGACAAAGCGATGAGAGAATATTTTTTGGGTGTGTATACACTGAAATGTCACGAGAGGCACCACTTTGATATTTTAATGGTGCAGAGCATTGAGTGGTCTTTTTACAGATGCTCAGTAATTACTCTGGTGGATTAATTTCTATAGGGTGAGCCTTTGATGTTGAGTTGAAAACACTTACAAAGTCAATGTTCCTGGTTCCTATATAAATGTAAAGAGGCGTTCATCACTCAGAAGAGCGTTTTCTCTCCTTTTTAATCAGACTCAAATGGTTCAGTTTGAAGACTGTGTAAAGCTGAGTGTCTTCAGTAAATTAACGCTTTTAATTTGTCGAGCAAAAAGGCTAAGTGTCTTCAATGTGAGTTTCTAAATAATTAATAGGAAACACGTGTGTGTGTCTGTATGGTGGTCATGTTTCTCGGCCCATGAGTGGTATTTATTTTGCGCGAAAATCAGGCATAGATCCAGCAACCAGTGAAAATCTGTGCATTTGTGTGTAGTGGCTCGTGTGTATTATGTATCCCCTGGGTCAGATGAATAATTGGCAGGGGAGATATTCAGCTGATGAAATGAAATCAATGGTGTGTCACATTGTAGCTGCTTTTTAAGGCAACAATTAAGTCCAGGCCCTTCACCGGGATCGTTGTCCCAAGTGGACATCAACAGAAGTGTTATGACAAGAGCTGTGGGAACCGCAGCGCCTCGGCTCGCCGCCACAGACTTCTGTGCTTCATTAAAAAGTTGTTAAACTGCTCTGACAGACGGAGTGAAGTTTTGTATCCGGCAGCATCAAGTGTCAGACAGCACTAATCGATTCTGCACAGGGAGCGTAATGGAGTTCAGTGGAGGTGAGAGCAGCGATGGTGTCAAACCTGCAGAGAAACTCTAATTCCCCTCTCAGCCAATTATGAGGCACCGGTGGGGGTGTAGAGGAGGATGGGTGTAGGGAGGGGGGTCGACACCTTCACTTCCCAGTTTCCTTCCTTTCCTCCTTCCTTCTCCAAGTATTCCTCTGTGACACTTCTCCTTTAGTACGTTTAACCAAACAACTCTGTAACTGGACATTTGGTCAACAGACAAACATTGACAGTGATTAATGATCATTGTAAAAGATGCTATTATTCGTTTCATAGCGTTAACTCTTCAAACTTAAAGCCCTTTTCTTCTCGGCTTCAGTTTCTGTATTCGCTGCCATTGCTCTTCAGCAAAAGTAACTTTTCGCCCCTTTACATCTTATTAGCTTTGGTCAAGCCTCATTTCGTCTGTTTTGTTCTCATGATTGTCCGCCCCCTCCTCGGGCTCCACGCAGAACCCTCTCAGTTATCAATTTTTTTTATGCTTTGTTTACTCTCCTTTCTGCTCCCTGCTTCACCCACTCCAGCTTCCACTAATCCGATTTTGCTCTATTTAATCTCTGTGTTGAATAATTCACATCACTGCCGACCACTGTCTTCCTCTCCTGTGTCCATCCTCTGTCTCTTTTTCATCTTCCTCGCCTCCCTCGTGTCTGTAACGGCCCCTCGATAAAAGACGGCTCTTCATCAGCTCTGTCACTTTTCTCTATACTCATCAGTTTAAGTGAAGTCAACTAGCAGCGAACACCCATCTGTGTGAGACAGGCATCAGTCGTCAGAACATCAGTCATTATATTATCATAGTGGAGAGAATGTAGGTCACAGCTGTGGTTGATAGGGGTTTAACATACTGTACGTGTTGGCGGTCGAGTTTCGCTGACGAAGAGTAACGGTTCTGCGCAAAGGGAGTTTATGAGGGTGAGGTTATGGGGTGAAGGGTTTGTGGTTTGATTAATGACACGTTGGCATGTTGTTGCAGTGCTGCAGCTGGACGATGATGAGAGGGACGCTGCAGAGAAGACGCAACCGAACGGAGATCTTAATCCTGACGATCAAACACAAATGACGTCCTTTGAGATTAATCTCAAAGACAAAAGGTTTGTGGCGGGTTTTTGTGCGACTGTAAAGGGTTTTATGAGCAATGGCGCTTTCAGAATCTTTATTTGTTCCTTTAAATTGATTTAAACTCACTTTGAACTTCTATCCAGGTACCAGGACGACTTCAGGCCCCTGTTGGAGGGGTGTGGCTGCTACTGCTGCAAGAACCACCAGAGGGCGTACCTGCACCACCTGCTAGTGACCAATGAGCTGCTGGCCGGAGTCCTGCTCATGATCCACAACACAGCCCACTATCATGGCTTCTTTGGCGCCTTAAGAGAGGCTATGGCCAGTGATAAAGTGGACCTCCTAAAGAGACGGGTACTTAGGGAGAGGGATGAGCAGACGGACAGAAAAGAGCAAGACGGATAAATCAGAAAGATACGCGAGGGATTGATCTCACTCCTCTTGAGGATCGCTGGACTGAGCTGCCAGAGGCAATCAAAACTCGATCTGGCTCTTTCCAGTCCAGTTAGAGGATGTGGGGCTGTGATGCTGCAGAGACCTTGCCGAGCCATTCCTTATGTTACCAAAGTCACGTCTCTTAAGAATGTTCAAAAGAGAAGGGGGAGGATTAAAAGAAAACGAAGCAGATAAAGGCAAGTGTTGATGTCTGTCGGTGCCTTGGGTTTTACATCTGGACGAGCGCTCCTGTTAAATTCCTGTATTGATCTGAGCAGATATGGTTAGGTGCCTTGAAGAGGGATAGGAGCTTGACAAGAGGTCAAGAGGAATTTGCATAAAGAAATGTGAGGATGGATGGAGGCGGACTATCGACTCTGACTGATTCCCCATGTGTGTCCTCCTGTGGCCCGATCGCAGGTCAGCAAATGACTAATGTCCCCTGGACTCATTGACACTGCAGCATAAACCAGAGGGAGAGCCGACGACTGACAAAAGAAATCACCAAAATAGATTCTGCTTTTCTGCTGATCCACATTAAAAAGTCTTTCCTATTGAGGATGGAATCTTGTTGTCATCTTGTATGTTATTGATCTGTTTTCTTCAAGCTTTTGTCATTCTTAATCAGTTGGATACGTCAAATAGCTCCTCGTGCGTCATGTAGTCCTAACCAGCATGATGAGACTGTGCGTGGTATTAATCCAGTCAACGCCACTCTGTACACGCTGGTGGAGGTTTGTCTCTGGCGGGTTACGGGGAGGTTAAGTGAAGGTTTGAGCTGACAGCTCCAACCATTCCTGCTGCTGGGAATGGATAAAGATCAGATAAAGATACAGGTCGCTGCTGCCTCCCATGCAGTGATGGAGGGAGGCTCTTTGAAGGTGATGGGACGTAATTGACTGCCAGACCATGCAGATGTCAGTGGGGGACAAGGGACAGAGCGGGAGAGAGGAGAGTGTGACAGATTTATGGAGCAGCCGTGAGGATTTTTGTTGTACCTATGGGTTAGCTTAACTGCTTCCAGCATTATATAAGGAAGTAAGCTGGAAGATTTACCACTGTCAATAGGTGGGCACTGCACATAAATGTTTAGGAAATACAGGCATAAAATGAGCAGAGATGAAAAGTTCGAGCTTTATTAATGCCTGTGGGGGAAATGGGAGTAGGCTAAAACAAGCAGTGACCTCGAGAGTTTATTTATTTTAAGGTTTAATGGGATGACCGCGGCCAGAAACTAGTGTGGAAAAGGTTGTGAAGTATATCCTCACAATCTTATAGTACCCAGGTCCCTTTGAAGCTGCTAATGACTGCTGCTAATACGTGTAGAGCTCTGGACTCCAGCCTATATTTATTATCAGGCTTTTGACCTTCAACTGTATAATAAAGTGAAACGTAAGTGATCGGAGTAATGATGAGATACAGAGAACCAGAACATAATGTAAGTTCTTGGAAGATGGACAATGTGGTGGAGTTTGAGCCCAAGACGTTGTAGATCGTAGAAAAATAATGGTGTAAAGAAATGTTAATGATATGTAATTAAACAGCGGCGTATCAGGGACAGACTATATAATAATAACGATGTAAGTAATTTATACAACTCCTTTCAGAACATAGTTACAAGGTGACTATGTTCTGAGGCCCAACAGTCCAACAGTCCCCTCATGAAACCATGTTTAAATTCACCAGATCCAGATTTTTGTTTGGATTTGCACCAATTTGCACACACTCATAAATATTAGTTCCCTTAACATGTCTGATTGGTTTTTATCAAGATCCGTGAATTAGTTTTCTGAGAAATCCATGAAAAGAAAAGGAAATTGGTAATAAAGTCAGCTCCTCTGGTCCGTCACATCCAGTTAGTGGAGCGAGTGATGGCTGTGCCAGCTGCTGGAGCGTTGGTGTAACTGCGATATTTAGCCAATTCAAGCTTATTTTAGTTTCCTAAACACAGCCAGCTCCTCAGAGCGTGGTTTCTCCTTTTGAGCAGAAACAGTGTTTGGCACAATCTCCTCAGAGTCACACTGTGTTTATGTATTAGAAGAGAAAGAATTTCCTTGTTACTAAAACTTTGCTGAGTCATGATAAGAGCCGAGGACACAGGTCTTACAGTATTTTAATGTATTTTAATATATTTTAATGTACTTTAATGTACTTATAATAATGACGGCTGAATTTGATTGATCAGGTGGAGACTCAAACGAGTGTGCGGTGAAGATTTAACACATTGACTGAACATCAACTTTCACGCGTAGTCGTGTCCACCTGGCAAATGTAAATTCATTATTTACCCCTTTAGTGTTTATTTTAATTAATGTCAACTGCTGAGAACAATATCTGGCTGTTTGTTTGTCTCTGCTGCTGAGAAAGTAAAACACTGTCTGCTTATCGTCGTCTTTTTATTTATCTATGTATTTTTTTTACAGGAGATGGAGTCGCCTGTCTGGAAGCAGCACAGCGAAGGAAGGCTTGAGTTATGAGTCATAAAAATGAAAACGATATAAATGAAAGTTTGGTTGTCGTTGCTCCTCTTCTTCTCCTTCCTCCCCCTCCCCCTCTTCCTTTCTCTCTCTCTTCTCTCTCTTCTCTCTCTCTCTCTCTCTCTCTCTCTCTCTCTCTCTCTTCTCTCTCTCTCTCTCTCTCTCTCTCTCTCTCTCTATGAAACAGACCATTTTATATGGCTCCTTGTGAGAGAATCATAACAATATATTGTAAATATGAATTTGGGGTTACTTTCCCGTTGTAAGTACAATAATGATAAGTTTAGTAATAATAAACAATATGAATGTATGAGGGCCGCTGTGCAGGATTAAACTGGCAGCGACACACTATTACAGAAACAAGGGTTTTAATTCCTGAATGCAATGATTTTATTTAAAGTGCTGCTAAACATATAAAACATAGTTATAATCTGAAAGCTGTTCAGTTTACACTTTCATTACAGGGATTAATCTGCTGATTAACTTAAAGTGGCGCTAATTTTAGAAAATGTGTCCAAAACACAGATTAAATCTAAATATGAGTCAATTTCCATGTGGGAGTTTAATATTTGTGAGAGAGAGACTGGAGCTGAGGGTTTTGCTCTTTCTCTGCTGCACCGTGACTGACATTCGACACGATTTCCATGTGAAATGAGCTCTGAATGTCAGTCAGCAGGTGGCCCTCAGAGCTCATTTCAACCAATTATCCAGATGGAATGTGTGATGCAGGTTGGAGCGCTACAAGTTCCTCCTCTGTCTTTCCCTCCCAGGACAAGTTTGCAGTGTCTCGCATTTGAGTCACATGTCACGTGGCGGCAGTGTTGTTATCCGCGACATTAAAAAACAAATAAGCTCAGCTGCTCCCCGGCAGAAAGTTAAGGAGGCAGCAGCAGGGTGAGGTGCAGCAGGTGGTGTCGTGCAGGAGATGATAGCCGGAGAGGGGTTCTTATCGGTGAGCGATTGTGTTGTCAGCGCAGAGCGTCCACAGTCTTTTACAGGAACAAGAAGGAGTCAGTGTTTGTCATTTTGAGAGGCAAGTGTCCACGATAGTTTGGAAGCTTAAATCATTGACTCGACAAGGTGTTGCAGCCGCAGCCATTGATGGATTACTGAGCAGGGAACCATCTCTCTCTGCTTGAGGTGATTAACTTCTTGCAAATTCACAGAGACATAAAACAATCTGAAAGAGACACAGGATGAGACGGTGAGACACAAATCAGCTGCAAAGAGGGAACTAAACACCCACAAAAGCCATTTTCATACATCAGCTGTGTAGAATCAGAAAAGATAGAAACTTCACCTGGATGTTTACCTGCTCTGTTCACACATCGGCTCAGTGGAACATTAGCCAGACTTTGTGTTTGACTAAAGTTCAATAACACTTGGTTCAACTTTTGTGTTCACACGTGCAGCTCCTCCAGGAAAAGGTCTCGCAGGGATCAGGGCTGCAGTGCGTGTGTGTGAAAGCAGCTACAGAGATGCACGACTGCTGCTTTTGAAAATGTGTTCCATAAAAGTTTATCATTATAAAATAGAGACAAAAAGGGAGAGAACCACAATGGGGTGCTCTTTCATTCTAGATGCTCCTGATAAGTGCGGTACCCTCCATATGTCTGCACCTGGGGGGGGGGGGGGGGGGCGGCATGGTAACCCTTGACCACCGGTGAGGAGCATTCAAACGGGCATTCTCGTCCCCCTCCCGGCTATAAACGATCGCTCGCTAAAGAGGAGGCCAAACGTCTTATTAGCCCCCAGATGTATTTCGGGATTCATTTATACACATTAATCATCAGCTGACAATGTTCAAAATCAGCGGGGACCCCATCTGAATATTTTATCAGGGCTGAGACTCTACGCACGCCGTAATGTACAAGTGTAGGTTGAAGTACCTCACTTAAATATAGAGAGAAGGTCATAATACATTAATGCTACAGACCTACTGGTTAACATGGAGTATCTCTTTATTTAACGGGTTATGATATGAAACCAGTAAAAGAAAAGTTTGCTACTTGGGAAAGTATTAAGAATTTATCTTAGAGTCAAGTCTTTGTGCAGGAGTTGTGTGTGCAGGCCTTTTATTCATAGGGAACAAATCCTGTGTATTTTCTTTGGACAGTTTTTTTTGGACACCTCTAATGCTCTCTCTCATATTCAGGCTCAGTGCAGCATAAGATAATTCAGTGAAGGAAACAGGAGAAAGTAAAAAGTGTGTACGTCGACTTTTTATTTTGGTCCATGTCCCGTCCACTAACATGGAAGAGTTTAGGATCTATACCGCAGCCAGCCACCCGGGGGGGGGGGGGGTTTGGGGAGTTGTGATGTTGTCCATCTTTATATACAGTCTGTGGTTGGTGCCAGATGGAATAACAAATAGCTTGTTTGGTCCATCTCAGGGTCCGAATATACTTGCTGTTAACTACTTGTACGCAAGATGGCTGCTTCCTGTATCCTGCGTCTGTTTGTTAACGCGTATGCAGGATGCAATACCCACTTTATAGGTGGGGGCCTCGTGGTTAAACGAAGAATGTATCATAGTAAACACAGAAAAGCAGAAGATCTTCACATTTGAGAAGCTTCAACCAGTGAACGTTTAAAATTTTTGCTTGAAAAAAGAAAAATCTGTTTAATTAATTATTCGCTGATTAGTTTTTTCTGGCTCGTTTGTGCACACTCAGCGATAGGGAGAAAAGTCAGAGCTTGTTTTTGTCACAAGGTTCACACACACACACACACACACACACACACACACACACACACACACACACACAGCAAATTCCATTAAATAGAGGAGGAGGGCAAACGACCTGCGGTTTTTATTTGAGTGTCAGTGTTATGTTAGGTCGACCTAAACCCACAATCCACTGGAGGAAGCGTTTCATTTTATTTGCCTCTGACTCAGCAGAAACGCACTCCACAGTAAAAAAAAAGAAAAAAAAACAATAATTTGAATTTTTAGACGACATCGAAAATAACCTTTTTCGGTCATATATTTGTCTGCTAGCAATCGATAGCCGAACAATACGCCCACGGACACAAGGGTGAAAAGCATTTGTCATTTTTGGCACCTTTAAATTGTGAGTGTGATGATTGGTCTGCAGATTGATTCGGTTCCCAAAGACCTGATTACTGTGAAACGTGCCAACAGCTGTTACTATCAAGCGAGGTAAAACCCTGAGAAGGCTTAATTTGTCTGCTTTCCCGGTGAGTTGGACAATCTGCTCTTAATGTTCAGTTAATTAAGGGATTTACTCAAAGGCACCAAATGTTACTGAAGGTCGGATGAGCTTGTTCTCGACTGGTTCCCTGCGTTTCGCTAAAGCGGGCTCTCCATTTTTTTTTTTTTTTATTGCTCCGCTGCACCAGAGGTCAGGGGAAGTTGAACGAAAGGTCGGCCGCGCTCCGTTTAGGAGGACACTGGACAGATGAAAAGGCCGTGAAGGATTTGACCTTTACCGATGTGTGTTAGCACGGGGGGGCAAACTGAGGAAGGAACACCTCTTTCGGCGCAATTTCTGGTCTGAGAAATGGAAGCAGGGAGATCGTGTTAGGTAGACCACAGGAGCTGCTTGTAACATTTGGATGATTGGCTGTGGTTGAAGTGCCTACAGCTAAAGGTTCCCCGAAGGATGCCTCCCTGCAGTTCTTATTGAAAGGAAGCATTTTTTAAAAGCCTCCTCCACAATGAGCGATGATTAAAAGATTCACCAAACGGTGTCATGCAGTTGCTCATGAATGAGGTCATTTATTGTGCACCTTCCACCCACTTGTATTTAATTGCCTTTGTTACTTAAATAGCTCGTGGGGTGTTTGTTTGAAAAGAGAAAAAACAAAGTATAAGGACGATGGGAAATCAACATACATGAACGCTTTCAGCACTTTATCTATTAAAAGCCTTTGTCACACACTGACTTCACGGGCCGCGCGTTGCCGTGTTACCTCAAAGTGTAAACAGATGTTACCTTTTGTCGTGTTCGCGCGTTCTCACGTGCGCCCGGTGAAACCGCGACGTCGCGACAATCAGGCAGAAATCAATGGAATTTGATTGTAATGACAGCGTGGTGGGTTCTGTTCTCCAGAGCGTGACTCACCATCGTCACGGGTGCATGCAGAGCCTTGATTAAAAAGTGATGGCGCTCTCAGAAGGGTGGGTTTGATCCCCGCGCTGATGTGCAGCATCAGCGGAGGTTTTTCTGACTCCGAGGCTCGACGGGCGAGGATTGGCCTGTGTAGCAGTAGATGCAGCCATTATTAATTTGAAATACAGTTTTTCCTGAAAGAACATGGAACATTGTGTTCTCTCTGATTTGCAGGATGAGGAGGGGAAAGAGTTATGGGATGGCAGAGCATTAGCCCGCAGCCTTCGAGGGAGCAGGAGGCCAGTGTAGAAAGTGAAAGTTTTCAGAGGAGGAATGAGGAAGCGTGAAGAGAAATCTGATCATCTGGTTTTCTCTGTTCGCGCCTTCTCTGCTAACGGCAGAGAATTAGAAGTTCAATCTTTCAAAGGGACATCAAAAGCAGATTCGCTTGTTGAGCCGTAAGTCACATCTGTTGCGCAGCATGGAGCAGACTCAACACAAATGGTGATGTGTTTTTAAGCAGATTCTCCTTTTAAAGATCCCCCCCAGGCCACAATTTAGAGAATATAAAACTATCCTGCATTGAGCAATATTTTGTTTGGAATGGATTTTCAACAAATAAAAGTCCAACAAACAACTGAGAAATTCTTAAAAGCCTCTACTCCCTCACTGAGAACTCCATCCATGAATATGCAAATGTCAAGCTGCCTCAGGGCTCCTGCTCCACCGCCACCACTGGTCTGCTGCACTGATCTCAACCTGATAACTAGCAGCCACACAAGCCTCGAATCAGCTCGACGTCTCAAAGACGTCGAGCTGATTCTCATTATGACTGGATCCCAGAGAGTCAGTGTTACCGGGTGCGACAGCTCATCCACTGTTAAAGAAGACACAACTTTATTAATGCCACAGTGTGGAAATTCACTTGTTTACAGCAGCAGATCAGTGAGATTGAGACAAGAGAATAAAAAACAGCACTATAACAATAAGAAGTAAAATAAAAAATACAGACATCTTATTGGACATATTCACCATTCACTATGGAAATATTGTTTATGTCCAGACATGTACTTGAATAAAATGCAGTGGCACGAGGAGATGCCAGGAGATGTTGAAATAGAAGTATCCATATATGTGCATGTATAGACTGTTGATACCAAAATCGGCAGGTATGGTAGAAAGAATGTGAGTGTATGTATGTATATAAATTCTGCTTTTAAAAAGTGCAGGAATTGATGGACTCTGACCTTGACTCTGTCCACATTCCTGTTTATTTTCTTCCTTTTTCAGAACACAGCACATACAACATACAGCCAGGGGACAAGGACACACAAAGTTCATTGTCCAGCAGAAAAAACACATACTGGGAACATACATTCAGGGTTTTGTTTGCTTTCCTATTGCTGGAGTCATCCTTCAAATGCGGCCGACAACAGCATCCGTCAATTGCTGAGAAACGAAGGTTCCAACTAGTGGATCCTGCTCGGCCCGACCAATCCCAGGATTCATTCCGCGCCAGTGAAGAAACCAGTGAAGGAAAATTGTGGCTGAGGGTTTCAGTCTCAAATTGCGAAATTCAGTCATGTTTAATTTTAAACCATTAACCCCCCTCACATACGCTTTTTAGACCATGACTGAAAAATGATGCTCCTACATGCACAATGATGCCCCCCCCCCCCCCCCCGGTCCGTCAATCTGTGTGAAGTCAAATATCCAAGAGAAGCACCGTCCTTGCGGAGTGGAGGCTTCTGTAAGATGTTCCTGGAGATGCTCCTGGTTTTTGGCTCAGAAACCAGCAGTGGGATCGGTGCTGCCACAGGGAAGGAAACACTGACATTAATTGGGTTTGAGGGCAATTTCCTCGCGACATGATTAGATCGGAGACATGTCCTGGCTGTGGTGGCTCAGGTGTGGATACTATGTATTCAGCCTATAGGACGTCTGTCAGATGTCAGTTTCTTCGCCTTCACCCCAAACCCACTCAACTCAACTGGGAATTGATGAATTTAGAAAATGTGAGGTGGAAAAAATATCTTCTGCTACATTTTCTTCGACATTTATTATAGTATTGTGCACAGTGCATTGGTTTGTTCAGTTGCTCCTTGAACCGCTCTTGCTTTCCTTCTCTCTTTACGTGAACTGCTGCTCATCTCGCTCCACTCTGAGTGAATGAAAACATGCTCCTGTGCTAGAGGAAGGTTTGTTGTTGCATTCTTCCTGGAGAGAAGACGGCTGCCATAGCTGCTGGTCAATTATCGACCGCTCGTTTAAGAGGATGGTGACGATGTTAGCTGTTTAGCTCTGACCCTGAATGTTCAACACAGAAAATAACACTGAACAGTATTTTCAGAGCTGTGATTGGGCTCGTTCTGAGGTGGAAAGGCGATAAAGAACCGATGTGATTGACTATCTAGTAATTCAGTTTTTAATATTTGCAGGCTCCAACCTTCTGAAGCAGTGAGATATGAGCTACTGATGAGAGATGAAGGAGGAGGACAACAGCTCACATGTTGCTGTGGAAGAAACAAAACAATTTGTGAGATCAACAACACAACACAACACACATATGCAGCTGCATATATGTTTCCTATTCAGTCAGTGTTTTTGTTATCTAAAAGTCCTGCTCCAACAAAACTTATGGCCAGGAGCGTTTCGATCTTTAAATCATTATTTTATTATCAAAATCGTAAACAAAGTGCATACTGTGCATTCACATGAATAAATGTGAAGTAGTAAAGTTTCAGTTCTAGTCTTAAACCAAACCTCTAAAATCACAAAGCTTTTGGCATAAAACTTGCAGCATCAAGTAGGAGGTTCCGGCCGTGGTGTTGTTACAGTCTCCTGCATGTAGTCGATTATATCATTTAAAGGGATTATCACATAGTTGTCGTGGCTGTTGACGTAATCAGCCATTCTCAGGAGCCCCTGCTTTGCCTGTCCTGCTGCGACGCCCCCTGCTTTCTGGCCCTGAAACAAACGCTGTTGACAACCTCTGGTATATGTTGTGGGACCAGAATCCTCTCTGCTCCAGGCTTGAGGGAGTGTGTGAATGATGGAGCCTACACACTCATCCGAACTCTGGCATCACTCCAGCGTTTGGCTGGCGTTAATGAAAAGTCTGTCAGGCGGCCACACGTATAGACACAAATCTCTGCTGGTGTCCACCTCTCCACGCCACAAGTCCTGAGCTCGGTTTCTCACCCGCCCACCATTTTCAGCGGAGCGGTGACACCAGCGTTGTGATCAGCAGTGCAGATGAACATTTTCAAGTACACATACAAGCAAAGTCATTTGAAATGCATAAGATGGGGCCACAGTATACCCATATCCAATCAGCAGTACACCACCTGCTTCACATATCATTACACCACTGAGGTGATATCTGTGACAGTATATAATTGTCTGCATGCATGTGCACGTGGTGACTCAAGAAACATTTCTACTGCTGTCGCTTAAGTTGTTTGCGTTCATGGTTCTTTGAAGATTTTTAATAAAATATGGCTTGTTTGTAGTTTTTGTTTATATGTATGTTGTGCCGAGAAGTAGAACACACACATTAGGCCTAGTTAATGATTTGGTTGCATGAATCCACTTATAATAAGAAGGCATTTTTTAATTGAAGAAAAGGCTGTATTTTTTCAAGCATGACAAATAAGATACAAATAAGAGGTGCGTAAAAAATGCACTAAATTCCCCCATCATCACAACGAGAAGGCTCAAAGTACACGAGCTGGAAAAGAACATTATTATTCCTGCCTGCTGGTCCCTAAAGCCACATGCCTCTTAGATACTGGGCCATGGCCTCAGCCTGTGTGGCTGTCCCCACATCTTATATCTCTTCAGCACAAGTACACAAGGGAGCCTGAATTAGCATTTTCTTTTTTACTCCGATAAGTAAATGCATTCTTATATTTTCAATCAAAAACACCAATGGGAGCACAACAGGACACCAATCCAATCTGAGTCTCATCAAAGCAGGTGCAGTTTTCCGATATAATGCACAAACTCCTTCGCATACGAGTCCTCTGCTTTTTCTGAGAGATTTCTTTGCATTGTTATTACCTCCAACCGAGGAGATGATGTTTTCACACCTTTACCGTTTGTTGCATGTTCGGTTGGTTGGTTTGTTTGTTCAGACGTTCATTTATTGACCAGATGAATCCCAGTGACTGCTGTCCCCCTTAATTAGGTTTAGTTTGTTAATACAAAATACAAAGCTGTCTTCTAAGAAGTGACTCAAATCCCCAATTATCTCCTTATCCCACAGCAAAATTAATTTAAGATTTAAAGATAAATGATCATTTGCAAAAAGCTTTCAAGTCTTTTCTCTCTTGAAATTTGCGATAAACAAATTTGGATGAAAATAACATTTAAAAAAAACCACACACAACTTATAAATGCTTTAGAACAACTTGGCAACTCCAGCTTTATTGTGCACATTTGTTCAGTAGAACATAAATGAAAAGTCAAGGTTGTATTTTTCAATGGTTTCATGTATAAATGGAACCATATTTCCCTTTGTCGTCAGCAGTTGATATTGATTGTGACCATTGAAACACAGCTCTGTGCCACTTGAGATGCTTTGTCTGACGTTGCCGGTCTTACATCCTGTCAGTATTTATTTCTATACACCGTTAACTTACATAAGACTAAATATACAACAGAAATAGGGTACGAAAAAGTAAAAACTCCCAGATTACATCTTTGCAGGCTCTTGAAATCTATTTCGGCCTGTTTGAAAGCGGCTGTTGAGTCTGCGATGAATCACAGTCGTGTTTTCTCTGTGACTTTGCATCTCGGCGTTGTTGTGGGTGCTGTTTATGTTTGAGGCAGCTGGGTCGGGTTGTTGTTGCTGGAAATGTTGAGGTCAGACACAGAGATGGCTGCAGGGCCAAAAGAACAGCTGGGCGAGTCAGAGCACCGCCTGCAGCTGAAGAAAGGCCAGGCACCCCTGTGTCTGACTACCGAGTGCACTTAGTATGTAACGGAGTGAGTGCACATGTGCTCGTGCCACGCTTCTTGCATGAATATTTGTCTTCATTTGTACATGGCTAGGCACAGATGTAATTTCATTTGCATGTAACCTCTGTTCTGTGAGTCGCCTGTGATCCACAAGTGGGATCCGGCTGTGGGAATAAGATGACAGCCGCTGGTTAAAGGAAACCTCCTGCACAAGCATTAGGTAGCCCACCAATTAAGTCTCCTGTGGAAGCACAGTAATTTCCTGCTTTCGCTGACATATCAACAGCATAGGAGGAGATGAGGGACGGGGGGAGAACAGCTCGGGGGAAGCGGACAAAAATGTGAACATTTTAAGCGCAGAGATAAGAGAAAACGAGAGGAAGAGAGAAACTATCTCTGTCTGTGACACAGGGGCAGGGAATCTGTTAGCATCTAGTGATTGAGATCACTATTGCACTGTTTGGACGGCCTCTTAGTAATTGTAAAGTACACACACACACACACACACACACACACACACACACACACACACTCTCAATCTGGCCGACTGGGCGAGCGTTCTGGGAGAAGTTGAGAGGAATGAAAGTCATCTATTTGTGCTCATCGATTAAACATTTTCCCTGGGGTATTTCAATCTGCAGATTTAATTAATAAGTTTCACAGGAGTAACAGGCAGCAGGGGCCTGCACCCGGTGAGAGTGGATTATACAAGAGAGGAAAGGTGTGACAGACGAAAAGGAGAAATAGACAGAGACGGCGCCACGGGCAACAGAAAGTGAAGGAGGCTGCGTCTGGAGAAATGTTGATGGATCAGAGTTGGAAAAAGGAACATGGCTAGGGAAAAAAAAAGTTTAAAATTCACACGCTGATATGCTAAACATCATGATTGACAGCTGAAACATCTTTTTATACACAGCTATGTTGTCTCTGTGTTTCCAGTCCCAATTACGGTGTCTGTAGCTTCATATTAAAGATGTGAGAGGGATTTTATGGCGGAAACAGAGAGACTAGGTGTTGATCCGTTTGAATCAAAGGTTGATTCCAACCACATGCAGCAGCATACGTCCTCAAAATAGTCAATACGGCCATTCGGTGACGACCACCTGTGCATCCTCACCCAACAATCAATACAGAAGAGCCTGACGTGTGTGACTGGAAGGTGGAATGAGCTGGAAATGGAACCAGTCAAACATGATGACACAAAAGAAGGAGACAAATGAGTTGGGGAAATAAAGATTGAGTGTGAAATCCATTTAGTATGGTCTCTCAGACTCAGCTTGGTGCCGGAGTCACATGCTCAAAGTATCTCACCCGGCAGAGAGTGGAAACAAAAGCGGGGGTAAATTGAAAGTGAGAGCAGGAAGGTAGCAGAGAGGATCTATCAGGAAACAGAGATGGAGTGTGTGTGTGTGTGCCTATGTACTGATTAAGGCAACCAGTTGCATCCACGCTCTTGGGAGGGTGATAAAAAAAACTCGTAAACAGATAAAAGGATTTTTTTTTTTTTTAGTGCTTCTACTCACCGGTGAAGTATTTCTTGTCAAAGCATCAGCAGCCTGCTTGAAATGGACGGCGAACATGAGGACAGTGTGTAATTAGAGAGTCCTTATAGCAGTTTGGGTCTAAATGTCATGTAATTATACAAATGCTGCATGCACTTTGGTATCTACAGGAAGATTCATTAATTACCAAGTACGTGACCATCATCTTTTCAGTTTCTCTGCAGATGAACACGTGAATGTGCATTTTTGTCAAAAATCACTCACACAGCATGTTGCTGCCCCTCATTCCTGCCAAGGTGCAGGGAAGGTCTCACTTTAATGGCTCAACAGATTAAGAGTAAGGGGAGCCCAGGTGAAGTTCCCTCTGGTTCGCTCCCTCCCAGTGAAGAGGGGAGAGTGGATTGTTCTAAAATGAATCCTGATAGGTGTGGTGAGGCTGTTCAACCTCTATCTTTGTCTCTCTCTTCCTTCTGCTCATTAATTCCAAAAGTAGCTCCCTGGTCGAGACCTGGCTTGCCAATAATAATCACACGGCCGCATTGTAATGGTAATTCTTCGGGGCAGCAGCGTTTGCCCTTTAATCTATTCCTCAGGAAATAATCTAAGGAAACATCAGAACGTAGCAGGCTATGCAAACCTTTGAGTGTGTTTGTGTGATAGCGTGTGCACAAGGGTTGTGCACTGGATCACATGTGATTGGGTGCATGCAATCATGCAAACTGTGGGAAGGTTTGTCAGGAGCTTATCAGGTGATCACTTGGTGCAGGACCCTTAATTGACTGTCCACACTACACCTGTAATAGACTGCAGTTGGAGTATTCATGCCGCATCGTGATTCTTTTTTGCTTTTTCTCTCTTCTTATTTATATATAACCACATCTTCTATGAAAAAAAAGAACAGGCTCACTCTATGATTGTAAAGGTGTCTCACTGAAGTAATTTACTTTGAAAAGATCATTAAAATGTCCCATTTATTTACCAACACACTGCATCACCATATAAAGCTAATTATATCTAATCACGGTAAATAATTACATCAAACCCTCAGTGCTACTTATACATCTTAGTCACGAATCACACACAGAACATGGGCCCCTTCGAGGCCTCCATTACTCATGCTAATTCCTTATGAACGGGCTGAGATAAACAAGACTGGGGAAACATGAGTTGTGAGCAGGTGCAGGGCAGGGCCACACTTTTTAAAAGGGTTCACTTGCAAAAGAGCGTTGAGATATGGCCTGGGCAAGAACATGTAGAACTGAGCATGTTATCAGAGCGTGCCATGTGTGCTGGTCAAGATAAAAAAACATGTTTGGTTTTCACACTGGATTAAAAACAATGAAACTACAGCAGTACTATAAAGTTTAACATTTTATGTGCAGCCATCAGACAGAAAGACAGAAGAAAATGTGTGACGGCTGTATCTCAGTTTCAACCTGTCTGTCGTACAAATGGAGAAAATTAAAGAAAATATGTTTGGGACAAAAAGAGGTTACAACACTAGTGAGGTAAAACACACACACAAAAAAAACAATCTTAATACAGAGATCCCTTGTTGTTATCCCCTTCCCCAGCAGAAGACAGCTGAATTTAACTGATTACGTCTGAATCAAACCTTCCAACCTCCCCATGCTGGAATTCATGAGCTTTACTAATATGTCAATGTAAATGAGTGAGTGTTGGGTACTCACTCCATCCGTTCTTTTGATCCTCGCTGAGTGTCTGACATGTTTAAAGAGCTTAAAACATGTTTAAAGGGCTTTAAAGAGCCCCTGGGCCACATGATATCACCACGGGAACCTTTATACACACACACACACACACACACACAGTTGGTGATCCATGACCTTGGATGAATTACGCAAACAAACCCCGAATGATTGTGTTTTTGTCACTTAGGAGGGCATTGCATTGACTCACATTTGTTCCTGGAGATTTATTCCCTAATAAGAAGAATTAGGCATTCTGGGAAAACACTTACGGTAATTGATTTCTTGCAGGGAAAAGATTAAGAAGATCAATACCACTCTTACGTCTGGAAGGTGTAGCATATTCAGCTGTTATTACAAACTATCCATAAGCTAAATGTGGCCACCGATCCCCCATAATGCCCCTGTGTTTGAACCTTTAACCCTTAACCCGGGAACTGTAGCATGTGCATGAGCGACAGAGAGGGGAGGATGATTATCGTGCTGCTTTGACACATTGGTGGGAGGAATAAAGCAGGAGGCATTGGTGGAAGGAAAGAGGGGCAGACTGATTGTCAAGGCGTGTGGACACCCCTAACTGTAATCAACATCTTTATCCATCATCGCTGGCCGACCGCCGAACGACTCAAAGTGCCGATCACATCTGCTCGTCCGCCCACAGAAGTGCACAAAGCCTCTCATAACCGTTCAGACAAAAGGAAGAAGCAGGAGGTGACTCGTTAATTGTGTAGAGACGGGAACTGAGGGGATTTCAGACGTCAACTTAAATCTGTGTTTTGCTTCACCAGATATTTTAGAAAATATCAGTCTGCATTATGAGACCTTGTCTACACTGCGACGCATATTTTTTTGAACAGCTATTTTTCGCCACAGTGAATGAAATTTTTACGACTGAATTTTTATGACCACGTCTGTGTCATCCGACAATGAGCAGCCATCACTCAGGCCTGCATCCTCTTCCTTCTGAGACCCGCTGACAAACACAGCATCACATCCGTCTTTCCCTTCCTCCGATGTGTCACATACACTGAGCAGCACAGCTGAACCTCCCTCTGACTTCCACTCACGGATGGCCTCCTTCACTTTTAGGATCCGCCTGCTCTCTCCGACCTGTTTACACCATGTTTCATCATGCACGCCACATGAACGCACACAGACACAAAGAAGGTATACTCACCTGTTTGAACTTGCACAGACATGCACACATTGGGCTCATGCATCTCACGCAGCAAATTATATAATCCCCTGAAGCCTGTGTATGTTTTCTCCAGGCATATATGCATGTCGCTCCAAAGTATCTACACTGACAGTAAGTACAGTAAATACAAAGATGCTTGGGGTGAAGAGAAAGGTAAATCCAGTTAATCAGTTTGAAGTGCGTTTTATCCTGACATTAATATTCAGGGATACGACTGCTTCGGCAGCCACTTATACTTCTGCTTCTGCTCCACCAGCAGCAGGAGTCTGTGGAGAGCCGTGCCTGTCTGTCCATCACTTTGGTTCAGAGCGGCTGCAGGACTGCTGAACTGATTTCCAAAGGCATCAGATAGAAACTTTCATAACCCACTGACTCCATTTGTAGTTCCAGAATTAGTCAAGTTGTATGATATTTTATTGAGATACTGACTTTATTTATTTCTTGCCTGGTTGAAATGCTCTGCTTGTGCCTCGTTGTATTTCATTTGGTTTCTTTTGGAAAGTCCCTTGTGTTCCGTGCTCTGCAAGTGCTAGACAAACTGTATCATTCTTTCAAATTCAGACTTATATTAATCATTGCCGCCTGAAAACCAACAACACAAGTAGCCCACAATTTAACAGTTTTAGACTGAACCTTTCTCGAGTTTGTTGGGATACCTACCACCTATACTCTCATCTCTTTAGGCTAATTACACCTACTGGGATCTAGTGCTGTAACACTTCATGTAATGTTGTGATACGTTTGTCCTCAATAACACAGTACTGAGATTGAAGAGACATTGATTAAACTGCACATTTTGACACATCAAGCTTCTCTCGACTCTCTAGGTTATTAAAACAATTTATTGGAATTAATTGAAAGTTAATGTGTAATTTTACACACTTTGTATTTTCCTTTAAAATACTATCCCTATAATACAATATCACAAAATGTTGAAATTATTCTAATAAAAAAAAACAGTTTCCATCCTTAAATTCTTCAATATATTATTTAGAATGAAAAACTAAAAGGGGGGAAATAAGTGGTAAACAAACAGGAAATGTCAGGCATATAGAAAGATGCTACACTGAGAATAAAAGTATAGAGCGTAAAAGAGAGTATAGAGGATAAAAATAATAGTATAGGATTTTTCCATATACACTGTACTCAAAACAAGGGCATGATTCCTTGTTTGAAAAATTTTTGATTTAATACAAATAGTTGACAGGGATGAGTCGTGTGACTGAAGTCTAACGTGAACAACAGAGCATCATCGTGAATTAACTTGTGTCTTCAGTTAATTAAGCAAGAGTTAATGCTGTGAAGACATTTCTCCCATTTGTCATCTGCGACAGCTGCTTCTATCTCGCTCTGCGTCGACGGAGACGTATGCAAAAACAGAGAATCACATGTTTGTTTTTATGAGAAAATGTCAACCGAGACACACAAGACATTCTTTAATGTAAAAACATTCCATGAAATTGGATGAGCACATGGTCTTTACTAATCAACCCGTAACCTTTCCTCTGGCGGCTTTTAAGGAGAGGTGTAATATTTTTAGCCTCACTGCTTGTGAGGACGAATGGAAAATGTCCTCAGCATGTTCAATCCATGGAGCTGCTTCTTATTGGATGCACTGAGCACTGCAGCCGCTGGGGTCCACAGTGTCTCCAGGCCTTTGGGGCGTCGGGCTTGTCGGCAGTTAATTTACAGTAAGAGGCGAATGATGTGGTGTAATCTAGAGGCACATGTGCACAGCTGTGTAGTATTTATAACCCATGATGAAGCTTTAATTAAATAAATGAATATTCAAATTATAGAACAAAGGAAAACAAACATCTCATCCCCTTCATTTTGATTTACAACCTGATTATACCCCCGTACATTTATGTTTCGCTAAATCTCTGACTTGTATTGAATATTGATCTGGTTATTGTGAGGGTTCAGAAAACACAAGCTAATCATATGGTTCATTGAGGTTTACCTCATGATTACCGTGTGCTGGAGATTCCTCTCACATCCTAATGTGCATCAATAAATCAAGGCATGCACACACACATGTACACACCTGGTGCCTCATCAGTCACAAGCACACTCAGTGGAACAAAGCTGAGTCGACGCAATGGCACAAAGTGTCAGGGGAGCAGGTGTTTATCCCTCGGTGAGAAATAAGAGAGCTTGAGATGAGGGCTGAGAAACACCGACCCCTTCTCATCCTGCAGCGATCCACGGTCCACCTTCTTTTATATCCTCCCACAGACATCTTTGATCTTTACTCATTCCACTCTGTTCCTGTTTGGCTTTACTCCTTCCTCCCATCATCCTTTATCTCGCTCTGTGCTTTTCACTTAGATTCATTCTCCGTCTGCATCACAGTTGCTTCTCTTTTTCTGCCCCGAAATTGCCCAATATCCTTCCCGGAGCACTTTCACCCTCCAGTACCTGATGGCATCTTTCATCACAAGCAACATTTCAGACGCACACATGAATATGCGAGCTTTGTATCATTGTGTAGACGGAGATAATTACAACGTGGGAAGATGGTTCAATTTTTTATTTACAACACACTGTAGCAACTCTGTCCACGACGGACCTGCTCCCCACATGGTTTACAATCTTGCTCGTTTTGTTAAGATCACAAAGCTCCTGCCTTCATCGGAGCTTCAGAGGAGCCAGCAGGCAGCTCCAAAAAAATAATGGGGAAGTTTGACCCATTAAAAAAAAACCACACACACATTTTTTCACTGTGCATAACATCAAAATGTCACTTTTTAAAAATCCACATGGCAAACCAATGCCTCCACGTCAACATATATGACAATCGAAATGATGTGACTCCTGGCAGGGACCACTTCGATCCTTCAAGCACAATTCAGGTGGATGGCCTTGAATTTTGATTACTACATGCACAGGTGAATAACTGATGGTGAAGATAACGGAGTGGGGGGGGGGGGGGGGGGCTGGAGGAGGTATAACATCAATTAATCCACACAGTGTGTTGGCAACCTTGCCTCAGGGCGAGGTGGACTGCAGGTTTGGGATCAATCCATCAGCCTTAAAGCTCCTCTGTGGTTTCCAAACTCTCATTGATCGAAAAGTCCTGAACCGAGGAACTGTGCCAATGAGCGGTCCACATACTGTACAAGACATATCCACGAGAAACACCTTGTGCTATCAATAAGACCTTATGCATGGGAAAAGTCTGATTTAAAGAGTAATACTGTTCAAATGAAGTCCCAGCCCTGTTCAGAAAATCATAAATCCTCTTTTGTTTATTTATTATTGCGTGACCCGGTGTCAGTTCATTTCCATTCTTCGCCCTGCTGCCTCTGAATAACTCCTGTAGGGCACAAAGTGTGTTTGCCTTCCTTGACCATGAGCAGTCCGTGGTCATGGATTACAAAGCGCACCGGGCCAGAGTTTTAGCACTAGTCCGCAGCCTCATTTCCATTTTAATTTCCTTTACTGCCTCCTTCCTCAGCAGCTGAGGATCTTGATGAAGGCCCGTCTGAACTCGATGTTAAAGGTGGTGTAGATAATGGGGTTGAGGGCGCTGTTGACGTACCCCAGCCATGTGAAAGCACTGTAAAGTGCAGGAGGCACGTAGCATGTCCTGCAGTGGGTATTCAGGATGTGAGTCACAAAGAAAGGCAGCCAGCAGATGAGGAACACGCCTGGTGTGGAGAAAAGGATGAGAGGGAATTGAGGGTTGCAGATGTTTGGAAAGGTCGGAAAAAAATGAAGCAGAACAAAACGGTGAGGAGCCAGAGAAAAAGTGAATGTGAAATGTGGGCAAGAGTGTTTGTAGTGTAAATTGAAAGGAGAGGAAGAGTTTAGAAATGTGAAGAAGATGGAGATTAAAAGAGAATGAGGGAGAAAAAAGAGAAAATTCATGTTAATCACGATCACAATTCATGTTTGCTAAATATAATTTCGCTACTATATGCACAGCAGGTCTGTCAAGCTTTACATTTATTTATCTTCATGGTTGAAACTATGTATGTGGGACAATATGTACCGGATTATTATGTGAGGGTTTCAATCAAAAAATCCTAAATCGTGAAGAATCGATTAAAAGCTCAAACATGAGCCTTCAGTCTTTTGAGTCTCTTGTGTTTCCACATTTTACAATTTCAAATTCAGAGTGAAGACCTAGTTACTGACGCCTACTACAGCAACCCAGTCAGATAGGTGATGTCTGAATCCTAATCAAATAATGAAGAGAGACTGAAATTAAATAAAATGAAAACCATCATTAGCTGATAATGTGCAAATCTTGAAGTGATAATTAACTAACTACATAAATCAATGTGTCGGGTTTGAGCTGACATGAAAAAAATCCCTGTGCAAACCGAATACATCCATTTTCTAGCATAATATAGTTGTCTCCATGGAAATCTGCTTGAAATTAGATGTTTCATTTGTATGTAATCAAAGAAAAAACAATTTCTAGAGGGAAATCTGTCCTTTTTTATAACCTGAGTCACGCTTGTTAGAAAAGCTAAAGAGGAATTAAAACAGGTTTAGCAAAGGTTCAGTTGAAACACTTTTTCAATTCCCTGCACTTTGTGTGGTGTTAAGCACATTTATTAAACAGGCGCTGTTATGTATCAACAACTATAAATCCTGCAACTTTTAAATTCAAAGAGTTTAATTCGGGTCACGTCATCACAGGAAAACAATGATCGTCTGGGTGAAAATCAGATGGGAAGAAGCCTGTATCAAGATCATCTGTGTGTGTGTGTGTGTGTGGTGTGTGTGTGTGTGTGTGTGTGTGTGTGTGTGTGTGTGTGTGTGTGTGTGTGTGTGTGTGTGTGTGTGTGTGTGTGTGTGTGCGTGCACGCAGCCTTGTTATCACCGACACCAGTGTAATGTCATCAGGCACCACTGATTCCGTTTTTGTGTCAGCAGGATCTATGCTGTACCAGAGCTAACTGGACCAGGCTTATAGCAACCTGGCTGATAAGTGGAGCGTGTGGAAGCTGTGTCAGGAGCTCCGGACTGTGTGTGGGGACACACTGTGAACCTGAAGCCAGCCAGGACTTTTTAACATTTCTGCTTGATTTTTTTTCTGCAAATAATGCAGCAAATGCACATGAAGTAGGCAAATGGACTGGAATGCCAACACAGTCAGACGAGAGCAGGGAGGGTATAAATGGTATTTATACCATATGGTATAAAAAACAGAAAGATAGAGGAAGCAATTTGGTCGTATGTAACATCATTAAAATGTCCTGAATTGAGAGTTGTCATAGATACAATTTCCTTTTCTCTCTCCACACAGCCTCTACTCACCAAGCACAATGGCCAGCATCTGCGTGGCCTTTTTCTCCCGCGCGTGCATGCTCCTGAATCGTGAATTGTTGGTGTGCAAGTGAGGCAGCGGCCGCAGCGCCGTGTGTGTTCGCCCGTTGGAGAGATCCTTCACCTCGCACCTCATCCTGACCGAGGCCTGTTCGTCCTGGTGGTTTTCCTCCGCCTCCCGCTCCAGCCGATCCTGCTCCAGATCCAGCTCTGTGCGGCCGCAGGAGGCGTGGCTGATGCTGCAGTAGTTCTGCGTGTCCACCGGGGGCAGCACTGAGTTCTCCACCGGTCCCGTCTTCGGGTGGTTGCGCCACAGACATCGTGAGAGCAGGTTGGGCTTGGAGGGAGCCAACGGCTCTACAGTCTGCTGTCAGCACAAAAGGAACATGATTATCAGGAGATTGCGTTAATGCACAGGTCTCCTTACATTAGGTTAGACATTTGTTTTATTGTAATAAAATGTTATTTCATTAGCAATGTTTTGGTGGTCTGTGCTGCAGCTTTAATGTTTGGTGACCAGCTAAAAGGTTATATATACATATTGGATCAATTAGCTGCTAAAGAGATTAAGATTTTCTCTAGAAGTTGGTCAGCAAATCAATTATTACAGCTTTAAGGCGTTCTTGGTATATTGCTCTAAATTCATTCTTAAAAACGTCTTCTACAGTGGAATCTATTCAATGATTACTTTTATTTTATTCTGCTTTGACTTTATGTGGAAGGTAATGGAAGCAGAGTGGTACTTCCATCATGTTTTTTAAATCACAGCAGTTAGTATTCAACACAAATCCAAAAATGTGACTATAGTATTCGTGCATTACCCTTTAATGCAATATTTCATTTTCTATTGCTTTGTCATTGATCTATTGCACCAGCAGATACTTTCTTTCCTTTTTTAAATTCAGCAACTACAGCTCCATTTTCCTTTGGTGAAGGAAAAACAAATCATTTCCATGCATTTCCAGTGCGGCCACAAACAGGAATTTTCATTTTCAGAATCTTTTCTTTCTCACACACTCATCTCATCACGCGCTCTCCTCCGGGGGGAATTACATTGTTATTCTCTCGGCCTTTGAGCAGTCTGGGCATTATGCAGGTGCAGAACTGTGCATCAGACCTTGCTCAGCTGATGAGTGACCAGGTGAGGCAAGGCAACAAGCCATGCTTCAGAATCACGATTTTTGGCTCCTTCTCAGGCCCCTGGGCTGCGACCACACAGCGGAACAAGGAATTCAAGTGTGCATGAGCATACACACAGACAGACCCACATGAAAAGCTAAAAACAGAACCGCTTTGCCTCCCACCGTGTCACAATACGCCAACACAGTCAGCATGAGAGTTAGGCAGGAATTAGGCTACAGTGCACTCAGCAAAACGAGAGCGCTGACAAATCTATCCACGAATCTCTCAGTTGACTTGGAATCTCTAATTTAAAATGATACCTACCACTTTGATCCTTATAGGTGATAGGTCTTGCTTCGCCTTGGGAGTCTCTTCTTGTAGACAGGTCTCCTGGGGAATCAGATGACAGCTCAGGATAGAAAATATATTCCAGAGAAAACCTCAAACCCCACCTTCATCCTCACGCTCCTACCCCATCAGTCTACAGGTAGACAATCGTTGTGCCATTTACTTGGAGCCTCATTGCTTCATCTCCATTCGTCTCAGAGGACGCTTTAAACAAATCTGGCAGAGTGTCCCTGACACAGACAAAATACATCAAGTGAATTAAGATTAATGTCTGATATGTTTCCATTCGCTGTCACTGTTGAGCCACTGTGCGACTAAATTAAACCTCAGTACAAAAATAAAAATAGTCGCCTTTGAAACGTGGAAAAGACGGAACTACTCCTTCCTTGTTTCAAATGTTCTTCCAGTCGACTGAGATCGAGTCACATTATGTTATTTCAAAACACGTTGAACTCTCTGAGCCAGAACAGCTCCAGGACTTGGATCTTACGATGGATGTCTCAACTCATGGATGAGATCCCACAACCAATTATCTGTAACCTGCTGTTTAAACAGAGCACTTGACTTTGCATCAGTGTGCAACAAGGAGGGGGAAATGGGGTGGAAAGAATTCAACCACATTACGCCAGAAACTCTTGGAAGTGCCTGAGTTGGTCAAGTTACTTTAATGAATTATCTAATTGCGTCTTTTTTTACACCATACTTTAAGAATAAGGTAGATTCATTTGACTTGATGTATCCTTGCCTGTGCTTATTAAGATGATGGATGTTAATGGGACAAACATTAGAGTGATGGATGTGATCAAAGAAATGACAGCGTGTGAGGAAATAGCAGATTTGCACTAAGAAACCCACCATTTAATGAACAGTCCCACCTTTGAACAATTTGCTGATAGTAGAAAATGGGAGAACATTGCTTTTTTCGAAGGACACTCTAAAAAGTTTCCAAAAACAATTGCTTTTCTTTCACTCTCTTTTTAACTTGTGAGGAATACACTTTCTTTAGCCATGCTATTATCACTTAATCCTAAGCTTTACTTTCTGTTTGGTGCTAAGGTGAATGTTAAGAGTGTAGAGTGTAACTTCATTGCTGACGTTTTCAGAAATCACAAAAGCCATGAAACTTAATTTTTCATTGGATGATGAAAGTTATTAATTTTAGTCATACACTTTCCCAACAGTATTAATCTTGGCTCGCTGTAAGCCTTCATTGCATTACGTTACCCGACTGCTAGCTTGCTAAATCTTGTGTGTGTACTGTACTGTACTGTGGGAGCAAGTTTCCTCCATCTTTATATACATGAAGAGCATCGGCCTGTTAGCTGCTGTCACCTGTGGGCATGTTTGCATCCTGATGATGGATGGATGGGATGAATGGATACTTTATTGATCCCAAGGGAAATTTATGGATAACACAACAACTATATTCTGCTTGGCTTCTGACTTGCTATATATAAAGCTGCTAATTAGTGAATGTTTCCCTGCTAAGTTAAGACGGGTACGTGGCATCATCCACATTGAACACAGGCACTCACAGCCTGTAAGCTTTGCCATTGTAAGGGTGATAGCAGGGTGACATTAGCATTATATCACCTTTCTTTCCTCCTTTTTACCCCTCAGAAACTGATATTGTATAAATTAGCTCGAAGACTTCACAGAACACACTCCTCCTGATGATTTGGACTATTTTTAACTTGACAGGTTAGTTTAATTAGCAACATATTCAGATTTATACACTGACAGTCGTGTCATCTATAAAACCGAGCCGCATATTTACATTCTACATTTGGCCTGTGTTTCGCCTGAATGGCTTATTGCTCTCAGCCTGCATTTATAGAAGAGTCTGATTCACTATCACACTGCTTCTCCCTCCTGTTCCAGCAAACTAATATTCCTGAGGTTCCTTTGACATCTCCTCCGATACAGAGAGACTTATTATCGCACTTATTAAAATCCAGCATTTTGGCGAGGCACTTCTTACCCAGTGTCTGTTCTTATCCCTGCTACGTGTCACATTTTGTTCTGCGATGTTAACTCAGGCTCTGGGGCAGGTGAGAGTGTGCGCACATTGTGAGGGTGTGCAACAAAAAAGGTCTAATATAAAGGTGAGCTGTAATGTGTCAGTAATTACCAGTCTCTATAATATATGTAAATGTGAATGAGGTGGAGAGACTATCTGTAGAAGTTAAGAATATAAGATTCTATCAAGAGAAAACCTTGCATTTAAGCAAGACTAAGCCAATTAGGAGCTAAAAAAACAGAACAGTGATTTCAAGCTGGAACACATCAGTTTCTTATAATAGGGTTTGTAACGGAGGATAATGGGTTTTTTCTCAACACCATTCTCGCTAAACTGCATCAAAATAATCTGCTTCTAAATGTTTTCGGTGATTTCTAATTTGCTTCAACAAATTTCAATAAAGAGTTAGTTTTCGCATCTGTAAAATTACCGCCTAAACCAAATTGAGCCCATTACTCCCCTCCAGTGTAACAATCTACTCTGGTATATGTTCAGTCCTTGGGGATCTATGCGCTAACGTTACTAAAGCATCTTTCACAGAGTTCTGTTTTCTCTGCTGATGTTCATTGTTTTATTATGTTTTGTTCTTCTTTGTAACATTGTTTAGAGGTCAAACTGTCAAATGAAGAGACTAAAGAGGAATGAACATCTGCCACAACCAGGCAACTTATCAATTCCTAGTAACTTGTCAATAAATTACTTGCAAATTATGTATTGACCGATTCAGAGTATGAGTAGAAACATGTAAATATTTATGACTTATTAGAAAGTCTTATCATAAATAAGAAATAGAAGGAAAGATAATTAGTGTCTCTCACAGCAGATGGCAGGGTGGAACCCGGCTGGATCTTTCTGCTGGCTTGGCCGAACGCGATCCTCTTACGCCTCCTCCTGAGGAAGACGTAGATGCGGATGTAGACCAGCAGCGTGACGATAAAAGGCAGGTAGAAGGACACCACTGAGGAGTAGATCACAAAGTCGGGGTTGGAGATGGAGCAAACCATGGGGTCATCTGAGAGAAAAGAAAACAAACAAACAAGAATTACGCCGAATAACCTCCAAATTACCGTTTAATAAAAGAGATCCTCTGATCCAGGTGCATGTTCTCCATCTTAAAACTGACCTTGGTAACTTCGAATTCTGTGTTCACATCTATACGGTGCTGCACACTCACAGCCATGACTGTGAGAAGGAGGTATGATTGATTTGACAATAATTGCACCATGAATTCAGGACAAGGGACTATTTGACATAATAATTATAGACTGTAGAACAATTTTTCAATCACAATTCATGAGTTAAATATCTATTAGCTGATAGCGCTGTAAATTTAAGCAAAATGGGCTCTGAGTGCAGCTAGGAAATATATGGTGCATGTCAGTGGCATGAACAAACTGAAAAGTGATTTGCGTCCGCCTGGATGTCCCCCTGGATTAATACCACATACCTCACATCCCACAATACACACAGAGAAGGTATCTGGGACAGACAGAAACAGTTCCTACCCACTCTATAAACCTTCACTTGTTAGATTCACACAGTTTTGGGGAGTTAAACAACATTTTAATTATTTTATGTTGTTCTCTTTCCTCATTTCATTTACAGGATGTAAAAGAATCCTGTCCCTACGCGACTTAATGTGAACCCAGTGATCCCTCCCCCTGCTGCTGACGCGTGGATGCATACTGACAAAACAGTGGGATTCCTCTCATCACCAGCCATTGTTTTGCATTGGTTGTAAGTAGACTAAATCAATTGCCAGTATCTCTGAATCCCTTTACATTGTATCTGACTAATGCTCTTAATTGTGTGCAAGCAGTGATGCATCTGTGCTGCTGGCTATTGAAATGAAAATAACTACTGTTGATGTCTCTCTCTGTCCATTATTTTTGTTTAGTCGTGGATTATCCCTGTTCCTGCATCACAATGAAAAGAAACAGAGGACGGCAAAATTTCCGTTTTGCAGAACAGGAATGAAAACACGCCTCAAATGACACAATCTCTAAATCCGCAGTGACTTCATTTGATTAGATGTCGATAAAAATATATATATTTTAAGTGAGATGTTTCCTTCCACTTTTACAAACAATATCTCAAAATTTCTGTTTCTACAGAACCAAATTTCATGTATCACAACTCAATCATAGCTGTGTCCCAATTCAGCGGCGTACAGGATGTCCCATTTTGAAGGCTCCTCTAAATGCAGCCGAAAAGCAACGATGGCTACATTGGGTGGATCCTTCCCTGGCCAACCTATCCCAGGATTCATTGCAGTGGTGCAACATCTGATGTTTACTCTTTAAAAAGTCAGTATCGAGCTTCACCTCGACCGAACACATGTAAAATAAAACAAGGGGGCATTAAAACGTCATCGTCTTGTCCAACTACAGCTCTGTTGCTAGGCGACAGCGGTAAGGACGGGTGAAGGTGTTTCGGTTCACCCTTCGTGTGCTGTGTAGATTCTTTCGTCCGAAAAGCTGACGTTAATATTTCAACTGGGAAGTTTTATGCATTATTTGAACATGGTTTAAAGTGTCTTTTTGTCGATTTCTTATTTTCAACAGTTTGATGCCAAGTGAACCAACATGCAAACAAGTTGTGTGTAGCTTTCTGAATTAGCTGAATTGATTTGTATTGATTGTCTTGTATTAATACTGATCTTATCGGGTTGTAATTGCCAGAAAAATAGTTTGATGGGCTGAGTCTGAGCTGACCTGTGGTGTTGAAGCCAAACAGCAGGGGACAGGACACAGCGAAGGCCAGGACCCACACAGTGGAAATCATCACAGATACTCTCTTCTTGGAGCGATGGGTAGTGTTGTACAGGACGGGCATCACCACAGCTGTGTACCTGCGCACGCACACACACACACGCACACACACACACACACACACACACACTCCAATTAGTGTCAGTCCAGTTGTGAAAATGTGCGCAGGAGATCAGGTGTGACATTTGAATGAGGAGAAAAGTGCTGATATGATACTGTAGAGTACAGTAAAAAGGAAGTATAATTAGAGGGAGGAAGAGAGCGTCCCTGAAAGGAATTGAGCTTTGAGGATGCCAAGAAATACACTGCTGTGAGACAGTGAATAATATAAAGACCAACAATGGAGGAGCAAACCAGGCATTTCTATTCAGAAATAATATGGTTATCCAGCAATAAAACGAGTGGAGCTTTGACTTAACAGTTAATCAGCACACTACACCAAAAGTGTATAATGAGCCTGTGAAAAAAGAATATGGTTCAGCTTTGGCTCAGAAGTTGCAGCAATTATGCTGGACCCCGACCCATAATGGATGTGATGTTATGTTGTTTCGAGCCAAATAACTGCCATGACTGTTTATCCTCATCAGACTAATTACTCTGGTTCTTCTCAGGCCAAAATGCAGGGCTAAACCCGGAGCCAAACAGACACAGGCGTTGACTAAAAATACTCTTCCCTCGCTGCGTAACTCCGTCTTCACCCTCCTGCCATACTGCTGTCTGGTTAAATAAACCCTGAGATGAAAAAGCGGAGCGGTGAAAAAGAATGTGTTGCGCATGGTGTATTGATCAGGCATTGTTTCGAGTCGAATGAGGGATGACAAACAAGGTTCCTCGGCTTGGTCGCCACTCAAAACACGACCTGTGCTGCGAGTACTATGCCACAACTTCCTCTGTGATGTTCTTACACTGCCTTTCATTTGAATCTTCCTTTAAACAGTGCGACAAATCTTTGCTGCACCGTGTGCTATGAACTTAGAAATAAACAATGCAGAGACAAAGGTAATGCCGGTGTTGTACACTACCAAAGACACAAAATGCCCCCGGTGCTTTGCATTCATTAAGCACGACACAAAGCCAGTGATACTGTAGCCGTGTTGTTGACTCGTCTAATAATCAATCTCAGGGAACCACAGGGGCTCCGCATAACCTCATCCCTCAGAAGGGAATTATGGGCTGTGCACAAAAGCACTGCAGGACAAACATATGAGTCAGAAGGTACGTTAACAAATGTAATTAATGGTACGACAAAATATGCTCTTTTCAGCCTCTGTCTGAAACACTTGGTTTTAGCTCCTGTCTCTTTAATGCCCCCCTCCTGATAAAGTCCAGTCTTCTCTGATTGGCCAGCTGAACTACTCTGTTGTGATTGGCCAACCACGTCCAGCGTGTGGAGTAAATGTCAGCCTCTGCTTTGTTAGGGACAGACTAGCTGCTATAGCTGAAGTATCGGCCGGACTACTGACGAGGTGTTTCAGCAGCTTCAGGATCAGTGTTGTCTGTCCGGGAGAGGAGCTCCCTTTACATTGGACCTTTGACTTTTTAACTTTTAACCTTTTACATTCACAAAAAAGCTTGAACACACGAGAGGAAGGAAAAACTGAAAAACCCTCATATGTTTCCTTAAAGACCCAGAATCCGGCCGGTGCTCCTGCTCTCTTTACGGCTGCAGCTTTAATGTGCTTTAATTTGTTTGAGGTCATTTTCATTTTGCACAGCTCTATTCGGGAATATGTTCAACGTGAGCACAATATAAAACTGGAATAATTAGGTTTTAAAACTGACGGTGGCACTCTACATGACAGGTGCACATTAGGCAATAATAGAGGCCCACTGCAGTGGTACAAATAGCTTTACAAATGTGCAATTAAATCACCAAAAGCCAACAGATGCTGAGTAGAACTGGGACTGTGGGCAGCTGCATGCTTTGCCTGGATGGGAATCCAGCTTTACACATGATAACATCTTCTGGAAGCACACAATAGAAAGTCTTATTAACTGCAGACGAAGACAGATAGTCCTCCTCCGTACACGCTCTTCAAATACAAACATACGCCTGACATCTCTGGTTCTCATGCACTTTATTCACTCTCTGGATCTGAACTGCGAGTTCAAAGACCCTGCAGAGCTTTTAAATATTAAATGTGACATGACAAGAAAAACTAAGCAAATAAATAATGTATGTTGAAGAGGCACATCTACAGTAAAGGTTTGAACTGATGCTGTTGCTCCCTCAGTAATGCAAACATGATGCAAGGCAATTAGATGTAAACACACGCAAGTCTATGTAAAACCTTGATATTAAATGTTGTTACAGGTTCTCACTTAGACACACATGTATCATGAGGATATGAGACGGGAGAAACCCCACATGGAGAGTGATTGGAAAAGATTGTCTCAGCAGAGAAGATATTGTGTTGAAATATCTATGAGATGAGGTGAAGAGAAGAGGAAGAAGTGGAAACATGGAAATCTCACAAGGATGATGTTTACTTCAGGGATGATACACGATAACAACACGCACGCACACGCACACACGCACACACACACACACACACACACACACACACACACACACAGAGAGAGAGCTTGTGTCTCCATGACGTCGGAGGACTATAATTGACTTGCATCAAACATTAAATATAGTTACCACTTGCCTAATCTGAACCTAAACCTAACTATCCCCTTGACTTTAACCTAAACAAACCCAATGCTAAATTAAACCTAACCCTGACCTCAACCTATCCTAAACCTAACCTAACCTAAATCTCAACCTAACCCTTACACATGTCTTCACCTTAAAATGTAATGATTAACATTATGAGGACTTGTTTTTTGTCCCCATAAGGAAGACAACATATGTAATCATTGGACCACACACACACACACACACACATGGCACACTCACCTGTCAATGCTGATCGCACACAGGTTGAGGATACTGGCGGTGCACATCATCACATCCAGCGTGACAAAGATGTTACAGTAGAGCCGGCTGAAAAGCCAGGCACCGCCGACCACCTGCACAGGACACACGGGCAGATTAACAACGCACACGTTTCTCTTCCCCATCTTAACCGTGAAGTGTGAAGCACCTCGCCAGCGCACACATGAATGCACTCATGTGGCAGAGAAGCAGGAAAGATGTGCACATGAGATATGGCTTGGCTGATCTTACATTAAAAAGAAATATCCTGCCATGTTTTCCTTCATATATCCAACTCAGCGTTTATGCTAATAGGGGTATTAATGAGTGATTAATTATGCGTGATTTAGCACATATGTTGAAGTGCTCAAGCGTAAACTGTGATGACTGCACCATGATGGACGACATACTTGATGTTGTGAGCATCTAATGAGAGAAGTTTGAGACCATGTCAAACACAAGGACTGAAGGTCATCCCATTAGCCCCCCAGCTAAACCAACAACACCCAAACCCCAACATCTCCACCTCCATCCCCTCCCCAAGAGCCCAGCTCAGACCGACAGGCTTTCTCTTAGGCTTCATAATGCCTGGTAATAACTGTCTGATTAAGATGAATGGGATCCGAGCTCCAGCGCCTGTCAACTGAGTCTCTTAAATCTGGTATGGGAATATACGCCTACCTACACACACAGAGAGAGAGACTGCAGGCACACACACACACACACACACACACACACACACACACACACACACACACACACACACACACACACCTCAAAATAACTTCATTCTATATACCCATATGTGATCATTCTGATTTCGCTTTTGGGCACGTTTTACACTTAAAAACGTGCTTACTTATCTTGGTCGGTGCCAAAAGAATCTGTTGTAAAACTCTGCTCTGTTTCTTTCGAGTATCTATCTGCGTTAAACGCGGCTGACGTTATCCGAAAAATGTTGAAGATACATATTTTGCCTTTATTTGGTGGTGTCAGTGGAGAGAAACTGGAAAGGTGGGGAACAGAGGATGGGGAAGACGTGCAGTAAATGATCCGACCAGTTGGGAACAACAACAGGGAGTCACTGCGTCAGAGATTTACGTCCATATGACACGAGGCCTAAACCTTAGCCATTGGTTCACCTGAGATTTGGGTGTTCAGCTTGTACAGATGATGTAATGACCAAACCAAGTTACATTATAGGAACTGCAGGAACCAGCATGTATTTGGAGGTTTGTCCAAACTCCACACCACAGTGTTTCTAATCAGGAGTTCACAAGAGAAGAGACGAGAATCATTATGTTCAAAGAAGTCGATATGAAAACTAAAATAGTGTGTGTGTATCTCTTTGGTGCACACACACTATTGATCCATGATTCACTGCAAAAAAGGAAAACAAGAAGCTGCTCAAAGCTGGAAAATAAATAAAGAATACATTACAGGGGGTTTGAAAAGATCTTAGAAGATAAAACACCATCAGAAATGTTTTTTCAAAAGAACTATTTGATTGATATCTTGTGGTGCACCATATGTAGCCTTTCCTGTTAATATGGTCAAATTTATGCTATTTTGTCTTTCAGTTGCAACTTATACATTATGACAGTAAGTACAGTATACATGTTGCACTGCACTAGTTTGAATTATGGAACTGGGACACAGCGTAGGGATAATAATCAGGATATCTCTGGCCTGTGCATCAATCTGACCTCTCCTCTTCTTGATCGCTCTCTCTCTCAGATGATCAAATTCTATGGAAGCTCATTACTAAATCACTGCAGCACCTCTTTAATCTTTTAATATACAGTGCAGTGTATGCTGCATGTACACAACAGTTGTTTGAACAAGGCACACGTTTGGGTACAAATTGAATGTTGTGTGCAGGGTGCGGGAATATGGTGACTCATATTGACGGTGTTTGAAGATAATATCTAATAAAATTCATGGCAGAAGAAACGCATTTAAAACAATGGGACAAATGTAGGATCAGTTGGGGAATGAATAGACAGTTTGATGTGGGTTGGAAGTTACAAGAAGCATTCTTTTGAATATGGTGGTGACCAACGCTGTGGCTGGAGCAGGCTCCTCATTAACACCCTGATACAATGATTGATTATAATTTAATGAGCTATTACAACCTGCTAACACTGATGCAAGATTCTCTCTCTGGGACTGACAAGGTCGATCACTCTGTGCAGCACCTTCAACCTATATAATCATCAAGTTTCAAGTTCAGCATTGCTTAAAATCAAACGCACCTCTGTTTACAGATGCTCAACCCTCTTCAGGAGTTGAAAACTTTCTCCTGGCGACCAAAATTACAAGGCGGCACATTTCGTTTTCACATGACCTCCTTCCTATACGGTGACATAATCATAGCCGATGATATAAGGCCCTGGAATTAATCTGAAATCAAATCTTGTTCAAAATGTCTAATCATGCAATTCAAAATAGTTCTTACCGTACACAACAGTAATTCTAGACTCGCCAAATTGCACCCAAACATGCCTGACGCTTGTGACAAATGTTCCCTGGCTCATTGTTGACTCACTCATATATTTTGGTCGTGTCTGAGACTGGAAAACTTATTTCACAATCATGTCACAAATATTACAACCGGTAATCAAATCATACCCCGCAGATTTTCATATTTGTTTTACACCTGAAGCCGGCAAAAACATTGTGGTAAAGAGAGCAAATCTAATTTACCACTCTAGCAGCCTGTGCATGGCAACTCTTATTATGGATAAATCGCTTCTCCCATCATCAACTTCACGGCCGTGAGATAGAATTTATTTTTGAAAAGTTTTACAGTTACTGGCAGCTCCCAATCAGTCCAATTTTCTTTTCTCCAAACCTGGTGAGACCATCTGCAATTTTTGGCTTAATTGTTTGTCTGTCTGACTTTCACCAGAATTACTCAAAACTTACTGAACATATTTCCATGAAGGTTTGTGGAGGGGTGGAGCATGGACCTGAGAAAGAACCAATTTATTCCTCGAGCTAGGATTAGAACTTCAAAAAGGCTAAATGAGGGGGTGGGAGTTGGAGCATTTCATGTCACTGCACTGTTTTGTGATGATTTCAATAGGGCCAATAACATGTTTACGAAAAAAAAGGTACAACTCTAATTTCACAACAGTTGTAAATTGACAAAAGTCGGGGGGGCTAATGTGTATTTATGAGACAATTTGTATTATAATGATCTTTCTGACAGATTTCATTAATGCATTAATAAAACAGTGATAAAATCTTGTCCTGAACAAGAAGCCATGAATGGAGCCATATTTCTGCAGTCAGTCATTCAACATCATCGTGGACAGGGCTCAGTCACTGCTGCCAAAACGACCACAGATATAAGTCATAGATCAACTGCACCATGCAGAGATAAGGTGGCTTGCTCAAGGGCAAATGCAGTACCTGCTGAGGGTGGGAAGAGCGATACTCACTTTTCCTGCCAGAACACATTGGCAGAGGCAAACCCGCAACCCCCGCGGTCACAACAAGCTAATCTGCTGTCCTTCAGATTAGAGCTCACAGAGTGATGGTGCTTACAGTGCCAGTCCTGGGAGTTAAATGTCTTTGCCTCTGACTCTGATCTAGAGTGTTTTTTCCTGACCTTTGCATTCTTTTTAAATGAATGAGCATTGTACTTTGGTGTCATACTATCTTTTAATGACCCTTTCCTAATGGGATTGTAAATCTGACTTTGAAACTCATGTGAAGAGTTCCACTCTAAAATGAAAAACGTAGCACACGGTCTAACAGCATGACTGCTTGCATGGAAGTTGAACTCGTGACTGAATCCCGTCGAGGTGCCTGGGTTACTTAATTTACCTTTCATAGGATATAATCTTCTTTAATTTGTCCGACTCTGCTCACTGAGTGTGTTCATTTCTTTTCTGGTTGACCTGTGGCTGGAACCTCTGCCCGCTGTGATAAATTATTCTTTCTGCTGATAGTGTGCAAACTCTGAGCAGCAGGGGGGCTGCTTAAACATGACTCGACTTCAAGCAGCTGATTTTTAGATCTGGTGAGAAACACACTTGGACTCCACATGTTTCAAGGGCCGTTTTCACATATAAAAAACACAACAGGGGATTGATCGGGTCAGATATAAAAATAGGATAATCTCAGTAACTTTCAAGTGAGGGCTGGTGGTTGGGTTGAGGCAGGATATCAGCATACCTGGTCGATACGTATTTGAACAACAGCTCTTCCATCTCGTTATCTTTTCGAGTAGACGTCTTTGTGGCACCTCATTTTCATCCTGACACATTTGTGTCACAGTTTTTACGTCCGTCACGTGTTACAGTTAGAAACGTGATCAAAAAGCCGTCTCGCTGGCTTATTATTCATTATCTGGACGTTTTTCTGCTGTTTTCTCACACGGGGCTGGCAGGATAACTGACTCTGACATTTGCGTTGTCACTATATTGCTGCTTGGACGTCAATTTTCTGCCGTGACGAGCTACGAAAAACTAACTAACCAAGCGAACCTGACAGGCTTTCTGTTTTTGGGCCTTAACCCTCCCGAGCCCATTTTTTCCCCCTGATTACACATGTAGCATAAAAATCCCTGAAGTCTGATTTGTTTTTGTCTTGTACTCATGTACAGTCCCTCCGGAAAATTGCAGGTCTGGGACAGCAATGGATGCATGTGCTTCTACAAACAGGGCACCTCTTCACTGCTTTGTCAGAGTGTTACTTTGATCAAATGTGGATGCCCGAGGATCAGGAGCACTGGTACAGTTAATAGAGCTACTGAATGGCAAATGACACTAAGAGGGAGGTAGAGAAAATTAACAATTAGCATACAAACCATGTCACAGTAATCAACGAAGTGCAAATAAAAATGAACAAGAAGCATATAAACCTATTTGCCTCAAAGGTCTGATAAAAAGGAAACTCACATGTTTGCAGTCGCTTCCTCCTAATTTGAAGCTCAGTCAATTATCTCCAGCAGATGAAGTCATAATTTGTTAATATTCAATATATCCTTCAGCAATTATGTATAATCTGCATGAATAGTGAAGCACTGGCCTGGCTAAACTACCTTTCATCATCATTACTGTCTTCCGATCACCCACATAGTTGTCACTACATAATAAGCTCCAAATGACCTTCATCCTTTTTCAGCCTGACTCCAGCTTCTTTTTTCGTTGCAAAAGTCCACTTTGTCTCCCACGCAGCGCTCTGCCCTGTCTCCTCTCGTCTCCTCTCTATTGTGAGCTCCTCGTTCACTGCCAAGCATCTGTGTTTTAATCTCTTCCACGTCCCCTGTAACTCTAATACTACCCCTCAGCTTTTCTTGTGCTGCTTTCCTTCACAGTTATCAGTGACTCCCAACTATTGTATGCAGGTGCCAGGGGCTTTAAAAAACAGAAAATCAATATCAAAATTCATATTTGATAAAATGATATCCAAATTTATGTGTTTTGGGTGAGGGGAATAATAGGAATACAAACTGGAGTCTCTTTTAACTCCCCAGTTAAGCCGACTCCATGGAAGACAACAGGTGCCATGGAAATGTATCTAAAAAATCTATGAATAAATTACAAAATTTTCAATTATTTTATATTTTAAGGGACAATTAAAAGATGAATCATTAGAATTCATGAATGGAATTCAAATCAATCAATCAATAGTTCAAATTAAAAAGGTTTTAACAAAAACAACAGAAAACAGTCAATAAACATATCATTATGAACACAATCAATGGACTTCTAAACTGCACTTAAAAAAACAGCTGAAATTAGTAGTTAAAGGTAATTGGTGAGCCAGTAACAGTTGAAGGTTCTAAAAGGAGCAGCTGAACCGTTTAGCTAAAATACTGAGAGTGATACCGAGGCTACGTGTTTGAAATAGTTAGCAAGCGTTGAAAGATAACGTAATTAGATAGTGAGTAGGTTACAGTTTCTGTAATGGATTCACTGTGGATCTGGTGAGTTAAAAGAATGAATGGCTAAAATACTTAGCTCCCAAATAATAGCCAGGCTAAAGGGATAAATGGTTGGAACTGTTAAAATTAATTATATATGTTTTGGTCGATTTATGTCCTTTGTATATGTTTAAAGGGCACATTTGGATCAAGAGGGGTCATGCCAGTGGGAGGGTGTCGGGATGTGCGGGTACGTCAGACAAAGAACGTGTGAGAAGTTCTTTAGATCAATGCTGAGATGTCGTGAATACAGACACTCCTCACCTCCAGGTACACAGCCCAGGGCATCACCAGCAGAGCCACCAGCAGGTCAGCGACAGCCAGGCTGACCACCAGGTAGTTGGTGGTGGTCTGAAGGGAGCGCTCCCTCACCACGGCCAGACACACCAGCACGTTCCCAAACACGATGGCCAGGATGAGCAGGGAATACAGCATGGCGTAGTAGTTATGCTCCCCATTGTCTAGCTCTGTTCCCTCCGAGCTCTGATTCCTCTCGTCCCATCCGAGGCGCTCTGACTCATTCCAGAGCCGCTCAGCGGTACTAAACATCGCCATGGAGACGCCCCTGTGACATGGGAGGTGATATGTTTGGCAGACCTATCAAAGGAGAAGAGCAGGCGTCACATAACTTCCTCTTCTTTTTTGGGATTCACATGCAGACACAGACATCATTTCTCATTAGTCAGATGGAAGTGCAGCATACTGGCCACCAGATGATAGTGGCAGAGGCCTTCTGGGAAACTGGCTCCTAGCAACTATAGGCAGATGAACTGATAAATAAAATGGTTGAAATGCCTCCCGGCAGTGATGCTCCTTGCCTGTGGATCACTTCTGTTGGCTTTACCCTGGCACAAGTGTTTTCCCTCTGAATGAAAAGCGGAAGCACATATTGATGCCTCCTCGTGATACTTATGGAGTCAATCAACTCCATATGAGACTCAGCAGAAATCCATGCTCTTAACGGCAAACTTTCATCAACATTGCAATCAATTAATGATGGTTCCAGTCAGCCTTTAAAATGTAGCCCCCTTTCCTTCCTGTAAATGGTTTCAGACACATCTAACCAAGACACAAACTACTACGCAGAGATGGCAACTTTAATGAGGGGCTGGCTGCGTGCCTCTGAGCATTGTCAGTGAGGTTAGCTCATTGGGGAGGGGGTAATAACTCCGTGCTGCCACCCTGAGAGGTCCACTTGGCTCCGGCCCCGGGCTCTGCTCCTTGCACTCTATCCTTCCCTCATTTATTCCCAATCCTCCCTGTGTGGCACGAGTCCAGATAACAGTGCTGAGGCAATGCTCAAACCAGAGTCTAGATGTTAAATAAACGGATCCATCTTATCCAAGCTCCTCTCTCTCTGTGACAGAAAAATTCTGAGGAACCAGGGACATTTTTAGACCTGGCTCGAACCCAGGAGCCTTGTAAAGATTTCCTCAGTCTATAATTCTTTCCCCACAATGACTGCAGTATCATGTTATTGAGAATCTGGAGAAGCAAAGATACACCAGACGCCGATCACCTTGAAGCCTCCTAATGGGGGACGCAGCCCTGAGTTTGGCACAAAATTAGGTGCGACAGATCAGGGGGAAGATGAATCATTAAACATGTAAGCAAAACCACATTCATGCACACCCACAACATATATTCACACACTCATTTTGAGTCTGATGTCTCTTGTTTGGTGATACAAGGTTTCATGGAGCTGCAGTTAAAGGTCTGCTGGCACTTGTAGAACTGAAGTACTAATACAAATTGTTTTCCCCCTTCACTCTATTGTTGCCTGGACCTGTGTCTCCTATTAACCTCCAGCAGTCACTGCTAATGTGAAGTTCTCTGACCTTCAAGTGGGCATCACTGGAACCTTTAACTGCACAGTACACACATGCACGTGCACATACTTGCTCAGTGTGTGTGCTCCTTTAATTGAGGGGAGGAAGGGTGTTTCACTGTATTTAACCACATAGCGACCAAAAGATAACTCAAGAATAACAATTGTGAACATTTAATTGGAGGTTATGCTCACAGGAGGTAATTGCTTTTCCTCCATGTTAATTTTAAGTCTGGAAATGCTTAACAGCTGCCAGGGAATCAAACCTTTATCGCAAAATTCAATTGAAACTGATAATAGGAGCACGTTATCATGCTTCACAATCATGCTTCGAGAGAGATTGGGTTCAAATATCGTCCAGCAGCCAAACGCTGAGGAGTAATTACACATAAAAACGCATTTTTGCTATGTGATGAACGAACAGAGCGCACGCAGGGTGGCACAATTAGGAAACCAATCAGCACATACATATTAAACAAACAAACAGTGGAGCAAATGCAAACAAGAACCTACTTTCAACCGTGCGTAAAGGCAGAATAAACACCAAATACCTGTTTCTGTTTCCCAGTGGAGGATTCATCAGATGCCACAGAGGAAAAGCATCATCCGCGCAGAGTTAAAAGTTGTCCGGTCACCGCGTCCGGAGCTGCGAGGCGAGCGGAAGGAGCGGGAGGAGCGCTCGGTCGGTGCCATTGCGCACGGGAGAATGTGGACGTGTGAGTCTCGCAGATGGATCTCCTCTTCGATAGAGGTGAACGCTAAACACGCGCAATGCTCAGTGGCTCCGTGACAGCCGCTAACACACGCGCCTCGAGCTTTTGACACTGTGATTGTGCCGCCTGCGCTCACCGGTGGCGCGCGTATATGGTCGAGTGGAGACGTCAGGTGGCGCCTTCCTTCGCGTAAAAGTGATTTAGTAGCGAGTTAATTTCACCAATCATTACAACCACAAAAATATGAATCACTTAATCATAAATACGATATTTTTTTCCACTCATTTATTTGGGAGTTATTACAGCTGCATGGATTGCGCTGAAATCATGCCCCATGGCTGTATTCCTCAGTATGACCCTGAACCAGTCTGGGTCGGGCTTTGCTGGAAGTGACATTCGCATTAAAAATAGTGTAATGTTGACCTAATAAAACCAGTAAATTAGGCCACTCTGGGTCAATGCTTGAAAGAAATGTATAGATGTGTCCTATATGGGTCCACAAACCCCCTTCCTCCACATAAGAAGTGCCAAAAATAAATCTCAGTGCAGATGAAAAAAGAGTCGAAGTCTTTTAGGGTGTCTCACACTCCCAGCAAGCCTGCTTTGTTCTGCTATCCTCCACATGACATTTTAAGGTAAGAGGAATAAGCCCTGCAGGAGTTCCTAGAGCACATGACCCAACAAATGAGACCAAACCAATGAACCAAGGGAAGGTGTTATTTCATCCTTCCAACCTGCAGAAGTAGTCCCTTTATATTGTGTAAGACTTTTCTCTGGCACCCAATTGTATGCACAATGGAGGGTTATATCATTACATTAACATGGCTCTTGTTTACAAATATCTTTAACATATGGGAGCAAAAGCAAAAGCCACAGTGTGTAGATATGATTACAATGCCGGAGATTAATGAACTGCTCTTTGTAACCACAACAGCTGACAACCTGAGCTGCTCATTTTTCACCATGAACAGTCAGTTTGTGTTTTAGCTCATCTCAAAGTGGCCACATTGTCCTTGGTGCTCATTGGAAATTTGACCCATCCTTCATCTCGATGGCGGCACCCTGGAAAATGTCTCCTGTGCCGTGCAGAGCTGAAGAGAATCCTAATTCATCGCACTGTAAGCTGGCAGGAATCCATGCATTTGTAACTTGACAGAACTGAGGGTGTGCGATGCTGAATTCTGACTTGGGAGGATGTTACAGCACAAAACTGCTCCTCCACTCATTCAACAACTAAAGACTGATTTCCCTTCACCTCCATTTATGCACACTCTGCAACATTCAGAGAATCAATCTCCGTCTCTCCTACATGAATGGAAGCATCTGGAGGTGTATCATGTTTTTTTCTGAAATTGCTGTTGCCTTACTGACGTGGTGATTTATAATGTATGAGTTAAATGTGCAAAGAAGAGGAAAAAGGAAGGTGTTCTGGATTAAAAGCATGTCCAAACCCCTTATCCACGGTCACCAAGAGGATCCACTCTGACGTAGAAACCCACAGTGGCCTTTCACAGCCATCCTCTCATGACCTCTAGACCGAGATCCTAAACAGAGCATTTATTCCTTCAGCCACCCCCGCACACAAACACACACATAGACACACACACACACCTGCTATACAGTTGATGTTTTGCAAATAGCCCCTGGGAGTGGATATATGGGAAGGTGGAGGGGGGAGTGGGATTACCCTCTGAATGAGTGATGTGCAGACCTTGTGTCAATCCAGGTCTTGACAGCTGCTCACAGATCTGTTTCTTAAATGGACTCATACCAGTGTGAAGGTCAGGCCTGAGAGCGCATCACTACAGTAACGATAAAGGACACGTGGTGGAAATATGGAGAGGAACATTTGTCTGTGTGTTGGTTGAAATTTTGCCGCCATCTTCTGGTCCAGGGACCAAACTGCTTATATGGCACATTCCCGACTAAAGGAGGTATATGAAATCAAAGTATACACAAAAATACTTGTTCGCTCGTAGGAAATTTAAGACAAATGACACAAAGTTAAACAGAAAAATTGATGTTGTTATATTTGAGCTAAACCTGTGTTTTTCTTGTTTTATGACTGTATGACTTTCCTGATTATTTTTTGATTTAAGCTTTTATTTTATTTATTTATTTTATTGCCTTTTCTTGATATTGCTTTATTTTTGCAGCTGGATTTTATTTTTTGCAAACTAATACAATGAGATTAAAAATAGATGAATAATATGTCATTGTTGGCTGTTACACAATGACAATCACCTTGATGATATAACTGTAAAAACAGCCATAACAAGTGTGTAATGTGTACACACTTGACACAAAGACATGATGGATGTTTGTCATAGATCATTTAATCTAAAAGTAAAACAGCCCAACTTGACAAACCCGACTGTAAACTTTGAATCAGTCAATAAACTGTAACAAGTCAATGAAGTGAAATCCTGTTTTTCTTATTTAATCTTTAATGAACAGTCAATATGAAGAGAAATTCATAACTAATAAAGTGACAGTCAATGTGAATTTAAACAGTAACTCATACAGTAAATATGATATAATGGAGTTTGTGTGATTATAAAGAGCAGAGTTCAGCCCGGATTCACTTTTCTTCATTCTTCTCGGCCCACTCACTGTAGCCTCCTTCGTAATGTCTCGCCCTGAGAAGAAGAAACACAAGCTGCAGCCATTCACAACTAAACAGCAGCAGTTTGACATTAACATGGTTCAGTGGCTGCAGTCCACTGTGTAGTTACACAGGGTCCACATTACTTCACATGATTTCAATCTGAATTAGTTTGTCTGGAATTTAATTCCCAGTTAAATAGTAAATCCACTTTTATTTAAACTGGTCTTTCATAGGATCATAGTAACAAAAACTAGTTGTATGATACTGCATATTTCATGTTATTTTCATGCATATACACAGTATGTATGTCATGTAGATTAGTAATAAAGCATTCATGAATTATAAAACGTAAAACAAATGTATGTATGTGTTTTTGCAATTTTAAATAGAGTGGTTTATTTATAGATAAATATACTAACTAATTATTTAATTAATTAGTTTGATTCTACAATGTATTAATGTAACTTGTACCGCTGTGTTCCTCCACAGACTCTGCTGTTTTACCTGCTAAATCCCAGCTGCCGGCTGATGTCCAGGGCTTTGGCGCTCCTTTTCCCACTTCTGCAATGAAATATGATGTTGTCGTCATCTTTCCCAGGAGCCTTCACTTTAAATGTGTCCTTAAAGCCCTCTGGGGACAGCTTCAGGGACTCTTCCAGGTTTCCCACTGATATTCACACACACGCGCAAAGAACATAGCAGTTAAAAATAATCCATGGAAAACCGTCACTATCCTACTTTTGCTCACGTGTTATCTCTCACATGGGATGTTGACGGCATCTGGGATGTGTCCGGCCTGGTATTCATCAGGATTCCTCACATCGAACAGCTGAATGTCACGGACGGACAACATGGTCTTCAGCTGCGCATATGTCACCACTGCAGCTGAAAACATGACAGACGACAACAAAATCCACCTTTTTCAAATTGAAACCGTATTTACTGATACGTGGAACAACTGCAACTCACCATCCATTGGTTGAAACCTGTTTATTTCACTTCTGCAGCAGGTGTGAGGGTAAACTGAAGCTTTCATTCAACTCAGCCCCTGACAGACCATTGTTCTCCGTTACAAATCAAAATGCCAGAGTTTACCAGACTCTCTGTTTTTGACAGTCACATGGAAAACCCTGGATAAAGCGCCTGCTGTCAATTCATTGTGATGACACTGGCAGAAGATGATCAACCTGTTGCTTTAATTAGGCAACAGAACATTTTAAATCAAATATAAAACAATATTTTTTTATAGTAATATTAGCATATTACATTTACCTTTGTTGAAAGCTTCTCCGCATTTCATACTTGAGGTTGCAAAAGTCCGTAAAACTGAACCAAAGGTGGGACTGGACCTGCAGTTCACTCCTGCAACGACCTGGCAGAAGCTTCGCGACAGCATCAGGACGACAGGTGCACAGTTCAGACAACAGCCAGTTTTTATACCTCAGGAGTGTTGACATTGTAGACGATCCCCAGCTCGCAGGCTCAAGCACACAGGCTTCAGAAAACAAGACTTTTTCAGAAAGAAAAGAAACAAACATTGAACTTTCCAGATGCAACTGGATATGATGTGATCCCCGAGGAAAATCCTATTATGAGTTGTTACGAGATGTCAACCAAAAATAAAATGCGTATATGCAATGGATGAGATTTGAGATGTTCAATTTGTGTGGGGATGAAGATTGGGTTTAAGTTATGGTAAATCTGTGTTTGTCTTCTAAGGTGATGGACATGCAACTGTGTGTGTGTGTGTGTGTGTGTGTTTGTGTGTGTGTAGGGGGGGGGTATGTTTGGAATTAGGTTAAGTTTAAGGTTGGTATTAAGTTTTGACGGTGAAGGTAAAAAGTTAGGAAATGCATCATGTTCTCACAACCACAGAAAAACAAACGTTTCACACATTATTTACGTTTTGAACACGGACACAGAATGTCCTCATATGAACAATGAACAATATAGATTCCAGAATTTAGAATCGCCCTCCGGGGGCAGATAAACCTGTTTTGAATTTGAATATAGTCCGACTCGTGATGCTCTTGTGAAGTGTGCTCAAGAGCTCCATTTTTTTTTCTCTTTTGGTTTTTAATTGTTAAAGATCAATATCAGAAGATCAATATAACTCATGTTAAATATGGAGCTAGTCACAGGAGGCAAGCAGCTTAGCTTAGCTTAGCATAAAGACGGGTAGCAGGGGGAGACATATTTGCCAAGAAATAACTCTTTATATGTATACTTTCTTGGAAAAGTACTGTATATATATTTTTTGCTGAATGTCAAGCAAACACCTCCATCTTGCACTATTTAGGACATCTTCTGACATTGTCCCTTTGAGTGGGTCTTTTTCTATGAGACCGGGATCGAACCTCTGACCTCCTGGTTAGAGGACAACCCACTCTGCCCTGAGCCACAACCGTCTCTCAAACTTGAAACCACATTATTTCCCTATTAAGGTCCATTGCACATTCAGCTGCTGGCACGTGTCAAACACCTGCCAGAGAAATAATCTCTATTTTTGCATGTTATGTGTGCTTGAGGTTTTCTGGAAGACAATATTAACAAAATGGGAGTTTTGTTTAATAGCTTAAAGCCAGTTTGAGAATCCACATCCCCAGTTGATTCATGCATTTCAGATAAACGTCAACTGGGAGTGGAGCACTGCAGCAACCTTCACAAATCACCCTGAAGGCTTCAGCTTGTAGAATCTTTCAACCAAGTTCTTATGAAAGAAAAAAATATCCCACTGGCATTTCAATGATTTAACTCTTTCCAGCCCACAGAAGCATCGGCAAATATTATTACATTTGAACAAAGCTTCTAATCCCACAGTTTGGCCTTTTTTTTACATCTTCACAAACTGCTTTAACTTGATGAGTAATATTATATGTCAGACAGTTTTTTGAAGAACCCCAATTCAAGCATTCAGCGCTCTCTTGTTATGCAACTTCTTCCTACTTTCACACAACATCTCCCAAGGTCTTAACATGACTTTGTTTGTGGTAAAAAAAAGAAAATCCTGACACATGTGCTTCCTAATTTCTCATTACTTGTCTCCGTCTAGACTCCATTCCTTTGACCTATTTTGAATAAATAATAAAAAGATAATTGTTTTTCCCCATCAGTGAACAGTCTCTGTGTGAGTTTCCTGCTTTTTTCACCATCATTACACACTTTCATCCCTTTGGCAGCCTCCCAGTCTCCAGAATTGTATCGGTCAGTGGAAACCACTCTCCCATCGCCACCCACCACCCGCAGATGGAGGAATATTGCATATAGCTTAACTCATCGCTCCCCAGGGGGAGTTGTTCCCCATCTGATGGCATAATTCAGCCATTGTGAGCGAAGATATTCAGTGCAGCCTCATTATCACTGCTGAACTCTCGTCTTACTCTGCGCTCATTAAAAAATATTTTTGCCGGCCCTCGAGATTTGCAGCAATAACCTGCAAAGTTTTCACACACAGATATCTGTTTGATTTCTGACTGCCTGAATACTGCCACCTTTCAAAGCTGTCACTGCTGGTGCATCATATCCCTGCAGACTCATCTGTCTTTGGTGTCTGGTTCCACGAAAACCATTTATGTTCCCACAGGACTCTGCAGACTTAGCTGACTGTACTGTTTTCTGCCAGCGATTTAAAACCAAAGACTGTGTATAAAGATGGACGTCATGTTTCCACGATCTCTCTGTAGAACAAAAATTAAGCTTAATGAAGCTGCCATCTTTTGCCTCTGGTGTTATTTGTTGCCAGAGTCAGTGTGGTAATGATCGACGGATGGAGTCATGGTATCAAGGCCCTGCCAATGCATCGTGTTCGGCCAATTGAGAGTCAGTCTCAGCTGTCAATCATGATGATCCGCTGCATTTTTTTAAAATCAAATAACTAATTAAATTAAACTTGCCAGAAAAATGAACTTTTGGACATTAATCAACATCAACTACCTTCAATAACTTACTATTTTATGACACCAACTATTTTTGGTTTGGTCTCTGTCCCATCCAATAACATGGAGGAGGTTCCGCCAGACAAATACTGCTGCCAGCCACCAGAGGGCAATCGAGACAATTTCACTTCACTTCACTTTTGGGGAGCTGCTGCACCAGATGTCCTCATTGGGTTTTGCACATTTCTCCATCATACATGGGAGCGTGGTGGCCTCTCCTTAATTCAATCGACTGTGGGACTTTATGCACATTGATGTATGTATTTAATTCATCTAACAATAACTGGTAAACCTTCTCAGACCAATCATTTTTCCATTCTGCAGCTCCAAATGCCCTCTGTGTTGTATTAGCAGAAGATCGATTCTTTGCTGTAGATTGTAATTTTAATTATCTATTCACTGATTTCTATCATTTCCAACCCCTCTATATTCACCACTGTGGCTTGTCTCAGTTTTCTTACTATAACAAAGGAGCTGCTAGTTGGAGTACTTGGATCCTTTACTTCGTCCAAGTAAAACAAGATACGAATGTGAGTGTGAATGTTTGTCTGTGTGTGTCCTGCTCTTTGATAAACTGGCGACCCGTCCTAGGTGTAACCACACCTCTCAACTCATATGAGCTGGGATCGCCTCCAGCTCCCCCCACGACCCTCAAAGGATAAGGGGTATAGATAATGGATGGTTGCAGGCTGACAGAAGACATTTCTTATTTCAGCCCATCCATGTTTAACAGATGAGGACTCTTCATGCTGTGGTGGAAATTTATCTCGAGATGTGAAATAAAGAGTTTCTCAGACCGGAGTTTTAATTATAAGCTCTGCAGAGGGTTACACAGTCAGCAACAAAGCTTCAGAGTGCAACAACGAATAGTTAAAAAGGAAGGTTTTTATACATTGTAGTAAAACGGGAAACATACCAGAAAGCAGATAGGAAATGTCTGCAGTCTGGCATTGCTGCTACAGAAAGAGGAATCAACCCCAGCACCCAGTTGCACAGATCAGGGTCAACAGGAGGGGAAATTACCAAGTAAGAGCATGAACTTAGAGGTTGCATCTGCTAAGTGCACAGAAAACAGTCAAAACAGTAGTAAGACATTGATCAGTGGAATTTTCCATTACAATGCAAATACCAAAATACCTAAGGTGGTTAATCCTCTGCACCCAACCCATCTTAACAAGCCCAACTAACACTTCCATGTTTCTTGACATGTAAAGACGAGCCAAAATATTACTCTGTCTTTTTCTGTTTCAAACAATGTGATGTGAAATCTACACTCCGGTTCGCCCAAACGTGTCATCTGAGGACAATGGGAGGATTTAGGGACACGCCGCTGCTCACCAGCCAGATGGTTTCTGGAGATATTTTGAACTCAGTTATGTTCTGACATCTTTCTTTCTGATGGCAGAACCGAAGTGTCAACCAGTGGAAAGATGGCATCTGGAGTGTGCCATTATACTCTATTTCTTATAAATTGCTTCCTGTAGAAATGTCGGGAACAAGGAGTGTAGAATTCCTCTTCTCAGTCCAAAAAGTGTCACTGTTCAGACCTGTCGCTTCCCACAAGTCTGTTGGACAAAATGTTCCTGTGAATGTTTTTCTCATTGTTGAACAACATTTTTCCAATGAGCACATGTGGGTGTGTCAGAGGTGTTGCCTCATCTTGATCTCCATGGAACTGTGCAAATAATGATAAGCAATGAATTAATAATAACAAATAATGATGTAGAATCTCCAAATAATGGCTTTTTATTACTTATTCAACCCAAACCAATGATGAGTTAGTTTCTTAAATAAATAATTGCGAGTTCAAAAACCATTACTTAAAATAATGACTTTCTAACTCAAAATAATGACACAGTAAGTAATGAAATCATTACATTTGATATACAAGTCATTATTTTGAGGTTTCTCACATATTTACTTTGGGCTTCCATAAAAAAATGTTCTTTTAATTTAACCCCGCCCCCACAGTGTAGTGGTCCGACGAGAATGCCTCGTTCATCTCTTCACTCCTTAGAGCTCCAAGACAGTGTCACCATGTTTCTTGGAGGTCTTTCCACGCAAACTGCTGCTGACGAAGAAATTCAGAAGATCTGTGACAGCGTAAGTAGAAAACAAGACATTCACTCACAGTTCACAGGGCTTGTGTTTCATTTTGATGCTTTTGAAACTTTATGATCAGATGAAGTCCCACGTTGAACTGAAAGCAGAGAGGAGCTTTGAGGTTTTCACAGCCAAGACATACAGGATGCAGACTGTGGCCGAGACCAACTACTTCATTAAAGTAATTATATATTACAAAGATTATATCTGAAAATCCTGTCCACACAAGATGATACAAATAATACAAATGCTCCTACAAACCAGACTGATGACGAGAAACTATTCTTAATCTCTTGCAAAAATGAGATTTGAAGCTGTTATAAGCAGAAGGATCACAGAGCTCTGCAATTCACCCAGAATTATTGTAACTTTCAGCCCTTGTTTTGCTTCATCAGGCTGAAATGCCATGGTTCACTGTTGTCGCTCTCATGCCAAGTTTCTTTCGACATCTCAATTTTCTTTCTTTTTCTTATCATTACTGATGAGTCAATGCTCCAGTGAGGTGCCAGCCAAAATGACACAGTGGGAAGTAATTAACAGGTAAACTCTCAGCATTATTTTTGGCTGCCTGCTCTGTTCAGCGAAGAAACCGGATGTTTTCATGTCATGACCCAGATTCTTTTTCTCAGGAGTTGCAAGAGACCAAAAATTTAAATACAAGCAGAGTGATTATTGGACATATGTTCATCAGGTGAATAAAAACACTCACTTTTGCTTCCTTGCAGGTCCATGTGGGAGGAGAGGAGCATGTTCACATCTGTGTTTATAAACCATTATCATGTCAAGAAGGCAGCTCTTTGCTGATGAACATGCAGCAAGAGAAGAAGGCAGAGGACCCGATCCACTTCTTCTAGAAGGACCACAAACAGAACTCATCAGTTCATATCACATTACACCAACAGCTCTGTATGTTTAACAATGTTACCCAATTCTAACATGAAACAACATACTGTATACGTGATGTAGATCATACAGTCAAAATTGAACTATTTTGAATTAATAAACGATAATTGAATAAATCTGATTTGTTGTGTGTCTTTCAATGTGTTGCTTTTCTTTCGGTGCTGGTTTATGATTTGTAAAATAGCTGCAGGAACACACTTGCTCCAGAAAGTGTTCACACATCTTCACGTTTTGCACATTTTTCAACCCCTCTATTTTCACCACTGTGGCACGTCTCAGTTTTCTTCCTATAACAAAGGAGCTGCAGGAACAGTCGCTATAGTGGGAGTACTTGGATCCTTTCGTTCATCAAAGTAAAACAAGATACGAATGTGAGTTTGGTTCTCCCAAACTTGTCTTCTGAGGTCAATGGGAGGATTTAGGGAAACACTGCTGCTGACCAGCCAGATGGTTTCTGGAGAACCAAACAAAATGTCCAGGTTAACGATTTCTCATTGAACTACCTTTTTTCCAATGAACACATTGTAATGGAAAATTCCACTGATCAATGTCTTACTACTGTGATGAATGTTTTACTACGGTTATGATTGTTTTCTGTGCACTTAGCAGATGCAACCTCAAAGTTCATGCCCATACTTGGTAATTTCCGGCAGACGTTTCCTGTCTGCTTTCTGGTATGTTTCCCGTTTACCAAAATGTATAAAAACCTTCCCAAAATAATGACTTTGTACATCAAAATAATGACAAATAAAGTTATGAAATCATTATATTTGATGCACAATGTGCAATAAGAAGATATCATCACGTAAAAGCCATAACAACAAATACAAAAAGAAGAATCAATGAAAAGGAGAAAACATTGAACAAGAGCAAATAAAAATAATTAAAGCAATATAAGAATAAAACGATGACATCACATGTAAAAATGTGATTTAAAAGAAGTCACTGAATCTACAAACCATCATATGGGACGGACGAAAAGTTTAACATGAAAACCTGACTGAGGTTAGTAAACATTTATATGTATTACACTACATTAATTGAGCTGTATCTAGGTGTATTATAATAATAATAAACTGGCAGGTACAGGGGAGGTTTGGTACTTTTAACAGCATACTACTACTACTACAACTACTACTACTACTAAGACTGCTACTTCTAGTTATACTACTACTACAACTACTACTACTACTAATAATAATAATACTAACATGGATTAACCTTTACAAACATTTTGTCTGAGGTGAACATTCCTCATTTGTCACTTCTCGACCGTCGATCGTCAGTGAAGAGGGGTGGAACAAGACACGAAATCAAGAATTCATACCACTTACTTCTATTAATGTTACTTTAAATGGGTTCAAATAGAACCATATTACATTTCATTCTCATTCAGTGTCACCTTATTTCATTTTAAAATCGGTTTATGACTTCGTTGACCTTTCCTCTCCACCCCTCTCCCCTGCAGATGGATGGTACGCTCCAAAACGTCACGTGATCACTGACTAACTGTGATTTCCACGCTGTTATGTAAACAGTGGCTTCCTCCTTAGAAGAATATAAGATGCCTTTCTTGTGTTTATCGTTATTTTTGCTGCATTCAAGAGTCGTGGAGATGAAGTGCTGCGGTGGACTCACTGAGGTTTTCAACGCAGATGGAAAGGTCCAGACGATCTGTGACTCTGTGAGTAGAGGAACCATTGTTCCTCTCTGTTCTCTGGGATCTATTCACACATGGCCAGGGTTGGTGTTTCATTGTGTTGTTGTTGTTGCTGTTGTCACTTCTGTAGATGAAGCCCGAGGCTGAAGCAAGGACAGGGAAGAACTACGACGTGTTCACAGCCAAGTCGTACAAGACGCAGCTTGTGGCCGGGACCAACTACTTCATTAAGGTAGAAGAAGAAGAACCAGTGCTGGAGGATGAGACACACACATCATACAGTTCACCCAAAAATGAACATTCACTCTTTATACACTCACCGCTATAACGATCCAATACAATTGAAGTAATTGGTGACTACTTCTTCAAACGTAAAAAAAAAACTACAGAAAACATAAAAGCCTCCATGCTGCTCCTGTGGTGTCATGTATAGTGTCTGTAAGCACAGACGTTCGAGTTCGGTTGGATTTGGCTGCAACGTGTGTGTGTGTATTAAGAGTTGAGCTCATCAAGATAAAGGTTTAATGCTCCACTGAGGTGCCAGTGTTATAGAAGAAGATGACACAATGAGATTTTGATAATAGAGGACCAGTCAAACCTTAAAGAAAGGAACAAAATCAGTCCAATGTTATGACTCATGAGTCATAGGGCTTATCAAAGTGCATCGGACTCTGCCCCCAACCCTCCAGTGAGGAGAAATTCCCAAATTAACCTTTTAAGGGAAATAATGCAGAAACTTCAGAGAGAGCAGCAAGTGCAACAGATGTCGTGTTCACAGAGCACATCAAAAGAACATTTAAAATGACCAACATCCATAAATGACGTGGGAAATGTGGATGTATGCTTTAATGTTTCGTTTTTTCATGTATTCATTGGAGGATCTTAGTTTCCTCATTTTGAGGTGATTTGATGATTTGGTTTCAATGCGTGTGTAGAAATCACATGTTTTATGAAAATCATGATTGATTCTCCCCGAGTGTGTCTCATTGCACCTTGTTGCATTTTGTTATTGATACACAAACTTCCTCTTTGGCTAAATCTAAAAACTACTGTGATATTTTAACTTTGTTGGGTTTCCAGTGCAAATGATTTTTGATGCACAAATTGAAAACACATGTGAGCAGATGGATGGAAACATACTTTCTGACTCATAAAGCATCATTTTCAAATGAAGCAGGCTGCTGTTTACAGGGAGACATTCAACCACTAGATGGTGCACTTAGTGGAACCAGATGTTTTTCTCAGAGAAGCAAAACGAAGATGAACTCGCATTCATCGGGTGAACACAAACTCTAACTCTTGTTTCCTTCCAGGTCCATGTGGGAGGAGAAGAATATGTTCATCTCCGTGTTTACAAAAAACTGCCATGTTATGGAGGAACCCTTGAGCTGACTGACATACAGCAAGGCAAAAGACAACATGACGCCATTGAGTATTTCTAAAGGGACCACAAACCAAACAAAGCATCCTATCAGTGCCTACAGGCTGTTCAATCAACTAATCTCACATTAACCCAGCTCTGTATTAAACAATGTTACCCTACATCTAATTGTACACTGTCTTAGTAGTGCAGCTCATGATGTTAGGAGAATGTCAACTCTTTTTTGTATGCCGTGAATTTATAAAAGATAATTTCATAAATCAGATTTGTTCTTGCTTTTGTTTCTGTTCAGGCAGGGTGGGGGGATTCGGATGATTCCAAGGGCCCAGCACAGACAGGGGCCCTCAGAGAACACTTATTGTTATTATTATTATTAATTAGTTCATGTAATTAAAGTATTTATTAACAAGTTATGAATGAAATATACTTTGGGTTTATTTCTCCAGGATAGTCTTTTATATTTCACCCCCCTCTCTGTTCAATGCTTGGTTCAGTCTTGCTTGATTTCCAGTCAGGAGAACAGAAGGTGAACTGTCCCTGGACACACTGGCAGCGTGGGTCTTAGAGCTCTGGGTGTTTTTCAGTATCCACAATAAGTTCTGTATCATCAACCCTTGATGAGTGGTCCGAAATGGGAAGAGTTTTTTACCTGTGAGAGAGAGAGAGAGAGAGAGAGAGAGAGAGAGACTACTGCCCATCACCTGAAGTTATTAACTTTTATCAAGTCAAGAAGGCAGCTTTATGCTGACGGACATGCAGCAAGAGAAGAAGGCAGAGGACCCGATCCACTTCTTAATTACAAATACAAATGAATACCAATAAGAAGAATCAATAATAAGAAGTGAAAATTGCACAAGAGCAAAAAATAATAATAAAAGCAATATGTAAGAATAAAACGATGACATCACATGTAAAAATGTGATTTAAAAGAAGTCACTGAATCTACAAACCATCATATGGGACGGACGAAAAGTTTAACATGAAAACCTGACTGAGGTTAGTAAACATTTATATGTATTACACTACATTAATTGAGCTGTATCTAGGTGTATAATAATAATACTAATAATAAACTGGCAGGTACAGGGGAGGTTTGGTACTTTTAACAGTATACTACTACTACAACTACTACTTATAGTAATAATAATAATGATAATACTAACATGGATTAACCTGAACAAACATGTATCAATTAACATTTTGTCTGAGGTGAACATTCCTCACTTGTGACTTCTCGACCACAGACGCGCCTCGGACTAACACACATCGTCAGTGAAGAGGGGTGGAACAAGACACGAAATCAAGAATTCATACCACTTACTTCTATTAATGTTACTTTAAATGGTTCAAATAGAACCATATTATATTTATTTCTCATTCAGTGTCACCTTATTTCATTTTAAATCTGTTTATGACTTCGTTGACCGCTCCTCTCCACCCCTCTCCCCTGCAGGTGGATGGTACGCTCCAAAACATCACATGATCACTGACTCATGGTGACTTCCTCGTTAGAAGAATAAAAGACGCTTCTCCTGGGTTTGTCGTGATTTTAGCTGCGATCAAGAGACGCAAAGATGATGAAGTGTGGTGGAACCTGTGATGTTTTAGAAGCAGATGGAAAGGTCCAGACGATCTGTGACTCTGTGAGTAGAGAAACCATTGTTCCTCTCTGTTCTCTGGGATCTATTCACACATGGCCAGGGTTGGTGTTTCATTGTGTTGTTGTTGTTGATGTTGTTGATGATGTTGATGTCACTTCTTGGTGTGTAGATGAAGCCCGAGGCTGAAGCAAGGACAGGGAAGACCTACGACGTGTTCACAGCCAAGTTGTACAAGACGCAGCCTGTGGCCGGGACCAACTACTTCATTAAGGTAGAAGAAGAAGAACAAGTCCTGGAGGATGAGACACACACATCATAGAAAATATCATCTTTAAAGGGGCAGTTCACCCAAAAATGAACATTCACTCTTTATACACTCACCACTATAACCAACATCCATAAATGATGTGGCTCAGTCTAAAAACTGTGATATTTTAACTTTGTTGGGTTTCCACTGCAAAGGATTTTTGATGCACAAATTGAAAACACATGTGAGCAGATGGATGGAAACATACTTTCTGACTCATAAAGCATCATTTTCAAATGCAGCAGGCTGCTGTTTACAGGGAGACATTCAACCACTAGATGGTGCACTTAGTGGAACCAGATGAACTTGCATTCATCGGGTGAACACAAACTCTAATCTCTTGTTTCCTTGCAGGTCCATGTGGGAGGAGATGATCATGTTCATCTCCGCGTTTACCAAAAACTGCCATGTCATGGAGGAACCCTTGAGCTGACTGACATACAGCAAGGCAAATGCCACCATGACGCCGTTGAGCATTTCTAATGGGACCACAACCCAAACAAAGCATCCTATCAGTGCCTACAGGCTGTTCAATCAACTAATCTCACATTAACCCAGCTCTGTATTAAACAATGTTACCCTACATCTAATTGTACACTGTCTTAGTAGTGTAGCTCATGTTGTTAAGAGAATGTCAACTCTTTTTTGTATGGCGTGATTTAATAAAATATAATTGAATAAATCAGATCTGTTTTGTTTTTGTTTCTGTGCGGGCAGGGGGGGTGGTTAGGACGATTCCAAGGGCCCAGCACAGACAGGGGCCCTCAGAGAACACTTATTGCTATTATTATTATTATTAATTAGTTCATGTAATTAAAGTATAACAAGTTATGAATTAAACATACTTGGGGTTTATTTCTCCAGGATAGTCTTTATATTTCACCCCTCCTCTCTGTTCAATGCTTGGTTCAGTCTTGATTTCCAGTCGGCAGAACAGAAGGTGAACTGTCCCTGGACACACTGGCAGCATGGGTCTTAGAGCTCTGGGTGTTTTTCAGTATCCACAATAAGTTCTGTATCATAAACCCATGAAGTGTGGTCCGAAATGGGAAGAGTTTTTTTACGTGTGTGTGTGACTACTGCCCATCACCTGAAGTTCTTTACATTAACTTTTAACTGCAGTGTTTGTGAGGTTTCTGTGACTAATGCATTTCCTTGTATAAATCTAGTCCCGTGGCTGGGACAAACAACTTCATTAAATGTAAGTAATGTCGCAGAGAAAAAAAATTGAGAAGCTGGAAATGTGAACAATATAACACAACTGATTTTTAAAAGATAATAAAACAACACCCCATGTTAATAAGGATGCCTTTACGAGCAGGTTAAACCAACTCCCCTTTTCTTATTTTTTTGCATCCATCTCCAGGCAGCATGTTATGACTAATAACAAAGTCCATAAGTAACTTTGAGGACTTTTCCAGGCAGTTTGGTGGTTTAGTTTTTTTTTCCCTGGGGGGGTTGATGGGTTGGTGCCAGCATTATATTCTTTCATAGGACCAAAAATGTCTAGCTTCGCGCCTGAATACATCTCCATGCCTTTGTAAAGCACTTTGGGTTGTCCTTTGTCTGTAAACTTGCGATACCTGTTTCGGAGAAGGTTGTAACTTAATCTTCCGAATCCCAACCAAACCAAAGTAAATCCTGCACACCCTGCAGTGTTGAAGTGTCGAAATTCGTCCGCCAAACCCACACACAGTGAGTTCAAGTAAGCAGCTGTTGTGTGTAACCACATTGCATTGACTTTACTCATAGTCATGTGTACCGTGTGACTGATGTTCCTCTTTGTTCAGCACATGACTCTTTTTGTTGAAATAACTTTTATTTAAACTTTGTCTTTGTTAAATCTGTTTACTTTGGAAAGTAAAAACTCTTTATCTCATGAAGTGCATTCTGTTTATTAAAACAACTGATAAGAGAAAATAGTGATGTTATGATATTATTACTATATTGAGGCTTCTATCAACTTTCTGTCACTATTCAGAGCTGACTTGATGAGCTTTAACCATTTACCTAAACTACAGCAACCAAAATGGCTACTTTGCTATCCAGGACTAAAATAAATGTTTTTACCTGCCCCCAAAGTCTTAATAATCTAATTTAGATTATTCACAAGCGTTTAATCTTTATTTTTACTCAGTTTCTCTTTGATTATTGTGCCAGGCTGAAGTTTCACAGATTCTTGTTTTGGCTCCCTCCAGTCTTGATCGACCTCTGCAGCATGTGTCCTAAACCCTGCCTCCTGCATGTTAGCAGATGGGACATGGACCAAACTAAAAAAGTACACATTCAAAACATTTTTCTCAACTTTGGCGTCACACTAAGGTTCGTTCAAATGTTCATTTTCTAGTAAATTTGGTTTTAATTAGTTATTTGATGCTATAAAAACAGAGTTAAACAACATGATTGACAGCTCAGACTGTCTTGTGAATGGACCTTGAAATCGCAGCTCCACAAAATGATCACAACTGCGCAGACTCCGGCTCCAAATGACGTCCAAGGCACAAGACGGTGGCACCCATATCCGAGATATTTTGGAAGAAGTGGAGACCGGTCGTCCCTCTTTTGAACAGTCTATTGTCTGAACTGAAACGGTGGCACAACAAACCACCTTCCTGAACATTTGCATTTGACAGCGAGGATTAAACTGTACCACTCATTTTCCTTTGGATTTAGAAAAGACAGAACCAATCAGACAGCCAACATTTCACTGTCATTTAAAAAAAACTCCTTTTGTACACAGATTCTCATTAAAGAAGCACACAGGGGACAGTTTTACAGCGATGGTAATGCAATACAATAATCACAGAGGAATATACTGTAAGTGTGTTGGAAGAGAGGTCAGAGAGGTCTGTCTGGTGAAGCGCCTGCAGGCAGGAGTCACAGTCTCAGCTCCAGTCTGGGTTTGAACCTCCAGTGAAGCAGCTGATCTCCCTCAGAGCTTCATTTCACCTTCGGAGGCGTGTAGTGGATTCTGCACCTTTCGCTGAAAACCTGAAGAAAAGGAATCGGGAATCAATGACGTGTTGTGTGATGCTGTGTTAATACAGGGTGTTAACACAGATTATAATGAGCATACCTTCAGACTTCGATCATTGACAACTTCTTCAACATTCAGCTCTGACTGCATCATCTTTAGCTGGAGACAAGAGGGGGGGTAAAGATAGAAAAGGGATTAGTCTTTAAATGTAACAGACACGGTTCTGTCCCAAAGTTTTATATTTCAATAAAAAAGGGTGAATCAAAAAATAAATCAAAAAAATACAAAGTTAAGCTTGAACGCTGGAAAATTCCAAAAACCAACAGCAAACCGTTTCAGTTGCAACGACTTTAAACCACTACTACTAAACAATGTCACAAGGTGGACGTCTCAGGCTACATCCACACGACAGTTGTAAAAAATGCATCACTGTGGCTACTTTACACTACTCCCAAGTTTTTGCACACAAAGTTTGGAAACGCCCCGGCCCCAGTTTCAGTTTGAAAAATGTTGGAGTGTGGACGGGCAAAAAAACGCAGACATTTGGAGACAATGACCCACTCATCAACATTCACTTCCTGATTGGTTCTTATCAGTCCTGACTCGACTACCAGCGGTGAAGGCAAAGAGCTGGAAACACTTAATGTCAAAATATAGTTCCACCTTGTCGTCGGCCCGAAAATCAAATCTTACAGCTTTGAGGTGTTTTTTTTGCAAATAGAAGACAGGACGTACTTTGGTCTGCTCCTTCCTGAGTTGTTTGATGACTGCCAGGTCCTCGCCGTCTTTTGCTCTTTCCTCACGCAGCTGTCCCACCACCGCAGATGTTTTGGCTATACAGGCCTTGATAGCTTGGTCTCTGCTCAGATGGGCCTCCATCATCTGTGTGGCGCACGGAGGACAAAAGATGCATTGTGGCGAAAACTCTGGAAGGGACACTTTGGAGGTTTATATTTCAGTCTCCGTCGTCACACTCACAGATTCATACAGTTGTTTGCATGTTTGTGTGGCATCAACTTTGCCTGAGAAGGAAACTGTGGGCACGGTGGTGTTCAGTCCGTGGACGATGCGGTCATCCATGTTGCGCATCACCTTCAGCACCTCCTGAGAAACACATAGAGGGACACAGAGACAGCCAGCAGCTTCAGGTCAACTCCAAACCATCCAAAACAAATATATATGGGTTCCATTCAAAATGTATTTGTGGTGTGGCTCTGTTCTGGTGCACACATGGAGAGCACATCTCCACCTGCCTAGCCTTCATGGAAAATGAGGCAGGGAGAGCAGCAGCTAAAAGCCCCCCCCACACAGAACAGAGCAGGCGTCAGCTTCAACACATGACATTGATTAGATTCAGAATGAAGAGGAGCTGCTGGAGTTGAGGTGGGTTGTGATGCAGCTTGAATGGAGAGAACAGTACGAGCAAGGTCTACTGGAAACATGGGGGGGATCAGCTGAGCTCTCCAATGCTACGTCCAGTATTTAATACATGCACATAACATAATCCCATATATACTGAATAATATTCTTATTTCATCTGTGTATTTGTTATGACGTATTGTCCTCTGAAGAGACTGTGGCCTCATGCTCAGACGTCTGTCGGTACTCCGTGTAGAACTGCAGCTTCGTCATATTTAAAATTCAACAGATTGTTGGATTGGAAATACTTCTGAAAGCCTGAGGAGGTGATGGTGAGCAGACATTGTTTTTTTATACAATTTGAGACGGTTGAGTAAGTTAAAACGATCCGAAGCCCATTATTACAGTGTTAAAGTTATTAGTGCTACTGAAGTAATGTACTTCAACCACATGCAGCCACATCTCTGATCGGACCCACATCACAGTGATCAGGAGGGTCACGCCCGAAATACACGACACGACACCGGAACCCCCGAACCACAACGATCCGGACTGACACCATCCCGTGACACGTTCACACAGAATGATTAATCTCGTTGAAATTTACCTGGAACATTGAAAAGTCCTCACAGTTTAAAGTCGCACTGGGCGCCGCCATAGTGGACTGTGGGGTCCTGCATGGACAGAAAACCAGTTGGCTGTTCAAGAAGGCGCCTGACTGAATATACGTCATGTGTTTATAAAATGTCGAGCGCACAGGGTCTGTCCCTGTCGTCCAACTTTTCACGTGACACCCACCTTTCTCCTATTGGTTAATTTTACTTAACCTAAACCAATCTTAAACCGCCAGATTATCGCACACTTCGATTGGATGGTCCTATTTGGAAAAATCGGTCACTTGTCATAGTTGCATTTCATTACCTTTGCCAGATGGTTGTTTCAGGAGAACCGTGAAAACTACACAAGAGCGGGTGATTTTCGACTAAAATGATGATTACTAACACCTCAATTAATAAAATATTCCTACTAGTAAACTTCAATGTTAGTGCAATGGTTTTCACATGAAACAATAATGTTGCAAGAGATCAGCCAATCTGAGTCCAAATTTTATTTCATTATATTATTTTCAAATGTTGAACCACCTCTGGGAAACCATAGAACCTGGAGAAAACCCATTACATGTGTGTACAGAAAAAAAGTCAATGTGGTCCATCTGCCTTGACCGGTTTGAAGCAGCACAATGAGGAGAAAAATCTGCTGATGGGGCTGGATTTCTTTTGATGCGACACAAGCTGATCTTTGAAAAAAGAGACGATATATTTGTCCACTGTTGGGTCTTCAATTTCCAATTCAATCAGCACACTTACAACACCGTGCCACTTTTTGCAAGTTTTTTTGAAAAGGGCTTTGTCAAGGTGCTTCATCATTTTTGGGGTGATCTCAAAATCTTCATCCTGGATTTCGACCCATATGATTTTGAGTAGACGCTCGATGATGGTGTTTGGGGATCTGAGAGCCTTCAACACCTTTGCTTTAGCAAAGATCCTTGAAATCAGCTTCTCAAGAATTATCCGGATGAATAACTTTTTCCTTTCCACTGTTATTTCCTGCTCTTCTCTGTATTCTTCATTGAATTCAGGAGTGGTCACCTTGATTTCTGAGCCAGACCCTTTACTAGATGCCGAAGGCTGACTGTCCCCACCGATCGGGCCCTCTGACACAGCTTTTTCTACAGTATGTGTTATCACCCTGGAAGTGAGAGTTTCTGACTGTGTATGAAGCCACCACCTCATTACTCCAAGGAAACACCACACAATGGTAAGGATGTCAGCTGATATGATGGCACGTGGCGGACAAACCATTATGCTTATGCGCTGTGGTCGTGAGGCTTTTTGTTGTGAGGTCATTTTATACCTCATCCTATCCATGTGGTTGTCGAGGATATTGTTCAGCTTGTTGGTGAACTCGAGGGTTTCACCATTGAAAATATCATCCATCCATTGAGATCCATTCTGCCCCTGCTGTATCTCACCAACTGCTGTTCGAAGCAGATCGTCAACATCAGCCATGACAGATTGCATTGACTGCCTACCCAAAACTTTGTCAAAGGCTGGGTTGTAAGGGCTGTCAAAGTACTTGTTATTCAGTCTGCCCACAATACGACCAATGGACGCTAGGGCAAACTGCTTTGCAGCGATTGTCTTTATCCTTTGAGACACTTTCTTCAGAGAGGGTGTGCTCTGGGCTGTTTCTAGATCATCTTTGTCTTGAAACATGATTTCATCCACAATCACCTCAGCAACGTCATCTGCAACATTCTTGATCTCCAGAGTGGAGCCAGATTCCAACGGATCATAACCATCGTCGGATATTTCATCGTAACTAGAATCTGTGTATTGAGAGACCTCCTCCTTAATGATCTCCCGGACAGTATTGGATGTTGCAGTCCGAAGACGTTCTCTGTCTTCTGAGATTGTCTTCTGGGATGAGGATGATGACTGGCTGTCATTGACCAGTTGTTGGTAGACCTTCTTTCTGCTCTTACAAGGTGGACACATACGTTTCAGATTCCTCATGAGTCCTTTGATCATTTTGCCGGCCTGTTGAATCATACCTTGTAGTCTTTTTGGGGATGTGACACGAGGAATAGTTGCCTTCACACTGTCCACCCCCATGGAAAGGACAGAGTTGACACACTCTGCAATCTCTTTAGCAGTCAACTTTGTCAAGTGCTCTGAACTGACAAGATTGACCTCATCTGAAACATCAAGAGCCTGAGCAAAAACCTGAGGAAGTGTGTTCCCCAAAGAGCAAATCACACTCTTCTCAGACACAGCTGTGCTCTCAAGACCCTCCATGATGGATTGTGTCATCAAAATGACAATTTCCAGCAGTTTCTCTCCCAGTATGGTCATTGTGGCCACATCAGGTTTGCCTGCTTTCAAAAGATTCCATTGTTCTGATGTCATGCCTTTGAAAAAGGACGTCACAATGGGCAGAATGCTGTCGAGGTCCATCTTCATGTTTCTGGAATTGTTTTTCAATCCTGTATCAGAAGTGCTCTCTCTCGGAAGTGCTCTCGGAAGTGCTCTCTCTGTTCTCCAAGTACAGGACAGAGATCAACAAAGACAAAGGACAAAGGACAAAGGAGATATCAGAGATGAGATTATAGCACACACCAAAGACAACACACACCAAAGACAACACACACCAAAGACATCACACACCAAAGAGAGCACACACACCAAAGACAACACACAGCAAAGACATCACACACCAAAGAGAGCACACACACCAAAGACAACACACACCAAAGACAACACACACCAAAGACATCACACACCAAAGAGAGCACACACACCAAAGAGAACTAAGCAGCTGGTCTGACATCATAGCACCAGGCTTTCCAACAAGCCACGCCCCCAAATATTGACTGTTGCTGTAGCGGTGGTAGCTACCTTGGGAAGCCATGGGTTCTTTTGACTTCACGTGACTCTGCACCTCACTGATTTAACGTGATGCATGCTGGTTAGAAATGTGTCTACAAAAAGTCTACATTTAAATCCATTGAAAAGAGGGATGTCCTACTTGTCTTCGATTCAGCATTAGTTTGTGAGCTATTGAAAAAAGAAGCATCCTATTAAAATATTTATACAAATTAGAGGAAGTTTATTATAAATATGTAGAGTAATCTTAAAATGCCCCCATGGGTTCAAGGTAATGTCACGATGTCATGTTTTGTCCGACCATGAACGTTCTATCCATAGAAAAACAGCAAATCGTCACGTTTGAGAAACTGGCATCAGTGAACATTTGGCATTTCTGCCTGAAAACTGAGTATATTCAAGCAAAAGTGACAATTCACATCACAGTCCCTGTCGGAGCTCACAGAGACGAACAGTGTATCAACCTCCGCAGCCTTTGATTCCAGCTCTATGTGAAATTGCCAGTTATCAGCACAGCTCAAATAAAAGTGCAGCACACCTTCACTCAGCACATTGAAGACTTTGAATTTCCACACTGACAATTTCCAACCAGCTTCTTTTCGCAACCAAAGTTGTGTGTTCACAAAGAACGTGGAGATACTTAACAGAATCTGAAATCAAATGCATGAACACAAGTTTTCAGTTTGCTGCTGAATTAACCTGCTGCTCTTCACCATCATCGTCAGTTTAAAACCCCCACAGCTGAACCTCAGGGCTGCACGTTTGCTTCAGCGGCCTGTCATTTCAAATGTGGTCACAAGAGAAGATGTGCACTTACTGCATATACAGGTCCTCTGTATATGCTCCTGACTCATCTGTGAACAAGATGTAAATGGTGATCACGTTTGCCATCAGTATTGTTATCACTTTTAACTCACTTAACTTCAGTACCCCAGAGGGAAAACTATCTGAAAGGGATAATACCACTACCCGAGTGTAAAATAGAGGAAAATGTTGAGAAGAGATGGACGCTAACCACGTTCTCACCAGAAGAAAAGGCAAAATCTCTTGTGTTCAAAGGTTTACAACACAACTGATAAGTGACTTCCTACAACAAATAAAGTTTCTTATTTTGAGAGTTTGTGTAAAATTGCTTTTTATCTTTTCCAATGTTTACCATCATCAGCTGATTTATTTAACTTTAAGCTGCACTAAGCACTAGTTATATTGACAATGGATGAAAAACATTTAAGCCATATGGAATGTGAATGGCATCACTCATGGTGAAAAACCAGCAGAAAATCATCTCTGTGTCTGCTTTCGGGTCCAGCGAAATCTAACAGTACGGTCGATAAACATGCTCGACCAATCACAAGCTGTCAATCCAGATGTGTCACCTCATTTATATAAGTACATAAAATGACGGAAACTATCGTTGTGAAACTTTATTCAACAAGGAGGATGCAGGATTTATGATGTACTGCAGCCAGGTCATGTCGTTCATCTTTAAATTTGTTAAACTGTAACTGTGACGGCCGCAGTAAACACCAGAACATCATTATAACATCTGTCAAAACCACGCATGTTCACAGTAAGACAAGCTGGAGGGTTTTACTTCACATTCACGAAAACTTATCCAAGTTACACACTTTTATTCTGGTAATCTGGTAACAATATTGTTGATTAAAAGGGTTTGGAGAAGGCGTTGCACAGTCAGGAGAAGAACCCGCTGATGGCGCTGGATCTTTATGGTGGCACTTTGGCGACTGTGGACAGAAAAAAAGTCAATGTGGTCCATCTGCCTTGACCGGTTTGAAGCAGCACAATGAGGAGAAAAATCTGCTGATGGGGCTGGATTTCTTTTGATGCGACACAAGCTGATCTTTGAAAAAAGAGACGATATATTTGTCCACTGTTGGGTCTTCAATTTCCAATTCAATCAGCACACTTACAACACCGTGCCACTTTTTGCAAGTTTTTTTGAAAAGGGCTTTGTCAAGGTGCTTCATCATTTTTGGGGTGATCTCAAAATCTTCATCCTGGATTTCGACCCATATGATTTTGAGTAGACGCTCGATGATGGTGTTTGGGGATCTGAGAGCCTTCAACACCTTTGCTTTAGCAAAGATCCTTGAAATCAGCTTCTCAAGAATTATCCGGATGAATAACTTTTTCCTTTCCACTGTTATTTCCTGCTCTTCTCTGTATTCTTCATTGAATTCAGGAGTGGTCACCTTGCTTTCTGATCCAGACCCTTTACTAGATGCCGAAGGCTGACTGTCCCCACCGATCGGGCCCTCTGACACAGCTTTTTCTACAGTATGTGTTATCACCCTGGAAGTGAGAGTTTCTGACTGTGTGTGAAGCCACCACCTCATTACTCCAAGGAAACACCACACAATGGTAAGGATGTCAGCTGATATGATGGCACGTGGCGGACAAACCATTATGCTTATGCGCTGTGGTCGTGAGGCTTTTTGTTGTGAGGTCACTTTATACCTCATCCTATCCATGTGGTTGTCGAGGATATTGTTCAGCTTGTTGGTGAACTCGAGGGTTTCACCATTGAAAATATCATCCATCCATTGAGATCCATTCTGCCCCTGCTGTATCTCACCAACTGCTGTTCGAAGCAGATCGTCAACATCAGCCATGACAGATTGCATTGACTGCCTACCCAAAACTTTGTCAAAGGCTGGGTTGTAAGGGCTGTCAAAGTACTTGTTATTCAGTCTGCCCACAATACGACCAATGGACGCTAGGGCAAACTGCTTTGCAGCGATTGTCTTTATCCTTTGAGACACTTTCTTCAGAGAGGGTGTGCTCTGGGCTGTTTCTAGATCATCTTTGTCTTGAAACATGATTTCATCCACAATCACCTCAGCAACATCATCTGCAACATTCTTGATCTCCAGAGTGGAGCCAGATTCCAACGGATCATAACCATCGTCGGATATTTCATCGTAACTAGAATCTGTGTATTGAGAGACCTCCTCCTTAATGATCTCCCGGACAGTATTGGATGTTGCAGTCCGAAGACGTTCTCTGTCTTCTGAGATTGTCTTCTGGGATGAGGATGATGACTGGCTGTCATTGACCAGTTGTTGGTAGACCTTCTTTCTGCTCTTACAAGGTGGACACATACGTTTCAGATTCCTCATGAGTCCTTTGATCATTTTGCCGGCCTGTTGAATCATACCTTGTAGTCTTTTTGGGGATGTGACACGAGGAATAGTTGCCTTCACACTGTCCACCCCCATGGAAAGGACAGAGTTGACACACTCTGCAATCTCTTTAGCAGTCAACTTTGTCAAGTGCTCTGAACTGACAAGATTGACCTCATCTGAAACGTCAAGAGCCTGAGCAAAAACCTGAGGAAGTGTGTTGCCCAAAGAGCAAATCACACTCTTCTCAGACACAGGCACAGCTGTGCTCTCAAGACCCTCCATGATGGATTGTGTCATCAAAATGACAATTTCCAGCAGTTTCTCTCCTAGTATGGTCATTGTGGCCACATCAGGTTTGCCTGCTTTCAAAAGATTCCATTGTTCTGATGTCATGCCTTTGAAAAAGGACGTCACAATGGGCAGAATGCTGTCGAGGTCCATCTTCATGTTTCTGGAATTGTTTTTCAATCCTGTATCGGAAGTGCTCTCTCTCGGAAGTGCTCTCGGAAGTGCTCTCTCTGTTCTCCAAGTACAGGACAGAGATCAACAAAGACAAAGGACAAAGGAGATATCAGAGATGAGATTATAGCACACACCAAAGACAACACACACCAAAGACATCACACACCAAAGACATCACACACCAAAGAGAACTAAGCAGCTGGTCTGACATCATAGCACCAGGCTTTCCAACAAGCCACGCCCCCAAATATTGACTGTTGCTGTAGCGGTGGTAGCTACCTTGGGAAGCCATGGGTTCTTTTGACTTCACGTGACTCTGCACCTCACTGATTTAACGTGATGCATGCTGGTTAGAAATGTGTCTACAAAAAGTCTACATTTAAATCCATTGAAAAGAGGGATGTCCTACTTGTCTTCGATTCAGCATTAGTTTGTGAGCTATTGAAAAAAGAAGCATCCTATTAAAATATTTATACAAATTAGATGAAGTTTATTATAAATATGTAGAGTAATCTTAAAATGCCCCCATGGGTTCAAGGTAATGTCACGATGTCATGTTTTGTCCGACCATGAACGTTCTATCCATAGAAAAACAGCAAATCGTCACGTTTGAGAAACTGGCATCAGTGAACATTTGGCATTTCTGCCTGAAAACTGAGTATATTCAAGCAAAAGTGACGATTCACATCACAGTCCCTGTCGGAGCTCACAGAGACAAACAGTGTATCAACCTCCGCAGCCTTTGATTCCAGCTCTGTGTGAAATTGCCAGTTATCAGCACAGCTCAAATAAAAGTGCAGCACACCTTCACTCAGCTCATTGAAGACTTTGAATTTCCACACTGACAATTTCCAACCAGCTTCTTTTCGCAACCAAAGTTGTGTGTTCACAAAGAACGTGGAGATACTTAACAGAATCTGAAATCAAATGCATGAACACAAGTTTTCAGTTTGCTGCTGAATTAACCTGCTGCTCTTCACCATCATCGTCAGTTTAAAACCCCCACAGCTGAACCTCAGGGCTGCACGTTTGCTTCAGCGGCCTGTCATTTCAAATGTGGTCACAAGAGAAGATGTGCACTTACTGCATATACAGGTCCTCTGTATATGCTCCTGACTCATCTGTGAACAAGATGTAAATGGTGATCACGTTTGCCATCAGTATTGTTATCACTTTTAACTCACTTAACTTCAGTACCCCAGAGGGAAAACTATCTGAAAGGGATAATACCACTACCCGAGTGTAAAATAGAGGAAAATGTTGAGAAGAGATGGACGCTAACCACGTTCTCACCAGAAGAAAAGGCAAAATCTCTTGTGTTCAAAGGTTTACAACACAACTGATAAGTGACTTCCTACAACAAATAAAGTTTCTTATTTTGAGAGTTTGTGTAAAATTGCTTTTTATCTTTTCCAATGTTTACCATCATCAGCTGATTTATTTAACTTTAAGCTGCACTAAGCACTAGTTATATTGACAATGGATGAAAAACATTTAAGCCATATGGAATGTGAATGGCATCACTCATGGTGAAAAACCAGCAGAAAATCATCTCTGTGTCTGCTTTCGGGTCCAGCGAAATCTAACAGTACGGTCGATAAACATGCTCGACCAATCACAAGCTGTCAATCCAGATGTGTCACCTCATTTATATAAGTACATAAAATGACGGAAACTATCGTTGTGAAACTTTATTCAACAAGGAGGATGCAGGATTTATGATGTACTGCAGCCAGGTCATGTCGTTCATCTTTAAATTTGTTAAACTGTAACTGTGACGGCCGCAGTAAACACCAGAACATCATTATAACATCTGTCAAAACCACGCATGTTCACAGTAAGACAAGCTGGAGGGTTTTACTTCACATTCACGAAAACTTATCCAAGTTACACACTTTTATTCTGGTAATCTGGTAACAATATTGTTGATTAAAAGGGTTTGGAGAAGGCGTTGCACAGTCAGGAGAAGAACCCGCTGATGGCGCTGGATCTTTATGGTGGCACTTTGGCGACTGTGGACAGAAAAAAAGTCAATGTGGTCCATCTGCCTTGACCGGTTTGAAGCAGCACAATGAGGAGAAAAATCTGCTGATGGGGCTGGATTTCTTTTGATGCGACACAAGCTGATCTTTGAAAAAAGAGACGATATATTTGTCCACTGTTGGGTCTTCAATTTCCAATTCAATCAGCACACTTACAACACCGTGCCACTTTTTGCAAGTTTTTTTGAAAAGGGCTTTGTCAAGGTGCTTCATCATTTTTGGGGTGATCTCAAAATCTTCATCCTGGATTTCGACCCATATGATTTTGAGTAGACGCTCGATGATGGTGTTTGGGGATCTGAGAGCCTTCAACACCTTTGCTTTAGCAAAGATCCTTGAAATCAGCTTCTCAAGAATTATCCGGATGAATAACTTTTTCCTTTCCACTGTTATTTCCTGCTCTTCTCTGTATTCTTCATTGAATTCAGGAGTGGTCACCTTGATTTCTGAGCCAGACCCTTTACTAGATGCCGAAGGCTGACTGTCCCCACCGATCGGGCCCTCTGACACAGCTTTTTCTACAGTATGTGTTATCACCCTGGAAGTGAGAGTTTCTGACTGTGTATGAAGCCACCACCTCATTACTCCAAGGAAACACCACACAATGGTAAGGATGTCAGCTGATATGATGGCACGTGGCGGACAAACCATTATGCTTATGCGCTGTGGTCGTGAGGCTTTTTGTTGTGAGGTCATTTTATACCTCATCCTATCCATGTGGTTGTCGAGGATATTGTTCAGCTTGTTGGTGAACTCGAGGGTTTCACCATTGAAAATATCATCCATCCATTGAGATCCATTCTGCCCCTGCTGTATCTCACCAACTGCTGTTCGAAGCAGATCGTCAACATCAGCCATGACAGATTGCATTGACTGCCTACCCAAAACTTTGTCAAAGGCTGGGTTGTAAGGGCTGTCAAAGTACTTGTTATTCAGTCTGCCCACAATACGACCAATGGACGCTAGGGCAAACTGCTTTGCAGCGATTGTCTTTATCCTTTGAGACACTTTCTTCAGAGAGGGTGTGCTCTGGGCTGTTTCTAGATCATCTTTGTCTTGAAACATGATTTCATCCACAATCACCTCAGCAACGTCATCTGCAACATTCTTGATCTCCAGAGTGGAGCCAGATTCCAACGGATCATAACCATCGTCGGATATTTCATCGTAACTAGAATCTGTGTATTGAGAGACCTCCTCCTTAATGATCTCCCGGACAGTATTGGATGTTGCAGTCCGAAGACTTTCTCTGTCTTCTGAGATTGTCTTCTGGGATGAGGATGATGACTGGCTGTCATTGACCAGTTGTTGGTAGACCTTCTTTCTGCTCTTACAAGGTGGACACATACGTTTCAGATTCCTCATGAGTCCTTTGATCATTTTGCCGGCCTGTTGAATCATACCTTGTAGTCTTTTTGGGGATGTGACACGAGGAATAGTTGCCTTCACACTGTCCACCCCCATGGAAAGGACAGAGTTGACACACTCTGCAATCTCTTTAGCAGTCAACTTTGTCAAGTGCTCTGAACTGACAAGATTGACCTCATCTGAAACGTCAAGAGCCTGAGCAAAAACCTGAGGAAGTGTGTTGCCCAAAGAGCAAATCACACTCTTCTCAGACACAGGCACAGCTGTGCTCTCAAGACCCTCCATGATGGATTGTGTCATCAAAATGACAATTTCCAGCAGTTTCTCTCCTAGTATGGTCATTGTGGCCACATCAGGTTTGCCTGCTTTCAAAAGATTCCATTGTTCTGATGTCATGCCTTTGAAAAAGGACGTCACAATGGGCAGAATGCTGTCGAGGTCCATCTTCATGTTTCTGGAATTGTTTTTCAATCCTGTATCGGAAGTGCTCTCTCTCGGAAGTGCTCTCGGAAGTGCTCTCTCTGTTCACCAAGTACAGAACAGAGATCAACAAAGACAAAGGACAAAGGAGATATCAGAGATGAGATTATAGCACACACCAAAGACAACACACACCAAAGACAACACACACCAAAGACATCACACACCAAAGAGAGCACACACACCAAAGAGAGCACACACACCAAAGAGAACTAAGCAGCTGGTCTGACATCATAGCACCAGGCTTTCCAACAAGCCACGCCCCCAAATATTGACTGTTGCTGTAGCGGTGGTAGCTACCTTGGGAAGCCATGGGTTCTTTTGACTTCACGTGACTCTGCACCTCACTGATTTAACGTGATGCATGCTGGTTAGAAATGTGTCTACAAAAAGTCTACATTTAAATCCATTGAAAAGAGGGATGTCCTACTTGTCTTCGATTCAGCATTAGTTTGTGAGCTATTGAAAAAAGAAGCATCCTATTAAAATATTTATACAAATTAGATGAAGTTTATTATAAATATGTAGAGTAATCTTAAAATGCCCCCATGGGTTCAAGGTAATGTCACGATGTCATGTTTTGTCCGACCATGAACGTTCTATCCATAGAAAAACAGCAAATCGTCACGTTTGAGAAACTGGCATCAGTGAACATTTGGCATTTCTGCCTGAAAACTGAGTATATTCAAGCAAAAGTGACAATTCACATCACAGTCCCTGTCGGAGCTCACAGAGACAAACAGTGTATCAACCTCCGCAGCCTTTGATTCCAGCTCTGTGTGAAATTGCCAGTTATCAGCACAGCTCAAATAAAAGTGCAGCACACCTTCACTCAGCACATTGAAGACTTTGAATTTCCACACTGACAATTTCCAACCAGCTTCTTTTCGCAACCAAAGTTGTGTGTTCACAAAGAACGTGGAGATACTTAACAGAATCTGAAATCAAATGCATGAACACAAGTTTTCAGTTTGCTGCTGAATTAACCTGCTGCTCTTCACCATCATCGTCAGTTTAAAACCCCCACAGCTGAACCTCAGGGCTGCACGTTTGCTTCAGCGGCCTGTCATTTCAAATGTGGTCACAAGAGAAGATGTGCACTTACTGCATATACAGGTCCTCTGTATATGCTCCTGACTCATCTGTGAACAAGATGTAAATGGTGATCACGTTTGCCATCAGTATTGTTATCACTTTTAACTCACTTAACTTCAGTACCCCAGAGGGAAAACTATCTGAAAGGGATAATACCACTACCCGAGTGTAAAATAGAGGAAAATGTTGAGAAGAGATGGACGCTAACCACGTTCTCACCAGAAGAAAAGGCAAAATCTCTTGTGTTCAAAGGTTTACAACACAACTGATAAGTGACTTCCTACAACAAATAAAGTTTCTTATTTTGAGAGTTTGTGTAAAATTGCTTTTTATATTTTCCAATGTTTACCATCATCAGCTGATTTATTTAACTTTAAGCTGCACTAAGCACTAGTTATATTGACAATGGATGAAAAACATTTAAGCCATATGGAATGTGAATGGCATCACTCATGGTGAAAAACCAGCAGAAAATCATCTCTGTGTCTGCTTTCGGGTCCAGCGAAATCTAACAGTACGGTCGATAAACATGCTCGACCAATCACAAGCTGTCAATCCAGATGTGTCACCTCATTTATATAAGTACATAAAATGACGGAAACTATCGTTGTGAAACTTTATTCAACAAGGAGGATGCAGGATTTATGATGTACTGCAGCCAGGTCATGTCGTTCATCTTTAAATTTGTTAAACTGTAACTGTGACGGCCGCAGTAAACACCAGAACATCATTATAACATCTGTCAAAACCACGCATGTTCACAGTAAGACAAGCTGGAGGGTTTTACTTCACATTCACGAAAACTTATCCAAGTTACACACTTTTATTCTGGTAATCTGGTAACAATATTGTTGATTAAAAGGGTTTGGAGAAGGCGTTGCACAGTCAGGAGAAGAACCCGCTGATGGCGCTGGATCTTTATGGTGGCACTTTGGCGACTGTGGACAGAAAAAAAGTCAATGTGGTCCATCTGCCTTGACCGGTTTGAAGCAGCACAATGAGGAGAAAAATCTGCTGATGGGGCTGGATTTCTTTTGATGCGACACAAGCTGATCTTTGAAAAAAGAGACGATATATTTGTCCACTGTTGGGTCTTCAATTTCCAATTCAATCAGCACACTTACAACACCGTGCCACTTTTTGCAAGTTTTTTTGAAAAGGGCTTTGTCAAGGTGCTTCATCATTTTTGGGGTGATCTCAAAATCTTCATCCTGGATTTCGACCCATATGATTTTGAGTAGACGCTCGATGATGGTGTTTGGGGATCTGAGAGCCTTCAACACCTTTGCTTTAGCAAAGATCCTTGAAATCAGCTTCTCAAGAATTATCCGGATGAATAACTTTTTCCTTTCCACTGTTATTTCCTGCTCTTCTCTGTATTCTTCATTGAATTCAGGAGTGGTCACCTTGCTTTCTGATCCAGACCCTTTACTAGATGCCGAAGGCTGACTGTCCCCACCGATCGGGCCCTCTGACACAGCTTTTTCTACAGTATGTGTTATCACCCTGGAAGTGAGAGTTTCTGACTGTGTGTGAAGCCACCACCTCATTACTCCAAGGAAACACCACACAATGGTAAGGATGTCAGCTGATATGATAGCACGTGGCGGACAAACCATTATGCTTATGCGCTGTGGTCGTGAGGCTTTTTGTTGTGAGGTCACTTTATACCTCATCCTATCCATGTGGTTGTCGAGGATATTGTTCAGCTTGTTGGTGAACTCGAGGGTTTCACCATTGAAAATATCATCCATCCATTGAGATCCATTCTGCCCCTGCTGTATCTCACCAACTGCTGTTCGAAGCAGATCGTCAACATCAGCCATGACAGATTGCATTGACTGCCTACCCAAAACCTTGTCAAAGGCTGGGTTGTAAGGGCTGTCAAAGTACTTGTTATTCAGTCTGCCCACAATACGACCAATGGACGCTAGGGCAAACTGCTTTGCAGCGATTGTCTTTATCCTTTGAGACACTTTCTTCAGAGAGGGTGTGCTCTGGGCTGTTTCTAGATCATCTTTGTCTTGAAACATGATTTCATCCACAATCACCTCAGCAACGTCATCTGCAACATTCTTGATCTCCAGAGTGGAGCCAGATTCCAACGGATCATAACCATCGTCGGATATTTCATCGTAACTAGAATCTGTGTATTGAGAGACCTCCTCCTTAATGATCTCCCGGACAGTATTGGATGTTGCAGTCCGAAGACTTTCTCTGTCTTCTGAGATTGTCTTCTGGGATGAGGATGATGACTGACTGTCATTGACCAGTTGTTGGTAGACCTTCTTTCTGCTCTTACAAGGTGGACACATACGTTTCAGATTCCTCATGAGTCCTTTGATCATTTTGCCGGCCTGTTGAATCATACCTTGTAGTCTTTTTGGGGATGTGACACGAGGAATAGTTGCCTTCACACTGTCCACCCCCATGGAAAGGACAGAGTTGACACACTCTGCAATCTCTTTAGCAGTCAACTTTGTCAAGTGCTCTGAACTGACAAGATTGACCTCATCTGAAACATCAAGAGCCTGAGCAAAAACCTGAGGAAGTGTGTTGCCCAAAGAGCAAATCACACTCTTCTCAGACACAGGCACAGCTGTGCTCTCAAGACCCTCCATGATGGATTGTGTCATCAAAATGACAATTTCCAGCAGTTTCTCTCCTAGTATGGTCATTGTGGCCACATCAGGTTTGCCTGCTTTCAAAAGATTCCATTGTTCTGATGTCATGCCTTTGAAAAAGGACGTCACAATGGGCAGAATGCTGTCGAGGTCCATCTTCATGTTTCTGGAATTGTTTTTCAATCCTGTATCAGAAGTGCTCTCTCTCGGAAGTGCTCTCGGAAGTGCTCTCTCTGTTCTCCAAGTACAGGACAGAGATCAACAAAGACAAAGGACAAAGGAGATATCAGAGATGAGATTATAGCACACACCAAAGACAACACACACCAAAGACAACATACACCAAAGACATCACACACCAAAGAGAGCACACACACCAAAGACAACACACAGCAAAGACATCACACACCAAAGAAAGCACACACACCAAAGACAACACACACCAAAGACAACACACACCAAAGACATCACACACCAAAGAGAGCACACACACCAAAGAGAACTAAGCAGCTGGTCTGACATCATAGCACCAGGCTTTCCAACAAGCCACGCCCCCAAATATTGACTGTTGCTGTAGCGGTGGTAGCTACCTTGGGAAGCCATGGGTTCTTTTGACTTCACGTGACTCTGCACCTCACTGATTTAACGTGATGCATGCTGGTTAGAAATGTGTCTACAAAAAGTCTACATTTAAATCCATTGAAAAGAGGGATGTCCTACTTGTCTTCGATTCAGCATTAGTTTGTGAGCTATTGAAAAAAGAAGCATCCTATTAAAATATTTATACAAATTAGATGAAGTTTATTATAAATATGTAGAGTAATCTTAAAATGCCCCCATGGGTTCAAGGTAATGTCACGATGTCATGTTTTGTCCGACCATGAACGTTCTATCCATAGAAAAACAGCAAATCGTCACGTTTGAGAAACTGGCATCAGTGAACATTTGGCATTTCTGCCTGAAAACTGAGTATATTCAAGCAAAAGTGACAATTCACATCACAGTCCCTGTCGGAGCTCACAGAGACAAACAGTGTATCAACCTCCGCAGCCTTGGATTCCAGCTCTGTGTGAAATTGCCAGTTATCAGCACAGCTCAAATAAAAGTGCAGCACACCTTCACTCAGCTCATTGAAGACTTTGAATTTCCACACTGACAATTTCCAACCAGCTTCTTTTCGCAACCAAAGTTGTGTGTTCACAAAGAACGTGGAGATACTTAACAGAATCTGAAATCAAATGCATGAACACAAGTTTTCAGTTTGCTGCTGAATTAACCTGCTGCTCTTCACCATCATCGTCAGTTTAAAACCCCCACAGCTGAACCTCAGGGCTGCACGTTTGCTTCAGCGGCCTGTCATTTCAAATGTGGTCACAAGAGAAGATGTGCACTTACTGCATATACAGGTCCTCTGTATATGCTCCTGACTCATCTGTGAACAAGATGTAAATGGTGATCACGTTTGCCATCAGTATTGTTATCACTTTTAACTCACTTAACTTCAGTACCCCAGAGGGAAAACTATCTGAAAGGGATAATACCACTACCCGAGTGTAAAATAGAGGAAAATGTTGAGAAGAGATGGACGCTAACCACGTTCTCACCAGAAGAAAAGGCAAAATCTCTTGTGTTCAAAGGTTTACAACACAACTGATAAGTGACTTCCTACAACAAATAAAGTTTCTTATTTTGAGAGTTTGTGTAAAATTGCTTTTTATATTTTCCAATGTTTACCATCATCAGCTGATTTATTTAACTTTAAGCTGCACTAAGCACTAGTTATATTGACAATGGATGAAAAACATTTAAGCCATATGGAATGTGAATGGCATCACTCATGGTGAAAAACCAGCAGAAAATCATCTCTGTGTCTGCTTTCGGGTCCAGCGAAATCTAACAGTACGGTCGATAAACATGCTCGACCAATCACAAGCTGTCAATCCAGATGTGTCACCTCATTTATATAAGTACATAAAATGACGGAAACTATCGTTGTGAAACTTTATTCAACAAGGAGGATGCAGGATTTATGATGTACTGCAGCCAGGTCATGTCGTTCATCTTTAAATTTGTTAAACTGTAACTGTGACGGCCGCAGTAAACACCAGAACATCATTATAACATCTGTCAAAACCACGCATGTTCACAGTAAGACAAGCTGGAGGGTTTTACTTCACATTCACGAAAACTTATCCAAGTTACACACTTTTATTCTGGTAATCTGGTAACAATATTCTTGATTAAAAGGGTTTGGAGAAGGCGTTGCACAGTCAGGAGAAGAACCCGCTGATGGCGCTGGATCTTTATGGTGGCACTTTGGCGACTGTGGACAGAAAAAAAGTCAATGTGGTCCATCTGCCTTGACCGGTTTGAAGCAGCACAATGAGGAGAAAAATCTGCTGATGGGGCTGGATTTCTTTTGATGCAACACAAGCTGATCTTTGAAAAAAGAGACGATATATTTGTCCACTGTTGGGTCTTCAATTTCCAATTCAATCAGCACACTTACAACACCGTGCCACTTTTTGCAAGTTTTTTTGAAAAGGGCTTTGTCAAGGTGCTTCATCATTTTCGGGGTGATCTCAAAATCTTCATCCTGGATTTCGACCCATATGATTTTGAGTAGACGCTCGATGATGGTGTTTGGGGATCTGAGAGCCTTCAACACCTTTGCTTTAGCAAAGATCCTTGAAATCAGCTTCTCAAGAATTATCCGGATGAATAACTTTTTTCTTTCCACTGTTATTTCCTGCTCTTCTCTGTATTCTTCATTGAATTCAGGAGTGGTCACCTTGCTTTCTGATCCAGACCCTTTACTAGATGCCGAAGGCTGACTGTCCCCACCGATCGGGCCCTCTGACACAGCTTTTTCTACAGTATGTGTTATCACCCTGGAAGTGAGAGTTTCTGACTGTGTGTGAAGCCACCACCTCATTACTCCAAGGAAACACCACACAATGGTAAGGATGTCAGCTGATATGATGGCACGTGGCGGACAAACCATTATGCTTATGCGCTGTGGTCGTGAGGCTTTTTGTTGTGAGGTCATTTTATACCTCATCCTATCCATGTGGTTGTCGAGGATATTGTTCAGCTTGTTGGTGAACTCGAGGGTTTCACCATTGAAAATATCATCCATCCATTGAGATCCATTCTGCCCCTGCTGTATCTCACCAACTGCTGTTCGAAGCAGATCGTCAACATCAGCCATGACAGATTGCATTGACTGCCTACCCAAAACCTTGTCAAAGGCTGGGTTGTAAGGGCTGTCAAAGTACTTGTTATTCAGTCTGCCCACAATACGACCAATGGACGCTAGGGCAAACTGCTTTGCAGCAATTGTCTTTATCCTTTGAGACACTTTCTTCAGAGAGGGTGTGCTCTGGGCTGTTTCTAGATCATCTTTGTCTTGCAACATGATTTCATCCACAATCACCTCAGCAACGTCATCTGCAACATTCTTGATCTCCAGAGTGGAGCCAGATTCCAACGGATCATAACCATCGTCGGATATTTCATCGTAACTAGAATCTGTGTATTGAGAGACCTCCTGCTTAATGATCTCCCGGACAGTATTGGATGTTGCAGTCCGAAGACTTTCTCTGTCTTCTGAGATTGTCTTCTGGGATGAGGATGATGACTGGCTGTCATTGACCAGTTGTTGGTAGAACTTCTTTCTGCTCTTACAAGGCGCAGACATACGTTTCAGATTCCTCATGAGTCCTTTGATCATTTTGCCGGCCTGTTGAATCATACCTTGCAGTCTTTTTGGGGATGTGACACGAGGAATAGTTGCCTTCACACTGTCCACCCCCATGGAAAGGACAGAGTTGACACACTCTGCAATCTCTTTAGCAGTCAACTTTGTCAAGTGCTCTGAACTGACAAGATTGACCTCATCTGAAACGTCAAGAGCCTGAGCAAAAACCTGAGGAAGTGTGTTGCCCAAAGAGCAAATCACACTCTTCTCAGACACAGGCACAGCTGTGCTCTCAAGACCCTCCATGATGGATTGTGTCATCAAAATGACAATTTCCAGCAGTTTCTCTCCTAGTATGGTCATTGTGGCCACATCAGGTTTGCCTGCTTTCAAAAGATTCCATTGTTCTGATGTCATGCCTTTGAAAAAGGACGTCACAATGGGCAGAATGCTGTCGAGGTCCATCTTCATGTTTCTGGAATGGTTTTTCAATACTGATATTGTTTTTCAATCCTGTATCGGAAGTGCTCTCGGAAGTGCTCTCTCTGTTCTCCAAGTGGAGAACAGAGATCAACAAAGACAAAGGACAAAGGAGATATCAGAGATCAGATTATAGCACACACCAAAGAGAACACGGCCATCAAAGACAGCTGACATCATAGGCTGACACCAGGCTTTCCAACAAACCACGCCCCCAAATATTGACTCAATCTTTTGTTATAGACAAGAGACTCCTTTCTTTTAAAGGAGTAAGGGCTTAAGAGGCATAAATATAAACATCAAGACATGAGGATATATTGAATATCTTTTTATTAGTTTACTGTTTTCTGTTTTTAAGTGTTTGATTCTCAAAGAAACAGAAATAATCATGTTCTCTCTTTAACTCTTTCTCCCACAGACAAGACATTAGACTTTTCCCTCATAACTTAACAGCTTTTTCAGACTATGTTTTCTTTTAATTGATTGACTCACTGATACTAAGAAGTAGAATTTCTACATTGAAATAAACATTTGTTTATATTGTAGAAAAGAAAAGTTGATGCGCTGAAATGCTTCAGTTAAAGTAATTTCAACACAGATAAAAAAGTATTTCATTAGATTTGAGGATTTTTTTTTTAAACCAGTAGAACATGCTCTTAAAGGATTTATGGATAAATTAAATGCTGCACTGTTTGCACTGCAACCCCTCTCTGTTGGCAATGTTACTCTTACAAAAGATTTTTGGTAATGACGTTTGGTAATGATCAATTAAAAGCTGAAGTATTATTCATCTGCAGTTGTTCAGGTTGCATATCAAGTGTTGTTTAACACATACACGATTTTTTTGTTGTTTCGCCTGAAACCACCTGCGTCATTTTTGATCAGGCACCTTCTCGCTGGCCTGATTATGTGACTGGGTCCTGCGGGGTCCTGTTGACTTTCAGCAGCTGAGAAGAAACTGAGATTGCTTCGCTTCACGCACTTTAATGGAGCTGTCGACGCGTTGACTCGTGTTTGTCTCATTTCCACCATGAATCTCGTCAGGTCGCGCCTTTCCATCGGCAAATTATTAGGTTCGTATCGCTTCGTTTGACTTGTGGTGTTTTCGGGTTGGTGACTGTGTCGCTAAATTAGCAGAGTAAGCTAATGACCCAACATTACACAACTCGTGTTTTTAAACCCCCATGTCCTTTAGTTGCTGTGCCATGTTTCTAAGGTGGACAAACATTAGGACGAATACAGGTCCCGCATTGGGACATTTGTCCTTGGTTGAGTCACACTGTAAAATTGCAACACTGACAAAAATGACACACCTCCACATTGTTATGGAAGTTAGCGGCACACCAGGATGCTTCTTACCTTCTGTGTACTTTCTCTATGTACTTGTGTATGTTATACTAATATTTCTTGTGTACTTTTTTGGTTTGTTGCACAACATTTCATGAAGTTATCCTTAGCTTTAGAGAATTCCATCAGGATATATATATGTGTGTCGGGCTTTACACTGTTTAGCAGTGAATCTTGAGCTGATAGAAGATTGTAGTCAGCAGATTCATGTGAAAATAATATAAATTATATAAAGTTTCAGCTCAACTCGCATGTAAGGATTCTCTTAAGAAATGCTAACCCAATTAGCATAAAATAATCAGACCCTTGATTACTCATTTCAATTAGTGACTAGATTCTTTGAGTGTTTCAGCAACTCTGATGTGATAATTTGATGATGCATTATAAACGCAATGTTTTTTTTATTTGCACTAATGAAGAGGTCAAGGAAATAATGTTTTCTGTGTAAAAATGATTTGGCTGATATATAATGTGCCGATGGATCTTCCAGGTGATGAAAAAGCACTGTTTTTGTGGCAGACCTTCAGCACATTGCTCATTATTATTATTATTTGATTTAAACAGGCCAGCGCTGCAGACACGTCACAGAAACATGGAGCCACAGAGGGATGTGCAATAAACCACAGGAGGTCAAAACAGAGCCTCTGCCTGCAGCCCCAGTGGAAGGTACCGCTCTGGTTCCAGTTCAACCACAGATATTTACCATCATTCATTTGCTCTTAATCTCTAATCTAGAAAACCATTGTACATCACATAAACATGGAAGTTACCACTATAAATGGAAAACTGAGCACAAATCAACATGGTTTGAAAGGACTACTTTCATAGATTAAAACACTACCATGTTTATTTAGATTACATTATATACGTCACAAGTCACGTTGCAAGTGTGTGAAGGTCCCACTGGACGGAGGGACACAGGAAGTGGGGTCAGATTGTTTTCTCTTCACAATGTGGGAGTTATGGACCTCTGCTCTGTTTATTTGTTCTTGATCGTGTGCTGTGTTCTGTCGTACAGCACCTCGTCCTGCATTCAGAATCCCAGGCTCCAGACCCTCCAATATGGACAGGAGGATTTTGATCTGGGCGGGACGTTTCAAGACCCAAGACCAGATACCAGAGCTTGTGTCGTAAGTAGCCCTTTCCTGTTTATACCAGACCTCCCAGCACACTTGAATGCGATTGGCTCGGTGTGTGATTGAGTTAATTTTCTGAACAAGAAACGGAGTGAGATAACTAGATGAGCAGTATTGAGACTGCTGTAGGTCAAACCTGGGTTTTGTTTGTGGCTGGAGGTAATTACTGACACAGGGTGGGGAGGATTTCTGATGTGCTGCTTTGATAAAAGACCTGATTGTCACGCATACAAACTGCAGACCACCTCCTCTACACACAATGAACATTATACATGTTGAAAAAGGAACACGCACCACGCATCACTTTTAATGATATGCAAAATTTGCCTCGATGAAAAGCATCGCAAAACATATCAAAGGATTGACGTGTTCCAAATGCTTTTGTCACGTATAAAACGATGTGTGTTATGATATAAAATTATATTCCAAATTTAAATTACATTTTGGATCAAATTAAGTCTTATTACGATGTATACAGCAGCGTGTCTCGGGCACATCGTATGAGCTTTTTTCTCGACAAGTCAGGCACTGTTCACAGTAAAATCTGTGAGAATTATCTATTCATGCTCATTTTGACGTGACACCAGCAACAGTCCATCTTTCGAGAGGTACAATGTTCATATTCGACTCCCGACATGTATTCCAAAAGCCCTAATATTATTCATGATTGTCTTTTTTTTTTATTCATCTCCCTGTACCGCAGATACGAGATGATCGATGCTGCCCGAAACAAAGTCAGAGTGAAAATGTGCTATTTGATGATGGGGGCCACAATAGTGGGGTGTCTGGTCACGGTGATCCTGGGCAAGCAGGTGAGTAGCAGTAGATGAGTGTATTGTTTGCATGATTCTCCAGTATCTGTTTTTATGGGACGTTAAGTGAAGTGAACTGTCCACAATGTTGTGAAGGAGCAGTATTGGTCCCAGCATTTTTTTCGCTTTTAGCTGTGACTTAGTTTTCTTATGAATTAAATGTTTTTACATTTAAAAGTCTAAATGTTAATTCTGTTTCTTATTTATTCAAAGTGAAAATGGTTCGGACCTTATATATTTCTTTTTTTTTTGCAGGCGGCCAAACGAAACGAGTCCCTCACTGCTCAAAACATGGCGAAAAAAGCTCAGTGGAGGGAGGAACTCCACAAACAAGAGGAAGCTGCTGCTGCTGCTGCTCTGTCTGAGAAGGCTCAGTGAAGCACTGTGTGTCCCTTCCTACTGTATGTCTCACAACTGCAATGCACTCCACTTCCATTCCTTTGGAGAAATCAGAAGATATCGAAGCAGTCAATACTGAGTGCTTTAACAACCAGCAGTTTGACTTTAAACACACAACAATGGCTTCTTTAATCGTTTTTGAAACCCATTGTGTGAATGTATGGAAGTTATAAAGTGGAACTTGTTTGTCAAGATGCTACACTGATAATTTGTGGTGGTATCACATATTTGGAGAAAGGAAATAATGATTTTCAGACTATAAATCAGTTGCACAAACCCAACACATACCTCTCAAGCTCTCCAATATAATGCCTTAGATATCCCTGTTTTTAAAGTAGCCTCTAAGGCAACAGTATTGTTTTTATCCGCCTTGTAAAAAAGACTTGTATGGTCTTCAGTTTTCTAAAGTCAATACCAACAACTGGCTCAAGCTTAACCATCTGTACAATCCTCTATCCTGTTCTGTCAATGTAATCAGGCTTGTTTGTGAGATGTGTCTTTGTACATAGTGAGCACCAAAATAATTCAGTTAAATAAAGAATCGCACCTTGAAAATGTGAATTTGATTTAATGACCTGATCTGGTTCTGCTTCATCTAAACTATAAATCTAAATGTGAACAGAAATGACTTATTTATTAAAAAATACTTTACTCATTTAGAATATGACCCACATCTTAACATCTCCAGCTCAGTAGTGTTTCAGTTCAGTGAGTGGGACGACAGTCAAGAGACTGATGGGCTTGTTTTTTTCCTCGACATAATACTGAGCCGAGTAGAAATTTAAAACCCTGCGTGGCTGCACAGGTCTGTCACTGTGAAAGATACATTGATGGTTTTTTTGTAAATAACAAACCTTTATTTGTTGCCTTATATGATTTTCTGTATTTTACGACAATTGTAAACCAAAAATACAACTGGCTGATTAATCAATTAATTCCATTCTCAATGAAGGTCAAAGTTCTTCCATTAGTCTTCTGGTCATGAACGGATCAACAAATATTGTGTCCCACTACAGGGAAACTAATTCACTTACACTGTGGTTCATGAAACGGCTTTTATGCAAATGGCATAACAGGGGACAGGTGCACAAACTCAGTACAACAAACAGTAATGAACATGTAGAGCTGGTCATCTCTTACAGAGATTAATGACAAAATAAAGCAATGTAAAGAGGACTTGGTAAACAAACATTCAGTTTAGCTAACTAAGATCACCAGTCTTTTCAAGTTTTAATCTGGATTTTTGTTGAAATTATCTGGAAGGATTTCTGTAAAGATTATGGCACCATCAGCAACATGACAGACGCTAACCTAAACATCCAATTTTCTGAAAAAAGGTTGATTTACTTTGTCCTAATAAAGTTCTTGTAGCTTTGCTGAGGCAGTATGATCTACTGATTGTAATTAGTGTGCTAACAGTCTCAGTCCACAATCTGCTTGAGTCCCTTTGTGTGAAGGGTAAATAGTGAAGAACATTGTAATCCATGTCATTACCAGTCGGGGACCAAGGGTACAGATCACACCGTTCTTCACCCAACTTCCTAAGGAGGGAAGAGCGGCGTCATCAACCAATTAAATAGTTAATGTAAAAACTACGGTATTTTTCAATGAGGCATCAGTCCTGAACTAAAGTGCTGCAAATTAAATGAAATGATTGTAAGATAATACAAATTCCCGCTGGTTTGCTGCTGAACAGAATCCAGGGTTAAATAGTCTGTTTTGTCTTGTCCAAGTCTGTCCAATTGTCTCAGTGCGAGGGAAGACTCCAATACCCATGGTTCCATGGGGTTATTCATTTCACACCAGAGGCAGGAGGCAGTCTTAACTCTTCAGGGATGGAGCCTGTGCAGGTGGAAAAGTCCCATTACTGGATAGAGGAATGTATGATATGAGATCCAGGATGGAACGCAAGCAGCCTGGTGTGTCACCGACAAGCTCCACCCCTCAGCAACACGGTCAAGTTCCTGATTTGTCCATCTGTGGTCACTTATCCAATGGCTGGAAAAGGGAGACGAGGGAATTCACCTCCATTTTTTGAAATGTCGTGTAAGTGCCTTTCGTCAGTTGAGTCTTGGGGGTTGGGACTGGCCACGTGGCCCTGCTGTGGGCAGTTCACCCAGTGACCACAGCTTAACATGCGGTCAACGTCTCACGGTCAGTCCAGTGTTTAGGTTTGATCATTCTTCTGTGTGGGTGGAGTTACAAATCACGTCCATGTTTGTCTGTCTTGTGAGTCATTTATGCTTCTATCAGACAAGCAGAGCAGTTCGAAAACTCCCACTGACTCGCAGATGGGAGTGGCCAATCCCGCGGGACGGCTGGAGAGAGGTGCCTTTCATTTGGGATGAGCTGAGGAGGAAATCCAAAAAGAAAGAAGAGGGACGTATAACAGGGAAAATCTGCGAGTACAGGATGCTGGGGCCTGAGCAGGTAGGAGAGACTCGGGCGCAGAGATGAGCTCAAATGCGAGAGACTGGATTTTGAATGAAACCTTCACAAACTGGCTGACAGGACTGTAGTAACTCGACCCACACTGGACAAGTGCGCGCACACACACACACGTGCTCCTGTGATGTTAGCATTTTTCAGAATCATGACAATGACTGAAAATTGATCGCTGAGGGTCGTCGTCGCCCTTGATCATGGCAGTGGGCAGAGAGCGAGAGAAATGAGCAGAGGTGAGGATGAAGGTGGAGCACAGGGGGAGAGGGAGGATCTAGCATTATAGCTGGAAACCCTCCATCGGGGCCTCGCACTGCTGGAAGAGGAACTGCTGCTGCTGCAGGTCGACGGCCGGAGCCAGAGACGGGTCCTCGTCGTCAGTGTTGAAGTAGCGCTCGATCAGGTCGAAGGCTTTCTGGTAGATTTCCTGGTTCTCGTGGCCCTGCAGGAACTCCAGCTTGTCCAGACCTGAGGAGAACAGAGGGATGTAATGTCAATATTGACAAATTATTGATTGCCAACTATTTAATTAATCAGTGGTTCAAGTTTAACCAAACCTGCCAACAATTATTCAGCACTTGCTTGGCATTGCACTTGGAACCAGCTTGTATGTCATGTTTTTTAATATGGACACCTACCGTAGGCCTCTTCGATGTGTGCGCAGTAGGGGTTGATGCCTCCACTTCTCTTGGCCTCCAGTTCACCCTGTCGCAAGATGTTCTCCAGACCGTTCAGAGCCACCTGAACTATTTTGGAGTCCATAAGTGTGAGCAGGTCACACAAAGGTTTAATGCAGCCCAGCTCCACTAAGTGCCTGCAGGGGGCAGTACACACAGAGAAAGAATAGTACACAAGACAAATATGATCAGCAGTTGACACATCCTGCAACAATAGATAACAATACACCACAGTCATTACAGCGGAAGAAGAAGATGACGGAAACAAAAGAACAGTTGAATAATTGAGCTTCAATTCACTACCAAAAGTTTAACCTCTGAAATGAAATATTTACAGATCTATGTATTCAAAAAATGTGAATGTGAGAGAATTATAGGATTGTAACACAATTGAACTTTCTTGCGGAAAAGGAAAAATATCAGACATGTTATTAAATGCGAAAATTATTGAAATGATCGTACCTGATTTGCTCTGCGGACCCCCCCGAGGTGGCGTTGGTAATGGCCCACGCTGCCTCCTTCCTTGTGCGAAACTCTGCTACTTGCAGGATAGTGATGAGAGGAGCCAGCAGACCTGAATCCATTACCAGCTACCGAGAGGATAAAAAGACCCATTACATTAGGAGGAGCTTGAGTCAACATTTAAATCGCTGTGATTAAACATTTTCAAGGATAAGAAAAGCCATGGCGCGCACACACACCTGTATTTGTGCTCGGTTCCCTGCAGTGATGTTGGAGATCGTCCAGCAGGCTTCCTTCTTGATAGACTCCTTGGGGCTGCTCAGGAGGTGAAGTAGGGACTGCAGAGCGGAGCAGTTCAGGATCACCTACAAAAAAAACCCCACACCAATTACAGTACTCAGTTTCTGCATAAGTAGTCCGACTTCACTTGTATGGACGTGTGGCTTTTACCTGTGTCTGTAGATCATCTCCAGTGACTATGTTCCCAACAGCTCGAAGTGCAGGGGACACCACCTTATAATCAGAGTGCCTAGAATGAAGCAGATTTGTGGTGCAAGATCACTCACATGTTCTCTCTGAAGTTTGATACAAATGACATGAAATAATTCACCCTCCAGTTTCTGTATGTTAGCAATAATAAGTAAGTCGTACTTTATGTAGTATCTCATCAAGTGAGTTTATGGTGTTTTTTTTGTTTTTTTAAATGTCACACATCCTCTTCTAACTTATACAGTTTGTCACTGCCGGTAATGAGTTTGTAAAACTTGAATGTTAGAGATTGTTTCTCCAACAAAACTTAATTCTTACATCAGTAATTCGACCAGCCTGCGACAGACTCCTGAGTCAATGACAGCCTGGATTTTCTCATTGGGGCCATCAGATAAGTAGGAGAGCGCCCAGCAAGCGTCAGCCAGGATGTCTGTGTCATTGACGAACAACAGCCAAGACAGCACACTGAGACATGGGGACACCTGGAAGAAAAATAGATTGGACAAAGACCCGTGGTGGGCGGACACATGTTGGTATTAAGTTCAGTGGGTGCAACTGTTTCCCAGTGTAGATATACAGAAAGCAACGTGTGACCTCGGAAAAAGAGAGACATGTTTATCTTGGCTAATTTACCTTAGTAAAGTCTGGAGGTGGGTTTTTTCCTCGGCACAGGTTTGAGAGCGCCCACACTGCGTTTCTCATCATCGTTAGACGATTCTGTTTGGCCAATAACCTGCAAGAGTTTAATAAAGCACGTTTTCTGAAGGGCACAGAATTTATTTGTAAATGTAATTAGATGATTTAAAATGAAGACAATTTGTTGCTGAGCTGCTACTTACTGCACCAGGGATGGTAGAATGTTGCAGTCTATGACAAAGTCTCTGCATTCTGTGCTGTCTCCTGCTATGTTTCCCAAGGCCCACACTGCCTGAAAATTTTCAATCACCACTATGTTTTATTCATTTAAACAAGCCAAGCAGGATATTTATAGCCAAACAGGGACATTAATATATGGAGAAACATCACGAGAGACGTTTTAGTGACTGTCAGAGAAAACTTCTTACTTGTTCCTGTACGTCTTCAAAGTCAGAGCTGAGCATCTCTATGAATATGGGCACAGCTCCAGCCTGGATTACCACCCGTGTCTGGTGCGATGTACCTGACGCGATGTTGGTCAACACCCACGCAGCTTCAAACTAAAACAATATCAAAATCAACAATCAAAATAAAGACACGTATTGATTTATCAACTTGTGTTGGTCACTCAGGTAAGACTGTACCTGTAGAATTACACACAGAACAAGCTGTTTGAAAAGTACAGCGAGATAAAAAACGATTTGATGAGGAAATGTACCTGCAGCGTGCAGTTTTCTTTCCTCTTCAGGAACTCAACAAAGCACTCCACCACCCCTGGAGTGGCAATGACTTCATCAATGGGTGGGTTAGGTTCTGTGAGATTGACAAAACGATATAAATTAGAAATGTGATATCCATCACAACATTATCTTGATATCAGTTGATTAGAATGTTATCAAGGATTCAAAATTATATTTCCACAGGGCATTAAATTGTCATCCAGCATGATTAGGAAACACCAGGATAATGAAATGAGGTGAAAAGTACTTATCTTACCTTTAGAAAGGAGTTTCCTAAAGCGCTGAGTGCCTATTAGCTGCTGCTCTGGGGTACTGGAGAAGATCATTTGAGTCATATCCTCAGAGATCGCCGCACCCTGTGCAGCATTGGAGATATGACAAGACACAGATGAAATAATGTCACATCTGACTTTATGCTAAAACTAAGTTAAACTATATTTAATTTGATGATTTTCTTCTCACCGTGAGTGGGTCCATGTTGTTAACCTGGGACTCCAGGTAGCTGCTATCGGCCATTCCATCGTCCTCCAGGTTGCCATCATCCTCCACTGTGGCAACATTCCTCCTCTTAAACAGCTGGAACAAAACAGTTGTAAACTAAATTAATGTGGCCTTCTTTAGATCTGATCTTCCTCACCACTGTGACACAAGAAAAACAGCAAAGACCCAAGTTTTCGATCTGACACTAATAACACTGACAGGAAATCAACTCGGACCCTTAATGACGGGTATGTCAAGTGTGGTCCCAAATCCTCTGTCTGCACTTTGCTCACCTGTTCATCCTTCTTCTGTTTGCGGAGCTGCAGGCCTTCCTCTTCCCTCCTTCTCCTCATCTCATCTGTGTTGAGAGACTTGTTCTTGTAGCTCTTGAGTCGTGCATTGTCCTTACCCTGATTCATTGTGCAGCCTGGGAACATGCAGGGATACAAGTGTAAATAATATGTGGGCACATTCTTATGTAAAAACAGGTCTGAAGAAGATATTGCGATAAACTATTTGTAGCTGGGCACTGTGTTGATATGGTGACCTCCTGTATTGCACCAGTTGTATAACAATGCATGCATCTTCAGCCTGGATACATTGCAGTTAGCTGTCAGGATGGAAGCTTTCTTTCAGCAAGTGTTCATAAAGACTTATAACACGATCACAGACTAAGGAAGCTGCCTTGATATGGAAACTCCATCTGTAGTATAATAGCTAACTGAACAGGGGCTCGTTCCCTCCATCAAACACTGTTTAAACAAATGGGGGCATCTGAGGATACTAGCTAACCGGTTAGCTCTGTGTGTCTTCACACTGCGTAATACACAATCAACCAAACAAATCGTTATGTAACGCTGCGGTGTCCCAGCCCCCACTCATCGACCCGCTGACCGCAAAAGCACAGAGCAGTATTAAATGAAGGGGAAGGCCACATTAAGCCAGTTAACTAATGTCACAGCCGTTGTTAGGACGAGCTACTTCCGAAAGCTAGCTAGCTGGCTAGCGGCGGCTAGCTGACTTTAGCTAACGTTAGAAAAGCAGCGTTAACGTTAGCTCATGCGACGGCCAGGTATTTCCCAAACGTAGCCGACACGGAGGGTTGAATCGGGCTGTTGAAATGACGCGTTACCGCACACAGACCAAAAAACAGGTTATTATCCCACCTGTCAAATCGGGCTCAGTAATCCCTGCTTCTCTAGGCCACCGTCTGTACAGCCGTTACCGGTACGTTAGTGCGCATGCGTGATATCCAGTGGTCTGTCCTCCCCCGCACTCGTTCATACCCCCCACGCGACTTTTCTGCAAAAAACTTAAAAACTAGAAACGTGTAAAACTTCCACGAGCTGTGCGGAGATTAAAGGCGACAGAGAGCGAGTCCACAGCCCGACAGGTCCATCAAAGCGCCGCTGGGTCTGTGTCAGGCTGCGTCCTCCGGGTTTGATCCCCAGCGCAGACGATCCGGCGCCAGTGTGGACTCATGGCTCCAGTGTGCAGATACATGGACACCGCACACAATAACAACAACACGCACACACACAACTACTACAACAACAAACACACATGCACGTCTCTCTTCAGCTGTGAGCTAACTCATTGACGTCATGCATTCCCTCGCCTAACCCTAACCCTAACCCTAACCCTAAAACCAGGTCTAAACCCTCAACAGCCCATCGAACTTGTGAGGACCAGCTAAAATGTCCCCACAACGTCAAAACGTCCTCACAATGATGGTATTGTATGGACCTCATAACTATAGATAGACATGCACACACACACACACAACAATAACAACGATGATGATAACAATAATGCTTCTACTGCCTCTTTTAACAACAATAACAACACTAAAATTCAACCCACCTCTTTTCCATCATCATCATCATCATCATCAGTTTTAAAAATATAATGAAACAACAATATAAATATTTATCACCACATAATCTCCACAATTATTGTGCAAATTCTTGAGAACAAATGTGACAAAGATTTCTTGTGGATTGGCAACAGAGCACAAAGGAAATAGAGGAACAGCAAATCCTCTGGAAGGCCTCTAATTTAGATTGAAGCTGGGACACATGTTGATACAAATACATGTGATGAAATTGGACGAATTGTAACAATGTTAAAGTCAGTTTACTTTCTTCTTAAGGCTTAGGAGTCAGGTCCTGGAGTCTTAAGAGTTCTTTTGTTATTGTGATAAGAGAGGTGGTGGCTGCAGGTGATGACTGACACTGTGTGTGACCCTTCAGCACTTACAGGTGCAATGTCCCCATGTTGGATAAAACAGGCCAGACTCCTCTGACGTCCCCTATTCTATCTATATACACCCCAACTCACCTATGATCAAACAAGTGCCATGATAAAACCTGTGGCCGTTATTGGGTTTGTTTTCACGAAGAAAAGTTCTTATATTATAGATCTGGTGATTCCAGTTAAATGACTTCTGAGATGAAAGACGATCATCCAAACTGCTGACACCTGCCATCAATAGCCAACATTCTTGCACTTTAAAGCCCGTTCCAGGCGGCTACAAATATGAGGATGAGACGCACAGACGCGCAGAACTTTACGCACGAGCTCTCCAAATATGACAACACTGCAGAGAGAGGTCCAGGGCTCCCTCCCTCCTGACGGGGACGGCTTCGACATGTGGCACGACTACATGAACCTGGGCAGGCTCCTGGAGAGGCTGTGCGTCAGGCGTGAGGCGCAGCACGGAGAGGGGCCGCAGCTGGAACATCTGGCGCAATGGAGCCCCTTCCGAGACCCGTCCGATCAGCGGGAGGAGGACAACAAATTGTCCGCGGAGACTAGCTCAGTCAGCAGCCTGTCCGACACCAGCTGCGGCGCCAGCGTCTCCTCGGACCACTGTCGCTTCTGCAAGCAGAACGGGGAGTCTCCAAGGGTGTACGGGTCGCACAGGCTGAAAACCAACGACGGCAAAATTACCTGCCCCATCCTCCGCAAATACACCTGTCCCATCTGCGAGGCCACCGGGGACCACGCACATACACGCCGGTACTGTCCGCAGACGCAGCGGAGGGGAGGCAGGAAGATGCTGCCCAGGTTCTGGTAGCTGGTTGGACAGTGAAGGACTGGTGACACCGAAGGGACTGTACATAATTACATGTTTTTATCCATGTGTTCATGTGCACAGACTGTTTCATGTGCAGCCTATGGAAATGTGCAGTTTGGCTTGAGTCATGTTAAGAGACTACAGCTGCCATGTTTTGTATATATTCGGACTTAAATTTATCCAGTTTTTGTTCTACAGTCTATCTATAAGTGACTTGAGTCTAATTCTGCAAATAAAACTTAAAGCCGGAGGGAAGTGAAGCCGGATTCAGTCGTATTTTATTAGGAAATATCAGTGTTGGGATGTAATACTGTTTCGATGTACACAGAGTTAAATATTGGGCTTTTTACTCAACACAGTAATAACAGAAATAATGTTTTTCATTATTATTGTTCTTGTTCTTCTTATTGTTAGTAGTAGTATTTAAAACTACAAATGACCAGGTCCAGTGCAACCAGACTATTGTTTGACTGTTTATTGAATAAAGAAAAACATTTTAACTTCTTTTCAATTTCCTAACAATTTAAAGAAAAAAAAAAGATTGTTGATTATGAATCATTTGACAATGATGTTGTGATATATTATGGCAGCAACTTGCAGGAATGTGTGATTCTGTATAAAGAATACTTTTACTTACATTTGGATTCTAATACTGTACCTCTACTTAAGTACACATTTGATAGTGGGACTTTGACCTGTAGCATATTATTAATACACAGCATATGGCATCTTTCTCTAAGTATAAATACAGTAAAGCAGTGAAACTTAACACAATATCAGAGTGAAACATCCGATGCTCAGGGTTAAATGAGCTGACAAACTGAAACTGAAATATTACAATGTGGTAAAACCTCAGTGATGTTTACACAGTATTTACACTGTGTGGACAAAAGATGTGAAATGGCGCGACTGTGCATACTATTCTCACATGTGTTATACAGACTATTCATCAGATGCACGTGTTGATGATTCAGCTTTCAGGTGGGGGGGGGGGCACATAAAAACTGAAGCATGTGGTCCAAAGAGAAAGAAAATCTACAACAAAGAATTGTATAAAGACAACAAAGAAACACAAAACAACTAAGAACAGATGCAGAAAAAAAAAGCATTTCTCTTGAGTGTTGGCTCCTGTGCAACAGAGTGTGGGGTCTTCTGAGTGTGACCTCATGGCTCCACATGTTCACTCTCTGCTTGTGTAACTACAGCACGACTACTGACTCAGTAATGAAGGTCTTATCGGCTCTTTCCTATGTTGTCGTTTACTTTCAGATTGAAGCGGCGTTTGTTCTCACCTGCGGACCCTCCACCCACTGCCCTTGAAATGTCTCCCTCCTCCAGGATGAATGATCTCCAGCTGGCAGCGGACCAACACTTCATCACAGGTTCTTCACTTTCATTGGCTTCTTATGAAAAGGACTCTTACCTGGTCTAACCTGCCCGGCTGTGCTGATAAAGGCCCGTTACCAAACACGACCACCGGGCCAAAGTCTGGCTTTTATAAATGATTAGAATTATGTATCACAGTTATAAGGTGGAGTCAGTCACATCTTATGAAAACCGAGGGCACATGAGGGAAGTCTCATGGCGTGGATGTCTCTGTTTCACACACGTACACGTGCTGCAGGGCCATAAAAGCTACACAGTTACACAACCTGCTCTTTTCTATAAAATAAAAGCCCCTCCCTGGAAGCTGCAGTCTTTGTGTTACATTTTCACTGTTTTCATCCAGGAACGCACAATAACCAGGACGTCAGAAGGTTCGTTATTCACACTCATACTGGTAAAATTCAGTTTTAATGCTAAATTATCAACGTGCTATTTCTAAAACTAGTTTGTCATATTGTAATGTGTTTTAATTTATAATACTTGTATTTTTAGACAGGTTATCCACAATGGCAAAACATAACTTCAGCCTTCTGATTGCTCTGGTGCTGTCATTGATTGTCTTCATCATCACTCTAGTCTTTAATGCTCTGGCAGGGCCGGGAATATGTAAGTCTAACTCCTAATGCTCCATTTATACACATATTTTTTTCATATATAAATAAAGTTTTAATTATACAACTGTAGAAATAATGTTGATTCTTTTGAACTTTGATTATGTAAAAGAAATTACAGTGATTTGGTTTCAGCACTGGGATTTGTCCCCTTTGAATTTGTGTCCCTCAGATCCATTTTTGCGGAGCACCGCTAACATTTCCGATGAGTTTGTGACCCAGATCACACCCTCAGGATGGACCTTTGCCATTTGGTCAATCATTTACATCTTCCTGGCTTTAGTGGTGCTTTACATCTTATCTGGCATCTGTAGGAAGTAAGAACCCAACTAAACGAAACGTTTTTCGACAAAACCAGCTTATCTCTGTTACCCCACACTGAGTCTGGGGAATGTTGTTTCCTTATCCGTGATCTATTTACCTGTGTGTGATTTATTTCCTCAGGAATGCCTACGGTTACGTCTACTGCAGCCCTGTTGTTTTGCCACATGGGTTTTTCGTGGTTTGGTGTTTGAACCTGGGCTTGAACACAGGGTGGTTGTTCCTGTGGGACAGAAGGTGAGACGGGACGTTTGTTGAAATGAATGTCTTTCATATCTATGTTTATGTCATTGTGTTATTTTTTGGTCCATCCTGTACATATGAAACTTATAGTAGGGATCCTTTGATATGTTTATGTTTTGTTTTGTGATGCTTTATTCTGGGTTATACATGTGTCGATAAAGTTTACCTGACAGTTTACAATCATGGTAAAAGAAAGCAACATGACCATGGATAAAAGATTAGATAAGAACAATGCTCGACTTTTGCAGATAAAAGAACACTTAACAGCACAGAAGAAAAATTAGATAAAGTCATTAACAGAATCATAAAACAGACTCAAGCTGAAGGAAAAGCAAGATTAAGAGGTTGCACATACAATTTGATTTAAAAAGACCTGATGCAGAAAGGGAGACTGTTCCAGAGAAATATATTTGAATATTCTTTATTTTACTGGACAGCACCAAGATTGGAATGCTTGAACTTTGTGTTGTCCAGTTAATCTGCAGAGATGATCACATTTAATGAAACACATTGTCGTCTCGGCCAGTTTGATGCCCGCTGCTCTGGTCGTCCTCCTCCTCATCGCCTTGACCAACTACCTGGTGATATTCTTCTCCTGCTACGGCCTCAACAACTATGGAGCCTGGCTCAGCAAGTACCACAACGTCGACCTGTGGCTCCACCGTGTGTTGGTGAGAGGTTTTATACCTGCTGCCTCCCACCGCCAACTCTATTCTCCTAATGTTCATCTTCTGAAACGTATATTCTCTTTTCTTTTATACTGCAGATTCAAAATGGTGTTGCCATATATGCAACATGGACAACCATTGCGTCCATGATCAACCTGGCTGTGGTGCTGAATTATAATGCCAACATGTCCCAGACGGATGCTTCCACTGTGTCTCTCTCAGTTTTGACGGTGGTGTTATTTGTGTGGTGAGTGCAAAGGAGAGAGTTATACATTTAATGAATGGATTAATATAAAAATCACATTTGTGGATTAAATGTGTTTGTCTCTCCCACAGGTTTATTCTGGAAAACTCTGTCCTGGACAAACATGTGAGGTTCATTCTCACCATTTACCCTGTCGTGATCTGGGCGCTGACCGGCGTGTTCATGAAAAACTACAACTGCTGAGGATCCAACTCGCAATAATATCTTCATTGGTGAGGAATTTTGCATGTTTTTGTTTTCATTTTTAATAAACCTGTTTAAATCACCTGCTTGTCTGCATTCAGTCTATATTTAAGACAGCAACCACACACACTAACACTCACATCTGCTGCTTTTCCTCCACCACAGTCTCCCTGCTGACCGTCGCGTGCACCTTCTTTGTCTCACGGGTGGGTTTGTTCGTCTGGAAGCAAATCAAAAATCCCCTTTACAAAGATCTCAACCCTGAGGCCATGTGTCCGATGGAGATCTCTGGGAAGCAGAAAATGATTTTTAAGTGACGATGCAGCTGAATGTTTTTCTGATATGTGTCAACTGATGACTTTTGTCCTGGAGACACTGCGGACACAGGAGGAAGCTTCATAATATAAATGTGATATGAAATTATAAGATGATGAATCTCATTAACTGTAATACATTTTCTAGTCTGAATTCGTTTAACATCTCAACACTATTTTTCAGAGAAATATGACGACCGTGATGTTACTTTTTTGTTTTATGTTCATGAATTTTATCTTTTGTTTTCTGCACTATTTTAATAAATATATCTTTTCCTCAATTTTAAGCATTTGTGAAATGATTTGGAGGGGATGATAAATATTACAACTGTTAAACAGTACAATAAAACATTATAAGGACGAATTATCTTCCTGGTCACAGTGCATATTATCTAATCATGCTACCGTGTACTGCCATATCTGTTTACTACTTATTGTTCTGTACTTACCTGAAACTTTCACCAGATTCATTGTTTGTACATACTTCACTCCACCCTAAGCCTTGTCATCATGTTTTTCTGTGTTTAGTAATTTGATCATATGAATCACATTTTTTCATCTTTGTCCTTCTCTGAAACATCAGCTTCAACCCACATACACAGATTTTATTGTTTTAACATCCTTTATTGTCTGTTTTTAAGTTTCTGCTTTAACCTTTTTTATTTAAAGAGCTCCGAGCTGCATTTTATGCTATGAAAAGCACTATAAAATTCAAGCTTATTATTATTTGTAGTGTTATAAACTGAACTACTGTGCTATACAGCTTTTTGAAAAATAATGTTGAAAAACTACTACAATAATAAATGTGATGAATAAATTAAAAAACATTAAATACTTTTATACGAGTGCTGAATGTATTTTATTTAATGAATGAACGAAAACAACATAAACAGGACAATTGGGTGTTGAGCTCTTTTTTAAAGGTGTTTTTATGGGGAAAACAATAGAGGTGGTTTAGTGTCTGAATGGCCTCTGTGATTACTACTGATTGACTGGCTCAGGAGGGTCAAAGTCAAGTTTAAGTTTTTTCAACATTTCCTTTAAAACGTTCAAGGAATTTTGCTCATTGAAAACAATATATTGAGGTGGACCAATATAACAAAGTACCCAACTCTCTTAGTGATTAAACAAATACAATTGTTTCAATTTCTGCATTTTATTTTAATTTACATATTTAATTAGAGGATAAAATATGTATCATGATACAACTTTCTTCTTATACACAAGTGTAAATGTGTTGTAATGTTGCTCTTAATTCAGAGGCCAGGGAACACATATTGACAGTTTGTCTTTTATGAGCCAAGGCAGTGACGCAGAAATGTTTACGAGACAAGAGACACACGCGTCGTAAGCATTCCTCTTACACAACTAGATATTGTATAAAACAGGAAGTTCCCGTGCACAGTCCCTGCTGTTTCACTCTGATGAGTGCGTTCACACAGGGAGGAGCAGAGAAAGGTACGTCTTCTGAGTCTTTATCGAGTCTTTATCAAGTCTTTCATCTGCCAATGTTTTATTATCCTGGACAGATGCAGCCTATTGTTGCAACACGTGATCCAGTCCAACATTATACAAGCATCGTTTTGTAACTTGACCCAATTGGGTCCTTGAATTTTGAACATTAAAAATGATTTACTTCAAACTTTTGTATAGGTTTCCTGGTGATACACTTCAGAGGAGGTTATAAGAAAAAGCTATAACTTAACTGTTATTTTCTCTGCAGCCTCTGAATGTGCTAAATAAGGTTATTATTATCAATTGTGCTGCCCCTGATGGAAGTCAGAGGTCAGGTTCAAACATGGGTCATCACCGGTGAAGTTGGGGGGGACTGAAGGACTGTCTCTATTCAGGATATTTCAGTACTTTTCATCCTTTTCTCAAGCAAAACAATCTCTCCGAGTTGTACCAGATTATTCACCTATAAACGGAACGAGCCTTATATCATCTACAATGTCTTCTTCAACATGTTGCATATGCCCCTTGGGCAAACTAAACATCTTGAATGTTTTTATGTAATTTTCATTTATGACAGTGCTACAATGGCAAAGCATGATTCTGGACGTCTTGCTGCGATATTGGTTTCTGTTGTCGGCTATGGGATAAGCTTGGTGTTCAATGCGCTGTCAGTAGTTGGGATCGGTGAGTCGGAAAACCTGTTCTTCTTTAGCAACCTTCTCTGTGACATAAGTAATGGACACTGTGGGATCATTGATTAACCACAAATATTAGTTGAACATGAATTATCTGTTTCTCCCCTGTAGGTCCTTATTATACCACTACAGCCAATGTGTCTGCGGAGTTTGACACCCAGATCACACCTTCAGGATGGACCTTCAACATCTGGAGCAGTCATCTATGTCTGGCTCACAGCCATGATCGTCTACATCGTCTCCGCTCTTTGCAGAAAGTTGAGACCAACTCTTTATATTTCTTTTAAACTTTTAAACAATGCAAACTCTTATGTGACGATAGCAAGTTGTGGGAATAGAAAATACATAACCATTGCCTGTTTGAGATGTCACTTAAGTATATTCACTTGAAGGAAATTGAACAAGTGTCAGTATCTTTAAGAGTTTGACTAAACTGACAAGAAATCACAGTTCTCATAGATTGAATGTTAAACTCTGTCTTGTTGTTTTGAAGGAATGGTTATGGCTACGTTTACTGCAACCCTCCAGTGCTACCTTATGGATTCTTCATCAGCTGGTGCCTCAATCTGTGTTTTAATATTGGCTGGCTGGTCGTGTGGGACAGAGGGTGAGGTTTTCAATGGCTTCTCTGACTGTTCTCTGTGCATTAACCTTGTTGTGGTACATTTTATAGGTTTATGTATCAGGCAGTAAAATTAACTATGTCTTCTTCTTGTTGTTTGTCGTCCCTTATTCAAGAATGATGATCGCTGCACTGGTCTTTCTCATCCTGGTCATCTGCACAAACTACTCCATGATCTGCTTCATCTGTCATGGCCTTAATGTTTACGGACCGTGGCTCAAGAAATACCACAAAGTCGACCTGTGGCTCATCCGTGTGTTGGTTAGTATAAAAAATGAACAGATTAGCATTTTTAAGCGAGGCTTTAAAATGGTATATGCCTAAAGTGTATTTGTCAAGTGATTTGTCCTTCAGGGCCACCGTAAATGTAAGTGCACAGTGTTTTCTCAGCAATCGTCTCTACATTTTGAAATAAAAATACTTATTAATACTCTATTCGCAGATTCAAAACGGTGTGGCGATATACACAACATGGACAACCATCGCAACTCTGATCAACCTGACCATTGTATTGACGTATGAAGTGAAGATGTCTCCAACAGACGCTGCCACCATCTCATACTCTGTCTTATCTGCTGTGTTGCTCGTATGGTAAGTTATCTTCGCCCGGAAAACCTCAAGCATACATCAGTGGGATTCTGAAGTTAAAGTACTGATGCTTTTTTCACAGGTTTGTTTTGGAAAACTTGTTCCTTGACAAACATGTGCGGTACATCCTCATCATCTACCCTGTTGTGATCTGGGCTCTGTCGGGAAACCTGGACAAAAACTATGACGAGGTGTCACCTGGAGTCAATGGCATCTTTATTGGTAAGACACCATAAAGAATATATATATATGTGTGTGTATGTATGTGGGGAAAATACTGAAATAATCATCTATACATCACGTCAAAAAATGTTTCGTGGGTAATTAGAGTTAAAAAAAACACAATATAAAGGAGAATAATTCTAATACTGAGTACTGCCCTATTTACTATTTACTGAAGGAAATATAGTTAAAGCACATTTGACATAAAACTAACATTTAAGTCAAAATGTGAAACCCTGTACAAAAATCCATTTGGAGCTACTGTATGTAGCAAGAATTTTAATCGCCACAAATATCAGTTAAAAAAGTTGTATGACTGTATTTTGATCTTTCAGTTGTGCTGCTGGCCGTCGCCTCTGTGCTGTTTGTCGTCAGGATTTCTTTGGTGGTTTGGAGACATATCAAACAGCCGCTCTATGAAGACGCCAGTGCAGAGGCCATGGAGCCGATGGATATCGCCCAGAAGCAGAAGAAGATATTTCGCTAAACCATTTAATTGTTTTACAGTCTTACTATAAAAAAACATTGATATTTCATGTCACATATCATTGAGAATATATGCGCAGTTGTTTCACGTTACATTGTTAGTAATCGTGAGGCCAAATGTTTTATTTTACTAATTTGGATGTATTTTTAATCAATTTTTCATAACGTGTAGTAAGTTATTAAATGCAATACGCCATAATTTGCATTGTTCAAATCGGCAATATTATTTTCAACTTTGGCTGACTGCTCCCTGGACCTTTTTATGGCTCTTTTCTAACACACTGACTGCTCACACCACCCATAAAACTGTGATAAGGAGATTCTTACAACACTATACACTATACATGTGTCAACTGTAAAAGTATAAACATCATGGGCGTTATCACATATTCTTAGAATTTGCAGTTTTGTTTTATTGTGTTGGGTGGACAAGTTAAAATTGAAGATTGAAACAATGTAAAGGAATTACTGGTTGAGGACTTTCTGTGGAAAACGAAATAACGAAATAAAAATTATGAATATACATTTTCAGGGATTTTGTCCCATGTTTTGTAACTTCAGTATTTTTATTATATCAGGATGTTGTTTACAACGCTGTCATTTATTTAGGTTGTCATGACAATTATTCACCTGAAGGGGGCAGCAACGCAAATCGTCCTTTCGGTTGGAAAATAAAGTATAGAAGAAAAAGAAGACACGGTGTCATTGCCCAGAACCTAGTCTTGCAGGCATGCACGGTTTTGCCCACAAGATAAATGTCAATCGTTCCGATGGTTTATATCTTTATACTTTAGACTAAACCAAACTCAAATTTATATTATATTTGGTTATAGATCAAATCTTTAGGCAGACACTTAGCACGTTCAGACAAATTGGCAAAACCCCCAAATGCCGCGCTGCCTGACAGATCTGACTCGGGGAGGGAATATCCCTCAATAGAATGCGCGGGCCACATCCAAATTGTAAACAGCGCCATTGTTGTGTTTGACGCTAACTTGAACTCTCCAGCGAGGGAAACAATTCGTCCACGCGTGTTTGAATGAGTGTGTACGTGTGTGCTAACGTGATTCTAACCGAAACAACAGGAGTTGCTAAAAAATAAATGTTGTTGTTGACTAGCTAGCTAGCTGCTATCTGCTAGCTGGGCTCGGAGACACTCATGTGACGTTACTGTTGAGAAGAAGACGCGGCTTCGCTACGTCGATGGAGACGAAGTACCCCACCCTGGTGAGTGGAAGGCGGCTCTTTGTGCTCGTGTGATGCTGGAGGAGAAGGGATGAGAACACGTAGCGATAGCCACACTCAGTCTTTTAGTTTGTGGATGAGCTAAACAGCTGAAACACACAGTACATGTTTACCCATGTTTACTCTTGTTTTAACCGTTCTCAGAGATGTTGATTCAACTGTTTGAGTCGCTGTGGTCTGTGATGCTGTTGTATTGTATTGTGTAATATTGAGTTTGCATCCAAATAATATATGTTTCATATTTCCTTCTGTAACAGCTATAGTTTAGTTATGGTGCTAAAGATGCTGAGGGAAGTTGTAAATATAATATAGTGTAATAGTATGATATTAAAGGTTCAGGGTGTAGAATTTAGTGACATCTAGTGGTGAAGTTGCATGTTGCAGCTGAATGCCCCTCACCTCACCCTCCCCTTCCAAACATGAAACCTGTGGAAACCTTCAGTTCTCATTGAAACTCAAAAGATCTTTAATTTGATCAGTTTGGGCTTCTGTAAAAACAACATGGCGGCCTCCGTATTTAGAGTTAAATACTACAACCTTCATTCAGAGGCTGAAATTAGTCTTAAAAAGTATTAATAGAAATGTTTATATTATTGTGACATTTGTTGTGATGATTATCAACATAGACTCAGTATGATATTTTTAAATCAACAAAGGTTGTTGCATTAGATGATAGACTACAGTCATTTTTGTATATTGTATTTAATAAAATATATAATAATTATCGTATTCATAGTTTGTCTAATTTTCAAACATTCTTCACAGTTAAAATGCAAAGCTAACTTTCTGTGTACTGCTGTCTGTTCACAGAGGCGACCAAAGAGGAAGCTCTGCTACCTCACAAACAAAGACAGGTAGGTTTGAAAAGTTAAATGTGTTTTGTGTTTAAAATACTCACAGTATTCATTCATGTGCTGTGTGAGTTCAGCATCTGACATTATATAGTTTTCTGCCTTTTATTTTAACCTTGACCTTTGTGTTTTCAGTGGGTCTAAAAAATGGACGGGGACCATGACACTTGGAGATGTTGATAAGATGTTTGATGACTTAGGTGAGTTGTGTAGGTGATTCATTTGCTGATTTCTCAGTCAGTTCTGCGGTTTAATACGTTAACTTATACTTTACAATTCTTTTCAGATTCACCCTCACGTGGCGATGGCCTGTTGTCCCTTTCTCCTCTGCTCCAGACCTCTGATACCAGGACACCACACAGTGACAGAGCGGCTTCACCGGCTCCACAGGAGGGACACCAATCTAAAAAACTCCCACCATGCGAAAAGGTAAAATAAATGGTCAAAACGTAGTCCTGTGTGTGAGGTATTGGCCTCTGCTGGTCTCTCTGAATATATCCGACTTGATGATTGATTCAACCCAGTTTTTGTTGGAGTTTTTGGCCACTGACTTGCTGACAGGGCCTATGACAGATTCAGTATCACCTATTCATCTATTAATGGGCTTGTACATTTCTTTAAAAAAAGACATGATTAGATCCCTTTAAAAATGTTGACATTTATGTTTTTAATTATTTAGAGTTCTGAAGAAGCTGCCCATCCTGCCATTAGGTCACCCAGTACTCAACTTGACATAGGTAAGCTATTTAAACGAATCAATGAAATACTTAAATTCTGAATTTACTTCATATTAAACGTTTTTAATATTTTTTGTTTTGTTTTGCAGTTTCAGACTTATTTAAACTGCATGAGCCAGTAAAGACATCCAGCCCTATTGAAGAAATTGTGAGTGTAGTGAATGTAGAAGAGGAGAACAATGATGGAAAACAAGTTGTGTCTCCAATCCTCTTTGACTGTGGAGAGGAAGAAAAGGAGGAGGCACAGATGCAGCCGCCAACCATCCAAGAACCCCAGGTCAATGGGCACGAAACCCAAATAATGTAAGAAATAAATAATGACTGTTGTTGGTATAAAGTGTGGGATTTGAGTCTGTAAATTTTCACTCAATTATCTCTATCTCATTTTTCCTCTTCAATAATCCTCTCGTCCTCACAAGTGGTGACTCTGGTTTGGATACGCCTCCAAGCAAGTTTGCTTTTAAAAGACCCACGGTGTCCACTCACAAAAACAAGGTGGACAGGTCATGGTAAGGACTTTCTAGTTTTCTACAGAATGATTTGTTTACTGCAAGCTCTTCATCAGTATCTAATGTACCAATATTAAGTTTTTTTTAACTTTTTTACTCCGCAGCAAAGACAGTCAGCCAGTCACAGAAAAAACACACAAGAAACCACAAACAGCCGTTTTCAAGTGCAAAAGAAAAACACAAGGGTAAGAAGCAGGTGACTTTTTAAAATGTTGTTATTATTTAGCAGTTTTACTTTAGTCCAGTGACCCAACAATACTAGATATATGATACAATATCCACCTGTTGGCTGGCTACTTTTGGATCCATATCGCAGACAGTGTTTTTTCAACAGAGTGGATTAAATAAATGTAAATCACACATTAATTATTTTATTGTGGTATTTTTAATTTAGGTACAAAACTTAACTCAGCCGATTCTGATTTCCTTTTTTTATCAGACAAAAAAGCACAGACAAACCTGTTGGAGCAGTGACACAGGAGCCTGAACTCACAGCTCCTGACAAACAGTCAACAAGTGTTCACAATCAGTCTCTGGGTGAGACATCCACCCGTGTGGGAAACGACATGTCAGCATTTCTACAGAAGCTCAGAGATGCTGGACAGTCCAAACCTGCATGGTGAGTTGAGAGGAGATCACATGAATAACCTTTGTATTCAAATATAAAAGGTTATAATAATGTATCTATTCTTCTAGTGGCAGGAAGTCGCTGACACCAGTTAAAGTTCCTCCTCCTCCCGAGCCAGAGGACGATTTCCTGATTTTGGAGGATGATGCACCTCTGTGGTTCGCCATCCCAAGTAAAACTGCCACAAGTAAGAGACAGAAGCAGAGCAGAACTGACAGCTCAGACAAAGACAGCTCAACAGACAAGGCAACAAAGGACAATCTGCAGGAGACTGGCCAAAAAGAGGTGGAATCAGAAAAGGCTGAACTGGGAATTCATCCTCTTGATCTGTCAACACAGAGGAAGAAAAGGCCAGAGAAGAAGAATAAAGTGACTGTGCCTGGAAATGATAAGGATGAATTGACCACTCCTGAAGATCTTCCTGCGGGTGACTCGAAGGAACAAGAGAAGCCAAATAAAAAGAAACGGCAACAACAACTCAAGAAGATTCCATTGAAAGAGAGCGACAAGGCAGAGGAGGAACCTAAAGACACGGCCAGCAGGAAAACGGATAAAGGAAAACTCTCTCAGAAAACGGAAAAGAAGAAAAGCGTGAAGTCTTCAAAAGATGTGAAAGAAGTGGCCAAGACGAACACGGCTAAATCATTAAAGCGGACGCGGAAAGTGACGCAGAGTCCTGAAGACATAAAGGAGACAGTGAGTGATGAGGCAGTGAAGGAACAAAGGGAAGATCACAACAAAGCGAAACCAGGAGATGTTGAAGACTTGGATTCTCTGTCCGGTAATAACCTCCTACCTCCCTGTTGAAGTAAAATATACTAATGTTTTAAATAAAGCTGGCAATGATTTCTTAGATGTCATTTAATAACCCTTTGGTCAAAGAAAAGTAATTGTGGCTTGATATTTTACAGTTTAACCATAAACTTTATCATTAATAACCTTAAATAAAACAAATACACCCAAATCTGTAGAACTTGAATTAAGAAAATATGGAAACTGCACATTTTCATTGTTTATTCGGTTAAATTACAATCGGTCTTAACGGTTCAAGCATCTTTTTTAACTTCTAAACTTGTATTCAATATTTTTCTGTTCCACAGACAAACAAATCATGAATTCTGACGCACAAACAGTAAAGGACAACAAACTTCCCGCTGTGACTGAATCGAGTTCGTCTGAAGAAAGTCCAATTCTTGGGAAAAGGAAAAGAAAACCAATTGGACCGTGGTGGATGAGCGGTCCTGAGAGCACAGAGGAAACCAAGGTCCCAGACAACCACCTCACACACAAGAGGTCCAAACAGCACAGCAAAGAGCCCAGCGCAGCAGAAGCTTCACCTGTAAAGAATAAGAAGGTCAAAGTTTTAAAGAAAAGAAATCAAAAACGGCCTGTAACGTCGACCAGTCAGAGCACAACTAAAGGCAAAGCAAAGAAAACCAGACAAAACAAAAACAGACCTGCAGGAGGAGACGCACCAAACAAAATGAGAGCGACGGACACGGAGCAGATTGAAGCACAGCAGCACCAGCCGGAGGAGGAGGACGTCCTGGATCAGGACCTGGATTTTGGGCAGTCTAGTCCTATGGTCTTTCAAGAGAGAGACATCAATCATAACTCAGGTAAGGTTAGGTCATTAAAAGGTCATCGGGTAAATCTGAGAGGTCGTAAAACGATTAACTGAAGAGGGGAGGAGAAAAAACAATGTTGTGCTCCATTGATTGTTTTCATTTTTTGATTTTTCTCAGTCTTTTGAACTAATAACGACATGCACATCTAAAACATGACCCCAATCACCACTGCTCCTTCTTTCTGTGTAACAATATTTAACCAAACATTGTAGAGCAAATTAGCATTAAATATAAAAGTACTGGTAAATTACAATTGTAGTTAAGCACAATATTTGATTGAAAGCTTTTAGTTACACATCACCTCTGGGTAACATCTGGGGTTTGTCCTAATCTGATGTAAAACAAAGTCCTCCTCACCTTGAAGCCTTTAAAATTTCAACTGAAATGTGTTTTCAGTTTATTTAAGGTAAATCTGATACCTGTATAGTTTCCTGAACAATCGTTAATGTTTAACTAATTAAGATGTTCTTTGTGTTGTTTTACAGGGCAGCAGGTATTTCAGAAAGTCTACCATAATGTCTCTAATGAGAAAATGTCCGACACATCAGCGTCTGTCTCTCCCAGAAGACATCAGGAGTATCTCAGGGCAGAAGTTCCAGAGAAACGGAGGAGGAAACCTCCCGGTAACTGGTGGACGACGAATAGCATGTCTGAGGAGGTGGAGAGCGTCTCCACACATCCTCAGCATCTTAAACCAAAGGAGTCCAAATCTCATAATGAGAGAAAACAACTTTCCAAACAGAAACCGAGCCGATCTCCTGGACTTGGAACTTCCAAAAAAGGCAAGATGGTGGTCGCATCCAAAACACCAGGGGGAGCTGAAGTGCCTCTGCTGAAACCGAAGCCAATGTTTGCTCCAAAAACCATCAAACGCACTCTGGCCACGTTTAAAGACATTTTCTCGTCGGCGTCGGAGAGCCCGACTGTGGTCAGCAGCAGACACACAGGCCACAATAACAGACGTGAACCTGCAGAGGTTTCTGTCATTGAGCGTGTTACATTCAGTCCGACTGATAACGACACACACAGCGTGGATGCTGGTGAATTCAGGAACCCACAGAACAGCCCCCCCACACATGACAGCAGCTGTCAGTCAGAGAACACGTAAGTAAAAGTTTAAGTAAAACATTTACGTCTTCTTGTCTTTGAATATAATGTGTTTTCATTGTTTTGACTTTTGTTGCAGGTTAAAAGACCTGAGAAGTGGACCGTCCTCTATGATTGAGATTCAAGAGTATGAGAACTTGAGTATGTTTCAAAATATTACATTTATTCAATTAAACTGTATATTTCACTCATACTTTTTAGATTCAAATACGTTTTATTTAATTTTTGCAATTTTCAGGTTAATCCAAAAAGGAATAACAATTATTAAAGTGTACAGGCAACACATACTGTACAACTCCTTACAATCCAGGATTTCCCCCATAATAGCACTGCCCTTAATGGAGCCCCCACCAAAAATACCACGAAAAGTATTGCCAATGAAATAACAAGTTGGATAATTTGAAAAGAAATTCCTGGAAAAAAAACTAAGGGAAGATATTATTATAAAGCGCTCAAAACATATTAATTTTGTCAAGTTCATAGTGAGAGATTCCACATTTGAGGATTTTGTTTAGTGTTGCCTTCTTACAGTGTGTTACACATGCACTTTGGGCTGCACGGTACAATGCTGCAAACTTGTATACTTAAGACTTTTTACTGCAGCCACAAAAACTAAACTTCATCACCAGGGTGACCAATGGGAAGCAGAGAACACCGAGTGAATATAATGTTCGTCCCAGACACTGCAGAGGGAAATGTCAGTGTGAAGTCAATATTGAATAATTAAAATGAAATTAACTAATCTGACAGTTGACATGTAGGTGTGTAATATTCCCATCAAGCACCCCGACCTTTTATGATGATTTATAACCGCAGCAGCGTTGATGATTGCACATGTCGCTCTCATTGCCACGTCTTCTTCGTTAACCTTATTGACTTGGAATAGGAATGACACAAATCTGATCATTGATTGTGGAGATGCTTAAATCCATAACTTGTTTTATATTGACTGTTTTAGCTGTGCAGCCATCAAGCGTCCGGGGTGCGCTCTCTGTGTCGGACCTCTGCGCTCCTCCTCTCAAACCGCTGGTCCTGCAGCCGAAGGACAAGGCCGACCTGACGGAGTGGTTTAAGACTCTCTGGTCTTCCACTGTCGGTGGTAAGAAAATACGAAACCCCCTCTGTTTGAATTAATTTTATACATGTGTTTGCACTGACTTTATGGACACATTAAATAAGCTGAAAAGTAATCAACTGGTGTTTGAAGGATCAGGCTGTGACAGTGGAGGGGGGATTGTGTATTGCAGAAACAAGGTCCAGGCAACGGTTTGTCTTGAACAAACTAGGCAGAGTTCCATTTGCACAGTTTTATGAAGCCGAGCAGGCTTAGGTTTACTCCCAGAACAAGTTTAAACTCTATTTGTATTATATTTAAAGTGTGTTGTATTATACGCCTTCTATATTCTGTAAGGACACGTTATCAGAGGTGTCCAGGAAGACAAAGATTGGATTTAGCCACTGGGACTGAGCAAGAATCAACCCACTTACTTTTAATTAAAAAGTCAAATGAAACTTGTAAGAGAAATCTATGGAACCAGGAAGTTGGGCAAGGACACTGATGTCCCATTGCATCAATACCGATGATGATACAACAAATTTATATCTCATTAAAAAAGTGTTTTTTCACTTGTATCTATTATATAACAGATTTGAAATAAAATCTTTAAGTCATTATAAAGAAAAGCTATAAAACATATGTAATTATTGGCTCGACATCTCTTTTGAATAATCTTAACTGTGTAATATGATCACAGATGTCGGTGAGATCTCTCCGGATCATTTTGACTGGTACTTCTATCAAGGCAGAGTTTGTGGCTTCCAGGTGGATTTGAACTGCAGCTCAATCTGTAACGGAAAGATTCTGCTGGGCTCCTACATGAAGAAACCTCTGTGGGTGGATCACAGCGCCACCACGGTCAGTTAAATCATTCTCTCAGCGTAAAATCAGGTTCCCTTTGTCGCCCCCCCCCCCCGAGTTTGAACACAAGAAAGATTTTAAAATACTTTCTGATGTTCATGTCATTTTAATTTTGTGTCTTTAAAGGTTTTTAACATATTAACAAGCTCTGTTGCTGTAATCATCGATGGCAGGAAGTCATACTTCCACCCAGGACAAGCCTTCATGGTGCAGAGCGGTAAGAAAATAATATCACATACATTCGTGTTTTATTTAATGAATTTTGGGAAATGGGAAAAAAACATTGACCATTTTGGAGTAATTTTACAGACTTAGATGTTTAATATGTATCATGTCAGGTAAATGTTTTGTCTGTTGTGTTCACACAGGACACGCCTACAGCATAAACAACCTCACCGCTCAGCCCGCAGTTCTCTACTTCACCAGGATATTAGCAGAAAGCTCGGAATGAAGTGACGTGTTCCTTTCAAATGACCAGATGCCTGAGGACGTTAAAACCAGACTGGAGCTGTGGGACGTTACTTTGTATTTAAACTTACTCACATTCTGTATTGAAAATGAAATTTAAGTTGTAAATAGAAGAAAAAAGGCTGTAATTTGTTTTTTATGTTCTTAAAGTTAGTTGTGCTCCAAGCATTTGATAAAAGACATTGAAAATGATTTGTAAATAAAATCTTAGTGCTTTTTGTTACCTTGAGTTTTATTTGGCCACTTTCGAGAATTATGCATGTCATGTTTTCAGCCTCTAGGGGTCAGTGTACAGCTGCAGTGTCATTGTTTAGATAGGGTTGAAGTCAGGATGCAAAACAAGATCTGTTTGGGTTTAATAAAAACTTTGTGTTAATGACTAAACAATCAGAACAAAATGTGATTTAAAAACATGTTTATGACAGAATATGCATCATTTCTACAACATGCGGGACAGAGAACTCCACTATTACTCTACTCAATAACAAAAAAGTCCTTGCAAGTAAAAGTCCTGGATTTCCTGCATATATTTAAATGATCAAAAGTTAATTTGTATTATTGTATCATTTAATACTGCAATTAAGTTGGTGGCACGGAGACATGAGAAAAACTGACAAACCAGAAACGGTGACGTTCCCATGGCGACTCAAACATCCTCTGGTGGCCACTGAGTCGTCATGAAACATTCACTGACCCACTTCATGAAGACTGAATTATGTTTCTGTAAGTGACCATGTTGTATTTTCTCCCTGACCACACCACTGAATACTTCATAACACACTGATACCAACATGAAACCAGAGCCCTGATGATGCAACAATAATAATGTAATATATGATGTGTGACTGAGATTATTTACTGTCTGAATGAAGGTCCTTCTACTAAAATGATCAGTCTCCTTCTGGAGGCTGTAAAATATCCATCTCTCCCTGATGGAGACACCAGAGTTAAGCTAATCAACATCCATGACTTGAATACAAAACAAAGGGATACACTGAGTCTCCTCCTCCTCCTCCGCAGAGCTCTAAAGAGCCTGTCACTTTGATAATTCATCACGTCTGGTCTTCGCTGTGCTCCAGCAGTCTGACTCGCCTCAGGGCAGGATCTCCTTCAGAGAGGAGGATGCTGCAGCGAGCACCAGGAGCGTGCACTGCCTCGGCCTCCCACCTCTTAAATTATCAAGCTCGTCTATGAGCAGATTTGTTGCTTGTGACACGTTGGTGCAGTCAAACAAACGCTCTTCATCAGATACACTCTGCTTTATGTGTTCGTTTGCAGAATAACCAGTGTTATAAAGCACAGTACCGTACACAGAGGTAGATTCATTGTGCTGTACAGGGGCCGTAAAAAAACTAATTTAGTAATAAAATCAATCAAAATAAAAAGGTGCAAGAAATATAATAAAAAATCTGTATTAAAAAGAAGTTGTAGCTGACAAAAATAATAAAAGTAAGATAGAGAGAAATGTGTAAAATAAAAACAAATGATGGATAGAATAGAATAGAAAGCCTTTATTGTCATTGTTTTATGATACAACCAAATGTATAGTTCCTGGTGTAAAGGAACACATTCATAAGAGTAAGATATAACATTCTATACCATGGTAAAATTGCTAAAGAATATCAAATTTGCATAAGATGATGGATTTAGAAGAATTATGGGAAATCTGTGAAAATGTCAATGTTAAAAAAAGTGATTAAACATTCCTGGATCCGCTCCTTGGTCCAGATCCTCGCCAAAACTGGATGGATTCTTTTATGACCAATGTCCCATCGTTCCACCAAGTTTTGTGGAAATCTATTCAGTAGTTTTTGCATAATCCTGCTCGCAAACACACAAACCGACGCTTATTTATCCTCAATGCTAATTTCACCGGTGATGTCAACGAAGCGGTGGTGTCAGGGTTAATTTGGACACGTGACTCCTTCACCTCTCTGCAGCAGGGAGCAGGAAGACATAAAGACGTAGTAAACAGTAGAGCAGCTGTGTGAGGCCGTACGTACACACAGCAGAGCTTTGAGATAAACACCAACTCCATCGTAAAAAACTTAACACCAAACATAAAGTGTAGCTGAGGCTCATGTGAATTGAGGGAGATGAAGAGTTATGGGATCACTGAGGTTATTCCAGGTCATCTTGAGGGAGAGTGTGTCGGTGATCAGCAGCGAAGGGAGAGAAATGGCCGATGTGTCCGTCTTTAGAGTGAAAGTGCAGAATCCCATCTTTGTACAAGTTTGTTTAAGTGGTGAGACGACCGCTGAATAATGTACGACTGAGCAGAACCTACACTCAGCTCCCACCACTTAGTGCGTCTGACAACTGTTATAAACTCCAGAGTCGTACACCTCGCTCGTCTTCTCCCAAGGATCAGCGCTGATGAAGTTTCCTCCGAGCTGCCACAAAGAAATTACTGATTTTAGTTTTTAATGGGCAGAGATTTCACCCGAGGAACAAAAGTTATTCCTCCTGTGGCGGAAATAAAAACTACAGTGAGATCAAACTGAGGTGTGCTAACTTTAACCTGCTCCACACTCCTCCTCTAGTGCGAAAGTCAACTTTTTGTACACAAATTTCTGACATCATCACTTTTAAACAAATTAGCATTATTTTGCAATCAGCTCTGAATAGAAGATTTAAAAAATATGTAAAAAATTTTGAGCCAAAACTACGGTGGCCCTGGGGGGGCAAATCACAATTTCAAATGGGAAAACATAACAACAAATAAAAATCACTGTACACAACATTAAACTTCTGATGAAAAATGGCGCTACCTGCTGCCAATAAGGAAGGTCGCTGATTGGACAAACAGCACGTCCGTCTTTTTAACACGGAGGACATATGCCATACGCGTTCGGTGCCGGAAAAACAACAAGGAAACCAGAGAGGATTAAAAATAGACAGCAGGTTCAGCCCTTTCCTGTTAGAGGTTAATGTTGTTGTGTTTTTGTGTTTTGTGATTTGTCCTCATTTGGACCTCAGGGCCACCGTACAATCCTGACAATACGTTTGACTTACACCTTTTCCTTTTTCCTGGTTGTTGAACAAATATTGGAAAGTTGTGTCAAGTTGTCGTTTGAACGCTCAGGAAATGGAACTCTCTGAGGAGCGTGTTAATGCACCGTATGTTTAAGTCCTTGTTGCAGGCAGTTGTTGCTGTGACTGCTGCAGACACTTCAGAGGAACTGGATTGTGCGTTTAAAAAAACCTGCACAATCCAGTTCAATCCACTACTGCTTTGTCAATGTAGAAAAAGTTCATTTGAGCCACTTCAGCTCAGCAAATGTTTATATTTCTGAATAACAAATCCAGCTCGGTGCTTTAGAATTCTGAATTAAAGCAGCAGGAAGAAACAATATGAGGGAGAAGCACGACAGCCGGTGAGCACATTCAATACTCAGAGAATATTGACGACACATTTAAACGTCCCTGAGCTTCGCATGCCATGAATTAATTTGTTCATTCAAAGGCTCTACAGGTTCTGTGTGATTAGCGCATTGAGGACGACTTCCTTCCTTTGTTCCACTTGGCTCTGGACGCCTGTTTTTGGGCTGCAGAGTAAAAAAGTAAACTCTGAGCTCTGAATCATCCTCCAGCAATCCAGGAATTCTTTCCCTTTCTATGTGAATAACACAACATCATTTTCTTTTTACGTTAAATTTACAAATTTCACACAATAGTGCAGTCGATTCAGGAGGAGAATTAAAGTCAGGAAGATGCTTTTGTGCAGTTTTGACACGAAGAAGAGTGCATCGTGACGACAAACAAAAAGAGCTCAGACCGAACTCCGCTGAACTTTAGATGGATCTCTGAACTGTTGCTGAGGATTTCACTGATGAATTATCCACAACTTTCCCTGAAGAGTTCCCTCCTGTAAACACGTGAAAGTCATTAGAATAATGATGATACGCAAAACCGCTGTGCAATGTGGAAATACACTGAAGAAACACAAACACATCATTTACAACCACAGAAAACGCCACATTCCACGTGATCGAAACTGACAGAGTGTGTCCGTGTTGCGTTGTTGTTTACGTGCTTCATGGGTTGAACTTTGTGTTTGTTTGTGATGGTTTAAGGGAACTGGACATTTTGCAGCGTCTGTGCATGAGGTCTCTGGGGTTACATGTTGCATCTGTTCAGAAGCACTTTGAACTGACTTGATATGATATCATTCTTATCAACGTCTATTTTATGTAATTATTTTACCTATATTATATTGTTATTTATGTATTTTTTTATTTTGACTGATTGACATTCAAATTTTAATTACTTTTATCATTTTGACTTATAAAGCACTTTGAAAAGTGCTATATAAGTAAAGTTGATTATAATTATGAAAATATAAATGAATGTAAATGTTGTCATATCTCTCAGTACATGTAAAGATCACTATGATACTATAATGTCTCTCTGCACCACCTTAATTTAAATGCAGTTTCACCTACGTGAATTCCATCTTTCCCACTCCTCAGCCTCCGACCTGAAGTCGATCCCGTCACGTCCACCCACCACCTCCTCGTCACCTGATCCTCTGTTCCACCGTGCCATCACACAGGAGGACGAGCTCTCAGAGGAGGAGAAGCTGGGGTTGATGTTGCACCTGAGTTTCTCTGGAGACTCGAACTAAATGAATGAGAGCAGGAAGCTTAGAGCTCGTGGTCCTGGCTGCAGTGTTGATGAGGCCTCTGGGAGATTCCTCTGAGGCTCTGATATCAGATTCCTCCAGCACCAAACACGATCCTTTGTCAACATGACGGGTTTGTTAAGAATTATTGTTCGAAAGGAAATCAATGACCAAGCATTACATATTTGATTCTCCTTGTTGTAGGGGGTGGATTCTGGGGTAACTCATTTTTCATTCATCACGCTAAGTGCTATCTATTGAGCTGAAAGATTGTGAAGTCGCTCAACTAAATTGAACAAGTGGAAGATTCCAAATTGCTTTTTATTTGGGTCTGCAACAAACGCGCATCAAATGCGCATCAGATAAGTCTGATGTTTTTTTAATAACCTTCTTTGTGGAGGTGCAGCCAATCTGGAACATGGCGAGTGGCGCACATGAAGGGATATTTGAGTTCAGCAGGGCGGCAGCTGTTGGGAAGTTAAGAGCATAAAACATTTATTTACAAAACGTAGGAGATAATTGTGGCAATCCACAGAGAGAGTGACAAACCAAGACCAACAAGAAGAATTCAGGCAGGAGCATTTTCTCTGCGCCAGTAAATACGTACTTTGTCGCAGGATTATGACAACAACAACAACAACAACAAAAATTTCACTTAACTGACAGCTCTATAAAATGGTGAGCTCTCCATATGGTGGCCTATACAGTGATTAGAGGAGGAGCAGAGGCGCAGTAGGGGGTAATAAAAAAGACGACTTTTCAGGCATCACACTACAGATTTTTCTTCTGTTGCTAATCTGCATCAACTAAATCTCAATGCAAGTAAATGAAAATGCTGCATGTTCACGTCGGTTTCACTCGAGCGTGAGCGTCCTTCCACTATGATCCATGTCGATATAGGATGTGACACACAGCTTGACAGCTTGTTTTCCCCTGCTGTCTCGGATAATTGAAAATGAATTGCAGATTTTCAAAAGCTCACCACCTGCAGTGACTGATTTATATTCTTCTGTATTCCCACTGTCCATATAACCTTCCTTTTTGATGAAGCTTATAGTTAGAGCTGGTTCAGTCTGTCTCAGATGCTGCTGTGGGCCTGGATTGTCAGAGGATACATGACACATGGAGCTTCTCTTGCTTCACTACTTTAATACTTTTTACACACTTTTCCAATATGCTACAAATTGTTTCTTCTAATTAACGTTTTAAATAATGTAATTTTGCTTTTTAGTTGAAACTAGAATGAAGGTTTAGTCACAGAGACGGTGAAGAATCAGATCAACTGGTGTTTTCCGCTGCAGTGGATCTCAACCGTGTGCTGCTGAGACTCCATGGGATTTCAAGTCCAACAAAAAGAATCACCTGATCAGGTGTAAGGGTGGAGAAGAAGTGCGGTGTGAGTGTGGAGAGGCTGACAGCTCCGGTGGCATGTAGCCTTGACATCTCAGGGTCAGCTCAGCCTCAGAGCAAAGCCCGCATGTCCTCACCTGCTCATTTACAAACGCTGCTGCTGCTCTCTGCTCCCGCGTGATGCAGAAATACCCCCAAAAAGATTTCTCCTTTTTCTCTGTTGACTTTTGAATTGGAACAGGGGAGGAGAAGAAAAAAGAAGCTGAAGATATATGTTTTACGTTGATTGGGATCAGTTATTGCCTTCGCCCACAAAACTTGGTGACAGGTAGCGATATAAGTCAGGAATCAACACATAAATGTAGCTATTAGATTACATTGCTCAAATACAAGTTATATAGATCTTTGGGATTATTTCAGTTTAGGAAGGCATCAGTCGTATCAGGGTTTTATTGCAGGTGCAGCTTTCATCAATAAAAACCTTAAAACCGCTCAAACTAAATGGGAAAAACGTGGAAGTAGGATTTGAGCCTCACAGACATATCAGTTGCAGTAACATTTCTGTGGAGTTCCCTCTGTAGAGTGACAGTGTTACTGCACAGTGATTTAGTGAATAATCATGGGAGTAGTGTGCATGATCTCCCATGTGCAGTGGGGCTCCTCCTCCTCCTCCTGCATCCCCACTATTAAACCTCCACTGCTACAGACCTGGATACAGCTTCTGTAAATCCACCGCGGGGGGGAGGAATAGATATGAGCCGGTTCAGCGATTGACTTCCTCCGATACTTTAAATCATAGATTGGGGAATACAATCTTTTAAAAGCTATGTTCAATATGAACGGACCATACATTTTTATTGAGAAATCTTAACAACGGCACCTGAAGCTGTTCTGTGTCTGAGCCCAAAGAAGTCTGAAGACAGAAAACTTCCTGCCACATTTCAATCACCAGTTCATTTTCAATCTCCGCCTCGTCCAAGGTCGGACACAAGTAAGTTTGATTTACTTTCAAGGCAAGTTCAGATTAAACCGAAGCTCAAACCTCCGAAGACGAACACACACCACTCAGTTTACTCAGTGATGAAAAATTATTTTATATTTTTCTCATCGTCAACAAACCTGATGAAAAGACCACGTTCGAAAACAGTTAAGCGAGTGCACTTTTCTACCTGAATGGACAAAAGACTTCATAGTTTGTCTCTCATTCATGAACACGCTGATAACAGTGCAGCTTGTGTAACCAGCAGGAGAGACATGGCATTGGGTCTTGCTCAAGGACACTTCAACACATGGACAAAAAGAGCTGGGGATTGAACAACCAAAACTGTGTGGACAGAGCGCTCTGCCTCCCGAGCCACAGCTGCCTCGACCAACGAAATTACTTTAATAACAAGTCTGATATAGCTTGGTTCTCTTCGCCACAGTCCTCCGTTGTTGTCTGAAACCTATTTAAGGGGAAGAACAGAAGAACAGAAGAATAACTTGAGCCATTTATTGGTGAAAAAAATCACTTTTAGTGGACATTTTGTGAACTGTCGCAGTTGCCCCATAGGATTACATCATAGCAGCATACGCCCTGTAGCAGCTAGCCAATCAAATCACGTTTATGCAAATACAGATCCTGTCTGACGTCAAAATGAGTATGGAGGGAGGAAGCAGCTCCTGTGGATTTTATTGACCACTTCTCCTGAGCATCGCATTGGCAGCTAGCATGGCATGTTGATGTTGCTATGACGATTGCGCCGGCATTTATCGGGCACACCCACTGTCAAGCTGTTAAGGCAATGCAATCACCTGAATCCTGTGTAACCATACTATAGTTGAGATGGAATGATTAAAGTGTGGACATGCGACCCCAGCCCGTTTGGTCCCAACTCGTCGGGCCTTAAGATGTTATTGGGGTTCAGGTTTGGTTCGATCATGTTGGCTGGACCATCTACTTGATTTTTTACATTCCAAGTGCCTATGATTTGGGAAAACATCAGGCTCGGATTGGTTTGGGTAGAAATCTGTGTCCCAAGCCTCTCTCCAGTGCTGATACTGTAGCACTACTGCTTCCTGTCATTTTAACATTTTTTAGATGAATGTCTTGGGGCCACACACAGAGCAGGAAAGTTGGAGAGAGAGTCTTGAAAGATGCGCTGACACATTATTGATTCCCCCCCCCCCCCCCCCCCCCCCCCCCCTTGTTGACAGCAAGAAGAGAAAAATGAAACTCTAACCTTTCATCAGATTTGTCAAACGTCTTTTGAAGTATTTCTTCTGAGCTTCATCACCTGTGTTCCCGGTGAGATTGATCACAGTGGGTAACCGAGGCAGCACTGTCACGATCAGGTTTATTTCTGGTCACAATCAACGTTGGGCAGCTGGCGCCCCACGGAGGCCTGTTGCGTCAGCAGTCTTGTAAGAGGCCATTAAAGCAGGACTGCCCTCCCTCTGTCACATTCGTAAAGCCACCAATTAGTGTAAAAGCCCAGTGAAGCTTCCCTCTTTCACCTTGTGAATGTGACATTTCACCGCCGATATAATGGTGTTGAAAAGCAGCCAGTGGCTTCTGAAATCCATCAGAGGCCAGATGGACCAAATGAATCTACAGCAGATAATGACTCAGCCCTCTCAGGTACTCTCTGCGTATGAATTCAATAGCTCATGATAACAAACCCTAAAATTTTAAAAGGTTTGGGCAGTAAAAGAAGGAAACACTCCCTCCTCTGCCATTAATGAAGGAGACTTAAAGTTTGACAGAAACAGAGATAAATTTAAAAGGAGTAACAACTTTGGATTTGCACAGTTTGTTCTCCATCATCAATCTACAGTGTTTTTGTGCATTATGTGGTGTTCTCCTCAGCCTCGCTTGTCTTTGTGTTTTCCAGGTAGTGATTTCCTTTAGTCCCCAAAGGTTCTTTTTGACACCCACCAATGAGGATGTCAACGTGTTGCCTTCAGCTCTGTGTTACAGTTTTTATCTCAGGGGGTTAAGGTGAGATTTTCCACTTCAGAGTCACAGTTTTCACTCACAAACGCCCCACGTCTTCTGGCTGTGTCGCACTAAGCTGTGTTGATTCTACCGTCACAATGAGATATTGATTTTTTCTTGTGCCCCCTGATTCACTGACAACAATACCCGACCTAAACCGCTTGTTATTTTACAGAGCTGCGATAATTTCTGCTTTTAAAGTCGATCTGTGGTTGTGATGGAAACATTTTGATTTGATCTTGTCCATGTTTGGTCAGTTAGTTAAGGGAATAAGAAATATGAGCATCAAACCAGAAAAATACGATGAAGTACTGAAATGAATATAACAAGAATTCCATTGTAAATTTGAAATATTACAAGAATAAAGTTGCAATATTTGACTAATAAAGTTGTAATTTTAAGCCATGTGGATGGTGGGGAATATCAGAATATATTGTAATCTAATTTTCATCACATTACAACTTTCTTTTCAATTGCGAATTATTCTCTCAATATTAGGACTTTATTCTTGTAACATTATGACTTTACTCTCAACCATGACTTTATTTTTGTCATGACTCTGGACTCAAGAGCTGGACTTTAACTCTCATAGTCCTGAAGAGTATTTTGGTTTTATTATTGTTTACGGTCTTTTCCTGTTTCTCCTTGTGTTTAGCAAGTTTTGCAATTGTGTTCTCCCTGAGTTCTGTGTTTCCTGTTTTATTTTGTAGTTTTGGTTCCTTGTGTATTTCCAACTTGACTTCCTGTCTTTGTCTTGTTTCCCGCCCTTGTGATGGTCTGCACCTGTTCCTCATGTATTTTACCTGTGTCCAATCCCACCCCCCCTCCCTTTGTCTTTGTCAGTTTGTCATCTAACATGGTTTTCTTCTGTTGTTCCCTTCACCATCATCCCTCGCCTGTGAGTTTCTTCTTGCTGCCAGTGTTTGGTTTTTTTACCCGAGAGTTTTTCTGTTTTGGGATTTTGCTTTTCCTTTTTGTAAAAACTTTTCCTTCATTAAAGGAAACTCTATGTTACCAATTCTTGCTCCTGATTTTTCTGGGTCCACCTGCTCCGTAAATTTTCCATTTTATAACATTACCCTCTGAATCTCATGTGTTTATTTGTCTTTACTACGACCCTAATTCTCCATCATACAAAAGAGCATTGTGTCTATTGTTGCTTTTTTAAGCATTTCAATGAACCAAAATATGGATTTTCTTGAAATTGGCCTCTATAGCTTTTGTTCTGGTCTCTTGTGCTGCTTGTTGTGGACAATTCCAGATAATTTGGCGACAAATTGGATTCTCTCTGCTGTGTGAACTGACCACAACAAGACTGATCAACAGCAGCAGGATTAATTCTACAATTTTTTGTCAGTATTCCTCTCACACCATCACCTTGTCGGTCTAACAACCACCTTAAAGGCATTTGTGTGTTTCTACTGCTTCTCAGGGTTATTCAATTGTCAACCATATGTGCAGCTCCTTAACTGAGCGCTGTGTGTGACGACTGTGCTGTTTGTAAACGGTAAATGAACCTCTTAGCAGTAATTGTATGGGAGGTGTCTCCAATGTGGGGGAGTAACATAGGTTACTTATTGTGAGTGTGCGCCAAGAAGCACAGCTCAAGGTAAATGCACCAAACTGTCGTTTGTTGTGTTACAGGAAATCAATGCTGTGGCTGAAGCTGCCAGCTGATGTTTGGCACCTAAGTCAATTGTCGCTGCAATAACAACCTGAGGGAGCATTATTTTTTTGTTTTTTTCTTCCTGGTCTTGAGGGCAGTGCACAAACTCCTGTGGGGACATCCTTACTATGAATCTGTATAGACTGTCCACAACATGTCTCAACACAAATGTGTCTTCACCCAAAAACACAACTTTTTCTGTCTTGTAGGAGGTTAACTTGACATTTTCTAACGTGAATCTTTGGAACACAAACCGTCCACTGTAGTATGAACAGCAGCACACCTGTTTGAGGTCAAGTGGAAACCATGAACGAGTCAGTAGTTGTTGCAGAGCAACATTCAATTTGGTCTCAACAGAATCCTGTGGGAAATATAGGATGATCCAGCTGCTAATTACTCAACTCTCTTCATTGGCTGGTTGCTAAAATAAGACGGTTAACTTCTTCATGCATTCAGGGAAAACTGTAGAGACTGGATTTAAATGTAGATTTATTGTAGACACATTTCTAACCAGCATGCATCACGTTAAATCAGTGAGGTGCAGAGTGACGTGAAGTCAAAAGAACCCATGGCTTCCCAAGGTAGCTACCACCGCTACAGCAACAGTCAATATTTGGGGGCGTGGCTTGTTGGAAAGCCTGGTGCTATGATGTCAGACCAGCTGCTTAGTTCTCTTTGGTGTGTGTGTTCTCTTTGGTGTGTGATGTCTTTGGTGTGTGTTGTCTTTGGTGTGTGTTGTCTTTGGTGTGTGTGCTCTATTTGGTGTGTGATGTCTTTGCTGTGTGTTGTCTTTGGTGTGTGTGCTCTCTTTGGTGTGTGATGTCTTTGGTGTGTGTTGTCTTTGGTGTGTGTTGTCTTTGGTGTGTGCTATAATCTCATCTCTGATATCTCCTTTGTCCTTTGTCTTTGTTGATCTCTGTTCTGTACTTGGTGAACAGAGAGAGCACTTCCGAGAGCACTTCCGAGAGAGAGCACTTCTGATACAGGATTGAAAAACAATATCAGTATTGAAAAAAAATTCCAGAAACATGAAGATGGACCTCGACAGCATTCTGCCCATTGTGACGTCCTTTTTCAAAGGCATGACATCTAAACAATGGAATCTTTTGAAAGCAGGCAAACCTGATGTGGCCACAATGACCATACTAGGAGAGAAACTGCTGGAAATTGTCATTTTGATGACACAATCCATCATGGAGGGTCTTGAGAGCACAGCTGTGCCTGTGTCTGAGAAGAGTGTGATTTGCTCTTTGGGCAACACACTTCCTCAGGTTTTTGCTCAGGCTCTTGACGTTTCAGATGAGGTCAATCTTGTCAGTTCAGAGCACTTGACAAAGTTGACTGCTAAAGAGATTGCAGAGTGTGTCAACTCTGTCCTTTCCATGGGGGTGGACAGTGTGAAGGCAACTATTCCTCGTGTCACATCCCCAAAAAGACTACAAGCTATGATTCAACAGGCCGGCAAAATGATCAAAGGACTCATGAGGAATCTGAAACGTATGTGTCCACCTTGTAAGAGCAGAAAGAAGGTCTACCAACAACTGGTCAATGACAGTCAGTCATCATCCTCATCCCAGAAGACAATCTCAGAAGACAGAGAAAGTCTTCGGACTGCAACATCCAATACTGTCCGGGAGATCATTAAGGAGGAGGTCTCTCAATACACAGATTCTAGTTACGATGAAATATCCGACGATGATTATGATCTGTTGGAATCTGGCTCCACTCTGGAGATCAAGAATGTTGCAGATGACGTTGCTGAGGTGATTGTGGATGAAATCATGTTTCAAGACAAAGATGATCGAGAAACAGCCCAGAGCACACCCTCTCTGAAGAAAGTGTCTCAAAGGATTAAGACAATCGCTGCAAAGCAGTTTGCCCTAGCGTCCATTGGTCGTATTGTGGGCAGACTGAATAACAAGTACTTTGACAGCCCTTACAACCCAGCCTTTGACAAGGTTTTGGGTAGGCAGTCAATGCAATCTGTCATGGCTGATGTTGACGATCTGCTTCGAACAGCAGTTGGTGAGATACAGCAGGGGCAGAATGGATCTCAATGGATGGATGATATTTTCAACGGTGAAACCCTCGAGTTCACCAACAAGCTGAACAATATCCTCGACAACCACATGGATAGGATGAGGTATAAAATGACCTCACAACAAAAAGCCTCACGACCACAGCGCATAAGCATAATGGTTTGTCCGCCACGTGCCATCATATCAGCTGACATCCTTACCATTGTGTGGTGTTTCCTTGGAGTAATGAGGTGGTGGCTTCACACACAGTCAGAAACTCTCACTTCCAGGGTGATAACACATACTGTAGAAAAAGCTGTGTCAGAGGGCCCGATCGGTGGGGACAGTCAGCCTTCGGCATCAAGTAAAGGGTCTGGCTCAGAAATCAAGGTGACCACTCCTGAATTCAATGAAGAATACAGAGAAGAGCAGGAAATAACAGTGGAAAGAAAAAAGTTATTCATCCGGATAATTCTTGAGAAGATGATTTCAAGGATCTTTGCTAAAGCAAAGGTGTTGAAGGCTCTCAGATCCCCAAACACCATCATCGAGCGTCTACTCAAAATCATATGGGTCGAAATCCAGGATGAAGATTTTGAGATCACCCCGAAAATGATGAAGCACCTTGACAAAGCCCTTTTCAAAAAAACTTGCAAAAAGTGGCACGGTGTTGTAAGTGTGCTGATTGAATTGGAAATTGAAGACCCAACACTGGACAAATATATCGTCTCTTTTTTCAAAGATCAGCTTGTGTCGCATCAAAAGAAATCCAGCCCCATCAGCAGATTTTTCTCCTCATTGTGCTGCTTCAAACCGGTCAAGGCAGATGGACCACATTGACTTTTTTTCTGTCCACAGTCGCCAAAGTGCCACCATAAAGATCCAGCGCCATCAGCGGGTTCTTCTCCTGACTGTGCAACGCCTTCTCCAAACCCTTTTAATCAAGAATATTGTTACCAGATTACCAGAATAAAAGTGTGTAACTTGGATAAGTTTTCGTGAATGTGAAGTAAAACCCTCCAGCTTGTCTTACTGTGAACATGCGTGGTTTTGACAGATGTTATAATGATGTTCTGGTGTTTACTGCGGCCGTCACAGTTACAGTTTAACAAATTTAAAGATGAACGACATGACCTGGCTGCAGTACATCATAAATCCTGCATCCTCCTTGTTGAATAAAGTTTCACAACGATAGTTTCCGTCATTTTATGTACTTATATAAATGAGGTGACACATCTGGATTGACAGCTTGTGATTGGTCGAGCATGTTTATCGACCGTACTGTTAGATTTCGCTGGACCCGAAAGCAGACACAGAGAGGGATTGGTTGTGAATGAAAAGAGTCTTTAAATGAAGAGCTGGGGCAGGCAGAGAATGAGCAGACGATCCTGTGAGCTGGAAAAAAGGCAGGCGGGGTGGGCTCTGGCGATCCTGATGAGAAAAACACCATTAGACGTTTCACAAGAAGCATACAAAATAAGATTCCTCTCGAAGACGTCAGCGTGGCTGAGAGTGTGAGAGACTGAACAATCTGGCAATGAGTGGAGAGAAGACCGGGGTTCTTGAGACTGCGCCAAAGAACAACACACATTAGAGGGACAGAGGAAAAATGGGGGGGAGCATAGAGAACAGGGAAAACACAAGAGTAACGGCCTGAGCCCTGACAGGTACCTCGTTACCGCACAAACTGTGGCTCCAAACAATGTCAGCAGAACAAGATGGCATCGTTAAACTCTGGGATACTTTGGTTTAATTTCTGGATAGTCAGCGGGAGAAGTGGAGACCTGTTGTCCAGAAGTGGAGACCTCTTGTGACATTGGCACAAAAGCTTTAGTTATGCAGATGTTGAGATACTTCACTGACTATAAGTGAAAACTTTGAGCTATTGGTTATACTGTATGTATGAAAAGTCACTGTATCACCAAAGTCATTAGATTCATCCTCTGGGCACCATGAATGACTGTACAACATTTCACGGCAACCACTCAAACCTTTTGTGAGATCTTGATGAACATATGCCAAATACAGTGATCAGCCTGGAGCCAGTTTAATCAACCTGCGGGTGGTCAGAGCTTATGGTCAGGATGTCTCCTGTATTCTGAGCACAACCAGCTGCATGGAGGAAGACTCGAGAGGAGGGATTATGTGTTCTGTCTGGAAATGCAGTGGCAACCCCCCCTCAGAGACAAGAAGATGGGGCTTTACCTGCTGTCGACTTGACCTTGGACCAGATAATCATCTGCAATGGGTTTACATATAGAACGTTCGACGAACTGATATGGTGGAGCTGCTAAAATTAACATCTCAGCCTTTACAACCCTGACACATCGGGTCAGGATTGAAAATAAATGAAACCTACTTTATTCGCTCAGTTTTTCATTCATAACTGATAAAACATACACGTTCATGCTTAGCGTCAAAGATTTGAAAGGCATCACTAACCATTTGTTTGAGTGGCAGTAAGTGGCATATTTCGAAAATTGACGTTTCAAAACCTTGGGTCGTTCAATTACATTTGAAGGCCATAACCATTTTACACCCCAGAAACATAATGATTACACTGGGCCGAAAGGTGGGGTCTCGGTGTGAAATAGCATTCTGCCGAGCTAATGTCCCCCGGTGGGAGGTGTGAGTGAGGAGTCGCTCTCTGTCACAGACGGACAAATGTATTTCTCTGCAGCAGCAAGCTCAGTGACACTGATCCACACAAAGCAGCCGGAGGCTCTGGTGGGTTTTTGGTGGAGGACGACGCAGTGACTCTGACTTTGGTTCGGTCACATCACTCCCTCTGTGTAGGGAGGTTTTTCAGTCCCTGTCATCAGTGCGTTCAAAAACACCTTACACTGATTGCAGCTCCATCTCATGTCTGCCTATTGGGCCATTTACCACTGATGTCAGCCATTCCTCAGGTCCCATAATCTCCAGTTCAGCATCAGGGGTCTGATTACTATTATGATTCCATGATTGCCAAGTCTTTATACTGAGAGTTTGTTTAACAGGTGAAAAGAGGCTCCACTGCTTGTCCTTGAAGAGACACTGCAGATTCAGATAGCTAAAAAGTCACCACTGATTGTGTTTGTCTGTTTTGTCACAGATGAGTCACATCCTCACAAAAGGATTTTTAAGAATTTAGATCAGCTACGTCAAATGACAGCATGATAACAGTGTAAAACCCAAACCCGCAGCTCCTCCTCACTTCATACAGAGATGCATCTCAATGTTTAGTTGTATCTTTACTGTTTAGTGCTCTCTCATCCCTCTGAGCTGCAGCTGCAGCATGATATTAAGGTCGGAACAGTTCTAAAAACGCACTGTACACAACCTGCTACAAACGGCACATAGATATAGTTAGACCTACTACTGTTGGAGCGTTTAGAAGCTGAAAAGCCAGATTTGGTAGAGACCAAAAACTGAGCTAAAAGAGAGTTAATACGATTTACATTGACTAAGCAGACATAGACACAACTCTGATGTTGCTGCATAATGATGAATGTATCAATATGCAACTGTTTTACCAGCCTGCAATAAAAGCAGCCCTATCATTGGGTGAAATTAAAAGGCTTGCATTCAAAATCTGAACGTAACTAAGTGTGTCAGTATCATCAGCAATATTTACTTAAATATAAAGTAAAAGCACCAATTATGAACTATTATTGAGGCAAACTGGAATTCCACTGTTATTTATAACCCTACCATAGTGTATTATTACTAATGCATAATCAAATATAGGGACACTTTTTACAAATGAATAGTTAAATTCCAAGCACTAAAACACAATATTTCTTAATACATTCATATTTTGTTTTGATTTTGCAAGTCTTATTTTGGACATATTTATGTGACAAAAAGCAAATAATAAAGTAAGCTTTAATTAACTATTGTAACTTGATTACAATAGTGAGTGTATAGTGATATCACAATATATATTGTGTATAAACACTATTCTCCATTTAATTTACAGTATGATACTGCATCCTTTTTCACCTGCTTATAAGAGCATTTGTTTTTTTTAAAGCTGTCAGACAAACAAGGAGACGTTTCATCTCACTTGTGAATGTAATGGAGTAGAAAATTAACTCTGCACCTTAGAAAGATTTTGTGCATATTTAAACCACTGCACCTCAGAATTACACTTAAGTGCAGTGATCAAGCAAATTGCCCCTGTCTTTGTGTTAAAGTAGCAGAGGCCGAGCACAAAGGCAGAGAGAAGTGCATGTGGAGCCAGACATGCGTAAGCATGCATCTATAGAGTATAAAAGATGACATCTGAGTGGCCTCTCCGCAGCTGGCATGTCTGCCCTTCTATACCTCGCCGCAAAGAAAATCAAGTTGGCTGTCAACGTGATTGCTGTAACTCCATTATGATGCATCGTGTACATCATGTCTCCCATCTTGCCTGCTGCTTGTAGAAATGTTTACCGCATCACCGCTGCACAGCACGGCTGCCGGGCCATAGTGCAAGCCCACCCTTTTAAGACACGGGGAGCCTTTAAGCTAGGAGAGCTTATCCTAAGCTGCCAGACCACACTGGAAGTAGAGGTTTGGCACTCATTACATAAACACATGCCTCTGACACACAAAAAGCCTCCGATAGTAAATACTTCCAACCAATCAGCTGCTGCACTTAGACTCGGGGCCAACAGCCTCTAACCATGTGTATGGAAATATCTCTTGTAAGACAAACATAAGCTGAGATATTAAATCCACAGTGCAGCAGGGAGAACAGAGTTTATGTCATGTGTTTGTCTTCCAGAAATTGAGTGTCACCTGAGGGGGAAGCCGTGGCCACTGGAGCAAAATTAAACCAAACACCAGAATTGCCTCCCCTGCAAAAATAAACAGCTTTAACTGCGTGAGACTGCAGGAAGAGGTTCACGAGGTTTGATCGGTGATTGCAGGAGCTTAGATTATACTCGAAGGATTCAACAATTTGCCAAAAACTGTATTTCTCAAAACTTTGGATTCACAAGAAGAAAAGTACCACAAGCTGCCACATGATTCTTTCTCCTCTGCCTTTTTCTTGCCTTCAGTAAGGTTTTAGGTTCCCAGCCTGAAAAAAAAAGAGCTTGAGATCCGAATTGGACAAAGATGATGGAGAAGTGATCGACAGCAAAAGTGATCTCTGGGTGACGGGGCATCAGAAAAGATGCATCTTATGGGGAAATCCAAAGTTCTGCTGTTCGCTTCAAACTGTATTGATTCGAGTTTCGACTCTAGAGGTGCTGCTGCTGCTGTCGCTGCCCTCCTCCGTGTTCCTGAAAAACTCGTGAAGAATTTCTGGATGCAGGCGTCTTTTTTTCCTGTGGTACAATTCATTCCATTCATTTTTTCTAAATTCAATTTAAAATTCACGATTGACTATTATGCACTTGATCTGAATAGCACCATTATTTCCTTTTGTGCGCGGATCCCAAAGAGGGTTCTCTAATGTAAAATATATCTGTGAAGACACAAAGAAAGCAGGTGTAGAAACTCGCATCCAATTTCCTGTTACTCAGTTCACTTTGACCAGGCTCAGCTGGCTAACGTCCTGCCTGCATACCACGTGTGTGAAAACAATGACATGCACTCCACTGATGCTCTCACCTTCACCTTGTGTGAAGGCTTTTAAAAAGGGAAAAGAGAAAGAGATGTTGCTTGGTGCTCTGATGAATGACAGCCACAGTGATGGGAGGATTACTGGAAAAATATTGCGTGGTGATAATAGCCGGGGTTATAATGATGGCACTTGTATTGAAAATCCATTTTCATTCTGTTAATTGTCCTGTGTCGTTGTTTAACACACAAACAAATGAGATGTGGATCCAATTTGAGGGCAAAACCCCAAACTCATGTTTATATAACGTTTAGTTTATAATATCATGCTGATACACCTACAAATTACTTTCATACATTAGCATGGTCGACGCACTGGGAGAGTACGAAGGAAATATAATAATATCTGAATGTCACTGATGATTATCAGAACTGAAAGAGATGGAATCAGGATTAGAATGAAGGATTTACATAAATCCCACAGATTCTAACTTTATACACAACTCTCTTGTATTTAACCTTCATAAAAAATGGAACAACATTATAAATGGTTAAATGTCATCAACTTAAAGGGGTCATTATAAAGAACAGTTAGAGTTTAAAGCATTAAAAGTTTCTTTCAGCTCAAAGAAACATTTTCCTTGATGAAATTAAAAGTGACTCTTATGGGATCATGCTAAAAGCTGAACTGCTGTCGAGCAGTATTTACAAACCTCTTAATTATCCCGAGTTGAGCGGAGGTGAGCAAAGGCATCTGATTTCACTTACACTCCGACCACGTACATCTGTGTACGTGATCAGAATGTATTTTTATGTTACGTCCTTTTTGGGGGCACTTGAGGATGCAGCAGCGTTTACACAACAGAAGATATGTGAGATCACCTCGGAAAGTGTTTTGATTGGTCAGATCACCTAAGCTGTCAAAGCTAATCAGAAAATAAGTTGACAGTTCCTCCGGGATGTAAGTTAGCTGCTTGTTAGATTATGTCTTGTTTTTCTATTCCCAAACAGTTAAAGTCATAGCCTGTATTTAAAGATGGACGACATGACTTCTCCCGAATGTTTATATTTTATGTAAGCCAGCTAGCCATCGTTAGCAAAGAACAATTCATAACAACGCATTACTCAGCATTTCATGCATCACCATGGTAAAACGTCCACAGACAGTAATTGGACAGTACTATATGTATGACACATTTAATGACTACAGCTCTCACTACTGTTGATATACCGAGGGGGCATCTTGGATTTCGAAGGTGGGGGGGTGATGAGGTTCCTCCGATCTTCCGAGTCGAAATTCCGACTTGAGGGAGTTTCAGTTGCAACTTCCGACTCTGGGGACACAAAGTCCAAGCTCCGAGGTTTAATAGAAAGCAGCAAAAGTCCTGGACATGGATGTCTAAGTACCCGTCAAATAACATTTTCTCAAACATTGATAAAAATAGATAAATATGTTAACAGATATGGTTCAGATTGTTCTGAAGACACAGATGGTTTAAGTGCATGTTTAAATTAGGTTTGTAATCCTCTCCTTCCTCAGAGACCAGAGGAACAGTTTATCTTACTTGTTAATGATACACTTTCATGTATTATCAGCTATTGTCTCGTCGGTGTAGACACATCTTAACACAGGCAGGTTAATTCAGTAGCAGGAGTCTCTTGACCTCACTTAGATAGAAATCCTTTGTGAAGGTCTTCTAGTTTTCCAATGTCTGCTGGTCTAATGCATCCCCCTCCTGAATGTAAAGGTCAAATCGGTTTCTTATGCAACTAAACTATTGATCTTCTTTCTTGTATTGACTTATTAAATCGTCACGGTCAAAGTGCTGCTATTTGTTATTCATCTAGAAGCACAAAGCTAGATCTGGTCATGCTATCAAATAGACGTTTGAATTTCAAAAGTGGACTGTTGTGCACTTTGTACATTAATCAGCTTTTATTGCTTGAATTATCACATGACTCTCTAGCGTGCTTTGACCCTAACGATCTTCTCATAGTACAGTCTATATTGGAGCTGTCACAGGCTGCTGCACATGTATGGTAATAGAAAGTATTATGGCAAAATGGAAGACAGCACAATAACATTCATGCTCAAATTAAACTTCGACCATGAAGTGTGACCACAGCAGCAACAACACGTGACGACACAAAGAAAAATAATATGGCTCAAATGAATCAAGTCTGTGTCCATTGTTTGGTTTGGTGATTTTGTTGTGTTACGCCGCTTTGTGCAAAGCGTATTAATCATCAGTATTGATGGGTGGGCTGGTGCAGAGAAATGCCTCGGAGGGTGAACCAGGGCCTGTCACAGAGACTGAGGATGAAGCTGCGCTGTGAGGTCCAGTCAGCTGTGACAGCACTGCGGTGTTGGCGCTGAGGACGGAGAGGTTTGTGGAGGCACTACAGGCGGCGAGATCGATCATTTTGTTTCCCTCCCTTTTACCCTTTTACCCAGAAGCCACGTTGTTGTCCACTGCCACCACCATTGTCTACTTTTCTAAAAAGTCTGTTTTCTGGCTTCCTCATCTTGAACTCACAATTTCAACACAATTCAACTGAGCTATTTAGGTAATAAAGTCTAACGTTTATTTTATCGGGGAAAGCAAGAAGCTGTTGAATGGATTCTTCTTTTATTCTATTATTTCCTCATATTGCACAAATAACAATGGTTTAAAAGAATAAAAAACTCCATGCAACCTACAACAGACGTCCTTCCTCCTCCCTGCCTCTGCTGTCGTTTTTAATCCAACCTCACCACCGTCACAACTTCAACAACTTTCAATGATTATGTTTTAAAGGGGTGTGGGACTTTCTGTAAGACCATGGCTGATATGTTTCCGGTTCAAGTAACATGCCTTCGAGGCTGTAATTATTTTCCAGGTGCATGACCCCATGTTGCATCAAATTATCGTAAGTGATAATGAAAGCTCAGGGTGGGACTGACACTCATTAACCCGGTGGGACCTTTATTATTATTTAATTTGACAGAAATCAGCATTTAGTTAAAGGCACCTTGTAGATATTCTGGCCCCTGGAACCACTACTGAGCAAAGTCTTTTATGTGTTGGTCCATGATTTGTTTGTATTGTGCAAGCACGTGGCAGCTTGGCACGTCTGGGACGTTTTGCAGTGTTGCTCCTTTGGGGTTGGAGAAGTGGATCCAGGGGATGGGGTGTTTCCATGTGTGTTTGTTGATTTGGCGTTTAAGTCTACTCCGAAGCTAACAGATTGTTTTCAGTTTGCGTTGTAAGTAATGTTGTAAGAATAAATACTTCTTGTCAAGCTAGATAAACTGGATGAATGGATAGATTTATTCCTGTATTATTTATTATTATATATCTAAGGAATTAGTAGGTATGACAATAGAAAAAGTACGATTAAATGAAGCTAGCTGGCAGAAGTGCAGAGATCAGAATAATGAAGAGAGGGATTACCTCTATCATTATTGGGTCAAATCAGGTTTAATCCGTTCAGTCTCTTCATATCTGATGTGCTGTCACTGACATCACAAAAGAGGAGTCACCGCTTACAAGGCAATTAATCAGAGGTCTTCTTCTTTACTTGCACCATCTTAGACCACATCAGTCTCACCTCCAGCAGCAGCAGCAGCCTGACCGTCCTGGACTGAGGCTCTGGAGTTGTGAATGGACGGGGGGCGGGTTCACACTCGCAGCTCTCCTCCTGCTGCCTCTGGAGGAGCGCACAGAGAAAAGAGCAGTCAGACATGGAGCAGCAGCAGCTCTGAACAAACACACACACACTCACACACATCCTCGCTTTCTTCACACACACATTTACTCACTTGATCTGAATTAACAGAGGAGCGCTGGCAGCATCGAGGAGTTTTGAATAAGAAAGTAAAAAGAGGATGGATGCTTCACTGCTGCTTTTCCTGCTGCTGTTGTACGGATATCTGCCAAAAGTAAGTCTTTAAAAAATCTCAAATATTCACTGTTATCACACAATATAAAATAAATAATATTGTTTTTATCTCATAAAAGGTTTTTATTTATATAGTTAATGGACAGTTCATGAAGGAAAATTGCATGAAATTGAGTTAAAATCTTTTTATATAGTTTCATAGTTCTATTTACACAGGATTAAAAGGTGATCTACTGTATCATCTGTTTTTAGTGAACATTTTAGACACTATGTAAAAACAATGTATTTCCCACTGTCATTTTTCAATTTTCTGGACATTTAACCCATTTTACTGGTCTTTGATTTTACTCTGTTCAAAGATGTTTATAGTAAGTCTCACTGTGAGAGAAACATATTTCATCTTTCTGTCTGTACATGAGTCAGTAACTGAAGGTGAAGCGTCTTGTATAACACAACCAGTCTGCCCTTAACACTAAAACTCTTTATTTCATTCAATTATTTTTGTATAGCGCAAAATCCTAATATACACTATCTCAAGGCACTTTACACAGAAGGTCAAGACCTTAAAAATGTATAGAGAAACCCAACAGTTCCCACAATGAGCAGCACTTATCTGAGCATAGTCACGAATATGAAAGTGGGCAAACTCGGATTTCTATTTAAGGGGATGTACGTTTGACTTTTGCAACTTTTACACCCAAAGTCTGATGTCAACAATTCCTTTATATCAACAGTTTAATCTTACTTGATATAGGACAGATTACAATCAGATAAACTTGTGTATTTTTTAATTTAAGATGCATGCACAACTGTAAGTTGCTGTATTGATTCTGCAGGGACTCTCCGTGTTTCCGATCAGTTTTATGTGCGGTAAATGGCCAGTTTTATATTTATGACTTTGCAGTTAATAGTTGTTTCTCCCTCTGGGTCGAGATAATTGGATAGAAACCCTCTGAGCGCTGCCTCGTGGTGATATGTCACCTGCTCTGCAGCAGGGGATGCTGGTGCTGTGTGAAGTGTCTGCTGAGGGTGATTGGTCTTCCCTGCATCTTAGCTTTCAGGGACACGTACAGCTCTTAAAATATATCCCAGGAATTAATTGAACAACCGACGTGGACATGCACCAAAACCCAGCACCTGGTGGTGGGATATGCTGATTTACGCCTTTTTTGTCCTCAACACTTACTCCCTTATTTTCTACAGATGTTTTTATCTATGTTAAGGAATTTCTGAAATGTTTTCCTCTCACTGCACACGATGCCGTTACCCGTGCATATAATCTCTGTCAGGTAGCCTATCTGCAATTTCACCGGCAACTTCAGAAATATATGAGGAAATCAAATAAAAGTCTGAATCTAAGCAGCTTAAGGTTTCTGGATTATGATAATGCATTTGGGTGGATTTTAGTCGTGACGCTCTTTCCAGGCAGAATCGACAGTGATCATGTCTCTTCCTCACCTCTGACAGACACCCGGCCCACCCCGAGGCTCCGAAAGATACAATCCAGATACGTCACTTGTTGACATATTTTAGTGGCTCTTATAGGCACCAGTGCGGAACACATTTAATGGTTTGTCATTGTGCCCCCGCTGTGCAGCATTTGTGTCCTTTCCCCAGTCCTCGCAGGCTGCAATAACCCACCCTGACATGTTACATCAATATATCTAGTGAGGAAATGTAGTGTTGGGGGGGGTTGCAGAAAATCCCATATGTGGTAAAAGACAAGAAAAGAGTCTGAATGTGGCTGCATGTAAACGTTATTAGTTTAGTGTGGAGGGTGGGCGATAATGACTTCTCCTCCTGGTCTCCTTCAAAACATGAAGCTACCTGAGAGAGATGGAGGGAGATTTGGGAGACGCTTATTTCCAGAGCAATTTACGCGTCAGCTCAATATTACTCTCTGATGTGTTTCACTGTGTCTCATTTCAGATACTTGAAGTACATTCAAGTAGTTCACTGTGTGCTTGTCCCGTGTTTAACAGGATAGTGGAAGATGGTAGTTGTGTATGTACCAGAACAGGACGGTCAGCACCATAGACTGTGAATAAAGACAGACGACATGGCCGCGTCCCAAAAGTGAGGCCGAAGCGATTTGATCAACACCTGGTGGCTGGCTGCAGTAAAAGTCAGAGTCCCTGCCTCCTCCATGTTAGCAGAACATTATCTCAGACTGTTATCTCGTAACTAAATGAACACAATCGCTAAAACAGCCCGGTGGCGCTCAGGATCTGTGCTGAGGTATTTATGTGATGTTCTGCACACGGACACAGCGCCTGTGTACGTGAGCCCCTGAGGCCTATTAGAAGTCCAATTATCATCTGCTTAGTTTGGGATTGACTGTTTGATTTATTGCCTGATGCAACAATCTCCACGACTCAACTGACTGTAGATACTATTGGTGCGTTTTCTGTATTGTTTACTTGTAAGCACTTAATGTTTGTGTTCTGTATTTTAAACTCCATCGTAAATCACTGTCAGGACATCTTTACCTTTGTCTCTTGTATTATTAAGATTAGGAAATCTATTCCAAACTCAGCCAACCCCATAAATCACACACTCTGAACTCCAGAATTGGTTTGTTATCATGGTGTCCTCTCTGTGTATTCTGGCTCTACTCGCAATATACAGGGTTATATGTGAGCTAATTAAAGACCTTGATGCAACAAAGAGCTTGATCCTCTAAAAGTCCCTGCGCACATTCCTTCATCATGTCTGTTTTCCAGCCTGATGGGAGACTTTGTTTCAGTTTTCTATTGTTTATGCAGCTTCAATGGTTTTCGGGCAAACTTTATTGTTTATTGTCACTGATTATAATTCCCCAAAAAACAGAAAACAAAGCAGTGAACTACTTGCATATCAAATTCAACTGAAAATATGGGTTGTTAGCGAGAGTTTTTAGCTTGAGGGTTAGGGGTAAGATGATTTTATTTAAAAGTTCCAGCAGAAGTACGTGTTTTTAACGCAAGACTATGTAGTTGGGGAAACAGCGGCCTCTGTGGCAACAAGTGGTACAGAACGCTGGTGCATTTCTTTTCTGTTTGGGTCTGAGTATTATGATATAATGTAGCGCATTACCTAACATAATTGAAATTCATCTATTTTTGTTGTTCTAAACAAATACGCATTGATTAAACAATACAATCATAGCTTCACTTGACGTTATGATCACAACAGTGATATTAAACCTCTCCACTTTGTTGAGTTCACTGTGATAATAAGATATTAACTTTCCCTCCGAGGAGCTTATGGTTTCAAATCCTTTCCCTAACGCTCCACTATTACGTTGCTGGACACTCAATTTCTTGGTAATCAGGAATAAGGTTACCAAAGGGTCTGACCAACATGAGATTTCCTCCTCCGTCCATGTTCCTGTGCTCAGATAATGTCAGCAGATTAATCCCCTGCCTTCCGGCTACTGCTGCTGCTATTACTGCAGGATATGTTGGATTTTCTGTGGTAATCGGCTGCAGGCAAAGACTCCTGTGAGCAAACCTGTGTGGGTTATGACGGTGTTAGGAGAACCTCACGGGGGGAGAGATTGAGTCAGGAGATAAATAAAGCTCAGGGTGTGGAGATAAAGATAGTTTGTACTTTTTTATATCTCATGTTTCCGTGTTTACCTCCAGGTCACCACAGTCTGAAGCAGAACATGGTGCATGTTACTGAGTTCTTGTGATCATGGTGATGATAACCCGCAGCAGTATTTCCCCCTCCAGACGTGTTTTAGAGGAATATAATAATAATTTTCCTATAATCACAGACGTTACACAGTAATAACTCTGCCTGAGTGTGAGAAGTTGTGCTACGTGACCTGCTCTTTGCAGACGTCATATTTTGTGCTCAATTATTTTCTGCACAATCAGACTTCACTAAGCACAGCAGGTCCATCAGCTGTTGGATATTTACTTCTTCTTTAAACGATGCACACTGCTGACGTTTATTCCACCTCATTACGTTGAGTCATTACACTAACGTGCTTGTTCCTGTCGCTCTGTGAGATGTTGTGTCACGTGTGTGTGAGTCGAGTTTAGTGTGTTTTCTGCTCTCTGCTGGTTTAATAAAGTCGTATATTGGGAGCTCAACCTCCGACTGAACAGGGTGTTTGAAGGTGATGGATGAGGAGGATTTCATGTCTGACAGCTCCACGGGGGGGTCGGGGCTCATGAGAAGAGAAAGTAAAGATATCCCTGCAACAACCAATTAGAGAACATGAGTTGTACAGTTGTAAATACTTCCTGCGCTTTGTGCATCACTCTTCGCTGCACCCTGACCTTTCCTGCCTCCAGTGTCCTATGTACAATCGTATGAGGGTGAAGCCCTTTTTCCTGGAGTCCATGATTGCGCTTCGGCTTCGTGCCAACTTCTCCTCCCTCTCTTTCTCTCTTCATCTCCACTGACCTTCTCAATCTCCTCGCTCATCTTACATATTTCCATTGACCCACCGGCTCTCTAACCAGTGGCTGTCGCTCCGCATTTTTCAGCCTCTGTTGACACAGATGAACATTTGCGGTAGATTACTCAGTGGCTGCCTTCTCCACTTCCTAATCCATTTGCATGATAGCATCTGTTTGCCCAGCGAGAAGGAGCTCTGTTTGAATTTCAGACATGGAGGACATTTCTTTGTGCTTACTGTGTTATAAGCCTGAGGTTCATTCTAAGAACAAAGCATGGAAAGCTTCAGATGCAGGAATGTCTTTTATTATCAGCAAATGTTTCCTTCCACGTGACCACTCTACCAGTCTCGACCTTTTAATAACCGTGATGTGATGGAGGCATATTCGATTCCGGATGCCTAAATGTGCTTTTCACCTCTTCCTCAGGTGCTATCGGTGCAGATGTGTGACGTGGTGAACGAGATCGAGCAGGAGAGGGAGCGCTGCGAGAACAGCACCTCTGGGAACATCACTTCAGGTCATTTTCTGAAATACATTTTCCTCCATCTGGCTGTTTGCAGGCGGCTATTCCGAGGAAATGGGAAACAGTATGAGTAAATAAATAGTGAGGTATAAGGTAGCGCAGCGTGGGAGTTTTCAGATAAAGCTCCATTAAGGGCAGGCAGAAATACATTTTCAGACAGAGCTGAATGAATTACCCTGACTCTAACCTCAGCCAACTCTTCACATTTAGCTGCTCATTTAGATCAAAATCCTAAAGGAGACATATGAGGCTTTGGAAGTTTCTCTTTCCTCTAGTGTGTTATACAAGTTTATAGGCTTATAGCGGAGGAGAAGTCACATGAGGTAAAGATGCTGTCTTCAAGGTGAAAGGCATTAAAGTGCTTAGGGTTAGGGTTAGCGGGCAGTGACTGCAATTTGCATCAAAATTCATACTCCTTCTTCAGGACATAAGATCTGAACAAACAGACATAAAACACATATTTGTTGTGTGACTTTCTCATGATTATTATCATTATTTCTGATCCAGAACCTGCCTTAGAATCACCGTGTTTCTCAGTTTTCTTCAGTATCAAAGTAATCCAGTAATCCTTAATGGACACAATTACTTCCAAAATGTCTAAATACAAGAACTGTAATCCCCCAAATCACAGTAGGGCATTGAATAATAATAGGAGTGACAAAAATTGTTATGTTGTGTTATCTTTTTGACATGGTCATGGACACTTTATAGGAAACCATTACGTATCATTATAATCATTTTGGGTCAATACTGACTATGAAATATTCCCATCAATAAAACATAAAGTACGTCCATGGACACAACGTTTTGATGAAACACAGAGTGCACCTTCAGAGGTGAGACCATAAATACAACTGTGAATGATTTTCTCCCACACTGCCGTTAAAAGTCATGAACGCAAACAGGATGAGATAGAATATTACATATATACATATTAAATTGAATAAAACTAAAGATCAGTCCTTCATATGACCCCATGAACAGGGTTAGAAACTCATCTGTTTTAAATATAACAGTTCTGTCTCCATTTACTGTCGTTTTAATAAAAAGTCACCACTCACGCTGCGCTGTGTATTCGCTGAATAAACATGAACTGCCTGCGTGGAAACAGCTTTGCACCTTATCTCTGCGGCGACCCTCATTTCTCCACTTCCCTATCTGCTTCCTCCACAGGAAGGTGGTGGAAGCTGCGCTCAGAGGTCACGTCCCTAATAAATGAATTAGATGAATGTGCCTATACGTTCACATGGTTTTTACAGCATATGAAATACAGACATGGTCCAGCAATGCAGCAGAACAGATGCAAAAATTACTTGACAGTTGTTATACACATAATTAACTTTTGAGATTAATGTACACAGTTGAAAAGATTGTGTGCTTTCATGTTTTTGTGGCTCAGAAATTTGTCTGTTCCAGAAATTATGCTTGTGTTTTGGTGATTTCACATTTTCCGACTTACGCCTTCAAATTAAAAGGTTATGAATTCAATTTCCAATGTAGAGAGGAGTTAAAAGGAAAAATCCCAGTTGAGCTGCAGCCAAATAAACAATCTATTTATGTGCTCCTAATCTATGGCATGTGCCTGTTTATGCCTCAGTGTGCAATGTGTCAGAGGAAACTAAACATCCAGTGACTGTGGTGGTGCAGCTTTCACCTTTTAATCCGAATGGAAATTCAATGGAAGCTAAACTTTTTTAAAAAGTTGGACTAAAATAACAATAAGGGGTAATTACTGATGAAAGTGTTTCTTGAGCTGTTGGAGAGAAAAACAAAAGAATGGAACCAGCAGTTACAATATTTATGAGACACAAAGACGCTGTGGAGTTCATCTTCTCGTCCTTTCTCATCGCTGGGAACAGTTTTCAGAGAGGCGACAAACTATCTAATTATTTATTGATTGATAAAAGTCAATAAATTGGATTTCCAGCCAGACGTCACAGATACGAGCGTGTAAAATGTCTCCAATGTGGATTCACAGCCATGTGTCGACTGCTTATGAAATAAATCTCACTTGATTGACTCATAACCGGGAGTTAAACACTTATATTGAGTTGTACCTGTCAGTCGCTGCTGCATCACCGATATTGATTGTGTCACGGATGTCACGTTAAGCACATGATGAAAAGTCACCACAGTGTGTGTGTGTGTGTGCATCTGTGTGTGTCAGTGTGTGACAGTCTGAGTGATCCCAGGTTAATCTCTCCCGACAGGTTGCCAAGGAACATGGGAGATCATCGCCTGCTGGCCGTCAGCCAGGGTGGGAGAGGTGGTCACAATAACCTGCCCCACGTACTTCAGCTACTTCAGTGACCAGCACAAAGGTAAAACCCTCCTACGTCTGTTACTGCTGGTACAAAATCTATCCATCCACTATCTATAGAGTTTATCCTTTGAGGGTCGCAGGGGGCCTGGAGCCAACAGCAGCAGACATATGGCGTGAGGTGGGGTTCACCTTGGACAGGACAAAACAATGAAAGCCTGTGATTAAAACAAATGCGTTGTCCTTTAAATGTCTGAAAATGTATTCATGCTGTAGTAATGTGATTAATGTGGAGCAGTTTTAGGTTATTTTCCAGTGATTACTCTTTATCTAGCTGGGAGTGTTTTATCTATTCAAATGATCATTTGTTGGGAAAATTAAAGGAAGCATTATTTCCAGATTTATTAGTGAGATTAGCATTCAGTCGAGCCTTTAGGACGGTGAAATGTGTTGCTTGCATGCAAATGGTAATTTAGATTCATCAACGCGGTTTCAGCATCAGCTCCTGAGGACATGAGGAGGTTATGAGGAACCCTGCAGAGGGCTGAAGGCAGACGACAGACAGGACAGTGGATGTTGACTCATGAGCCTCATAGCGAGCGTCGTTACAGCGATGATGTTTGCATCCATAAAACTTTTTGACCATTTCTCTAATGTTCCCGTAGAGCGAGAAGAGTAGACCTCTCTCCCACTCTCTCTCCACCACAGCTTCTCTCAGACAAAGCTCTGGTTCATCCAGTGTTGACACTGTGGACTAATGCATTAAAACGTATTTCAGATAGAGAGCGGTGGGGGGGGGGGGGGGTTCCTCCAGGTGCCTCAAACCCCCGGGATCCGAGTTGATCCGGGTTACTGTAAACAGTGTGTAGTGTTTACACGAGCTAAAGGGGAGAGCAGATTTAAAGTGAGCACGTAAAAACCAGTCAGGGTCTGAGAAAACAAGGAGGAATCCAGATCATCCTGAAACCTTTGCTTTGGAACCGGCACAGACACAAAGAGGAGGGAGGGTTCACAAACATGAGATAAGAAAGAGAAACGGGCCTCAGGGCACAGACAGGTGAAATATAAGAGCCTGATTGAAGATTATTGCATCGAAGGACTCGTTTTGAAACTTTTGTGATCGCTTTCAGTCTCCAGTTTTTGGTGGTTTTACATCTTTTTAGGGATTTTTTGTTTCTTTGTGCTGGTTTCGATGTTTCATGTTTCTGTTGAGGTCTTTTTGTCGTGTTTTGTGCATCTCTATTTTAGTCTGTTTGAAGTCATTTTGTGTCTCTGTGCTCATTTTATGTATTTTTTGGGGCTGTTTTGTGTTTTTCAGCCCCTTATTGGTTGTTTTCGATCTCTTTATACTTATTACTTTGACTTTTAACTGAGCTATATGACTTTTCAAACCATAATCACAAACAGTCACTTCATACAGAAGCTATGTCAGGGGGCCAGAGCCTCTGGATCAAGTGACTGTTCATGATTATGGTGAACTGTGACGTCTCGGGCTCCATCCTTCCTCACGCTATTTTCCGCTCATGAAGAACATTTTTATATTTTGAATGTTCCTAAAACTAGAGCACAGCTTTGTATTTTTGCAATCTTGCGTTGTTATGTGATGTCCTTGGATGTTGGTGCTTTGTTGTGGATGCATTTCTACCATTCACTTCCCTTCCTTTAAAAACCTGGTGTCCTTGTTTATCGCCTTCTCAACTCCTCGGCTGCCCCGAGACCTTCAAAGTATCTGTCAACACCTGAACCATCAAAACATCGGTTGCCTGACTCAACAATCCCAAACTTGTTCTAAAAACTTTGGCTCCTCTTAAATTACGTGAAGAAAATATCACTGTCTGACATTGATTCACTATATACTGGTTCAGTGTACATTTTATTTAAGTCACTTATTTAATGCTGAGGATAAAAATCACATAAGACTTGTTCTCCAGTATGTGAGCAAAACCCAGAATCGTGAATATATAAACTTTTTCAACCTGCTTCTTTTCACAAGGGTTCTTGAATTTGATGTGAGCGAGATATTGATGTTATTAAATGAAACACACATCATTGCGGGGGAACACGGTGGCTCAGATCAGCAAGAACACCAGTTTGGGTATTTTCTGCCCCGAGCTTCTCCTTCAGATCTTCTCCTTCACTCTCAGAGTCATTTTCCAATCTGTGCTGATGGAAATCCATTTCCTCTTTTCAGCAGCTCAGGACTTACCTGCAGCTCTTTCACCTGCTCCTCTTGAGTGTCTGTGTGACCCAGCCGTGCAGTCTCTGTTCACTCTGACCTCCGGACTGACAAATGTGCTAATAGATGACTATTGACAGCACCACTGGACACAGGGCTTTTACTGTCTGGTAACCAGTACCACACTAACAGGTGATACTTCACTGTAAAATCCATCTTGTGCAGGTCATATGAGTACAAACTCTGCAATGAAATGGATAAGATACTAACTCTGGTGTTAGTCTGGCAGCTGAAATCAGTTTGATTAGGTTTTCTCTTTCTATTTTTACAAAGACCAAAGCTTCACTTTGGTTTCTTGTCATGATTCTTCCCCTGAACAGACTCTGGAACTTTTGATTTATCTTTGTAAATCTTATTGTTGGACTGTTTCCTGACTGTTATTTACCGTATTACCCAGTTTTAGGAGGGAGCGTAGCGTGCAGAGCTTTAGAGTTGTTGTTATCTTCAGAAAACACAGGGCTACGTCTTTCCACCTGTTTCCAGTCCGACACTAAGCTAAACTAACAGGCTACATCTCTGACAGCCTAAAGGAGGGATATTGATTTTCTCATCTATTCTTGGCAAGAAAATTGCTGCAGAGGATGACGAGGTGTAAATTTAGATGAGCTAACGTTTATAATTGCAACAGGACATCCCATGGATGACAGCAAGAAAACTGCAGTTGTGCCCTGATTTAACGTATAAGCTTGAGTTCGTTACAAAGTATCTAAAGTTTGAACTCATGTTCGTATATTTTTGTCGTTTTACATCCAAAATCCTCGACTAAATGTGGGTGATCTCTTTTACCTTTGCACATATCTCAGATGTAAATGAAGCCATATCCATCACCTCTTAGACATATGATCTCCAACGTGTGAGTTTTATTCTTTTATGTTCCCTCTGGGAGCGATAGTGCTCTCGCACAGACATTAGCATCTCAGAGAGTCAAACAGCAGATTAGAGACACAGGCAAATGTGACACTTCAAAGATGGAGGATGCACTTAAAACCCCACGTGTATTGATGGAGCGACCACAGAATCTAAGTTTAACACTGTTGGGTGTTGGGGTCTTATTTAAATATCGCTTTGTGTTATATATGAATTTTTCATTTTCACTGTCAAAGATTGTGTTTTTTGTAAATTGATCAGTGATTTACATTAGATGTACAGTATGAAGGTGAATATCAGAGAAACATTATTATCAGTCTGTAGACATAAATGTATATTATAATATAATTTTCTCTGATTCGTCTTCCAGGTAATGGTCGATTCATCTCGTTAGAAATCATTAAAAAAAAGACTTTGACTCCTGAAGTTATATTTTTAGTATCAAAGAAAGACAGCGATAATCGTTGGTGCATCAACAGATACAATACAAACAGGAACTGATAGTAAACTGATCTGGATACGTTTTAGAGATGCCATATTTCCAAAATGTAAATTTCTATAACGTGTAACCACCTTGTGCTTCCTGTGTTCTTAATGTGTGATGCAAGAAATCAACATATTTTCATTCATTTTTACCTTAAACTCAAGATTGTCTTTCACTCAAAAGGTTTTAAATTGAGTTTTAAACAAACTAATGCAACTGATTTCTTTAACTTGAACATGAACTTTACTTTGAATCCTTGGGACTTTTTGTCGACTATGTTGAGTGGGCGTCTGCAAATTGAGTTAAATTACAGGTTGTAAAGAAAATATTCACCCATTCTTCCTCTTTCACTTGAATACACGCTGAGAGTACGAAATATTCGTGACCTTTTCCTCGTATTGAACCTTTTTTTTGCTCGCACCACATATTCACTGAAAACAATCGTTGTACCTTTAATAGGAAGCATCAATAACTTTTCACCGTGATTTATATCATCAGCTGTTTTTTCTCTTCAGGCACCAAAATATAATTTTCACATTAACTCTATCTCAGCATGTCACAGCAGCTCGGTTGTATTACACAGACATGTCAACAGTTTCCTGAATGCTTCAGTCCTCTGGGGTCAGGGATAGAAACAAACATTATTGCAACTGCTGCTGCTCAGGAGACCTGTTCCACACCAAATACACACATTCAATACCACACACACACATGCGGTGGAACTAGAGCTGCTTTCAAACATGCGCTGAAGTCCATATTTTCCAGAGGGGCTGTTTGTGCTAAGGTGAATGTCTGAGTCAATTGTTCCGGACATTTTCTGGATCATTTCCCCCTGGTACAATGTCCGGGTGATCCCACGTGAGAATTCAGCAGGAAAATGTCCAGAGAATCTACAGTTGATGTCGTTTCTAACTCGCGACAGAAGCAAAACAAATATCTCAGGACAAAAGAAGGAGCCAAACACATGGAAGATGCTGATGAAGATGTCAACTTTGAAAGACAAGATTGGAGAGCCTATGTGCTATTAACAAAATCTTGATTCCCACAGTAGAATTCATACGTCATGTCCTGACCTCATCCTGAATGTTACAGACATTCCTGTTGTCGTGAATGAGTCTAGACCCGAACAATCTCCTGCTTCTTTCTTCACATGTGAAAGGCACAGTTGGTAAAATGTCTGGACCCAATGTCCCAGACTGAGTTCATGTCTGAAAACAGCTCGACAGTGTTGCTGCAGAAACTATTCAGATCCTTTCACTTTCAGGACACTTGTTTATTTATTTTACTAGAGACATCAACTGGCAAATGAAATCGGTTGGACAAAGTTTACAAAGCCAAACAAAAATTATGAAGTCTCAGGGATAAAATTGTGGAGCTGCATGAGTCAGAGAAAAGTTATAAAACTAATTCTAACCCTGATCCAGAATTCATGTCTGCAAACAGCTTCGGTGAGAAAAGTCACATCAGGGAGGATTGACACATTCACAACCATAGTAATGTAGCATTTTACAGGGATTTTCTGAAGATGAGACTGAAGGATGTTCTCGAACACGGTGTTCTACTGATCATAAAGGGCGAATACCAAGTACTGAAGCATAAATGGAACTTGAAAAACAATATAGTACATGTACATTTTCATAACTTTTCACGCCATATGATCAATCAGCACAAAGTTTCTATGCTCAGTGGCCTTCACAGAAATGAGTCACTGTGAGAGTTGAATACGTGCTCATCTGCATGATTATACACTGTGCAGCAATCATAACACATCATGTCTTCAATCGTACTTTATTTTCTTTTTCGTGAACACAGGACTAAAAGGCTTCGATCTTCTCTGGACCAGACGGGGACTGTCTGAAAAGTAAAACAACTTCAGACATGTAACCAGCCATCAACAAGACTTCACTTTAGATCAGTTGTTGAGACAGTGATTGTCTTTTCCGCTGCTCACTTTGATGGATTTGTTGATTTGACTCTTCTTTGGTTTCTGTTAAAGTGCTACTTTACGATCAGATGCAATCAGCTCCAGTACAGAAGGAGGATGTTGTCGTCTATTTGCCTCCTCTTGGTCTGTGGCAGCAGCCTCGGGCTCTAAATAAAATCATTCACCTGTGGAGACTATTTGACTTCCAGCATTGCCAGGCCGGAGAATCGAACACTGTGCAGGCGAATATAAAGCGGTAAATGGAGCATCGGACGTTTACTGACATGCCTGACCACAACATTTAAGACATTAAGAGTTTGAGGTGAACTCCTCTGGAGACTGTGCCTGGTTCGGCTCATTCTGTCTTTCTTTTTTATTATTATTTTTCCGTCCGTCCGTCCATCCATCATTTCTCCTGACTCACTTTAAGTTTTCACCATCTTGACATTTCCAGGAGAAGAGGACACTAGCATCTATCTATCTATCTATCAACTGTTGCATGTAACAGAGTTTATCAAGAGAAAACTGACACTATTTACAACATTCATGAGAAAAGACAGAATCTAACATAAATGAAGAGCTGTATCAAAATATGGTGACACTGGAGGAGGTTACATCAGGGATCATGGCAGAAAAAAAGCGATAACAGATCCATCATAGATGATAAATGAGGCCCTTAATCAACGACATTGTGACAATGGACAGTACCTGCCCCAATCATTGCATCTTGTGGACGTGTGCCATTAAATTCTGGGGACGTGCACAACTGACACACCAAACGGATGCAGGATACGCGAGGCAGCCCCTGCTCTCCTTCCTTAGTCTTTTTTCAAAATCAAAATATCATCTCACTCCTTTCAGTTTTGTGGGCTTTAATTCTGATTCCAGAGTCGGCACCAATCTGGTCGCACATGCTGTGCTGCTGAGGAAAGGGTTGAGGTATCCAAACACTTATTAAGTTTTCCACGCAACACAAACAAAGAAATCAATATCCAACGAGCTGATGCCATCCCAGTGCAACACCACGTTTGAAAACTCCATATCTCTTACAGTGGGAAACCAAATCTGAAAATATTGCTGTCATCAATCACGCAGCACTGTATAGGGATACGTCTCATCATTCACCTCCCCCTGATCGTGGACGCATTTCTGGGAAACCTATATGTCCTAGCTCTGCTGTTATGATGCAGTCAATACAGATACAAAATAAAGAAATTAAAGTGTTCTATTATGACACAGATCCATAACAGGAATGACCCGAGGTTTAAGTTAAACAACGGCTGAGGATGCGGATGCCCCCCGTGTAAAAGGACGTGCTGCCTCGGGTGACCATGACTCCGCTCGATGGGGTCATTCCTCTTTTTCTCTGCAAATGGCTCGACGCTGTGGCTAATGACAGAGCTCCACTTCCTCTTGTGTGCGACACAAGAGGAAGTGGTGACAGCTGCTGGCATCAGCACCTGCATCATCGTTCTGTATGAGAAGCTGCAGTAATGGGACTCTCAGCCGTGGCTGTCTGGAACCTTCTTTTTCCATATTGTGAGTTTCTCTCGGTCTGAGTAAAGACAAATAGGAACTAAACAAAAAGTAAAACAACAAGTAGTAAAGAATAAAACCAGAAAGACAGATAAATTGTAAAATGGTAATAATCATATCATTCATTATTTCTAAAAAATTCAAATGTTATGTTTGAAATACAGTTGTGAAATTGTACTTAAAATGTTTGACTCATTCGGTCTTAGCCATGCAAGCAGGGTTGTTCTGGTGATGTCAGTTCACCACTATTGGATGGAGTGTGATAAAGACAATTCATGGAGGAATTGGTCCAAGGTCTGGAGAGTCTCGATACAGGGACACAAAGCATTGGGGTTGATTCCCCACTTTTCTAGGTTGTTCCTGGTTTCATCTACTTTTGTAAAACTTTTCTGACCCAGTCCGTTCTGCTGAAGGTTGTTCCACTGGGTCCAACGCAGCAATCAACATCTAAAGCCTGAAAACCTCTTCAAAGAGCCATTAAATGAGGATTTTCACATTACTAGTTTTTGACGTCAATCAATGAAAATCAATAGTTTCTTCCAGATGTTGTAACAGCAACTTCCAGCCGCTTTGGGAGCATCACAAATGAATCTAATGTGTCATCTGGGAGCATGTAGACAAATATATTGAATGAATCAACAAATAAACGTTACGTCAGACTGGATAAAGAAGGAAGTTGTTCTACTGCTATTTCTTCAATTCTGATTGTCAGAAGCGAAACCTTGGAAGAAATCAACCTTGGTCTGGAAGAAATAAAAGCTGCTGATATAACTTACAAATTCTGTTGTTGATGTGAAAGCTTGCATTGACTGGATACAGATTTAAGAAATAACAATACCATGTGAATGAATCATTTCTAGTGTGCAAAGGCCTTCATATACTATATATATATATATATATATATATATATATATATATATATTTAATCTCTTCAAATATTCTGATGAGAAAATGTTTCTGTCTGTGCAGCAGCCTTGAGTTCAGCAGCAGCTACTTTCATTTCAGGTGCTTTTCCTTCCCCTCTCTTCCTTCCCATCTATCCGTCTGCAATATTCAACAATGCAGCAATAAATCTGTTGAAAAGATCGGTGGTGAATCATCCAGAGTCTACGGGTCTGAAAGATGACTTTACTCCTACTTTAGTCAATGTTTCATTCAGGAACCTCAGGCGAATTCAGCCCACGTGCTCCCACTGCACCATTTCCAAAAACCTCTGAACAGTTATTTGGTGACAGCAGAGGAAGGATGTTGGTTTAATGAGATGTGTGTGTGTGTGTGTGTGTGTGTGTGTGTGTGTGTGTGTGTGTGTGTGTGTGTGTGTGTGTGTGTGTGTGTGTGTGTGTGTGCGCACAGCAGACGCACACACCCATGAAAGAGTGTTTCGGTTAGTAGAGGGATGGATTCAACAGATAAGGAACATTTCATTAACATCCTTCCAGCATGATTCTCAAATGCAGCCTCATCCCTGATGGAAAACAGAACATTTCAATCACATGACCTTTCTCTGACTGAGCAGCATTCATACAGACCCTCCTTTGGCCATAATGGGTTGGTTTTGTAGGCACCGAGCAACTTGGCTGTCGGTCACATTGAAATGAACCTTTGATGCCCCGTAAATGAATAAACCATGAATAAATCCCATGAATAAACCACATATCAGACTTTTTCTGTTGCTCCCTCTACAGAGCATTTCAGCTGCAATTAAATACAAACTAATATTTTCAAGTTCCAAAAAAATAATAGTACATTTAAATTACTACGTTCGATGAGGAACCATTGTTTCAGCAGTTCAGTCAGACAACTCACTTTCAAATGTTTGTTGCAGGTTAGGGTTTGGCGTCTAGGCTCCGACTTAGTCCCTCCCCCCGATATAATTACATAGATATGAAGGGAGTGATGAGCAAATACTTGTAACCCCCCCCGTCGGAGCCTACAGGTGGATGCTGGGGCGGTGGAGGGGCCGAGGCAACTGGGAGCAACACTGACGCAGCACACCCTTGTTCCTTTTATGTTTCTAGACATTTCTGTGTCGGGTTGTTTGGCCTTAGCAGAGGAATGTGCTCTCAGTGGCATTCTGGTCTGAGAATGTTAATGTATCCTGAACATTACATGCGTATTTCCTGTGACCGGAGCATGGTCAAGATATAAGAATGTCAATTTCTATAACAGCCAAATGCTTTTCTGCAGGCACAGATATGCACAGGTCAATCAGGGCACATCGGTGGCAGAGTGTCGTGCAGCAGTTTGAAGAGTTGTTTCCAGGGAACTAGCCAGTGTGAGATTTCAGCAACAGGAACGATGCACAGTACGTCTCACAGAACAGAAAGTGCTGCATCGATTTCAAACTTGTACTGGGGAGCAGAAGAGAGAGAAATCTACTGCCTGGGCGGCCTAGTTGACCTCTGCATGTGTTCTTCATCTCCAGGTAACCTCTCCAAAACCTGCACGGCAAACGGCTGGACCGAGATGAGGCCTATAGATATCGCCGTAAACTGTGGATACAATCTGAACAGCACCAGCGACGATGTGAGTAAACGGCTGTGGTCGATAAGAGCCTGCAGGACACACACTCAGTGGTCCTGTTGTGAATGAGCTAAGCAGCACTGTGGGAAACCATCTGGAAAGCCAGTTGGGTAGAAGGGATTAGGTTGGAGAATGACTTTTATTTACTCTGTGGGTGAGTGTTGCTGGGCCCATCAGGGAAGTGGCTGAACTGATGAACTGTTGGTGTCACCACTCCAGTGATTCCCTGTGTTCATTCTACCCTTTTTCTGGTATTTTTTATTGTCTCAAATGTCCGGGTCTAGGCTATTGCAATTTAACTTACTGTACACTATAGTTGAGATCTTAGTCATTGACATCTTCAGAAATGTTGCCTTCAAGGCCAGGAGGGCAATAAGTACATCAAATGTTGGTCTTGTTTTTTGGGGTTTAGTTTAAATGCAGAGAGCGAACCTCTGTCTGTGCTGTCTCAAGTGGAGCAGGGTGAAGTGTGGGTGTGCAGGACAGGGTTGTAAAAGCCATCTTGGTGGGTTCTCTGCTCCCTGAGCCTCAGAGGCCGCCTCATTACTGTGAAGTCAGGAGGGACCTTCCTCTAAAAGCCAATCCATGTCCGTCCTTCTGCTTTCTTTATATCTACATGTCGTTTTCTTCAAGCACAAAAACTACTTTGCAACGGCAGTAACCACGTGACGCTGCTCTGGAAGAATCTATTATATTGAATGACAGCCATTACCTTGGAGAAGTCAGTGGATCAGTTCAACAGTTCAACAGTGTGTGAAAACCCCAAAAGCTCTTAAGCATTTCTCTGTTTTCTTCACCATGACTTGTATTGATTGATATTGTTTGATTTTGTATTGATGGTGTTTTCTTTTTTCTATGCAGGGCAAGTTTTTCTGGCAGGTGAAGATTGGCTACACCATCGGTCACAGTGTTTCCCTCATCTCTCTCACCACGGCTATTGTGATCCTCTGCCTCTTCGGGTACATAAAGTACAATGTCACCAGATTTTGGTTTCATCAGGAACCAGTACCTTTAATCTGGAGTCACAGGAGTGATATAAAAAAAGGAAATCTGGAAAATATGAATACAATAAATGTGGAAAAATTAGGAAACATAAATAAAAGGGGAAAAGGCAATAAAGGAAAGCAAAAAGCAATGGTAAAAGACAAAATAACTTATATCACATGTTTTACACATTCAGAAAATAAAACATTTATTTAACAGGTACATTTATTTAAAAAATATATAAATAAACATTTACCGAATAAATGAGAAAGTAATGAAATTCCACATTTATTTTCCTCTTCTTTTACAGATATATCTTTTTGTATGTCCCTCCAATGACTCCAAACTTCTCCACTTACGAGAAGCTTTGAAATCCTCTTGGCCTTTTGCCCTTACACAAGAATTTACAATCCTTTGTACTTAAATAATTTCCCAGGCCTCACATTGTCAGTTTTAGAAATGGATAAACGGATCGGATGAAAAAGAAAAGAGAATTCCCAGCTGCTGAGACACAAAGCCACAGTGACGTTATCCCTGCTATGATGCAATGTCGGCAACGTTTCACTGTCAAGCATCAGAACTGGGATTCGATAATGTCAGATCAATGCAGCCTCACGTCTGAGCAGAAATAAAAGGCTTAGCTTCAAGAATGAAAGACAAGAAGAAAGATACAAACACGTTCTAAATAAAACAAATTGTCACTCAGGCTTGATGTTCGTTTATCTTTGGACGGTGCACATCTGCAGCAGTTTGGAGATTAAACATCTGAAGTACACAAACTGATCTGTTCCCTGTTTGACTGAGTGTTTGCTCAATAACAATTACTCTTCCGAATCGTGAGACTGACGGAGATGGCAGCCTGAGACTGAAGCTTTTTCACATGTAGAGGAACATGAATAGATAATATATACAGTACGACTCACACAGCAGGCTACAGTAGAGGGCTTCTTTTCGTCTGAAGGTCGTTCCTCTACTTCATTTACATGAGATCTGAGCATGACCTCCAGAAATGTTACAAGGAAACGTCAAAGAAATATGTCTGAAAGAAGACGCACATTTATTCCTTTGCTCTTCGTTTTGTTCACCAAACACCAAATTAGTCTTTTCTGTTGCTATGAAATAATTCTTCTTGTCACATCACCCACCACCGCTCACTTTCTCTCTTTTAACCCTGACTTGTGGACGAGACCTCTCAGGAGCACCTTGATGGTATTTGACTTGGACTCATTGCAGAGGTCAAGGTCACATTGACCTCACATGAGTCTGAACAAGGAAATTATTTGAAACTGCACTGGTTGGCAGAGGCGTACAGCCGCAGGGCAGTAATTCTAGTTTCTCTTTTACTGCAGGACATTTATTTTTGCATTATTCATTTGTCTTCCATATTCTGCCTCTGCCACGACACTGTGTACTAATGCATTAGTGACTGATGAGAGCTACTCTTCATGTTGTGTGTACACAGGAGGGTTATATTCTGTGCTCTCATGAATCAGTGCCATGATTTTATAAAAAGGGTATCAACATATTTCAGGTTCATTTTTCCTCAGTATGAAAGATCTATAAGAATAATTCCACACACTCTAAAGATTGTGACGACCTCTTGATCCAGATTTAACCTTGAAGTGACATAAAACTGAGGAGCTTTATTATGAGATAATTCAGTCTGTGATTTCATTTTATTAATGCCAAGGACATTGCATAATAAGTGAGAAGACCTTTGTTGTTTGTCTGTGTGTGTGTGTGTGTGTGTGTGTTGTCTCTTTGCAATGATCTCTAATCTTGTGTCTCTTGCTGTCTGTCCTAGGAAGCTCCATTGCACGAGGAACTACATCCACATGCATCTGTTTGTGTCATTTATCCTGAAAGCCATCGCCGTGTTCATCAAAGATGTGGTGCTCTACGAGGTCGGCGAGGTGGACAACTGCTCGTCAGGCTCGGTGAGTTAATCGTACAAACCGCTGCTGTTTGCGGGAGTTAGGGGCCACTTTCTGCAGAGGATGTGGTGGTGACGAAGGCAGGATCGAAATGAGACAATCTGAGAATTCTTGGTCTGATATATAAAGTGAAGCTTGGTATTCTGTTGCACAGGGATATGGGCTGTGTGATATTGATTCACTTTGATTGCTGTTACACAATTTATTCTGTTGTATTGTGTTTTTCATGTTGTGAGAATTACGTGTGTGAGTTACAAACCAATTTAAGAACATTTTCTTTATTGAGTCTTTGCCAGAACGAATAAAAAAGCACATCTCACAGATTGGGGGGGGGGGGGGGGGTCTCATCTTCTGCAGTTCTGAATCAATACACAGACTCTGAAATGTGTGTTGTTAATCAGACTGATTGTGTCTGTGGTGTTGTAACGATGAGTCTCACTGGTGCAGACGGCAGAGTTAATGTTAGCAGCAGCTCCCACCCAGTGAATTTAAGTAGCTTATGTAATCACATCTGTGTAATGAAATCTGGTTTTACACTCTGTATTCGAAACTGTTTGCATGCAACTTGCATCTTGTAAACCACATGGGGTATAGAATTAATGTTTATTTTTTTTCCATTATTTTAACACACACATACAGCATATATGATCTCTTAAATTTGACTATAAAAGGAGTTAGTTTGAGAATTAGCATTTACTATAAATGATTGGCCCAGAAAGAAACCAACTACTTTAGAAATGGGCAAAATGAAGGTGGATTATGTATTTTCCAAAATGTCCTAGTCTTTTCTTCACACTGGATAACAAACGACAGGTGGATGGAAACACAACACTCGGGTGGACAGGCTGACTTTCTTTTTCCCCTTTTCTGGTGCGATGCTATGACACACGTCAAAGTTAACAATAGATAGTAACGGCTATCGTGGAGGCAAATAAACAGAAAACAGGGAACTCATCTAAAATTCTCCAAATTCTAAAACAAACAGGATCGCACACTTAAGATCTTAAATTCTAGTTATATGAAGCTTACAGGCCATTTATTGCTCACTTGTTCTGGGACATATATCAAACCACAATGTTTGGATGTCTCCCCGTGAGCTCTCTGTGCCCCCAGCAGCACCAGCAGCACCAGCAGTAGCAGCCCTCCACAGACCAGTGGGCCCCTGAGGCCACAGTTAAGCCTGTAAACACAAGGTTTATATTGCACAACGGGGCCAGTGACAAGAGGAGTGTATTTAATAGTGAACTCTCCGAGCGGCTTCAGAGTAGCAATGGAACGATTGTGTTGACGGGAGACGGCTGCTGTCATGGGTCGACTGAAAGACACATTATGGAACCTGGCAGTACTTAAGTTACCGTCTCTTTTAATGTGTGTGCGTGTGTGTTGGCTTAATTACCATTCTTGTACAGTGTAATGTTGTGACCCATTAGATTAATTCATGATATAACCGCTGTGGAGAAGCTTGACTCAATGTATTTTTTTAACGGCCCCTGTGTGTTTCTGTGTGGGCCTGTTTATTCAAATTCATCTTTTCCTCTGCGTTTTCCCACCAGCAAAAAAAATCTATTTGTGCTGATTTGCACTCTGTAGAACTACAGCAGAATTTATTTATCTTCCCACCACACACCAAGTGGGAATCAATTTGTATAGGCAGCCAAATCCTCCCCGGTGAAGACGCGAATCCAAACCAAACAACACTGGGACAATACCTTTCTTGGATTGCATCAATAATTCAGCAACGTAACCACACTTACATGAGAGGCAGAGTTGTGTTAAGGTGTTGGCCAATATATAAAAACTTTTCCTGAAAAGAAAATGTTACAGTCATGTAGATTTCAGCAGCAGCAAAATTAAGTTAAGTAGATAACAAAAAATAAATATGTATAAAAAGTGAACTCCTTAATTCCCCATGATACCCTTTGGACTCAGACAGCTTTCATCGATAGTCAAAGAGTGGAATCTCCCCCGTCTCATTTGTGTGCAAATCGATGGCCTCTTACTTTCCTTCAGGCTGATGAAATCCCCATATCCCCATTTTGTGGCACATCAGTGGCACTTAGAAGTGAGAAATTCAGACTGGCATTTCTTCTTACAGACAATACGTCTCCCTGATAACAAACACAAATTCAATTGAAGGGGAAATCATTTTATATCATAAACCAGATCGGGCAAAATAAACTTCAAGGCCTCATAATAAAAGGGATTTTTCAAGAGCAGCACACTAAATGTTTTTCAAATTTGTTGATTTCATTGTTTGTTTTTTATGTAATTTTGTATTCTGGTATTCATTGTCATGCCAGTCATAATGCATTAGTGTGTAAACAGCATTTCATCCTGTTATTTATCCTTTGGAAAAAACGTATGAGACTGAGGGGATTTTTTTTAAGGATTTATTTGAGTTGAGAAGGAGAAATTCTTAATCTCCTTTGGACTGCAGCAATTAGTTAACTTTCTAGTTTCAACTGTTTTATAGAAGGCTGCAGTTGAATCCATCCAAAACTATCATCTCTGAAAAGACCCACAACACGTGTGGTGCTTGAAAACTTAATTTTAAAACCATCAGTGCAAAAGAAATACAAATAAAAAATAGAGTAAAAGCAGGACTGCAGCATTTCTTTAATCAGTTTAATGTGATGAGATAATCCGACATTATTATCAGTGTTAGTGAACCATGAATGAGGAGCTGTTCGACCACTTCCTCAGTCTTCAGCGATGATTGATGATGAAGAGTCCCTCTCCTCTGCCGCGGCACGGACATCACGCTACAAGCTCATATTTCATGTGACACTTTCACACTCATTCATCATTCTTAGCGTGTGGACTAGAAAGAAGAGGTCTGGCATTTTCAGCATTATACCATCACTCGTCCATCCTTGTTGGTCAAGGGTGAGCTGAATAAAAAATTGGTGCCGTGGTTCCAGCTACTGTCTCATATCACATCTTTGTTGACGACTGTCTATATTATTATTTGTTTTTGTTTTTTGGTCACAACATCCATTCATCCATCTCAGCAGATTCACTCTCATGGGCCATTTCTACTCTGGGTACAATGAAATAATGTTTCTTGTCTTGTGTGTATCAGCCTTGGGGCCTGTGCATTGAACGTGTGTTTTAAAATGTGTTAAGCTGAAAGGGTTGTGAAAGAGCTACACACATCAAACCGGCCCACCCACACCATTAGGAAAATGAAACTCTGACACATGTCCTTGTGTAACAATGGCAGCCTCCCCACTCTGCAGGATCGACAGGAGCAGGATGAATTTTGAATGAGTTCCCTGTCACGGTGGAAGGGTTGCGTTGATGTGATATCAGCCAACCAGGATACAGCGGATCATGTAGTCGTGCATGCTTTTTGCAGCATTTCTCTCTTGTCCTATACTTGCAACAAAAATCTGTCGAAGCCTATTTTGCAATTACACTTCACCATCTCCAGGTTGATGAAGCCATACAGCTTACACACCCAATCCACATATAACTTATGTCTCTGGAATGCCTAGAGGAAAATACAATAACTGAGCACTTTATTAGGAGCAACACACTTTTGCTGGATAGGGCCTCAGTCGTTTTGCTCTCTTGGTTTCTTGGACATTCTGGTCCCTGTGATTGTAATTTCTGCAGATTTATCACAATAACATGCTGCCAGTCTCCCATTGTATCACATCCCTGAGGTGTTCTATTGGATTCAAATCAGCATGTGCATTCTTCCTTTTTCAAATATTTTCCCCATTAAAGGGAACTTGGTCTTGCTCAGCGTGTATCCACTTTGATATCTCAAGTGATTTCTTGTGCTTTTGTGTTCTGTCTCCACTTCCAGGTCGGCTGCAAGGCAGTGATTGTGTTCTTCCAGTACTGCATAATGGCCAGCTTCTTCTGGCTGCTGGTGGAAGGTCTTTATCTTCACGCATTGTTGGCAGTCTCTTTCTTCTCCGAGAGGAAGTACTTCTGGGCTTACATTCTGATCGGCTGGGGTGAGAATGTCTTTCTTTCATGTCTTTATACGCTCCTGCTGTCCCAGGGTGAGACCCCACCGACTCTCAGCTGAAGACAGACTCCAGGTTGTGACCCTAGCAGCTGGAATGCAATAATTACTTTGTTGTGTACTTTTATGTTGTGTTATTTTTTTATATCCCTAGGAGGTCCGACAATTTTCATCACAGCTTGGAGCATCACTAAAGCCTACTACAACGATGTGGGGTAGGAAAAACATCAGAGAATTACCAGCAGAAAATCTAGTATTTGGTTCTTTTATTTGCAACATCTTGTACCTGAGTATTGTTTTATATCTCACCAGGTGCTGGGATATAATCGAGAACACCGACGTCTTCTGGTGGATCATTAAAACGCCTATATTGGCATCAATCCTGGTAAGTTTACAAGCCCTAGCACTTTGAGTTGAATCACTCAGATTCTTGTACATCAGCATGTTTACCTGTCTGAAGTCAAACTAATGAGAGAGAAAACATCTTTGTCTCTCACCATCAATCCTCCGCAGACTTAACCGTCACTGTAATTTATGTGAATGCTTTTGAACGCCACATCTCTTTGGGTAGTGCGGCAGTATGTCAGCACAACTGAGAGGTTGGCGCGACCTCGAAGTTCTCGTTTCACATTGAAAAGTTGGCAGGGTGTAAGCACTATAAACTTGTTTTTATTGACTGACAGGTCGTCTTTTAAATAATTTAGTCATTACTGTTATCTTCTTTCATTCTGAACACAGTAATATACAATGGCTGTGAGAGCTCAGCACACTGCAAATTAAAAAGTCACATGCAAATAGAAAACAACTTCATCAATTTGATGACACGTAAATACAAATACAGGAACGTGCTGCAAATGCGCATGTGTTATCAAGATTAAATGTACTTCCTGGGGAGCTTTAAACATGTTGAGCTGATCCGGGAGGAGTCAGATATCCTCAGAGGTTACAGGCTGTGTATCTAATCTACATACCTGAAAGCAAAAAGATCAATTCCTTATTTCATTATCTCTCCCTGGTCGACGAGCGAACCCCAAATATGAAGAAAGAACTAGCTCTGCCGCTTTATGAACAGCAAAAGCAACATGGAACAAAAAAAGCACTTTCACACTTCACTTTCCCAGAGGTGTGAAGAGGAAGGTAAAGATGAGTTCAACAAGCATGAATTGAGAGGCGACAGTGGAGCATGTGAAGTGGTGGGAGGAAGAATTACTTACAGAGCAGTGAACACAGCACAGCCCCGGATTCTTGCTGTATTTTACAGATGTGGGATTTTGTTCTTATTTTGCAGGACGTTTCTTGATAGAACCAGTTAATTTGACACTATAGAGACGACAGAACGGGCTGGTGTTTGTATTCCTGGTAAAGTGAGGCCTGCAAGGGGTCTTGAAACAAATTTACTATAGGCAGTGATCGTTTATTTCGGCCGGTTCCCAGTAGTTTTTTTAATTTAGTTTTGTCCCGTTTCAAAGCTTGAAAGCTTCTCAAAGTTGATTTCACAAAAAATACTGATGGAATAAAGTCATCGATTTAACTTTATTAAGTTTGCTGTTGCCTAGATACAGAGAAATAGAGCTGGCATGACTATCTTTCTCGTTCAGCCGTCCTACTGTGCTCTGACTCAAAGACCCGGGAGAATAATTTGATCATTGCTTCCTTTTTCCTCCCTAGGAACCTGCTAAATTGACAGAAAAACGTATATTAGTTCCTTCCTTGAAAATGATAAGAAACCATGAATAAAGAAATAGAATGCAAGCCCATTACATCATGGTAAATTAATTATGAAATGTTATGGTGATCTTGAAAGGTGCTGGTTTTTGTTATCTACAGACAGAGCTGTTTCCCTGTTTCCAGTCTTTGTGCTGAGCTATGCTGACGACGTCTGGACTGTAGCATATTTGTAATACAGATATTATTGTGGCAAGGAAACAAATGTATGATTCCCAAAATGTCAAACTATTAAATTGACGACATGATATTTAATGTTTGCACAACTAGATTTGAAGAAAACAAAAGGATGTGTGGTGTAGTAAACACAAAGCAAACGCTCTTTTCTCATCTGTTATTGATGCCCTGCTTTGTCTGTTCTTTTTTCTCTGTGTGTTTCTGGGCAGCAGTTGTTGACAAAGCAGATTCAGTTGTGTTGTTTCACATTAGGATCAGGCTCAGCTGCAGCCCGGCTGTCACATCGCTGTGTCTCTGTCTCTCTGCGCAGCCGCTGAGCAATGTCTGTGTTTGTGAGTGATGTTTGTGATTATAGCATCGTTATACGCGTGATGCGTTTCCAGTTCAGAGGTCCAATCCAAATGAACTGAATTTAAGAAATGCTCGTTAGCCCTGCAGTGCACGAGCCACATTCCAAATCAAAGCGAGATGAAACGCAGCATCCGTCTTTTGTCATGAGACGCATTTCTCAAACATTCCTACAAGTCTGTTAAATTAAACACTGAAAGCATGAAGAGTTGTTTTAACTTTCTTTAGAGCAAGTTTTTCTGAAGGAATTTCATAGAGGACAAATTTAACATTTATGTTTTAATAATTCATTTCATGACACTTGGATATATTCTCCACAGATGAACTTCTGTCTGTTCATCTGCATCATTCGAATACTTCGCCAGAAAATCAACTGCCCGGATATTGGAAGAAATGAGTCCAACCAGTACTCGTGAGTGGAACTTCATGTCTTTTTCATATTGTAAATTTTGGATCATTCATCAGCTGAGATTATATGAAATGTTATCGGTCACCCTGAGGACAATGGGAATGTTCCAAAAGTGAACTCAACAAAGATGATATGAGCAAAGAAAGCTGAGATTAAAATACACACATTTCTCCTGTAGATACAACTGCTGCTTCATTTTTCTCTGTGACTCCCTTTAATTATTTATACACTCAGAGTAAAAGACCAGTCATTTTGGTTTCCAGTGAAGAAAAGCTCAGTGTAGCAGAGATATAGCGCTGCATGTGTTGAAGTGATTTTTCCTGAGAGGGAGAAACATCTCATGAGTCGGCCATAATACATCTATTTTTCCACCTACATTTTTAATGGTGGTTTCTGCTCCATCTCTGCTCCTCTGAGCTCAAATGTAAAAAATGTAAAGTACTCCGGAGTTGCATTTCATTATTGGCAGATGCAGAGACAGATCTAAAATTGGTTTCACGGGAGAGAGGGAGAAATCTAAATCTGTTCTTTTTTCCGTGCTGTCGTTTCAGGAGACTGGCAAAGTCGACGCTGCTTTTGATTCCGCTGTTTGGGATCAATTTTATTGTGTTTGCATTCATCCCAGAGCAAGTGAAGACTGAGCTCCGGCTCATTTTTGACTTGATTCTCGGGTCATTTCAGGTAAGAGTCCAAATAACAAAACTCTATAAGTTGAACAACCTCTGTGAAAAAGTTTCCCACAAGTTAATCCAATACTGAAAATAAATGTTTCCCATTCAAGCCCCAGTAAAAGTAATTAAATGACTCTGACCTGTGTGTGTTTCTGCTGAAAGAGGGAAGTGTGGCAGGTCTCCAGGCACTTTGCCGGCCCATTCAGTGGCAGTGTTCGTGTTTTAAGCCCTCGCTGTTATTTCAGTTCATCACATAAGGATGAGGAATGAGGGAGAATGCAGTTAGACGGTCCAGCTGTGTTACAGACCGCCTGGAAACCAAGGAAACCATTCCAGCACATTCCTCCCATCATTCCTCTCATCCCTCCTCCTCAGTATTACTATAAACCAGCTAATCGTATATGGTATGCGATGTTTTTGTCGGTGGTATCCATGTATATGTTTCACGGATGTTCCTCTCGAAATAGGAAAATAGTTGTATAGACAAGATCTCAAGGAGATTTTACTGGAAGCTTCAAACTGTTATTGCTCTCTTATCTGTTTTTCTCTCCCCGCAGGGCTTTGTGGTTGCTGTCCTCTACTGCTTCCTGAACGGAGAGGTGCGTACCCCCCTCACACTGATGTAAACAGTTTGTATGAAGACACTGATGTAATCTGAAGAGTCCCACACAGAGATAGCTCAGCGTTGCTCCCTCAGTGCACCATAACAAACACAGTCCTGAGAGGCGGGTGAAGCCGGGAGTGTGAGTCACGAGCGCTGGTCGATTCCGGGCGTCCCTCCCGTCTTGGATCTCCTCGTGGTTTATGCTGACACTATGCTGTCTGAATTTCAATCCAGTGCAATATTCAGGTGTCCACTGTACTAAAAAGCTAAATCAGACAAAGGGCAAAAACATATTTAGCAGGAAGGTAAAATTTACATATATATAAAACTAAATGTTACTAATAACAAATAGATCAGTCACTGGAAATCTTTATCTTTCATTTATTATTATTATTATTATAATTTTTTGGTATCAATACAATTATAAATAGACTTCAATAAGGGAATGCTTGTCGAGCTTGACTCATACCAGGAACTAAAAGTTTAAATATATTTTCCTCTTCTGCTTCAGTTTTGAGAGTCTTAAGAATGGTTTGTATACAATTAGAATTATGATATTGTACGAGTCGAGGGAATGAAGTAGTCCGGAGATCTCTCATGAGTTTGTGCACCTCTCAGCGTGCGTTTTATTTTACAAACATATCAAAAAACATATCAACCATGCAGAGAGCTCTCAAGTGTCACCACACATCCGCTTTTAACCACTCCCAGTGCCCTTGTTACCTTGGTAACCCCACCGCTCCTTACAGGGTGTGTAAGTGTGCAAACCACAGTAGTGCAATCAATTAGTGTAAACCAATGTAACGATGTTTGGTGAATTCTGTCTTATCATGTGTCCACTACAATATATACAATATATGAAAAAAGCCACACACAGTTTATCACCCATCACATCCACTTACATGCAATAAAAAAGGTTCCCAGGGTAGCAGTTGTGTCTGCATGTCCTAAATAAGCTGTATCTGCTTTATCAGGCTACTGATGAGTTGTGTCCATTAAGCCCCTCTCAGCAGGGACACATCAATTAACAAACTGAGCCACTTTGCTTTCTGATAGAATCAATGAAAGGACACCAGCTGATTTTCTGCAAGAGCCACATGTGGAGGCTCTGGTCTCCCATGAATAAAGACAGGAAACCATTGATCCCCTTCTCAAAACGAGGAGTAAATGTCCATTCTGACAAAATGATCCAAACCAAATCAGCAAGTTCACAGATTGATTCACAATAATCCATTAAGTCAATTAATAGCAATACTTTTTTTTTTTTTACCTTTCTCCTTTTTGAAGTAAAATACAAAATCAGAACCGCGCCATTTTACTTTCTGTTCTGTTCTTTGAAAATGCACAAGAATATATCATTTTTTAAATTTTTTTTTTGAATTGTCCAGTCAGTTTAAACACATAGGTCCATCATAGTATTTCTGCTGCTGGACTGAAAGAGAAAATAAACTGCATCACTCCTCGGTTCCTCGTGTGGGTGCGGGAGCTGTTTTTTAAAGTCTTTTAATCTCTTATTCTTCCATTTTCTGCGGATGTTTCTTGTCGGTCCTTCGTCTCCTCGGCTGTGGTTTCTTTTGGTGGCCATGCCAAACACCCAGTTCTTCTTCTGTTTAATGTAAAATGCATCATTTTCTTTTTCATGGAAGACATATACAAGCTAACAGGTGCTCGAAACGACACGTCTCAAAGCCTTTGAGTCATATTTCTATTGTCTTATGTAGGTCAGTGGACGAGAGTTGCAAACTTAATAATTCACAAGTTGTTACAAAAACCAATTAACTATAATACAAGGCATCGTGTGAATATGTCTTTGTTTTAATTAGGTTCTGAATATAGGTATAGTGGAAATAAAATGAAATTATGGGGAACAAAAGAGTAACAATTAAACATTTTAGAGGAAGGTTACCTTAAGGATATAAAGTGCCTGGACCAAAGCTTCTGTGTGAAGTGTCTGTTAACATTTCATGCTGGAAATCACAAAACATCTACAAAGAGCCAACAAAAGAGACAAAGGGAGAACAGAGAGATGCAGAAACAGACAGAAAATGACAAGAACGAGAAACAAAACAACTTCAAAACGATGCAAAACAACCACGAAGATACAAATAGCAAACACAAAAAGAGAAAAAAGACCCAAAATGAGATGTAAAACACCCCAAAGCCATTCAAAACAATTAAAAAGAGACAAAAACACCAGAACGAGGCAAAAGAGGAACAGAGAGATGCAGAAACAGACACAAAATGACTAGAACGAGAAACAAAACAACGATGAAAAGAAGCAAAACAACCACGGAGAGACAAAAAGAAACAGAATGACTCAAACCACCACAAAGTCATGCAAAACAATCACAGAGAGACACCGAGTCTTACTCCATTTCAACAGTCGGCACGGTTCATCGGTTCTTGATTGTGGTGAATCACTGCCTTGTTGTTTACCCTGACTTCTCGTTGTGCTAATCCCTCATAGGTTCAAGCAGAGATCAAGAGGAAGTGGCGGCGGTGGCACCTGCAGAGATACATGAGCTCCGACACCAAATACCAACACCCGTCTATTGGCAGCAGCAACAACTTCAGCACCCAGATCACCATGCTGACACGATGCAGCCCCAAAACACGCCGCGGGTCGTCCTCCTGCCACGACGACCTGTCGAGCATGTGACTCACGCCAGCGGCGAAACAGATATACATCATATTCTCATGCCATTCAGAACACACACTGTTCATGTGAGCTCCTGCATGGAAAGAGTCACACACTTCCTCATTAACACATGCACTGAGGGAGGTTGTGGGTGTAACAGGGACAAAGGACAGGGATTTAAAAAAATGAGTAGTTTGTGGTAATCAGCCTTTGAGCAGCTTTCAATCTCCACGCTTCTTCCAAACAAGCTTCACAAGCACAGCTTTCACCCGTCTGACTGAGGATCGCCGAGCTTCTCTCTTCATGAGTCAGTGCACGTGTGCAGATGAATTGTGAGTCATATCATTGTGGATCATTTGGTCAATTGATATTAAGTTCCCCGTGTGCTCAGACACTGGGCAAAGCCAAGTGTTTCATGTTAATGGGGTTAGGTGAAGGATCCAAATGTGAAATGCACCAGCAAACACACAATCTGATGCAATTATACGCTGATTAAAAATCACTTAAGGGGAGATTGCTCCGGCTCCAAATGAACAAGGCTGGTGTAAAAGACACAACTGACAGAAGCTGATGCTGTGATTATTTTATTTTTTTACGGCGAGTGCAGCAATATTTCAAAACAGAGAAAAGCACCAGTGATGCATTGTGGTTTTGTGGCGGGGGGGGGGGGGGGGGAGTTGTTTGTTTTCCTCACCGTGTGGGCAGACTGGCTGAAACCCAGGAAACTTTATTTCCATGCACGCTAAATGGATGAGGCCTCACGCCGCGCCACTGCGGTGGATGCCGAGCCACAATGATGGTTCGGGAGTACAGATGCCCTTCTCTGCACTATCACTCTCAAAAGAGACTGATTGCCCCCCCCCCCCCCCCCCCTTCCCTATTATCAGTCCATCCCTCTTGTTCTGCGTGATTCTGGGCCCTTGACAGGCTTCAAGTGTTTGACTAGGGCCCGTTTCTGTGTTTTCGAGAGACACTTTCACTTCGCAGCAGCTCTGCAGAGGAAATGCCTTAAAGCAGTGGAGTCCGCGATTGTTTACATTTACATGGGAGGAGTCTTTTGACATTGTACAGTAAGCATACAGTGTGAAGTGTAACGGAATTATTGTGGATTGTGGCGCCTTACTGATTGTATTGCGGCTACAATACCAGCAGTAAGTCACCGTAACTGTTTGTTCATGTTATTGCAACATGTGAGATTTAATGCCTTTCCCTGGGAACATAAAATCGTCTTGTATACAAGCTTGTTTATGTAGCGGCCTGTTTTTTATTGTCAGGCATAAAAGGGAAAGCCCAGCATCACATATTACTGCACAGATTCATAATACAGAAGACTAACACATGCAGGCGGAGGAGAATCTTTCCTGGTGACGCTTTGGAAGGAATCAACTTAAGATCCGTAATCCTTTGCTGGTGACAAGTGTGATTCTGATTCCAACTTCTCAGCTGGAGGAGGTTGAACCCGACAGGTCAGCGGACACAAGCTGACAAGGATGACTGGCCCTGTCACCTCGATGTGCTCTTTTCAGCTCACAGGGTCGGACCTGAAAAGTCACTTTGCATGTTTACGCACAAGGGAACATCGAGAAGGTCCAGTTATATTTGAAAAAAATAAAAATAAAACCCATCATCTCAACCTACTTCTCTTCGGACAGAACGCAAAGCAAAATTTTGCACAATTTCAGAACTTGACGGCTGGATGGACGATATTTATTTTTGCTCAAGTCGACGATGTACTGCACCGACCGTAAAGCTGCGGACACACCAACCACGTCTGTGTTTAGCTTTTCCTCATGACACTTCGGTAATCACCAAGCTTCTCGTGTTATTTACCTCCATCTTTATGCTCTATTTGTAAAGCTGTTGTAAAAAAAAAATCCTGGGTTTGGTGCAGATTTTTTCTCTCTTCGCCTTGAAACATTTTGGAAATAATCTTCAAATGCTCTTACCATCGACTTTCCATGCAAACGGGCCACCTCTAAAATTCACTTCACGCTCATTCTCAACTAATATTGAGTACTTGAGAACTGTATATTTACTATTTCCCTCAAAAACAATTCTTTGACAGTTTATTCAAAGACATTTGAATAAACCTGTCTTCTGTTGTCCAGCTCAGTGTGACTGTGAGAATATGCCAGATTTTAGTGCTTTGCTAAGCTGGCGTGGTCGTTGTGTGTCAGTGTGAAAACATTGAAAAGGGATATCGAACCAACAAGCATTCTGATGTGCACTTAAAGTAACTGTTGACGTATGTATAATGTAGATTTGTGTATTTGCAAACTGGATATTGTGTTGTGCATATTTAAGAGCTGAGGTTTTGTCGTTCAATGTGTGTAACGCTGGTGCAATGCGTGGCGAAGCTGCAAATGTACTGTAAGTATTAAATAGCTTCAGTTCTCAATTGTGTCCACATAAAGCCACAAGTTTTTATGTTTATATATGTATATATATATTACTTGTTGTACAGTGTATGTAAAGGGTGTTATAATTACAGGACATTTCACTTTCCATAACAATGTGACCTTATTTCACTCAAACTGTATGAAATAAATTATTTAGAAATATACATGAAGGTGGAAGTGGAAGTCTTCATTTTAAAGGTGAAATGATTTCATCATTATTCAGAAGAAAATCCTTCCTGACTGAACCCTACGACATATTGGGGTCTAATTAAAGCTTATTTTCACAAATGCTCTTTTCTACTTGACAAGATCATGACCCCAAGCCTATTCATTCTTTATTTTACTCCCAGAGATGCGCACTTAAAGCTTCACCGTCAAGTGGTCCCTGCTTATATGCCAATTATTTCAATAAAAATACGTTTGATGCATTCAGATCATTTTCATTTCCCAGTTGCAAGCCTCCTCAACTATAATTATGTTCATGTTAAGCTTGGAAATAGACAATGATTTGATTAAATATCTTGAGTTTCATTATGAAAGCAGAGGGCTTGATGTTCCAGCTGATATGAATGTGTAGGGAGGTATTATGAGAAAGCGGGCACATTAGGTTCCTTTGGAGACAATGGACCTGTAACAGCTCAAAGGGTTTGAACTGCTCTCTCCGGTGCACAGATAAGAATTATCTCAGTAACTGAGTACAGTGACTGTACTTGTTCACTTCATTGAGTGCTGCTGCAGGTCACTGTGCCCTGGAGAGACAATGGCAACGGACAATTTCTGAGGACGTACAAAAAAATCACACACACTTTCAGAGGTTTGGATTTACAACCCTGCAAAACCAGGAACTGATGATAGTACTAAACTAAATACCTTTATTCACATGCTTTTGTTTGATACTACTTCATATTCTTTTACACCACTGCATTCATCATATCAGTTCTTCCCAGCACCCGTTGCACCTCACTTACAGTATTTGTGCTGATGAGTTTGCTTTGGCGTGATGAAGCCGCAGCTGCTCGAGCGAATTCGCATGTTGTTCCTCGAGGTTGTTGGTCCACTCGCTGCCTCTCGTGCAGCGGACCTTTGGCTGTGCTCATCACCATGAAGAGGACAGAATTCAGCCGAAGCAAGACGCCATGTGCCGTAAAATGATTAAGAAGCACACCCCGCCATGGCTGCTTGGTCGGATCAGCTGCTCTTTAGTCTAATGTTTGATGAGCTTGGTCTGTGGACTGGAAATCATCATCATATAAGACGATTAACTGTTGTAGTTATAGTAAATAAAGGGATTTCTAGGCTGCTGCATGAATTTGTTTGCACATATGACAAAGAAAAAGAACCATGAGGCCCATTTATTGAAATATGCAAATCAAATGCAAACAGGCTTTTTATTCATGGTCTGAGAACTTAAGAATACCTGTTTTGAGTGTATCACGCGGGATGCAAACGGGAGAAAAGTTATTTTCAGATTCATGGTGACACTTAAAATATGAGACAGTTGTCCTGCCTGTGAGGATCTTTCAATATTCATGGCATCAGTTAAATATTCATGTCACAAATAAGGGAAAGTTTGGGGACGGCCGGTGATTGAGAAAACAAGTGAGCTTGAGATGACCTCGGCTGTCCTCAGCTCCGAGAAGCTGACTCCAGCTTTAGAAAAGAGGTTTTCCGCCAAATCGGCTCTGACCTGTGGCCGCGAGTCAGTCATGCTGATGAACATCAGAAGTTCGCCCACTTTTGAAAGGCCGAGCTGCAGGAGCGATGCATTTTACTGATTTCATGGCCTCTGTGGTGGGAGAGTTTGCGCTTGAATGGATGATGACAAACGCTTGACTTTTGTATGTAATAGAAGGAAACATACCAAAAGTAACTTTCACTCACATGCATGCTAACCAACGGCTGGTAGCAAAGACTAAACACCTTTATATCCTTTAGAGTGAGAATGACCATTTATTGAACACAATGTATTTTCCACAGATAACTTAAAAAAGAAAAAAAATTAGATGCTGCAAAGAGCTTTTGGTCACATCACATGTTCTTCATCAACTGCAGATCCTGCTGTGTGATTGTTTTCTCAACAACATTTGATTAACAATTTAATGAACGGCAGCCAATTAAGTTTTGATTTAATAATTTCCACCAATAATAACAATAACGGGAAACCCGTCCATGCTTGCGTGAGATAATCCTGTGTTTTTCACACAAGGGAGAAATTTACAAACGACCTGCTGAGTTTGCTTTGGTGCAGAGAAACTGCAGCAATTTGAGTGAATCCGTGTGTTGATCCTCGGGTTTATTGGTCTGCCTCTGATACACCTCTGGCTGTGCTCAGCACCACGAAGACGACAGAACTCAGTGCACACACACACACACACACACACACACACTCATGACTAATGCACACCACCACAGTTTATTAGAAAGCCATTCTAACATATTTACTTTCTTTAAGGAAAGGGATCTGTCGCTGCCCACGCACACTATAGAAGAAAGTGATTCGCGCTTCACACTTTGATTCATGATTAACCAGGGTGTAAACAAGCTTGGGGGAAATGGGTCCACAGATTTTCACAATGACAGGATGCTTGATCTTACTTTTGACATAAATACATAATTTAGTTTTGGGAAAATATGACTCATGTGGTGTTTAAAGCGTGCTGCCTCGTCTGGCTGAAGCCACGGCATTGTATTTATGTGTCTGGGTTGGTGCGGCCAAGAAAGTTCTCACATGAGTTTGGGAAACGGATGTTTATTATACAGGAGCAATCAGCTAAGTGAGGGTTTTCGAGCCCTGACATTTACATTGAAACCTCTAACACCCTGTCACAGCATAGGTCGTACTGTGACATCACATTATGTATTATAAATCATGTTGCACGTCAAGGACCATTTGGACTCAGAATCTGTTGTTAAATGGGATCCTTGTTTTGTATATTCAGATTTTTGGTTTTGTCTGTATTTAACTTCTTGATTTTCTGTTTTATTTTGATGTCACTTTACTTTTCTGTGTCTCGATTCAGGCGCTGCATCGTTTGGAGGACACGGTCTATGCGGCATTTCGAAGGACACAACAAATTGTCTCTTACTTGGTGGTTTTCTGTCATTGTCCTGTTTCTCGCACGTGTCCCTGTCTCCCTTTGTGTATTTAGTCTCTGTGTCGGTCTGTATGCTCAGCTCGGGTTCATGTTCAGGTGTGTTTCTGCTGCCTCGGGATGTTTTTGTGTTTTCGACCTTGGCTCCAGTTACTAGTTACCCTGTGCTGCTGGAACCATCACGTAACAATTACCAATTGTAAAATAAAAACACAATTCTCTGCTGTATTTAAACAAGTGATATCTAAGAATTGGGCGAACAATGGCAGAAAACATTTTATGGTTATTTTTAAGTCCACAGCATAATCCCACAGTCAAATTAAAGTGATAGCATAACTGCGGCTGCGCTCTGATACGTGCCATAAATCTACAATACCAATATTATGGTAGAAGATTTATACGTGGCTTATTTAAATTATGTAATTGATGCAACTGATTCTATTGAACTTCTGTTAAAAGCCGGGTTGAATCCTAAAATAATGATGCTGAACAGACTTATGGAAATGGGCTCGACGTTAGCTTTTCTCCTGATTAGCTCTGTAATGTCTGTGCGTGGCTTTGTAGGGAGCTCTTAAAGGAGCAGTTAGTGTCAGACGGATAACAGAGGCAATTTGGCAAATCTCTGTGTTCTCTGAATTTCTTAAGAGAGGTCATGGATGAAAGGGAAACAAATAAATCAATTTGAATTGTGTGTTTTATGGATGTATTGAGAACAGGCCTGTTTGTATACAGGCTAATGAAACAGCAGTCTCCTCTTTATGTGGATGGAATGACCTTCGAAGAACAACAGCCTATTGAACACAATGTATTTTCTGCAGAAATCTGAAAAATAGAAAAATAGAAAACAATGTATCAGATGCTTTTGTTCAAATCAAATCATATGATCTTAAGGTGATGAATTTCAGCAGTGATGTTGTCCTGGAATTGCAGATCCTGTCATGTGATTGTTTCCTTAACATCATTTGACAGATAATTTAGGGAAGCTATTTAAATGCATTGTGATTTAATTTGCCCTCTATTACAGTGAAAGCTCTGGAACATCAATGAAAGGGATTTTGTGATGGCATTGTTCGTCAACTATTCTTTCCACGGGCAAGAATGAAGTTTGAAACCCAACATTTGAGCCAATTTGGAGGAGAAGTTTCTATGGCATGAGAATATAGAGCCAGATAGTCCCTGTGAATTCAAATCACTAAATTGCACACACTCCGCTAAATATGCTCGAGTTTAAGTTTAACGAAAAAACAAGGGGTTGGCGGAGAGCTAAGCACAGACATAATTACAAGAGTAATTATGGACCCAAGTTTCAAACAATATTCAAATCCAAAGACGTCCCCAATTTTATTCGAGATAACAGCACATTTTGTTTTAGTCGCCTTTTAAATAAACAACATATCAGCTTCACTTGTATCTTTGTCTGTCTCATGACAAAATCTTCTGAGTAAAAATGACGAATGGATCACAATTATTTAAAACTTTAATTCAACAGGATTTAAACCTGAGTCACGTCAGGTAGATTTTGAATCGACAGTGATCTCACGCTGCTTCATTCATATTTTTGTTGTTGTTGTTGTTTTGATTGAGAGGCCAAAGTTACATATTGTATGTTCAAGTGTTGCTCAATAGGCTAATGCCTGCTAACATAGTCCAACTGTAAATTTATATTTATGTCCCTAAATGGTCAAAACTAAACAAATGAATGTTAAAGAACACAAGGACTGTTGTGGTGCAGTAGGAAACAGCTTGGAAGAGAGTAAATATTGGATTTGCATTTAGCTGGTGGACACAAACACAAGTGATTTCATTCTCTGTGCTTGATGAGTTTGTATAAATGTTAAACTGTCTCCTCACAAAGTCGCAATAGTAACATAGTGTTGTGTTTACAGAGCTCGCTTCCACGTTTCTGTCAAGGTGACCCAAATCCTGCTGTTTGAAAACACATCATCAGTCCACTGACCTTTTGCTCACATTTCTGTGCCGAGAGAAACTGTCTAGTTAATTATTTTCCACTTTTGATGTAGGAGACCTCCGCACAGCTACAGTCATGGCGACCTGAAAGACTGTCGAATGATGCGTTTGAAATGAATGGAATAGGCAGTGAACCTGAGACAAAGATTGGCTGCCAGAGTGACTACGCCTTGATTCAAGCTACCACAGCTCAGAGGAATTTAATTCCTGGAGAGCAGTCCGGAAAAAACTTTCTGCTATCTCAGAACATATCAGAGAAAAGGTTTGACCTCTGGACTAACATTGTTTAGATTGGTTGTTACTGCGGCCACTGTCAGGTTAGCCGTGGAACAGCAGCTTCAACCTTGTCAGTCATGGGTTCCAACCACAGATTGTTGTTAAAATGCCTCCATACTGCTTCTGTGGTGTCATCCAAGTGTCTGTTGTATGCTTCTTCTGTCACACACTGCTGGAACGGACAACTCTCTGGTTAGTGGACGACCCACTCCTCCACCTGAGCCACAACCATCACCCCCTTTATTTACGATTACTTTATATTTCAAGCTATGATGATACTTAAAATATCATGTATCTTATATAGGATAAGAATGATCAGCCAAAATTGAACAGATACTAAATAGTTGCTGAGAAAGTGCAGCAGACGGGTGTTAATGAGACGTGACTGCCCTTAAATGTGAAGAACAATCCTAAAGTCTGTATATTAATGAGTCGAGTTACTTCTCAATCTGTCCACGAAGACAAGACGCACCCTGAGAATACTGATTCACTGCGGCCGCTTGTTAAAACATCATCACTCAGACGCCTCTGTTGTTGACCTGCAGCTCAATTTTCTTTACTCTGCAATAGTAAATATAAAAGAAGCACAGGTCAGCTGCTGTCAAATGTTTGACTGATGCATATTTTATGCCCGTCAGCGACTGTCAGTGTCAACAAACGGCCCGGAGTCAGGAAATGTGTGTGTGCACCAACCATCACATTTGACGGATATTAAGAGACTTTAGTTGATATCACTTCTACAGTACAACGGAGATGGAAACGGTCGCAAACGCTGGATTAAATCATCCATGAAAGTTGTTTGCCGCGTATTCTATTGTTACCCGGGACTGACAAAGGCAAACGTCCGTGAAAAACAACAGTGCTGCTGTTCTGTGAACATGCAGGAGCCGAGGCGGCTGCCAGACAGCGAGAGAAATGTGAGCCATAAACATTTGGGCAGGACCACCCATGCTGTAAAACCTATTTGTTGAGGGAGAGGGGGCAGCTTCTCAGCCGCAGGAGCTTCTGCTAATTAGGATGAGACCAGGTTAATCCCTGTGAATGAGAAAGTGAGGCCGACCCAGTCGTTTAGATGATGGTTGTTGCAGCAGGACTGATGGCACTGTGGATTTATGATGTCACTGTGAGTCCTCAAATATCCCTCTTTAATATACATGAAAGTGTTGACAAACACTTTGCGATGCTAATAACCCAACTGTGTCAATGTCTGTGAACTATTCAAAGCGGTGAAGAGACAGTGAGTCGGATATTCGTGGGAGTTGTTTCCAGATATTAAACAGAAGCTTTTTTCGGGACATCACAGCGACTGATAGCGGTTTAGGTCAAAGCTCATGAATCCCAGTGCACGTCAGTGGATTAAAACTGGATTATCTCTTATCGAGACCCTTGCAGTGAGGCCTGGTTGAGGTCTGGAACAAATGTTGTGGCTAAGACACCAACAAAAGGTCCTGGATAAACATCCCACATTCTAGTTTGCATCCTCCACCTTTGATTTATTATTACAGAAAAAGGTTTGAATTAAATCCCTGGGAAGATGGAAATACTCATGAAAGGCACTGCCAAATTTACTACATGCCCCTTTGTGATCTAACTGACCATCATGGCATGTCACTATTGAAAAGCTTCCTCCTTCATCGCTGTTTGTCTGTTTGTTTGTTAGCAGAATTGCACAAAAAGTCGAGTACAGATTTCATTAAAACCCGGTGGAAGGGTGAGGAATGGGCCAATAAGTTTGAGCTCTGAGCTCCCTCCTGGTTGTGGCTGTAAATTGGATCAGTTTAATTTGATGTCCTTTTGAAATACAGGGCATGAAAGAAGTGTCAGTAGGCTTTTGAAATAAATTGTACTCAATCTCACAAGGCTTCTCTATCCGACGTGACTATTTGTTCTATGAAGGTTTGTCTTAAAATAGCACCAGTGTTTTTGAATAAATGTATTACTATAAATCTATAATACTTACTGTTTAAAACTTTAATGTGACTTATGGAAATCCAGCTTGAGGTTTCATTCTTTCACACTTAATAAAAGCATTTACTATTCTGTGCATTTAATTCCTTTTGGGGCCTTTTCCATCTGACTCAAATTTGTAAATAATAATAAAAAAAACATATCAGGCTGTTTTCTCTGAGGCTAGAGAGCACTGAGGTTTCATTGGCTGGGGATTAGTCATTAACTAATAAGCGTTATCAACTTTAAAATCACATTACACTAACAGGACAAGTATTAAAATCGGCTGTCAGCAAAATAAACGAAATGAATCAAGTTGACTAAGTAGTGAAAGAGCGCCATCTGCTGTAACATAAAAGAAATACAGCAGTGAATTGGTATGTGTTTTCTTCCATTCTCTTTGTAATGCAGATTCAAGCATTAAAATTAAATCCAATCGATTAAATTAATAAAATCAATACAATTTAAAATAAATTAAATTAAGATTTTGCCAAATTATCAAGGCATATTTCTTATGTTGATTTTGTTGTAAATATGCAAATAAAAGAGCAACACATGGAAAAAAAGACACTGTTTATTAATGAAATGTCAGTTTTACCATTGCAGGAAGAAAACAAAGCCCTGTAAACACCAGTGTATTTGGCAGATACAATGAATGACAATATCCCAGGAAGTTATCATCATTATAAACAGGCTGCAGAGACAAACACAGCTGCATCAACCTCGTGCGAGTCGAATTAAATATAAAAATCACGTTGCAGGGTTTTGTATTGAACAAGACAAAGTGTCCTGGAGACTGACACGTCATCCTTCAGGTTTCCCCTCTGAACGTCAATGATTATCAAATTTACAAACTGTTTTCTGTCAAGACTTTTGATGATAATAAATAAAAGATGGCTGCCACATGTTTCACCTGAACAATACATTTATACTGTATGTTTAAATACCCACATATTAAACATTGGTATCCTTAATGCTCTTTTTGAGTATTAAAATATCCTCCACAACATTTGGTTCTTCTTGGATCTTTAAAACACTTAATTCTTGCATTACATTCGGTCAACAGTGAAATTAAAACTGTGTAAATATGCACTAATCTGAGTGGAAATGGTGAGTCCGTATCAAAAGTATTACATCACAGAAAAAAACATGCAGCATCATAAGTACTTTGACTTGTTTACTGTGTTTAAAACATTTTAAAATCAGCAATCACAAAGTTTATGTCCACCCAGTCAGAGAAAACCATAGTTCTGGACTAAACTACAACCAAAACTTGCTTTTCTGAACAACTTGTACTTTATGGTCAAGGACGTTTGGCTTGTGGGACGAGATATAGGCCTGGTATTAACATCCGCTAAAGAAGATCCCATCACAAGTGCACTACGTTTGTCTGTTCACACCTGGCATTTTAAATGCGTCCTGAATATGTCTCCATGGTGACGACTTGTGATAGGATCGGACTTCCCTGCTCTAAATGCAACTAAACATATCATTTCTGTTCACAGAGAACAAATGCTGTTGAGTTTACAGACGTGTCCGCTGTCACCGTGTTTGTGTGTGTGGCTCTAGAGACGCATTGAGGATGCATGTTGTCTGTTCACATCTGTAGTTACACAGGACAGATGTTAAAACCAGGTCTGAACAGGGTCTTAAAATGTTTGTTGTCCGTCTCACTTTCCTGATAAAATGAGAGAACAATTCAATAAAAAGGCAAAGCTTCTAAAGTTCTACAGCAGCCACAAAACTATCACTATCAACTAACACTTGAATTCCCTTTGCCTAACTGCCACCGGTGCAGCATTTCAGCAATTAAAAACTGAATAACTAAGAAGATAAATACACAGAATTACCCTCAAGGAGACTTGTACATATTAAGCAGCGCTACAATGATGTATGTTGAAATATAAAAGTGGAATCATAAACGATTTCTATGTTTATAACAATTAAGGAGCAAAAACACAAAAAAACTCAATCACATAAACTGGAATCAGGTATTAAATATAATTTAGCTAAACCCAATATGGAATATATTCAACAATGACAAAAAAAAAGGAACCGAATAGTGCAGACATATATTTTTTTGCGACATTTTCAAATATTTACCCCTCTAATCAGTGCTTTCATTTTTTTACCCGCAGTTTACATTTTAACAATGTAGGGATCAGTAGAATAAGATGAAAGAAAAAAACTTACATTTGCTTTGACGTACAAAAAAAGTTTCAATTGGAGATTCTGTGATGAAATCAAACAAAAGCTGTGTTGAATGTAGATTGTGAGTAAAAGATATGTCTACTGATGTCTTTTCTGTGAAGTCATTATGGAGCCCTTACATTTGAGCTTGATGAGCACTTGCCGGTGAATCTCTTTATCAGATGATGAAATTAAATAAATGGAAACAATCAATTATATTTGCATTGTCACACAGAATAAGGCATAAACAACTTACTGTTCAACAATTTTTGGGCCATTTTTGTGGCAAATAATTAAAAACTGCTGCATTTACTTTACATAGATTTCTCTCATTTTTAATCAAACTAGTTTAATAGTTTAAATATCTCACTGCCACCAATTACCCAATGGAGCATTTAATTATCTTTCCAATTGCCTATTATTCAAGTACAACTAAATCAAATGTCTGTTACAATCAAGAACCACCACCGAGCATTGTAAACTGATTATTGCAAAGATAATCAATGACCTGTGGTTGCAGAAATAATACTGAGCGCTTCATTTTAAAATCCCAAGTACAACCAGCTTCAACAACACTGTAGTTTCTATGAGAAAAACTTTGGTCAACATCTAAAAAAAGCTAACACCTGCATCCCCTTCACAAACATTTAGAACAGGACGGGGGTGACGGAGATTGATCAACATTTTCATCTCCTTCTTCCTTCATTTTACAGATTTAGTTCAAGGTTAACCACATATTTGTAAGAATCCAGAAAAAATAGCTGCATACAGTGTATGTTTGGTGCAGTCTAGGAAAACAGTTCACACAAAGTGCAAGTACACAAGTCATTGTCTATGATGACACAACGTTTGTGAATGTTTTTGTTAAAGGGCAGGGCATCACCATAACTCGTATGGATCAACACATCATCTTCCATGTTATTCTCTCACCTGTGCTGGATGAGGTGCAACACTGTTAAGTATCCTGAGCTCCTCACACCCCACAGTCATTGGTTCTGTCCTGGACTTTGCGGGTGAGGGTGAGGGCTGTGGAGAGCGAGGCCACTGAAATGTGAAAGATCATCTGCCATATGTTCCTCAGGCCGAGCAGGTACAAGTTGCATAGGACGACCACGCTCAACAGAGTGAAGGACATCAGTTTCCTCAGGGATGAATGGAACAGGTAGAGGTGGCACTGTGGACACAGGGAGTTCGTTCACAAGGATTGCAAGGACACAGCGTAGCGTTGGTTCGGAAAAAGTATTTTAAATGTTTTGAAAATGTGAAGATTTACCTGAGACACACAGCAGACAAACGCCAGAAGAAACGCCACAACATTCCATATACCTTCATAGTCGTCCTGGGTGAAGGAAAAAGACTAAAATTAAACCAAGTGCTGACTAAAATCATCTGTGTCACAATACGTCCTAATCTGTGCAGTTTTGTGCAAACCATCACTTTCATTTCTTCTATGCGAGCACCTTTTCCTTTCTACAGCAAAATGCTAACACAGCAACCAACATCTGTGATGTGACGACAGCTTATGCATGAATAAAATCGTACAAGTAAAATATAATCAACATGCTGCAAATTCATTCAGCAGTAATCTATCTTGATTATTACCTGGAACGTGTACTCTATGAGGTGCACACCACGAATTACGTTCAACGACGCACACACAATGTTCAGGACCAGAGAAAGGATTCCCGGCGCCGTCACTGGTTGAAGTCTCACATTCTGTCCTGTTTCGTAAAAGACAGTGAATAGTGTCAAATAACAAAACGTGAATATGTTACAGTGCGGCTATAGACTGTGAGACTTTTACCGTATTGCTAATTTTACGAGTCTTACCAGATCCAGGACCTTGCTCCATATGCCCATTTGCGATGCCGTTGGTGAGCTCCACCTCATCCAAGTTAATTACTTGTAGTGGATGGATCCTCAAATCCTCCTGGACTTCTGCCAGCGTCACCTCGAGGGCCGGACCACCACTCTGGTTGTACTGCTGCTTCAGCTTCTGAATGGTGCCGTCTATGGATTGGCAGCAGGGACAACATATGTGTTAACCAACTTATTTCATTAGAATTTAAAGAAGACAACACATCATATTTGAATTCAAATCAAAATTCCATGCAAGCAACAGTACATCTATGAAACAGTGTCTCTTCCTACTCACCAAATTCCAAAAATGGATATGGCCTGGCTGCCAAGGTAACAACAGTGCTACTGAAACATGCTGTGAACTCCCAGCGCAGATCTTCCAGGAAGCAGAAGGCCTTAGCAACAGGGAGGCTGCAGTGGCACACAGTCATGTAGGATACACCCTCTGAAGAGATGAAGCTGAACAGTTGAGAGGAAAGAAGGTGTTTAGTAAACAAACAGCCGGACTCAGTGTGGCATGGATGCCCCTGCGATCAAATGGACATTCTTTCTGTCTTCGGGGTTTAAGATGGACATTATATATCAGTGTCTTTGATTTCTCAGTCCTTACAATATGTTGAGCTCCTGGCCCTTGACGGAGCCTCTGTCGGGGAAGCGTCCCAGCACTTTGCTGATGGTCCTGAGCTGCTGCTTCCTCTCCTGGAGCTCTTGGTTGTGTTCAAAGTCTGTGGAGGCTGACAGGGGGAGTCCATCCCTGACCCGAACCACGAAGGCGAACAGGATCAGAGACATGATCCTCTGGGTCCATGAAGAACACACTGCCTGCATGGGATGAAGATCATAAGGATGACCATATTAGGGTTGTAACTGCATTATTTTCAGAAATAAACAATTGTTTTCTTGAATATTTGATTCATGTTCGTCCATAACTGTCTATAACGTAGTGAAACACGCCCATAACTAATCCCTAAAGCCAAATCAACCTCTTCAAATGTCTTGTTTATCTTAACAGCTGTCTGTGAGCCAAAGAGTTCAAATTCACTGTCCGAAAAAGACAGAGAAGAAGAGCCAAAAAAGCTCTTTCTTTCTCATAAATAACTTTTGATTAATTAATTAAATAATGAATATAAATATAAATATGAATAGTAGATATCGGACTAGATACCACAAACACATATATAGAGAAGTATTGGTAACACAGCTGTTTTGGATCAAACTACTTTTAACGTGACGTGTATAATAATGACAAAGTGTATAATTCTAACTGCGCAGGTTTAAAAACAACGTTGCCTGAGGTTTAAATCCCACTTGGACATGTGTAATATGACAGCGAGAGTTAAATAATATCATAAAAAGTCATTCTGTGTTACACCTTACCTCCTTATCATGGCTCTCATGCTGCACCTTGTTCCTTAGCTACTGTAGCTTAGCTAACTAGCATCATATCAAACAAATACGCCGGCAGCAGGAAGTTAGTCACAACTTCAAACCTATACTTTATATTAGCTGCGATTAATACCGACAAACCGAATAACCGGATGTTACATGTACGTGACAGATTTCGTAAAAACAAATAGCAAACGAGCTAACGTGCTATTTGCTTCCTGGTCACAACAAACGACAACAAATCCTGTACGGGAGCTCAGGAGGGACAAAAGCTAACACGCTGGGCTACAACCAGTCGCACTAAAGTTAGCTCATGCTACTTCCCGGAGCGTCAGTGACTAGCTAACTGTCCGGCTAGCTACTGCACACAGGTTTGTTCTGTCATTCACAACTGCGCAGTACTTGTCGTGGGATTAGCATTGTAACTTGAATTAGCCTCGGCCGCTCAGAGAAAACGAAGCCAGCTAACCAATAGCTAGCTGCTAGCTGTTAGCTCAACCATTTTGGAAGCGCAGTTGTTAGCTGTTGTTAGCCGTCGTTAGCTGTTGTTAGCTTTGTAGCTAGGTGATGTCTCGCTCTCAGCATGACCTGATACCATAGTAACATCGTCTTGTCTTGATCAAAACAAAGCCCAGCCCCGACTAAAACCTGTCTCACTTAACCACTTAAGCCGATTCTATGCAAATCCTCAATGTGCAGGTCGTGCGATTTAACAATGTTTGTGGCTCTTAAGGTTTATAGTTTGATGGCTTTTGATGCTAGTGTGGCTTTTATGGCCTGTCAGACATTTGGTTCAAATTACTGTGTCAGGACCTTTCTCTGTGAAGTTCACAGTAAAGTTTTACAAGCTGAAAATGCCAATCCCAGCACATTCAACACGATATGATTTTGGCTATAAATACAATGCATTCCTGTCTTTGTGTTGGAACAGTTGATGGGGGGCCAGTTTAGTCTCTGTGCACAAGTAGTACCATCACCTCCAATGTTTACTAATCAGATGTGTGTCTTCAGTTTATTTCAGCTTCACTGTTTCTGTTCCTCTTTCATTAGCTTTTCAGTCCATGTAATATGTTGAGGCTCACCAGCTGTCAAATGAAACGTGTGGGACTATACTTGACGTGTGAAATGCAGGTGTTGATTGGGCACATTGTGAAAGATGCAAGTTGCTTTTATATCGCACTCAAGATCATAATACGAACTCATAAATCCAAGCTGCTGCACTTAACCTTCAGCCGTGGCCACAAGGTTTTGTCCTTGCACATTATTCTGAAGGGCCTCTCTTGTACAAACAGAAAGGCACAGACTGCAAATAAATCATTCTCGTCATTTAGAGGGTGGTTCCACAGCAAATTCACTTAGGCAACTGTTGCCAAATTAGGTTGCATTCCTATTTGTCTCACACCCTTCAATTACTCCTCTTTTGTGTTGCAACACTAGCGTTAGATACAGGTTTTGATCAAGTGGAAACTGTGGTTGTTTACTTCTCTCAGGGGCCAGAAATGAAATGGAGCTCAGTAATCCCTCAGTAATCATATTCCACTTGTCAAGACTACAGCGTATGCAAAATACTACCAAACAAACTGTTGACAGAACAAATGCTTCCATGTACTGAAAGTGTAATTCAGGATGTTAACATTTTTGTGCACGAACTGAGAACACTGTGCTTCTCATCTTCTTGGCGAGACAGTGCACTGAAAAAGCTGAGGCAGGGTTTAGGAGACAGGATTTAGTTTGGTGCCATGATTTCCTCATCATCTGACAAGAGTAAACATTTTGAAGTGTGGTATTATCAAGCAACACTGACACTTAATTCTAGTGGCTATTTGTCCACAAAGTGAAAATCGAACTAATCAAATCCGGTGGTCTCTGACACACTTTGGAAATACAGGAGATTGAAAAGGAAAAGTGGTTTACAAGCTCCAGCTGATCATTCCCATGACTCAGGGTGCATTGCTTTCATTAAGGAAAATCTTCCCCTTGCTCTAGTTTAAATCTGTTCAGTTTCCTTCCATTTCCAGATTCACAAAGCCCCTGGCCTCAGTGGCCTGGCTCAGAAATGGCTCTAGCTTAGGACGTTTCACACTCTGTGCTGTAAGCTGTCACACAGCGATGTCCAATTCCTCAGTGGAAACAGATTTTAAAATGTACAGTGTGCAAGCTGAGCTCTGCTTGGATTTGCATCTCCACATTTCCTCATAGACGTCTCTCTCTCTCTCTCTCTCCCCTCCCACCTTTCTCTCTCCTCCTATTTCTGTCCTTCCCTCTCTGTGTCTCTTAGTCTCGCTACATTGTTTTCAAACACACTCTTCTCAGTGTGCTGTACTTTCATGGCTGATGAATAGGGATCCTGAATAGGACTCTCTCTGCTTTTTTCAAGCGAAGACAGCGTTGTTATTTTTCCTGCACCGCTTTTTATTTCTTTTGTACTCTTTCTACATTTTAGGTCACCTGGACTTTGATCACGATGGGGGTGAAAGACCGCCCTCAGTGTTACTTTGATGTGGAGCTCAACCGTGAGCCAGGTAGGAGAATTTAAAATCACTTGTGAAGGTTCGAGGATTAGTTAGTCATGTAAACATCCTCGCCTCACTTTGGTAGATGATTATTCTGAACTGACACCATGAATAAAGATGTTTAAACTCTTATATTTACTTTTCTTCCTAGACGCAGAGCTATTGATTCATATTTTTGTACAAAATGAAAGTGGTGCACTAGTACAATGGTGTCGTTGACTGGTTTATTGTGACTAATCATGTTTGAGCTGAATGGTCGTAATTAAGTCTAGATTTGCTTCTAGCTATGGAAAGTTAATATGTCTGAGCTTCGCCACAGGATCCTTGTTATTCTGTGTCGAAAGCCAATTAAAAGTGCACAGTACAGTGACATGAGGGCTATTAAATTGTAATTCTTAATTGTATCCTTTGCCTATTAAAGAGTTCCCCCCATTGTTGCCTTTTTGTTAGTGTATTTGTAAATGTCTGTAGCTGCAAAAGGAAGGAATTATTCTTTTGCTAATGTTTTTCTTTTCTGTTTTCCAGTTGGGCGCATAGTCTTTCAACTTTTTTCGGACACAAGTCCCAAGACAAGCAAAAACTTTCTCAGTTTGTGCACTGGTGAGTATTTTAAGTCGAGTGAATGTTTTATTCAATTTTGCCTTTTTCAACATTCAGTGCTTTGCATAAATTTTGTTTCAGAAAGCTTCTATACAACTGACAGCTGCTCTCAATAACATTTCCACAATTTGAAAACGGTTGCACACAGTTTGATTGATTTCTTCTATATAACCAAAGACCCCCGGGGTACACTGGTTGCCTGTGTACATTCTACACAACAATCATTTTCTTGGTTTGAATCTGGTCTGTTCTCTCTGTTACATTTCACTTCTCTTTTTGTATAATCCTTCCTGTGTGCTCTATAAAATTATCCACGTGAGTAGCAGGGGAATGGAAAGTGGACCCAAAAAAAAAACGCGGCACCATGCTTCACACCCCTCTTTGGTCATTTAATACCATGAGGAAAAGAGGTAAATGTTACAGTGACAGATGGAGTCACTGGATGGATAGAGGGGTTGTGGTCTGACCCCTGGATATGTCATCCCACTGAGCAGAACACAGTGTACTGTAGCTGTGGTGGTGGTCTGCCCAGAGATAGCCATAAATCTTCAAACCGACGGCAGATCGATGCTCTCCCTCATTTTTCACCCTACCTGGCCAATGGGAATGTAATGCTATAGCGAGGGCAGATGTCTGTTAGTCTGTTACTTTACCTAAATGATGAAATCATACACACCCAGACAACATTTCACAACATGCATAAAAATAAATGTGAGTCAGCTGGGTAGATCTGTGGCTTTCTCAGAATCTCTCATATGTCCTTTTTAGAAAGGGATCAGCTAACTCTGTAAGAAACCAAACCCGTAGAAAAATCCTGAAGCCAGTAAGGCAAAATACTAAAAGATTAGTAACCCAAGCTGCCTGTTTGAACAGCAGGTCCTCTGTCTGCTGAAACCAACCTTAAAGACATCATCACATCTAATGAAATCTCTGCTTTCCCGTCTCCCCCTCACCCCAGAGGAAAGAGAAATCCCCGGGGTAACAGCTTTGGGCCAGTGTTCTGTCCCCAGACAGTTTCAGTCCAGTGGAAGATTTCTTAATGAATTCTGCACTGGAGTATTAACAACAGATGCCTGAACAAAAGCATCAAATTTACTGAAACACACTTTACCATCTGTGGTTTCATTCCCTTGTAGAATAGCACCATGCAACAACATTCAAGACCAACATTTCTTCACACCTCAAGGCATCTGGTTCACACACAGCAGCGTGTGCAGCAGCAGGACTGTTCCTCTATGCTTCCTGTTGTCTTTTCGAGAGCTCAAGTTAACATGCATCTAATTGCAGGTGAAAGGGGAATTGGCAAAATCACAGGAAAAAAGCTTTGCTACAAAGGCTCCACATTTCATAGAGTTGTAAAGAACTTCATGATCCAGGGAGGCGACTTCACCGAAGGTAATAACGTCTTATGTGTGACTTCATTTACTTTGAAAATGTGTGTTTAAACAAATTAACAGAATAAAGTTAATTAGAGATGTTCGGAAATGCCTCCGATACTGGCAAAGTACGGGGTCGGGCATTGGCGAGTATGTAAACCTATGTGCTGATTCAAAACCAGGTCTTTAAAGTATATAAGTCTCATTCCGATAAAACTCCCAGAAATCTCTTCTTCACTGCTCCAAAACGAAGTTGTGCTGTACTGCCAATTGCAAGCACTGTTTTTAGAGCAGCAAAGAAGAAGTAAGTGTAGCAAGTGAAAAAGGGTAGCAAAAAGTGTGATGAAGTGTATCATCCACTTCTCAGATTTTGTATGAGACACCACATTTATGTCGTATGGTACGAAGTGCTCACGTATCGTCTGACTTAAATGCAACACGTTTAATTGTTGTACTCTTTTATCTCTGCAGGAAATGGAAGAGGAGGAGAGTCCATATATGGTGGCTACTTTGAAGGTAAGTAGAGTAAGAAGTTATAAGCTGTTGACATTGCTGATGGCTTATAATTGTCTATCTAAATACTGAACTGCTTGCATGAGCATGTGTCTATTGTTGTGAACAGGTTTCTTGTGTATTTTCTTATGTATCACTCCGATGACCTTCACCTCTATATTGTATACCGTGTCTTCTATCTAGTTACAGTAGTGGGTTTAATCAGATCAGCATGGAGAGTAGGCATTCTCTTTCTTTCCAAGCTACAATCTTCCTGCCTAAAATTTTCAACATATTCTTTTATTTATAGAGTGGTCTTTTGCAAAATGAGAAGGTAAGAGATGTACACAGCTCAGTAAACACCATGTCAACATTGTCCCCACCAACGTCCTCAGTCACTGAAAAAAACTAAAATGGTGCAAATGTTTGTACAGGTGCAAAGTTTGTGCTGAAGGATTTGCCTTTCACACAACCTGTCAGTCCCCAAAGCCTTTCACTGCTCAAATGACTTACATATGTGTTATAGCTGCTATTTATAGCTTCAGTGCCCCTAACATGACTGTTATGACATGTAGAGAGTGGCAGGTTCTGAGCAAAATACAACGACTACAAAGGAGCGCCACAGTGGGTGAAAGATAATTTGTTTTACAACATGTATATAATGATGTATAGATACAGTAAGGATGTACACATTGAAATAGTTTAGTTTTTTTAATGTTTTACACATTAAAAAAACTTTGTGTGCAGATATTTTATCGATATAATATTATCGACACAAATATTATTCGTTATCACTTAACGATATGTAGTGCATTGATTATTACGGTACATTTAGGTCCTATTGATGGATGCATAAGGTGCAGTTTAAAAAAACAAGTTTGATAAGAAAGAAAAAAATACTAAGTGTAAAAGTGCATAGAATATAAAATACATACAAATATAAAAGCACATTAAGTTATTTTACTGTCAGACATTTGTTTTCCCTCATCTTCTCTCCTGCCTTTTTAGAACTCTGAACAATAGTGTGACCTTCAGAAGAAAGGCAATGGGAGGAAGATAATCTTTCTTAAGCAGAACTTTGGTCAGAACAGCTCGCTTCCTATAACATGTTGATTTGAATTACCAATGTGGTGTTTTTTTTAACATAGTCAGAATAATATAAAATGTCGGTGATTTGTAATTGATAGTTAAGGAATAAAAAAATCCCTTTACGAGAGGACTGCTTGGTGAGGCAATGATTAGGTTTGCTGGATGGAATTATTTCTGATTTACATCCCTGAATATTTCTGTCGACACTAATCGGAGAACGCACAGTGAGACTTCCATCCTTCTTTCTCTGCTTCCAACAGACGAGAACTTCACTCTCAAACACGACAGAGCATTCCTGTTGTCGATGGCCAATCGTGGGAAGGACACAAATGGTTCCCAGTTTTTCATGTGAGTAACGCTCAGTAAAGCAATTCACTCTGCAACTTACCATTTAATTCAGCGCCATTTGTAATACAGCTCTGTCTTTGCCTTTTGCTCCTCCTGTTTTGAAACTGTAGAGTAGAATTTTTCATTAAGTGTGACGTCAGCAATCCCCTCTCTGTGTGCAGTTAGATTTCAAAGTGCAGAGAAACATGGATTCGTTCTTTTTCACCTACAAATGTGTTACATTTTTTCTCTTGCCGTTTTTGTGTAAAATTTGCAGAAACTCTAGCATCCTGCTCTTCCAAGGTAATGTGTCTCCAAGGCTGTGTTTCTCTCTCTCTCTCTCCTGACTATTTATCATTCACTAGTTTGTAAACAGAGCACTGTGTTGATTTCTGACATGTTGAAACAGTATTCGCACATGGTTTAAGTTGATTTATGTTGTTCCTTTATCATTAATAACAAGTTGGACATTTCCACCAAGAATAAAAGCATAAAGGAGGAAATGTTCACAGATATTATTCTTTAATTCCCCACACTCCGTTGTTGAGTGTAAACCTGCCTGTTTGTAGCTGTTTTAATTGAAAATATGACTTAAATTGATTTGCAATCAACATTTATCAAACAAAGGGTGGTTTTACAAATTCTCCATCTTTGAGATGGTACAGAAGCACCCACGCTTTGTTGACGTTTATTGTTTATTCTCATTCTTTTCCTCTTTTTTGTCCTTTTTCATGACCCTGGCTCTGCCATTGGTTGATCCTCCTGGATTTTCCACTAACAGCACAACCAAGATGGCGCCGCACCTCGATGGGTAACATCTACAGTCACTTTGGCAGTTTTCTCTAAAATTATAGATTGTGCTAACAGTTAAGGCCGAACCTTTTATTTTTGACTTGAATTTACTTCAAATCCTTCAGTACATATATTAGGACGGGTGTAATCTCAAATGATTGGCGAAGGCAAACAACCACAAGGTAGTAGTTCTAGTTTTTCCAGTTGAACCCCGTCACTTCAAACCTGTGAGAAGAAGAACAGAGAATAGAAGAAATGCACCAATGTAAAATATTGAAAACTGTTCTGAGTTTGGCAGGAAAAACATATCAATATATAGGACCCCATCACTCGAATTAAGAAACTGGAATTTTTATTAAATAATAGTCAAGGTACTGCATAGTTCTGAGAGGCAAAAATGTTTTTTGCGTCTGTGCAGAGTCCACGTCGTCTTTGGTCTGGTCATCTCCGGCTTCGAGGTGATAAAGAAGATTGAGGGGCTGAAGACTGATTCAGCGAGCAGACCCTACGCTGACGTGAGAGTGGTGGACTGTGGTCAGCTGATCACCAAGTCTGCAAATGATGGTACCTCTTCAGTTAATTATCTTCTTCTTCAGGGGTAAAACTGACTATTCAATAAATTATGAAAAAGTAAATGAAAAGGCCAAAACCAAGGATGTGTGTATGTCTAAATACTCTCTGAGCACCCTGTCCTCAGTTTACCTCATCGAGTTTACCTCATCTGTTCTTCCTGAAAAAGAAGGCGATGATTAAAACTGGGGGTCTCTTTTCTGTGGGTTCATTTAGTTTTTGGGAATCAAAGTAAAGATTTATGACCCGGATTGAATAAAATACATCAATATACAGACAATCATTTTAATTAGGATTAATGCGTGAATGTGAACCGTGTAATTTCTGATTTATACGATGGCTTGTGAAAGGTCCGAATACAAAAGCTAAGATGTTATTCGTTGTCCAGTGATCTGAACCAAAGCTTTCATTTATTTGTTTCTCTTTTGTCTTTTTGTCTCATGTCTGGAGTAACATGTGTCGCCTGTGAAACTGGGTCATATTTTATGCTCATTGTGTGAGAGGTTGACATTTGGATGCCAGCGTTTTCCCCCCACTGGCTTTAGTACAGGGCGTGTAACCTGATCTTCTGTTTAATGGGGGATCAGTGAGGTGATCTCTGTGGAGTTCAGTTGGCATCTGTCCACCTGACTCTGCCAGGCCTGCTTTCATAGCCTCCAACATACCGAGAAGAATCAACAAAGCCTTTGTTGGAGCAGAGTCCTGCCACCCTGAAAACGGCTCCTGCCATATCAACTTTGCTTTATGTTTCATTTTTTACTGGTGTGTTGCTAAAAACTCTATTTCTGCTGATGATAACATACATGTTGTTATATTTCTTTCTTTAGTGCTTGAAGGCAAGAGGAAAAGAACTTCTCATTCTGCCGACTCATCCCTCAACTCCCGGGATTCTTCATCTCAGTTCTCCTCATCGGTGGAATCTGAATGTGAATTAGATGAAAAACAAAAACAGCTCAAACACAAGAAACATGCAAAGAGTAAACGGTCAAAGAAGAGAAGGAAGGAATCAAAGAAGATGGACACTGATGTCCTGCATCTAAAGCAAAAGTAATTTATTAATTGAGTTACAGCTCCACAGTTGTGAGCTGTGCATCCCAGACATGGAGGCGTGTTGGTTCTTTGCATAATAAAATAATATTAGCATTTTGTCGTGTTGTTGCTGATCTCACAGCTCTGTGGAAAGACAGATGCCAGAGGGAGAGAATGAAGTGGAGGAAGAGAAAGAGCATGGTGGAAAGAGAGAGAAGCCTGTTGTCCGACCAGAGGAAATCCCACCAGTGCCAGAGAATCGCTTCCTGCTGCGACGTGACATACCGTCTCAGGAGGATAAAACAGAGATGTGAGTTTTAAGTTGGGCTTCATTTGCACATTGGTTGTTGTCTCACTCTTTTAAATAGTTCAAATTTAAGTGTTAACAGGTAGTGTTTGAAATTCGATCTTTGTAGAGTCGAGAAAGAAGAATCGTCTCTTTCAGCTGAACAGAAACCAGCAGTCTCTAAGTCTGGACGTAAAATTAAAGGCAGAGGAACAATGGTAAGTTCACCTGAAATAAGTTCTGAAATGTATCTGTTTTGTGTTAATTGTAATTATCGGTATATGCTTCATACTGTATCTTTTTCATTTGGACTAATTCAAAATGGATTAACAGAAGTGAATAGTATAAAGCAGCGGTTCCAAACATGAGGTCAGGTTCCCTCAATTGGTCAAAACATTTATTGCAAAGGACTAATAAGGAAAGGAAGCAGAATAATTAAGTATTAAGGGAGATCTACCAGCAGAAATTAAATATAATATTCCTGATTTGTTTTCACAAGTGTATAATCACCTTAGACTAATAATCATTGTGCTTTACTTATAAACTGTTTATGTTTTGGGGAGCTGATCTTCATTTCAGTTTTGTTTTGTCCATACTCATCTCTGCTTCATTCATCTTTTCAAATCTGCACAGTGAAAGAATTTTTCATTATAATCGTACCTGAATCACTTCATCTTATGATGTGACTGGTTGTCAGGGGCATACAACTACAGCCCAGTTATTCTAGATTTGACCTTTTCTGCAGAGATATCACACTCCCACGAGATCTAAATCGCGCTCTGCATCGGTGGAAGAACGTGGCAGCAGTGAAACCCCGCCACACTGGAAAGAAGAGATGAAGAGAACCAAAGTTTATCAACCACCCAGCATGGAGAGATGGAGCAAAGGAGACAAGTATGACTTCATGTTTTATAAATACTTTGTCCCTTTTGAATATACTGTTTTATGTTTCTTCATGCATCTTTTGACTTAATAGATTGAATGAACATTCCTCAAGCAGATGGGATGACAGAGGTGACCCTGCCTGGTCCAGATCTGCCTCTGCAGAGCACTCCTCAGACCGCAGCTCTGGGAGGTCCAGCCAGCACCGTCAGCAGAAGAAAGAGAAGAAGAAAGCCAAACACAAGAAGAAGGCCAAAAAACGGAAACATGGCAAGAAGAAGAGTTCCAAGAACAAACCTCAAGAGACTCATCTGTCAGAGGGGGAAAAGTCAGCGTCTCCAGGAAAGAAGTCCAAGAGATCCCGTTCTCCGACTCGTTCCACCTCAAGTAAATGCCACTTGTCCGCTCGGAAGAGGCAGCGGTCCTTGCTGTCTTCCAGGGACTCGAGATCCTACTCTAGATCCTACAGATCCAGTCGATCCAGATCTCGGAGGGGGTCTTATTCAAGATCCAGAAGCCTCACTAGATCTAGAAGTCGATCCCTATCCAGATCTTTGTCCTATTCGAGATCCAGATCAAGGTCCAGGTACAGATCCAGATCTCTGTCTTCATCCCGAAAGAGGAGTTCATCCAGATCACCAAGAAAGAGGAAAGCCAGTAAGTCCAAATCAAATACAGTTATCCATGTGACTGACAAGCTTCCTGAGAGCAAAGTCGCACCTGTCGTCAGAGTCCCAACGCTTCCGGCTCCTGAAAATGTACCTGTGATCCCGCTGAGCGACAGTCCTCCTCCCTCTCGCTGGAAGCCGGGTCAAAAGCCCTGGAAACCCTCCTATGTCCATATTCAAGAAATTAAAGCTAAAATCGTGACTAATACTCACACAGGACAAGCAGTTAATGTTACAGAGAAACCTCAGACCTCATTTACGACAAAGTCTCTGCCAGACACAGAAAGCGTCAAAGCAAACAAACCTGCTGGGCGCTCATGCAGCAGGTCCTCCAGGAGCAAGTCCTACAGCCGATCTTACAGTCACTCCCGGAGCAGGTCCAGGTCCAGATCTCCTCATCAGTATCACAGCAGGTCATCGTCATACAGCAGATCAGACTCCGAAAACTCCCTGAAAGCAAACGGCAACAAGAAGAATTCCTTAGACAAGGAATGGGAAGAGTACTACAGCTCTTTGAGGAGGGTAAAAAACCTAGATAATTTTATCGCACTCTCCAATCTTCAAGATGCTCATTCAGGATGTGAGAACAGGACAGGCAGTGAGCACAGTCCTGATATCAGTGTCTCAAGGAGAAGTGGCTCTTTAGAGAAAATAAAGGAGAAAAGCAGCTCTCAAGATCAAGAGACAAAACCCTGCAGCTCAGTGCCAGTTGAGAGCTTTAATAGCAGGTCTGAGTGGGACAGTGACAGTGATAAAGTGAGCCAAAGCAACAGCATCGCCGTGACAAAAAAGCAGAAACTATCGGTTCCGTCCAGTGAGTCTCTCGACAAGAAGTTGTCTGAGCTCACTGGTTGGAATTCAGAAAGCGATTCTGAAAACGTGGCAGCCAAGACTTTAGCCACATCTGAAAAAGAGGAAGGGGAGGCAAGTTCAGAATCGGACTACGACACCATTAAAAAGACGTCAGAGGCGGCGATTGCTTTGGAGCACAAGATCGCTGCCATCGCTGCCGCATCCAGTTCTTCATTGGGAAGTCTTGAGAAGGCCGCACAGCGGGAGCGGCACAAGAGCAAGAAGAAATCCAAACGCAAGCATAAACGCAAGAGGAAACGTGAGAACAAGAGTGGCTCCCATCGCAGTAAGGACAAAGGAAAGAGATCCAAGAGGAAACATCAGAAGCTGAAAGAGACTTTTCACTGGCAGCCACCGTTAGAATTTGGAGAGGAGGAGGATGAAGATGAATCCAAGAAGGAGAAACACAGTCCCAGTAGAGTTGGCAAAGAACGGCCTGGTGTAGAGGGAATTAATGATAAGGACCAAAATGTTGCCTCCTTGAACAAAAACTCCAGTAGAGAAGAGGACAGAGGGCAACAGAGGGCGAGAGAATGTAGTAATAAAAAACCCAAACAAACCGAAACTGCTCATCTGTCATCCAATAGGAATGTTAATAGTGCTCATTTACCCAGTATCAAAGAGCAGGAGTCGTTCGATGATATGGACATTTGTACTCCAGAGCACGACGCTGAAAAGGTAGAACCAGTTACACATGATTGTTTTGATAGTACCCCTGATTCAACCCTAAAATCTACCTCACAGTTGTCAGATATGACAAATGCAGACAGAGCTTTACCTCACAGCAAAGAAAAGTCTGCTGTTACCTCCACAACAACAGCTGGTGGACTTCAGGATGAAGCAGCCACTGGCACTGTGATTAATTTTAAATGGAGGCCTTTGAAAGGAATGTCAGCTTTGCAAAATATGAATGTGCCACCTGTCGTTGCAAAAAACATCCAAAGTCAACAGAAGCAGAATCCCAACACGCAAGGAGTAAAAATGGAGATAAAAAGTAAAAGCCGGGTCAGACCGGGGTCTCTGTTTGACGAAGTGCGTAAGACGGCGCGGCTCAACCAGAGGCCGAGGAACCAGGAGAGCTCCAGCGAGGAAGGATCCCCTTCTGTGGGGAAGACCGGGGGAACATCCCGCACGCGGTCCCCGAAGAAGCCCAGGCCTGCGTCCAGGAAGTCACGCTCCGGCTCAGGTCACCGCTCTCGCTCCCGGGGTTGGACGCACTCCTCCAGCAGGTCCAGGAGTCGATCCCGCAGCTCCAGCTCCTCGTCCAGGTCAGTGGAAACCAGCACTCTGATTAAATGGAGAGCACAAGGGCTCCATCAGTAAATCTTTCTAAATGCTGGAGAGTGTTCTTGGATGTAGATCAAGAGAGTTGTGAAGTAATAAACTTGATGGATGTGAAGCATTTAGTCCAGAAGTCCTGACGCTGTGTGATTCTTTTAGGAGTCGTAGCAGAAGTCGGAGGAGACGTGGAAGAGGACGGTCGCGCTCCCGCAGCAGCACATACAGAAGTTACAGGAGGTACGTCGTGAAACACTGATTTAATTATGTGGCGAAGAAACCTGGAGCTTCTTGTTCAATAACTTACATTTTAGCCATGTAAATTGTTAAAGAGTCAAAACCCTCATTTAAAAAAAAAAAGTGTTAAATGTGCAAACAACCTTCCCAAGACATTCCTGTTTATGTAATCATCTGCGATTGGTCTTTATGTATGTTTCAAACCTTCTCCCTCTCTTCCTCCCTCAGTCGGACGTACAGTAGAAGTCACTCCAGAAGTCGCTCCTACAAACGCCGTCGCAGATCAAGGTCTGTGAGCTTCATCTATGTCCTGACTCTGAATAAGAAATATTCACAATTACAGACACAATTATTTATTCTGTATTTTAGGATTAAAATAAAACCCCTGCAGGAAGGATTTAAATTATATTTTATGTTCTTTTTGGTTTCCTTAAAGGGGATATGAAGTTATAGCAGAGGAACAAGAGATTGTTAAAAACAAAATAATTATTTATTAGAGATACTAGCAGCTTGAGAAGAGATCCTTTATATCTTCATTAATTGATTATAAGCACTTGCAGCAATAACCAATGCGGCTGTATGTTAATGCAGGTCAGACACGTATGACAGATATTCCAGCCGGAGTCGGAGCGCGAGCAGGAGACGAGGGCGCAGACGAAGTGACAGCTACAGGAGTTCAGACCGTCGGTCCCGGTAAGACTGTGCTCCCTGGTGAACCCTGACTCCGTGCAGACCATTTACCCTTTTTCTCTTTCCTGCGCTGAATGTTTGCAGTTAAATACTAAAACATATTCTTCATTCAGTCTTCTGCACAAATCGCTCTGTGGGACCATCAGATCCAGTCACTTTGTGTTTTATCTAAAAAATGAATACGTCTCCCTCATGCCCAGGAGTTTAGAATCATAAATGTTGTCCTCTGCAGGTCGTACCGCTCCTCCAGTCGCAGTTCTTCCAGGCGCAGAAGCCACAGTCACAGCAGTCGATACAGCTGAGCCTCGGCAGCTTGTTGGGGGAACAGAACCACAAAGTCTGGACACTGTGCACAACAACACACAAGCAACTAAAGCCACAAGAGGAAGAGTTGTACAGGACATAAGCTGAGATGACAGGTTTTCGTCTTGTTATTGAATGTAAATAAACAAACCACTTTACAAGCTAAAACAAAGGCAGATCCTAAAACAACTGGGTCAAACATCAGAAATGTTGAAGGTGAAATAATATGATAAATAAGCTGTAGATATTTTATATGATTGTATATTTGTCTATTCCTTCTGGTTTTCTACACTGTATAGATGAAAGTGTCTCAGCCTCAGGTGTCTGAGGGGTCGGAGGTTATTGGTTGAGGTTCTGCCTTAAGTTCAGGGTCAACAGGACTGGATTGTTTCTCAAGGCAAACTTTCTGTAGCAGTTTGAAGCTGTCATTTCTCTTTGTTCCATTTAGTTGTATTAATGTACCATGAATGTTAAAGCAACTCAGAATTGGGTGTGACTGTCTTTGGTTTCATTCAAACAGTTATGAATGTTCATACATAATAAATCCACCACATCTCGTGACTGTTTGTGTTGTTTTGAGTCGATCATAGTGCAGATGTGTCGGCTTATGTCCTCAAATTATACCTCGACAATCGCACATCTTCACCTCTGCTGTGTGTGCTGGGATTTGTCATCCTTATGGGGACCAAAAACAAGACCCCATAATCTCCTATATCATTAAATCTTAAGGTGAAGATGAAGTTTTCAGGTCAGGGAGAGGAAAGAGGTAATTACCTCCACCCAGGCGGCTATGTTTTCATTGATGGTTGCATGATTGTCAGCAGGATTATGCAAAAACTGCTCTAACGACTGGCTGGAAACTTGGTGGAAGGTTGAGACACGGGCCAAGAAAGAACATTTCTGGTTCAGATCCTGTTGAATTGCTGCAGCGCCGCTCTCCTCTTTATCTACGAGTGCAGAGGAGGAGTCGGTGAATACAGCTGCTCCTCAGGCCTGTTTTGTATGGACTCCATTCAGCACAAGTCAAATGTGGGATTACAATATTCCATTATACCACCACAGGAGTGTGGAAGAGTGACATCACGCACACATGTTTACACCAAAACACAGTGCACTGGGAAAAACTCATCTGATGTGTCCAAAGGTAAAAAAGCTATTAAATTAGACAATCCTATGAGAAAACATAACTTTTTTTGTTTAAAAACATGTCTGTCTTGTATTGGGGTTGATTATTTTTTAATAACCTTTATGCATCCTCCCTCTATTTTTTATTTATCCACAAATCTATAACTTATATGACATGACACATCTCTAAAACTGAGGCCAAAGCATCTCGATCGCCATCTGATGGCTGCAGTTTGTCTGACATGCTTAAACACCACTAAATCTGAAATGTAGCATTGTTTTGCTCCTCTACGTACCTTTATTCATTAGAACCCACCAAATACTAAATGTATTTCCATATTTTAGCATCGGTTTGGCAGCTTCTCCGAGCCACAGGTATTCACACTGATGTTGCAGCTCAGTCCTTGATGTGAAGTGATAAATGAGACCTCCTTCAGGTTGCGATCAATTCTTTCCCCCACCTTGTTATGAGTGTATCGACTTCTTCTCCACCTCGTCTGCTCAGGAGTGAGCGATGGCGGTGGGGCTCCAGAGGCCCTCGGCTGAATTGCCAAACGGGTCGAGTGGGCAGCTGCCCTGTGGCACCGACCCCTCTGGGAGTCTGGAGGCTCCAGGTTTTCTAATGGCATTTATAGCAGAAACTGTTCATTACAAAATTCCTAAGCTATCACTTTCACTATTTTCATAACTGATTCCTTTTAAGTTATATTTCAAGCTGAGATGTCCTACATGTACTGCATTTACCAGTGTGTTGTAATCTTTTTCTCCGGTTTCTGGTTTTGCTTATTTAGGACTTCTTTGGTGTTCACAACAATGGCGAGTGGATCGTGTTGGAGTTGGAGAGCAGTTACTTTCCTCCGCGCTCGTCGCTTCAACTCAATTAAAAAATTAGCGTTGAGTCTGGTGGACCAATCACTGCCTCGCCTCGACTCGTAGTGCATTATTGGGGACGTGCACCTCGGTGTACAGTGTAGAAGCATGAATTGGGCTTTATAATGGTGTCCCCAATAGACAGGGCCTGTCTTGTAGGGGGCCCCTGGTCCCCAGAAAAGCATAATCAGGCCCTGGTAGAAAGAGGAATAGTTTTATTCTATTGGAGTAAAATTTGTTTTTTAATTCACATTTTCATTCTTATGTGATCATGAAAACACACGAATGTGGTCAAATGAAATGATAAACGTGATTTGTGCCTCCTGGGAAAAGACTGAACTCCCTGACCTCCTCATCTGTCTGCCCGTGTGACGTCACACGGTGGGCACGGAGCGCACAGGAGGCGCACCGGGGTTTGCGCCATATGTCTGCGCGTCCTTTACCGGTTCCTCCTGCTCCTGCTGCTCCTCCTCCTCCTCCCCCTGACGCACCGAATAATCCAAGAACGGCACAAAGAAACAAGCGCCTCGCATCCGACTCCACGTTGAAACAAGCACCGTGTCCCTTTAAAAGCGTCTGACAAAAAACAAAAAAACAGCCCATATGATCCCCGAGCTCCAATCACCAATTCCTCCTTCCAAAAGCAGCCTCTGCATTTCTTGTCTGTGTGGAGGCTCCAGCAGCAGCAGCAGCAGCAGGAGCAGCAGCACGGGGTGGTGGGGAAGAGAGGAGATTCAGAGACACACTGGAGAAATGTGACAATTCAACGGTGATTTTCATGGCGGAGGAGAAACTGCTGCGAGAGGAGTTGTTGTTGGACTCCGGTGAGCCTCGAAACGCTGGATCAAAATGGTAGGCTCCGGAGCTGCGCTGCATTTTTTTGTTTATTTTTCCTCTCTCCCTCTGTGTGTGTGTGTGTGTGTGCGTGTGCGTGTGCGCGTGTGTGTGTGTGTCCCTTCTTGATCTCTTGCAAATGTGAGCTCCTTAGCAGGCCCATCAAACTTGTGCCCGGGCTGTCACCATTGTGCCCTGAGCGCTGAAGTTTGCAACTTGCCGCACAAGTTGGAAATGGAGGAGAGCTGGAGGAGCAGCAGCAGCAGCAGCGGCGGCGGCTCCATGGATGCAGAGAAGGAGTTAAATTCCTTTCATATCAGGGCGCTTCTGCAACAAAAAAAAGAAAGAAAGCCCGCTCAGGTCGTGACTGGTGCACATGAAGAAACTGCTCCCTTCTTCCTCCCTGAGCCTGTGCAGGACAAGTTTGTGAGGCTTTTGACATTCATGCATTAATCACAGGATCTGCTCGGTGTGGGTTGACAGGGGAGGAGATGTCACTCTGCCTGTGTAACTTCACTTCAGCATCCAGGTGAAATGCTCCCACAGGGACTTGAAACACCAGGTTTGGCTGAGGCTGCAGACTGCCAGTAAAATGCACATGCTCATTTTTGATGTGTGAAATCAAAGTAGAACATGCTTCACACTAATATTCTAATGCACAGTGTTTGGTTTTCAGTCTCTTTCTGCACATGTTTCCTCCACCTCTCCTTGATGCATCTGTCCTTCCTCTGTGATGTGTTAATCCGTCCAGCAGCACACATGAAGAAGTGCAGACAGACAGACAGCGTCATGGGAATAGAGGCAGACAGTCGGCTCTGTCTCCAGGGTCATGTTAGGATGCCTCATTAGGAAAGCATGTGGAGCCTGATGCAGTGGTGGAGTAATCCCAGCGCGTGTTCACATCTGGAGGCTTGGGTTAATATCTGGGTCAGGTCAGCGGGGTTAGCCCCGGTGCTCGCTGGGTGGCTTCTGGTGGGAGCGAGAGGGTTTTGTTATTGCTGTGTTTTCCTTCCCTTTTATTTCTATTTGCTTTTATTTATTTATTTATTTTGGGTGAGAGCATGAGAGTATAAGCTGCGATAAACTGAGTACAAACTGTGCCCTGCGCCTGCCATCAGAGATAGTACATGTCTTTGTGACTGGTTTTGTGAACACGGCCCAGATAATTTCTGCAATTACTTGTCATCGAAAGCGGATTAGCCCTGGTGTTTTTGTTTTGATCAATAGTCTGAATTTATATATCCCTTTTTATTTATGTTCTTGGATTGATTACTGAGCGGGGGCCCACAGGACTCAGGCCCAGGGCCCTCAACAGGTCAGAAGGCACCTGGATGAGAATCTCGATATGAAATGACTCATCAAATGACTACAAATGGACACAAAATGAACAGAAACGAAACGCAGAAAAACTACAAATGGAGGCAGAATAAGTGCAAAGAGAAGCAAAACAACAACAAAGAGACAAACAATGAGTAAAGTGCGTAAAGAGAAATGTGCAGGGACCAAAACGAGTTTAAAAAACTACAAATGGACGCAGAATAAGTACAGAGAGAATCAAAACAACCACAAAGCACCACAACATGAGTATGACTTGACACAGAACGATTTAAAAGGCTCAAAACAAACAAAATAAGTGAAAAATGTATTAAAAATTACTTCCGTTGTGTTGGACGGGTGAGGGGGGCCATTGTCTCAAAATCCATAATCCACCTTGATAAGGAAAAGATTGTACTTGTCTCCTAATTTGTTGGATTTGTGAAAATAAATCCGCCTCAGCTCCATGCCTGCTGAAGATGTTTATAGTTTACGTGTCAGGCTTTTTTTAACAGTTTAATTTTGTCGTCCCGACTCGCTCCGTCTCTATCCTCACAGGGTGCTGTGAGTTTTTTTTACGTAATACGTCTATTCAGGGCATTCCTGCCCACCCTTGACTTTGAGGCTTCACTGTCTCTGGGTGTTAAGCAAGGAAACCGCCTTTAGTCCTTGTGACAAGTGCAGCCATTCCTGAGCCTCGGCAACAAACTCCGGCAGACATCTTCGGCCCCTGGTTGGAGGCCGCTCTCCTTGGAAACTCGCTCCGTACTGTAGGTGCTGCTAATTTATGCCCCCGAGATTAAGGACGGCGAACAAGGCCGCAGACAGCAAGGTCAAACTCGCTGGGCTTATGTAAGGTTTTCTTTTGTTGTCAGTTCAAATGGCAGAAGTTAGTTTGAAGTGATTGTTTTTCGCTCTTCAAAAATAAATCTTTGTATTGTTTGGGTTCTGAGCTGTGCCAGCCAGCATCTGGGTCTCTTCATCTGGGGAGAACGATGGCACTTTAAAAAAACCCTCTTTGAACTCCATTATCAAAGAGGCCTAACAGATTTTTCTCTCCGTACAGCTTGATATGAGGACTTCTATTAGCCTTTCATTGTCAGGAATTTAAGGATATTAAGAGAGTATAAAAAAGGGCCCTGTCTAAAGAGTTCTTATGGCTTTTAGTTGAATTCAGGCCAGAGAGAGAGAGAGAGAGACTTAGGAGGAGCTTTAAAGCAGATGGGGATGAGTTTTCATGCTGTTTTCCAGAGAATGGCCAAGAAAGAATGTAGAGACCGTTGATCTGATAGTTACCACAAATATTGGTTTGACGTTTAGTCACACACATTAATGTTTTGGTTTTCATACTGGAATGAAGTTAATAATCACCCGTCTACATTTTTTAACTTCCCGTCTCATTTATGCTGCCTTTTACTTACAAAAAGATGTGTGTGAAAGCTTGTTGACAGTGGAGGAAGTTGTGATAATGTTCTCTTATAGTTTCTTACCAACTCGCAAAGTCTCTCCTCAAAAGGTTCCGCCATTGTTGTGTCCTATGTTCATCTCATTTGAACTATTGGCTACACTGCCCCCTCATGATTTCTAGTGGTACTGCTCTACTCTGTCCGATTTGTCCGAAGTTTTAGAAGATGTGCCATCAAATACAAAAAAATGAATGCGGACTCCTGATAGAAGGCTCCGTCCACCACAAATTATCCACCTCAAACCAATCACTTATTAATTCAATGGTAGCATCCACTTAGCTTAGAATAGCATAAAGAGTGTAAACTGGGGGGGCCTATAGGTAATAAAATCAATATAGATGGATTTTGTTACAGTTCGACGATACACCCATTTTGCCGTTGTCTGCTATGACAATAATGACTCTTGAATCTTGAGACCAAGCTAGCCTTTTCCCCCTGTTGACAGTGTTTGTGCTTAGCTAAGCTAACGAGCTGCTGGCTGTGGCTTCATATCAACTGTGCAAACATCACAGTGGTTTCCATCTTCTCATGTATCAGAAAACAGGTAAACATTTTCCTTAAAACTCCAAACTCTACCTATAAGCTCGTATTCCACATTTCTCTGCCGTCCATTGATTGGTTGCGACTATAGAAAGCCGATGCTCCTCCTCTACCTCTTTTCATCTTCGTCCTCTCTGACCTTCTCATCAAACATATCAACTGCCGCCACACACACACACACACACGTGCGCAGAAAGAGAGTTGCCACAGCAGAGATTCCTCTGATAAGGAGCTCTCTGGAGACTTGTGTCAGCCTCTTCTCTCTTTGTGTCATGCTATGAAAGGGATAATGAAGATATCACAGTGTAATAGCCCTCGGGTATGTCTGCACCTGCTCGCTGCTGCACATCAGAATCATCCTTTGTCTTTAATAGCACACCTCGGAGCTTCATCTTTTGCCCTTCGTGCTGTGCATCTATGAGATTTGATCATGTAGCTGAGTTTTGTTGTTGTTTAACTTGACTTCTCGTTCACGTTTTACAAATAGAAATATCTGCGTCTGTTCCACCGTCCACACTCTGTTGTGCCACAGGTATTTGGCACGGCGTTCGCGTGTGTGGGCCGATGAAGCCGTGCACAGCAGGTGAGCTTGTGTGCACCCTCATTGCCTACATGCGTGTGCAGCGCCGGCTTGGGAACAGTGTGTTATGACTCCAGCAGAGCTGTGGTGTGTGAAGCGTTGTAACGAGTGTGTGTGTTTGTGTGGAGGAGATGCCAGCACCGCGGGCCCCTCTCTTGGCCAGGCTTCCTGACTCAGCGCTTCCTCCCCCAACTCATTGGCCCAGACACAAACTTCCTGGCAGAGCTTCAGTGCGGACGCTCTAACCTCGTCCTACCCCCCCGTCCCCACACCCGCCTCCAGGCAGCTCCTTTCATTTTCCAACCGCTCGTCACCTCGACTCCAGACGAGCGTCAGTTGATGTCTTCTTTCAACATGACTTCTGAATGTCCGGCACACACTTGCACAAACGCCGTCTTCGGCTTCACCTCAGCGATAAAACAGTCGTTCAGTTTGTTGAAAAGGACAAGTCGACGGAATAGAGTTTGCAGATTGGGCGGCCGAGGCAATCCTGCTCATGCTGTCAAATTTTAATGTACAGTACGTTGGCAAGATGCTGCTCGTGCTATGTTCTCATCCTTATTTTTGTTTGTGCATCCCAATTTCATGCTTGGGTAAATGCGTATCAGTTGCAGATTGGCTTGTCACCTGTGGTTGCATTAACATATAGATGGAAGTGTATTTAAATCTAATGGTGAAAGCTGGTGGAGCTCCACCAGGGCAAGGCTGGGCAGCTCCAAACTGGTGGATGAGGACAGGGGAACGTTTTAAGTGTTTAGAGGGGATTAGATGTCCAGGATTAGAGCAGCACTAATACTGATAATGTTTGTCTTTATTTATCGCAGCCAGCAGTGAAAATCGAAAATTCTTCTGCTGTACATTTAACGTGCAATCTCATCCAGTTTTTATGTGTTTAGGCAATTTAGGTTGTGGAGCTGAGTCGTATAGAGTTACTGTTTTCTCCACCGCATTTACGAGTATTCAACAGGACCAAGGCTACGACTTATGTCGATTATTTTTTTTATTTGCCCAACATTTTTTTTACAATGTAGCCTCACCTACATTTCAACCATAGTTTATTTACTATCACTGTGAACTTTTCTTATCTTTGGCTTTACTGTAGACGCCAAGTGCAGATTTTAAACATAATCCAGACCTTTGCATAATGGTCCAATAGTGACGTTATGGTGTGGTGATGTCTGACTAACAGGTCAAACATTTCCCATAGTGTTGGTCAGTTGTATCTTTCAAACTCTATTCGTACAGTTTTCTGTTCTTTTCCGTGATCGATCGATCCATTTTCGACACCACTTATCCTTTGAGGGTCACAAGAGGGATGGATTCCCAGCTGACATTGGGTGAGAGGCAGGGGACACCATGTACAGGATGCCAGCGGAGCACATGCAGACAGAGACAGAGGCAAACAACCATTCACACCTACAGTCAATTTATAGTCTCCAATAAAACCTAACCCCAATCTGCATGATTTTGGAATGTGGAGGAAGCGGTGGGAAATCTCACAAAGACACAGGGAGAAGATTCATCTTCTGAGTATGAGGCCTCCTCAGAGATTATCAAACATGCCTAGATGTTTTTATATATTTCATATCTGAAAGAATTTGAATTGAAATCTGAAAGAAGTTCTATTTAAGCTTATATTCAGCACAACCGGACCAACAATCTGAGAAAGGAAAGACTGTCTTCAGCATATGGACATGTCTGTTTAATCAAACCAGCAGGATTCCAGTCTTCAGAGGTTTAAAGGAAGCACAATGTATATTTTTGCTTTTATAACCCAGCTTGAATTTGTATGTTTGGGATAAACCGTGAACTCGTCAACTTTTTTTGAATTCAGGATTTCCAGGAGTCTTTCACAGGGCAGCTGTTTGATGATTTATTACGTTGTGTTTTTTCCACCAATCTGCATCACACGCGCCACTTGTTTACTGGATTATATAATCCCATCGCCTAATATCACAAGGTGTAGCTATCAGCCTTAATACCGTTATTATCCAATAAACAGTGGCACGCCGGTGAGTATTAAACTCCACCATAATGTGTGCATGTGACTGTGCTGTGTGTGACCTCGGCAGTGAGTGTGATGCCATCCGCCGCTGTGGCTCCCCCTTTGGTCATTGGACATTGATTTTTATTAGCATTTTTTATCATAGTGCTGTAATGATCACTGCAGGGCTTGTTAAATGGGAGACCTTGTCACTTGGGCTCTTACCAGTCTGGCTCGCCTGTGCATGAGCAACATGATTGAAAACAGGACGATGTGAGTCCAGTCATTCAAAGCCTCTTTTTCATGCTTTAACAGCAGCGGAGTCATCGCGCACGCCACATGTCTTTATATCTCGTTTACTGATCTGGGCACAAATTGCACGATTGTGATGCAGGTATGCACGCATAGGTGCTCAGTTCAGGGTTGCGGGCACGTGGGCGGATGTGCATCTGCTACTGTATATGCTGCTCCTACCTCAAGGTCAGTGCTGGGTCTCTGTGCTGATTGGATTTGGAGAGAATAGCAGGGAGCACAGACTGCAGACACAGGCGGAATCTTCCACTAGACTCATGGACCGATTATGAGACAAAGGAGAGCTGGGTGCAGATATGTGGAAGGTCCAGCAGCCCTCCTACATGCACACACCCAGACAATAATGTTTCCTGGTTGTGGTTGTGATGTGTCTTTTGTGGGTCTTTTGCTTCTCTGTTGTGTATCGGTATTATATTGTATCTTTGTCCTTTTGTTGACATTTTGCACCTCTACGGTGTCGCTTTGCCTCTCCTTGCAGTCTCTCTGTGTCTTTGTGGTCAATTTGCGTCTCTTTGTGCTTGTTTTGCATTTCTTTGAACTTGTTTTATGTGTTTTCAAAGTTGGTTTGCATGTCCAACAAAATGTTTACGGAGGGTTTGTCCCTCTGGCCCGAGGTCTCAAGGAGCCTGATCCAGCATCCACATATTACTCGACACTGAAAGAGACACAAAACAATTACAAATGATGATGTCGCATTGTGGTTGTGTTGTGTCTTTTGTGGTAATTTTGCGTAACTATTTATTTTTTCTTTTTTTTCTTTTGGGTCCTTTTCTTGTCATCATTTTGCATCCCTACGTAGTCGTATTGTTTGTCTTTGTGGTCATTCTGTGTCTTTTTGTATAATTTGCATCTCTTTGCGGTTGTTTTGCATTTCTTGAAGTTAATTCGTGTCTGGTAATTTTCTTGTATTTGTTGTCTTTTCATTCTCTTTACGATATTTAGCATTTTTAAGACTTGTTTTGCGTTTCTTCAACAGAGGGTTGGCCCGAGGTCTCAAGGCGCCCAGTGGGCCCGTTCAATAATACACCCATGACTAGACACTGAAAGCAAGGAGACAACAAGACAGATTGCTTTGTCTTGTCCAGTCTGTATCCTAGACCATATAAGACCCAGACTATTCGGCCATGCAACACTTGCCACCCACAGAATCAGTATTCACTCCGGCTTAGCATCTCTGGGACTAAACCTGTCTGTTGTTTGGCGTCAGCAGCAGGGAAGGTCTGGTGCGCACACAGAGGACACAGTGTCAGTCATTACCCTGATGACTTTTTAATGGCGGCCTGATTAGACTCTGCGAGGAATGACATGCCCTTGTCCCTTTCCGTTTGCTTGTGTTTACGCGTGAGCTGATCCATTTCCCACCATGTAAAAGCACTGTGTCGTTACTGCGAGGCCAGTTACTGTTGTAACTGTGTGATCTCTTTGTGCAGAGTTTGTATTCGGGCCTGTCATGCTCCGCTCTCGTCTGCGCTGATGATGACTCAGGGATATGTGTATGTGTGTGTGTGTTTGTAGGGGTCGGTGCTGCTCTCCCACCATCTTCATACCAGTGAGTGAGATGAGCCCTGACACGGTGCCCACTCGCCTTCCTCCGGGTGTCAGTCACGTCGAGCCCTGCACCGGGCCCCTGAGCATGGGGGCTTGCTGTGAAGAGGGCTGCTGAGCGTGCTCGGTGCTGTAGGTTGAAGCGCTCTGTAGGGGGAAGTGGCAAAGGCCCCCGATGGTCCCAACTCCCTGCTGGGTGACAATAGGTTCTGGGCAAGAGCTCATGGGATTGCTGTCTTCATGCCTGTGAATGGTAGGGTGAATCTGTTTTTGTTCCCGATGGTCATTTCTAATTATTAGTTCTTTTTACAGTTTGACATTTTGCTGGTAGCAAGTTGCATTTGTTTGTAAAAATCATTTCGTGAGTGTTTTGTGGCCTGAATGAGATTTGTGGAAATCAGACTGAGCTGAAAAATAAAATTGCTTTGCACTACATTGTTGTACTGAGATGGGGGGGGCAGCTGAACAGTAATTCAACTCTTTTGTCAGAATAAGTGCAGAAACTAATGTGTATTTCTGTTATGGATCAATTTGCCATTGCTTCACTTAAATAATCACATAATTATTCGGTCTGTAAAATAGAGGGAAAAAAGTCCATCATGCACAGTGACATCTTCTAATAGTGTTATTTGGTCAGTTTAAAACCTAAATATATTCCGTTAGAGATATTGTAAGAGCAGGAAGGAAAAGCAAATCCTCACATTTGAGATGCTGGGACCATAAGATGATCAACAGAAATGTAATCTAGTAAAGATCATCATCCAAGCAATTAAGCAACTAGAAAGGCACCCAGTGAACCGCAGACACTCATAGATATGAGTCCCTTAAATATGCCTGAATCCTTTTCCATCAATATAATATAAATATTTTAATAAAAAAAAAAGACAGTGAAAGACAATTCCTGGATCCGCCCCTTTGTCCGTATCCTGCCCCATGTCCCATCCTTCCACCAAGTTTCATGGAAATACGTCCAGTGGTTTTTGTGTATTCCTGCTGACACGCAAACCAACCAACCAAGAAATCGGACAGGGATAAAAACACTCTGATGCAATGGTAGCATCAGTGCTGACCGCAAAGGATTCGCCAATGTTGTTGATGAACAGCTCATTCATCTCTGTGGCAATATCTAAGACACACATGTATGCCTGTAGTTCCTCCCATACAGGACATTGATTGGTCTGAGCTACTATTCACTTTTATACGAGCCACTGAATTTGCAATTGTTCAAATTTCAAACTTCAAATGTGAAGGTGTATGATAAACAATTGCGTATAATGGTATTAATTTTGCCTGTATTCCGCTGTAGCTACATGTATGTCACTTTGCAAGGATGAAGAAGGTGATGTAAGAGGACACTGAGTTCAGCCGAGCAGTCTGTAGATGGAGGGAAAGCTCTAACCCCCCCTCAGTGTTTTCCCCCTGGGACTCCCTCCTGCCCTCCCTCGGACTATTGATGTGTCTATGACTCTTTGCTGTGCTCTGACATTGCCCCCCCCCCCCCGCTAATGGCTCAGTCTGTGCACTGGTCAGCAAGCAAACAAGACCGTCAAAGTAGGTGTTGCTTAGTTAGTTTTTGTAGCTTTGTCGTATTCAACCAACAAGCAAGCACAGGGTGACAACAAAACCTACATGGAGGAGGTAACGACGAACATATAAGACATTGTTCAGTTCTCCAGTCTAAGATTTTACACGTGCTGGCCTTGCAGGAGGCCTCGTTGTCAGAGATCAGTGTCCACCGTCACAGCGACCAGAGAGAGGAATGTTTAAAATGGCAGCTCGGCGGAGGTCGCAGCACGTCCACAGTATGATGGAGGTGCAGACTTTACAGAACAGTAAATCTATGTGGATCGTCAAGTGCATAGGTGTGGGAGAGAAAGGGCACACTCACCAGGGACACCAAATGAGAAAGAGGGTTTTCATTTTCACACTCGACTCATTCTGGCTCACCTCCAGTCGGGGCCACTGCCAAGTGCATAACACCGGCTCTAACATGGCCGAGCCGGGTGAGGATTCAACACTTTACTCACTCGTTTTTAATCACTAGCTTTGACTGACACGTCGGCCGTGAGCTCGACTTGCACCTCAGAGTCTGACCATCACTGACGATAACAACAATAATTAGCAATTTTCTTTTTTCCTCCTATGATTGATGTCGGCTTCTCTTGGGCCGAGCAGTAATCTTGTGCATCATCCATCACAGCTCCATCAAAACTGGATTAGTAGTGAAGTAGTTTCTGAGATTGTATCTTTGAATTTTAATTAGAGCTTCGCCGTTAGGTCGATGAGGTAAATGTTTTTAAATACTCATCTTCCACAAGTGCATCACCCTCAAAATGTTACCAAAAGATACCTTTGTTTCCTTAAATGCAACCAATCAAAAAATGAATGGATTTGTTTTTATATAAATCGTTGCATTTTAGAATTTCTATGTTTGATATTTAATTACAAAGCCTCCATCAGGCCCATTGGTGTTAATAAAAAAATACAGCTAAAGGCTTTCTATGCTGCCTTTCCGTACAGAAAGAGATGCATCTGTTTGTTCGGTAAATGTAACCTTTCAGAAGACATTCACTGACAGATAGAAAAGCTATGTCCATTTAAGTATCTGTAACATTGAGCATAAGTAGGAAATGTCATCCTCCTCTCCTGCTCTGCCTTTATTAGGGTTCGTACCAGACTAGCTGCTAGGTGCACATTATGCAAATGTGGGGTATTGTGATGTCACATGGTGCAGAGGTATCGACCGGATTACTGACTAGGTGTTCCAGGAGCAGTGTTTTCTGTGGGGTAGAACAACCTTTAACTCAACTGTTACATTTAGACGAAGCAGTGTAGACTTTAAACACCGCAGTGAAAAGAGTCACGAAAATGCTGCAGCTATAAGGACAATTATGTTTTTTCTAAATCACATAAAGGGCAAAAAAACCCAATCTCCTGAGTATAACAAATACCGTTTCTATTGGATTAAAGCAACCTTGACAGTTGTCTTGTGAAACGGGTCCTCTGAGGCCGCCGCAGTGCAAGAGGATCCCCTCCCATTGTTGTGTTTGGCAGATGATGAAATGATCTGCGTGGAAAGGGCGTGCAGAGCTTTGATTGAAGCCCGTTTAAATGACACCTCTCGTCGGGTGCATCATTAATCCCCCCGCCGCATGTTTGTCACGGATCAGGCCAAATATGAATAATGTATTGGGAGACATCTGACTGAGAGGCTGGTTAAAGGTGACGCTCGCTCTAATGACAGCAAACAAGCTCTCGCCCTGGCATTTCGAGAGAGAGAGAGAGAGAGAGAGCTCACTTACTTTGATTGGCTACTGTAAGTGATGAAATGGGACAAGATGGCTTCATCTTTATGACACATTGTGACAGACGCGTAGCTGCAGGCTAACTGCATCTGTTTCTTATTGGATTAAAGAGATTTAAAGCATCTGTTGAGATGACTATAATGCAACAATAGGTTTTTCCAGTTGGTCTATGTGGTTATCTGATGCTGAGACTGACTCATGATTGGTCGAGCGAATGTACTGGCGGGACCTTCCAACCTCGGCTCCGTCCCCCGATTGCCACCAAACAGGCTCTGGCTCCAAATGGGATCCAAGATGGCCGGGTTCATATCCAGCATAGTTTGCTAGTACATTCATTCATTCATCTCATTTTAACTTTAGCTGACCTTTTAAAATGTTCCATTTGGAAAGTTTTAAAATAAAAACCATGCGTAAAGGTACACGTTCCAGCAAAACCTTGACACCACATCCCCAGTTGAGGATTCATGCAGACGATATGGAAATAAGGAGGAGCGTTGGTCTTGTAGTGCACAATTATCAAAAAAGAGTTGTTAAGATGTTTTTATTTTATAGAGGGCAAATTAATACATCTGTGAGAAGGAGAGGTCATTAATTTGTATTTATGTAGATGACAAAAACACACTTGTTTGCTTAAATTATTCTTTGTTTGATACCAGAATAAAACTGTTTCTAACTGCAAATGAAATTGTCTTTGAGCCAAATGTTCAATGCCATACAGGCACAGTCATTTGGGAGCTAATTTGGGTTCCTGTTTTATAGTTGCATATGGCAAACATCATTATTTAGCATTTTAAATCCCTGGGATCAGATTAATGGCAGTCCTGAGGAGGTAGAGGAATAATAAGTGTCAGTGGATCAAGGCGATCCCACAGTTTTGTTGAAATGAACACAAAGTAAAACTGAAATCTTCAGAGTAACTGTGGGTATTTCCTATATTTTGACCCCAAACTGTTGATGTTGTGAATATGCTGATGCTCGTCCCGTTGAAAATCATCATCTTTGACTGTGTCGTCCTATTTGAATCCCAGAAGAAGAAGCAGCAGATCGTTATCGCTAAAGGAGCATAACTTCCAGTCTGCAACTTATACTTGATCTGATTAAGGCTGCAGCATTTTGCCCTTGGGCGATGTCTGTAGCCTGGCACAGAGACAGATAACACGATCTCCGCTCATCTCCAGTTCAGAGTCCAATTTAGCAGCTCAAAACTATGAATAAATCTAACACTCCATAATTGAATTCTTTCTTCAAACAGGCCAGATTTTCAAGGTTAGGGCCCAAATGCAAATCCATTTTCCAGCCTGAACAATGAAAAGTAATTCTCAGTGATCTTAAAAAGAAATTATGTTAGGCAGCAGGGAAAGGCAAAGATTCTTTTAAAAAAAATGTATTTAAAGGACAATTAGCCGTGTTTGTCGTGTGATTCATTCTCATTTGGACTCGACAGTGTACTGTATAAATGCCATAAATTATTAATTCGATTACTTGCCCTTTTCTCGTATTGTATGTTTAATAAACAGTGAAAAATAACAGCTATACAAATGTAATTAGGGTTCACGTCTCCATCATCCGCGGTAACATATTAACCAAAACCTGCCTCGTATCAATACTTGTCTTATTCTGCCTCTGAGAGATGCCCAGAGTGATACATTCCATTAATTGTTCGGCGGGTTAGTTATTTATTCGGCGTGGTTTCCCTAATTATTTCTCTGGACGTGTTTTGTCTTGTGCATAATTCGCCGCTCCTCGGGGACAGTGCAGCGAGTGGGTGTGCTGAGAGAGCCGGCTAATGGGAGGGAGATGGCAATGAATATCAATGCTGCGACCAGTCAGTCCCTGCAGAGACCAGACACTGTGTTTGTGTTTGTTGTGCATGTGTGTGTGTGTGTGTGTGTGTGTGTGTTTGCTCTGTTAGCTGCTCTGTCCCTGCTCACATCCCGTCTGGATCGAAACCCTGCCCTTCCTGTGCTAAAATAAACCCACCTTGGGAAGTTTAGGACCTTGCACAAAGCGCTGAGTGTTACACCTTTTGATTTTTTGACTCGTATTCTGCGGGACGCGCCCGCTGAAACAAACTAAAACTGACAATGAGCACAAAAAGCAATAAGTGCTGCAGGATCTAATTATTTAGAATTAATTTCAACAGTGGTTATGTCTCGATTTTAACGACAAATGTCATTGTTGCAGAATTTTGACAATGTCGTGTGACTGAATTATTCTGAATCACTATTCATTCTGAGCATGAACATTTGACTAAAGACAAACAAATAACGTGTGTGGGTATTTAAGTGTTTATTTTTAAAGTGATAAACAATTTACAGCATTTCTAAACTCAGATCATTTGCAGCAAAACTCCCGTGAGAGGCTCTTATGCAAATACACACAGTCCAACAAGAAAACGCACAAAAACACAAATAATAATGCAGTGAAAATATCATTAAAACCCAATGACCCATGTCTGCAATGTTTTTCAAACATTTTTACACCTTAATTGTGTTACACACTGAGTTGGATTCAAAATTTGGTGGAATAATCAAACTTTAGATGATCCAGTATCCAGCTGCAGTTCGTCATCGCATCGCCAAAACCTTATCAGATGGACTTGATGTGGGACTGTAGACGATCATATGGTCACACATGCATGAATAAAGCCGTGGTGACCCTTTGCCTCCGGTTCGCATCCAATCTGTACAGGCATACAATGGCTTCCTGCAGCAAAGCAAATCCGCAGTGTGGCTTGGCGTGGAGTTCATGAGTGTGACACTGTCCCAACTCTTAAATCTACAATTTCATGTCAAGTTGGAAAACTCCTGCTAAGTAAGATTATGAGATATAATTGAAAGAACTCTGTCTCTCACTCTGTCACCATATTTATTTTCTTGACATGACAAGGATGAGATATGAATTGTGTCAAATCCCTAATTTAAATTTCTGTAATATTCCTAACTATGATAGTGAAGTTGTTTGAATTTAACTCTTGTCTCTTTCCTTCTCCCTCCATGTTTGTCACTTTCAGCTCATAGTGGAGAAGACCACAGACTTCCCCTCTGCTGAGTTCTCTCTAGTGGAGGATGTAGCTTTGCACTTCACCTGTTTGATGGACAGGCTGAACGAGCAGCGCCTCTTCCAGCCTGACCTGTGCGACGTCGACATCGTTCTGGTACGGCAGCGCAGCACCTTTCCCGCCCACAAGGGCGTGCTGGCGGCCTACAGCCCTTTCTTCCACTCCCTCTTCGCCCAAAGCAAGCAGCTGCGGCGGGTGGACCTGTCGCTGGACGCCCTGACCTCGCAGGGCCTGCAGCAAATACTCAACTTCATTTACACCTCCAAGCTGCTGGTGAGCAGCCGCACTGTGCGCGACGTGCTGAACGCAGCCACCCTGCTTCAGATGAGCGATATCGCCGCCTCCTGTCGCGACCTCATCAGCAGCCACTCGCTGAGAACCACCTGCACAGATATGGCAAATCAGGAAGGGCTTGGCAGCGGTGACCCAGCAGTGGCGATTACTGCCAGCCAGCTGTACCGGGAGATCAAACAGGAGTCGGAGCTGGGAAGGGTGTACACGAGGGAGGGCAGCAGCCCGTTCTCTGTGCGGGTGGAGGAGGCGGGAAAGACGCCCTCCCAGCAGAAGCAGTACTACCAGAAAGAGGAGGGGAAAGGGGGCGGGGCCGGCTCAGGTGCACTTTGCAAAGTAGAAGGCAACGGCGAGGAGTCCAAGTCCGCAGACAGCCACTCCTCCTTCAACAGGGATCAGATCATTGTTGAAGTGAACCTCAACAACCAGACCCTCAATGTGTCAAAGGGATCGGAGGGCAAATCAGCAACTGAGACAGCCACCATGTTTGCCCGTTGCCATGACAACGAGAGAGATTCAGATGATGATGATGATGAGAACGAGCTGGAGAATGATGCAATTGAGGAAGATGAGGACGACCTGAAGAGGGGAGACCTACTGGGGCAGAGCAGCGAGGAGGAGGATGAAGAGGAGGATGAAGAGGAGGAGGAGAACACCCTAAACATTCTAGGCTTGGAGCAGACATCCATAATGGATCGACCTCGACGGGGCATCAGAGCCTTGGCCATGGCGGGAACCACGACCTCCATGCGGCACACGCTGGCAGAGGCTACACGAGCCAACCAGCGGCCGGGTGGGAAGAGGAGTCTGGATGCAGAGGGCCTGGGTCAGAAAGTGAGGCTGGAGGAGAAGCAGCATTTCCCATGTAAGAAATGCCCCCGCATCTTCAACAACCGCTGGTATCTGGAAAAACACATGAACGTCACTCACAACCGCATGCAGATCTGCAACAACTGCGGGAAGCGCTTCCTGCTAGAGAGCGAGCTGCTGCTGCACCAACAGACCGACTGCGAGAAGAGCATCCAGGTACGATTCCGACAAGATGAGTTTCACTGCAGCATTAAAGCAATGCTATACAACTTTCTTTATTTACCTTAAAGTCGAATTCTAACCCTGACTGCACATACAATCAGGTCCTGCAGGTTTTAGAGTAATGCTGAACTGTAGATAAGTTAAAAACACAGAAATCATTGAAAACCAACGTTTATTTCCAGTATTCAGCAAGGAAACTTAATTTAATATAAGGTCAAGAGTTTTAAACAGAGTTTGGATTATTTGATACAGCTTCAGCTCTTTTGATTCAGGAAGCAGGGGATCATGGGTAATATCCACTGTTCAGGTGTGTTTTAGTTCAGTGAGTGGTACTACGTATTCACCAGATTGATATTAATCACCACAGAGGGCACTGTTGCTCAGTAAAAGTAACATAGTGCTGCTTTAACATTTGACTGGATTGCTTGTTGACGCAAACCAGCACAACTGACCAATATCAAGCCATTTCAATAGGGAGTGTAAAGCCAGAGAGATGTTAATGTAGCTAATTAGCTGTGTTGCACCATCTCTATTAATCCATCTGTCTGAGAATGAACTCCTCCACAAAAGAGACATAATTTGCAGGGGAAATTACAAGGAAGTCAATTATACAGATGCTTCTTCGTGAACAAACTGTATATTACTAAATTAGCATTTTAACCTCGTCAATAAAACTCTGTATTGACTGAAATGATGTTCAGTCCTGACAGCTGGGTAAACAGAGAACAGAGAAAATGAGAAGAAGCTCTGGGAGCTGTTGTGACCGACTGTCCTGCCACGGCTTCGTCACTGTCACCAAATACTTCTTGCAGATGAATTTTCCTGTGCCACTTTCTGGCGTGACTGTGCTTTTAAGGTTCCAATTTTTGTTTCCTTACTATTTTCTCGCCTTAGTTTTGCCCCTCAGGCGGCAAACGGGCTGCTCGACCCTGCTGATTGGTGGAGCTAGTTCTAGGTCTGAATGCAGCGATAGAGAGTGAGCTCTGCTGTCACCGCTCGGAGCAGGAAAATTTGCATGTTTTGGAAGGAAAGCATCTAATTGATATTTTGATTTCATGGCACAATGGCTTCAACATCTACCCAAGTTAAGGCACTGTTTTGATGCTGGAATTTATATTTAATTAATGCAAATTCAAGAGACCAAACATGATTGTAGTTGGTTGCTGCATTAATAGCAGAGCTTTAAGAGACCATTATGAGAGACACAGTTGAAACCTGTACATGCAGGAAAGAGTCTTAAGGCTCATTTATGCTTCCTTTACGTTGACATGTTGTTAAGCACTGATTTCCAGTGGTGCTGCTCTGTTACGTCTGTTTCATCCGTATCCTCAAGCTTTCAGAAGACGAGCATAAATATGCAAGGAAACGAACACAGAGTACAGACAGAGGGATCCGTCCGTTTCCATACACGTTTCTAAGGTTCAGCATAAATACATACATCAATAAGCCTTAAATAGTTTAGCTGTGTATGTTAATATCATTTGTTAACAAACACACGTCTTTTTTATGTCGTCATCACTGCTATGCTCGTTTTTGAAAGAGTTTTTTGTCACTTTTAACTATATACAATCACTTAGTAATAATACATTCTGATGTCTCAGCTCCTCCACCATTACTCCTCTGCAGTGAGCAGCTGGACTCCTGCTGTGGTTTTGAAGATCATTTTATGCTTTAATCTACTGACTCTAATAGCTTCTTTGGTACAGTGCATGCTCAAGTATCTGTGGAAAGCACACCTGCATTGTATTTGACTGTTCCAGATAATGACTCTCTTCACATCACTTACACAAACAGCTCCAGCACTAACTGTGTTTTGCCCTCTCTCCTTTTAAAGTGTGTAACATGTGGCAAGGCCTTCAAGAAGCTGTGGTCATTACACGAGCACAACAAGATCGTCCATGGCTACGCCGAGAAGAAGTTCTCCTGCGAGATCTGTGAGAAGAAGTTTTACACCATGGCTCATGTCAGGAAGCACATGGTCGGTAAGCGGCAGTAAAATCGCTGATCCTGCTCGGTCACTTTGTTCCCGCGTGTTACTTCAGGTTTCCTTTTCAGAATCCAACTGATTGTTGGGCAGGCTTTGTTTTTTTGGGTGTTGCTTTCCTCTCCTACATTTTTGGGGAGATAAGCATCTTATGTCCCCGGGCGGGTTTACCTCAATATTTGTGTACATTCATATTCACACTGCCAGCTAAGAAAGGGTTAGAATAAAGTACTGTAGGTCACTGAGTCCTATTTATTATTCCTACTGAAGAACTGCAGCAGAAAGAACTTATTTACTAGAGGACTAACCATTGTAAATAGCCAATGACAAACCAGTATTGGTTTTTTAAAGAGCTAATCTAGGGAAGCCTTTGCTTATTTGTTGTTCTGCTCCTATTTGATGTTAAGTGGCTCTATGTTAGATACCAATCACTGATTTTGTGTGTTTGTGTGTGTGTGTGTGTGTGTGTGTGTGTGTGTTGTTTAGCCCACACGAAGGACATGCCGTTCACCTGTGAGACGTGCGGGAAGTCGTTCAAGCGCAGCATGTCCCTGAAGGTTCACTCTCTGCAGCACTCGGGAGAGAAACCCTTCAAGTGTGAGGTTTGAGCTCCTCCTATACGCTGCACCGCTCTCCACTTCACTCACACCAAGACTTTTCTTCCAAACTCATTCACCTGCAACCAGCTTAAAAACCTGTTATTTGTAAAATGATTGTTGTCTCGGGATGTTATTTGCATTTTATGAGAATCTGTGGCCTTCGCTTGTAAAACACTTAGTGTTAAGGTTAAGGGTTTTGGGACGGGGACGAGATCCAGATGCGCTGTTTCAAACGGACGAAAGAAGAATATGATCATTAACAAATGGTATTGGCTCTCTTTATATATAGGAAGGCTCATTAGGCAGTTTTACTGGGGATATTGATTGGTCTATTAGTGCTTGTTTCTGGCATCTTCGCTTCACACCACATGAAAACAATTGGCAGAATGACCTAACATCTTAAAAGAATAGTTAAACATTGTTTTGTTAGCGTAGCTTAGCATAAAGGCTGGAAACGGAGGAAGACCACTACCCAGGCTCTGTCCAACCGTGAACAAGGTGCCAACAGGCTGCTGGCTGTATTTTCATATTCACCATAAAGACATCCGAGTGGTATTAATCTTTTCATCCAACTCTCAGCAAGAAAGTCTTTTGTTTTTCTAAAAATGTCGATTCTCTCCGTTGAATCAAAGGCTTTGAAATTCTTGTGTGGTGTGAGCATGTGTTTTTGGAATAGTTTGAATGCTCATGAAATTGGAATTCACGCACAATTTGTTTTAGCCTGTTCAGAATACGTCAGAACTCAAGGATGAAAAGAGAGGGAGTTTGGAGGCTTCCAGCAAATGGTTACCAATTTCCTTTTACTGCTGTAAGCCCCACTAATAGTGCAAGTGGCTTAATTAAAGTTAAGCACAACATTTTCAAGTCATTTATAATGAGTGTAACAGGTGAGCAAGGCATTTTTACGATCTTGGAGCAGTTAGACGCAACCGTCTTCCAGAATTTGAACACTGGGCAACAAAAGAACATTCTGAGATATTGGTTTGATGTCAGCCTCATCAAGTGCAGTTTCAGGAAAATGGAGGGTCAGTGTTACAAGGGTATTTATCCAAAAAGTCCTCCGAGTCGACACTGCACATCCTCCAAGTCTGAAGTCGATTGAGCGTTTTTTGAGAAAAATCGAAGGACAGAGATTTCTGGATTTCTAAGTAGGATATAACTCAACATGTGTAATAGCCATAGAAAAGGTTCAAGACCAAATAATATGTAGATGTGACCACGTGCTACATTTCTGAATGACATCTGATGGTTCCTCAGCGTTTTGTGCATCAATTAATTTCAGCAAATTTGATCTCTTTACTATAAACTTTAGCAAACTCTTCACTGTGTTCCAGAACTGTAGCGAGCGCTTCCAGTACAAGTACCAGCTGCGCTCCCACATGAGCATCCACATCGGGCACAAGCAGTTCATGTGCCAGTGGTGCGGAAAGGACTTCAACATGAAACAGTACTTTGATGAGCACATGAAGACACACACTGGTGAGATACTTCCTGTCCTTGTGTCGTATTGATAATATCGTCTTTAAATGTTGATGCTAAATGTTGAAAATGTGTGAGGAAGTTGTGTTTTTCAGCTCTTTGTGTCCCACATTCTGCAGGAGAGAAGCCGTACATCTGTGAGATCTGTGGGAAGAGCTTCACCAGCCGGCCCAACATGAAGCGCCACCGCCGCACCCACACCGGAGAGAAGCCGTACCCCTGCGAGGTGTGCGGCCAGCGCTTCCGCTTCTCCAACATGCTCAAGGCCCACAGGGAGAAATGCTTCCGCGTCAGCAACCCCATGGTCGCCGACGGAAACGACCCCATCGGGCTCGACCACCCCCTGGTGTCGCCTGCTGTGGACTCGTCCGGTCAGGGCCAGCTGGGGACGGTGCTTCCCGCCACGTCTGTGACCACGCCCCCTGCTGCCTCTAGCCCCCACCCCCTCCACGGCACCCAACTGTCCCTCCCCCTGCTGCACCCCATAGGTGGGCTTCCTCCCGTCCCTCATTTACGCCCACCGCCTCCCCTGTTCTCTGCCGGTAGGATGAACTCCAACAACTAACAAATCTCTCTTGCATTGAAAGCACTTTGTTACCTTTTTGTTTTTACCGTTTTTTTTCTCTGAGCTTTTAAGACGACTCGTGCTGCGGGAGAGTGATGCACCTCCGACACAGAGGGGAGAAACGGATTGCAGGCCACACAGAGGCCTCATAAAAACACACGTACACACACCACAATAATAAAGAATTATTTTTTACTCTCTTGAATACAATAGATAACCTCAGTGTCCAGTAGGACGTGTCGTCATCACTCTTCTTTCTCCTCGTTTCACAACCCTGTCCTGGTTTCATTTGGGATTTTCCAACACCACATCTTTCCAGAGCCTTGCACAATGCATTGATTGTAGCATCTTTTAAAAAGTGGGTGGAAGACTTTCCTAAATCTTCACTCATCCGGGGCTCATCAGTCGAGTGAGAACCACATTGAAAAAAAAAAAATGTTTTATTTGCTGTTCTCTGCCAAGATGTAGCGAGAGGTTCTGGTTCCTACCCAGCAATAACCAAATGCTGATTTGTCTTTGAGCATATACATGTATACGGCGGCATTGCCAATAACCAAATCCTGTTAGCTCACCTGCTATAGTTAGGTAACGTTATACAGCATTTATAATCGATCCTGCACCTTACATTTAACTCTAGTGATATTTAAAATGTAATCCTACTTGTCCTCATTTTTATAATTGTGATCGTGTGTATTTTGTGGCACGTTAACGTCAATTTGTAAGGACTTGAGAGAAGTGGCGACGCGTGGTGAGTCGACTGTGCAATGCAGTGTGTGGTGTTTGTGATGATGTTTGTGTGTGTGAGTGTGTGTGTGTGTGTGTGTGTGAGAGACGGACAGAGAGATGTGAAGCAGAGATGGGAGGTGAGAATATTTAGATTCTATATTCAACGCTTGAGCTTCCCTAAAAGCAGGAGACGGAGCAATCTGTCGACTCGTTTTGTTGCTTACATTAAGCAAGCTCGCTCCTCTCCTGCAGATCTGGCTCCGAGACGATACAGCACTTTTCTGTGACTTGTTAGTAAAACCTGATGTACTCTGACCTACAGTGTATCTGTAGGTTTACTTCTAATGTTAACTTTCAGCTCATTTCTCCACTAAACCCAATCTGTGTAATTAGTTTGCAGAATACCAACCCTATAGGGATAATACTATTCACAAACTCTGCTTATGTAGCTCATTAAGTGTGCACATTTCATCATGATGTATATTGTGAAATGTTAAACATTATATTCCAATGCCTAAATCTCTTAAAGAGCACTGACGGTGATTACTTTTGGCACAACAGAGCTCATCACTAAAAGGGCTCTTAACTGTTACTGTACAGACAGCAGTGACCTGCGGAAGTGAAGCAAAGTTAGGGACATGTAATATATGTGGTGGGACAGCCGCTCAAAAAATAGGGGCTCAATGTGCACTCTTGACAAGTGATTGTCACAAATCTACTGGAGTAGAAGTTAAGGAAATGTAATCAAATCCTTGTCGACAAAAATGTCTCAAAGAAATAGTTAAGCAATTTAGGAAATGCACTTATTTGCTTTCTTGCAGAGGAATTAGATGTTCGATACCATAGACTGTAAGTCAAGGCAGACGACGCATCTCCACTTCCTTTTACTGTCCGGAAATGAAGCCAAATATCCTGGATACGAACGCTGCCATTTTGCACATTTAGAGCCCGAAACCGCTGATACCTTTTTATAGCATCATATAACTATAAAACCAAACTTACTGCAACAATTAACACTTGTACTGTTGTACATACATCACTGTGATAAGAACTTCCTAAAATGACTGAAACCTTTAAGAAAAATGGATGTGATGTGTACTTTTGGTCAATGTCCCGTCGACAAGCATGTGGGAGGCAGAATGACATATACTAAAGCCAGCCACCGGAGGGCAATAGAGACACTTTGGCTTCATTTTTGGAGAGCTGGACAGTCGTCCATCTTTATATATACAGCCTACAGTCGATACGATTTCCCACACATCGTATATGAAGCTACATGTTAGATTAGCATAGACTGGAAATGGCAACTAAAGGTAATCACTAGGTGGATTTTGTCACCTAATGACAGAGTTCGGCTTCCAGTCTTTATGTAATGCTAAGCTAGCTGCAGCTGGTTAGAAACATAAAAAGCTCCACATTTAACTGTTTGTATCTTTGTTTAATCCACACAATGCATTTAAAAAACGATGAGTACTGTGACTTCTCACGTCTCCACAAATTATCTCATTAAATAATAGCCAAGTAGCTAAAGTGGTGGTTGTTTCTTTTGAGCCAAACTAAGCTAACTGTTTCCACCTGTTTCCAGTCTATGGGCTAAGCTAAGGTCACAGGTGGCTAGCTGTATCTTGATGATAAATGGACATAAATTAGATTGGTGTAAGGATATGACTGTCAGCAAGAAAGCAAATAGATATTGCATCTAAAATGTCAAACTAGTTTTTGAAATCTGACATTTTTTATCCGAAAAGAGTCTCTGTGCACTATCGATGCACACCCGCTCACTTTATCTCTATCTAGCCTTCCTGTAGTGTCGCATTAACCTGTAAATATTGTTAAGACGTGTTTCTTCCTTGTGATTAATTCCTAATGTTTACATTTGGAGAGTCAGTTGAATGTGCCCCCACATGTGTCTTGGCTGGTGACTATAGAGGAAATTGGAATTTGCAGATTAATCTTTTGTAAATACGCCGTTGACTTGTTTTATTTAAAAGACAGATTAAAGCACCTTAGAGTAGTCTTATGTCTTCGCTTATCCCAGTCAAATGTATTTCCTAAACTGCCATGGATAAATGGACAGGGCCACGTCAGATGATATTTGATGATGGTACATTTTAAATGTTTTCTTCATGTGTCAAACACATGTTTTTTGTATTTTTTGATTTGCTGCTTTTTTCAGGGTCCAGTGAGACTGCCCTTTAAATGAGAAGTCTAGAGCTGTTGAATTGTTGGCTGTGATAAATCTGATTTAGCCTTACTGGACGGTGAGCTCCAGGGTGGGAAATGAGATACAGTAGAGGAGGAGGGAACTGTCAACGATTTACACCTGACTAAGGTTTGATCTCGTCAGTGGTGGATGTGGACAATGGGTTGTTGACACAGAGGGGAGATGAAGGCAACCTGAACAATGACTGTTGCTCTCTTGTGGCAACTATTAATACTGCACTCAATTAGCAATCCTATACTAAGAAAGAGAAAAGCCTTCCTCAAAGTACATTATCATTTATTTGAGAATCCCGTTCCTTTGGAGTCATGAAAAGTGGCTAAAAAGCCACTTAACAAGTGTTTTTCCACTTTACTGTTTTCAGAAGCACTAGCCCAAGAGACAATAATGAAATACTGTGGTTATAGCTGGTGTGTTTGCCTTATGAGGGATTTGAATGTGTTCTGGATGTAGCTGACAGTAAAGGAGGAGGTATGGTAGTTAAAACTACTGATTTATGCACTTTGATCACCACACTTGCCCATTATGGGGACATGTATGCACATGCGAGATGGAAAGAAGAAAGCAGAGATGTGTCACGATGGAAAAGTTTAAATCCAAAGGCATACATTTTACATTTAAATGTACCAGGTGGATTTTGATGCTCGTGAATTATTAACAAATTGAATACAAATCAGTGATTTTCTCTGTATCATTTGTTTCAGATGTCACGGTTATTAAGTTGCAGGCCTTGACCTGACTTGTGCTTTGTCTCCTTGAATAACTTAGAGGATGATTTGCTGTGCTGGGACATCCTGCACACTGAGGACGACTGAGCTGTAACAACTCAGTTATGTGTCACTGTGCCACTAAAAAGGCATTTCTGAGTATCGGCCTGTTCTTGCACTGTGCTCCTCCCTAAGGATGTATTCAATACAGCTACAGCTGTTTGCGGGTTGTTTGTTCCCTGATCACAACCACACATGAGACTGTTATGTTTCGTGCTATGAGAAAGTGTAAAGGTAGGCGTCATTTGCCAAATTGATAAATGGGAAAGATTCAATAATTATTGTGAGCACTTTATAATCCAGCTCAGCTGGTTGGGTTGGAAGGCTGATGCAGTAGCACTTATTTGAATTTTTAAAAAGCTGATGGTAGTAATGTTTTATTTTTATTTTTATTTTTTTATATAATTCCATGGCAGATGATTATAGGAAATTTCAAAAGTGCAGGTTCTGCCAAACTTTTGTTCCTGGCAGGTGCTGAGTCCTCTGAAACAACATTTCAACCAAAGGGAAAAAACCTGTTTGTTCAGACCCTGTTAAAACACTGCATCGTGCTGCCTGTACCTGATCAAAATAATGTTACACCAGAATCTATTAAGTTATGTGCTTCCAAACCAAATGATGCAGTATTAATCAGCTGCTGTTCTGATAAATCAAACAAACAGCGTTATATTCATCATTTTGGAGGGAAATGACTCTGAGCAGATTATCTGTTTCTTTACTGGCCAAGATTCATCTAATAAATGGGGTTGTGTGTAAAAAAATTGTAAAAATGTAATTTGACACTGTATCAAGGGAAAGTTCAGAGACTGACCTGTCTTTGAAAGTCTAAATCCAGCCTAGAAAGCAGCATTTGCTTGTTAATCTATTGTCTTGGATTATTTAGTTTCTTAAATCTTCCCAAAATCCAGCTGCAAAGGAGAGAAACAAACCTGTGACTTCAGTAAAGCAAATGGTTTATAGAAACACATTGTGTGTGTGTGTTTTTTTTTTTTAATACAGTTTTTAAAAGTTAAATGGCAGTAAAACTGAGATTCTAGTTAGTGATAAGGGAGATTTTGCACAGTGTTTAGGAGTCCTAGATTCAAGGCAGGTAGGATATTATGTCTTTTAATTAGCCAAAGTCTCCTAGCAGCCAAAGGCTTGTGTTAAATGAGGCAAAGGTGGACCTCCTCTTGTCCTTAAATGAGGGTGTGTCAGTGATTGAGTGGCTGCCTACAGCAACATACTGACTGTGCATTCTGTGTTGCACCCAAGGAAAATGTTCGTAACATAATGAAGCGTTGAGAACAGCAGGTATCTCAAACCAGAGCGTTTGTCGAAAAAGGAATTTCTTCTGTGGCCTTCAGCTTCCGAGAAAATATAACATGATTCTGAAAATGACGAAGATAATGCAAGAAATTGTTGAAATGTGTTGAAAAGTTTCCTTCTCTTTAGAAAAGAATGGTGGAATAGGAACAGTTTTTGTTTGTTTGTTTTTGTTTTACCATATTTTGGGCAAATGTACGGAGCCACAAAACTGACAGTTTTTCAAATGAGTCAAAAATATAATGGAATACATCAATACATCATATTAAGAAAGTAGTTTAATTGTGATGGAGTGTAATAAAGTCAATTAGTCGTTGACAGAAAACGTATTTGTGACTATTTTGGAGATTTAAAGTTTGGAGTCGTATTCTGTGAACAGTAAACAGTATGTTTGGATTTAAAATGTTTTGTATGATTTCTGTTAGATTTGTTAAGTTTAAAGTTGAGTTTTTAGACAGAATGAAGTCTGACCTTTAAAGTTGCATTAGCTGTAGTTAGTTGGTGTAGTTTAATGACAAAACTGAGCTTCAGCTTGGTAGCTTGCTGTCAAAGCGTGTGTTTTACCACTAGTATTAATTAGCTAGCATTAAAGGTCCAGTGTGGAAGATTTAGGTGAAAGGGATCTATTGGCAGAAATTTAATATCAAATAATCCTAGTGATGTTTTTACTAGTGTGTTTAAATTGTACAAATTGTTGTTTTCTTTACCCTAGAATGGGCCGTTTATATTTAAATACTTTATATTTACATCAGGAGAGGGTCCTCTCTACGGAGGCCTCCATTTTTTTTACAGTAGCCTAGACTAGACAAACTAAACACCTTTTGAGTTTTTATGACAGCTGAAGGCGACCACAGGTTCTCTTTCATGTTTGTGAGTGTGAGGTATTCAGCTGCAACATGCAACTTAACCACTAGATGTCACTAAATTCTGCACACTGAACCTTTAAGTTAAGTTTAAAGACACACAAACCCAGGACCAGTCACTGCTTTGAACAAACGAATGAACATTTCATCTCATGTATAAAAAGGAAAGAGCTTGGAAAAAACACATAATACTGTTGGAAATACTACGGCTAAAATAGGCTACATTTAAATGTATTAAAAAACAACTCAAGTAACATTTTAATATTTCTCTCTACACTCTATTTAAACAATTTGATCAACTCGTTTCTTGGTTTCTTTTAAAGTATTTTTGACTCATCTGAAAATATTTGACCATATTTGGTCAGTTGCTGAGCTGACACAAGAACGTGAACACGTGTCGTTGGTTATTTTACATGTGAACGTTTTGTTAAAACTTTTCTTCAACGGCGACGTTAAACCTCTTTTGGGCAAAGGTAAATATGATGATAGGCAACAACGCAGTAGACAATTCAAAGATGTATTCTCCACATACCCTCCACGTTTCCCATACTTTGCAGTTGTGTTAAAGACATTTTAATGTGTACTGTCATTTGCTGATTCTCCACTTTATAATGTAAACACTATGTCTTAGTTAACTCTGGTGTACAAAGACCATGTGTAAGCAGTAGTCGTCAAGTTCAGCTATATTAAAATACTAAAAACAGTACAAGGACAGTAGTGTCTAGGGGTGCTAATAACATTAGACTGTATTTTCTGTCTTTTCTTGTATTCTTGACTAGTGTCTACCGTCTGTAACACAGCAGAGCGTAATGAAATCATTTCAATATTAAACAGTATAGATATATTATTGCAAATGTGGACGTGTGCTGTGTTTTTGTTTCTGCAAAGAGAAAGTGAAATTGTTTCTTGAAGCACTTGTGACTTTGCTGCCATCTGTTGGTGAATGCACGGCGTCTTGTTGAAACATTTTCCATGTTTATCAAGACAAATGTTTGGTAGATGTTTATGTAGATTTTATTCTATGTCAGCAGACCTACACATTGTTTACAATTTTACAAACTGAATCACATAAAAAAAAATTACAAATAAAAAAAAAGAAAATTGTCCATGACAAGAATGGGCCACAATCACAAACAGGAGCAGTGTTATATAAAATAAAGCAAACACCGAACACACAAGCTGATTCATGACATGCTTGCTCGTGTTGGATGTCATTGTGACCTTGGTTGTGACTCTTCCTGTCCTTGGACTGTGCAACTGCTGTGGACTGTAGCATTGATTTCTCCCGTCAAACAGGAAGCGGCGGCGGTTTCACATCTTGGTGAGACGCAGCGTGTTCAGGCGGACCCCCAGGACAGTGGCCCCCGAAGCGTATTGGATCTCTCTGAGGATCCCGTTCCACTTCTTCTCCGACTCATTGTACCTGACGAGGTTGACAGGAATTCAGTTGTCGTTATGTTACAGATTGAAGAGGATAGCAGGTGATTATTTTTAGCTTTGGTTGTGAAATCAAAGTGGAAATATTATATTTGAAGTGTACATATTTCAAGTATAATCCCCTGCATGAATGTCCAGATTAAAAGAGCTGTGTCTATGACTGGGACCCACCTCCAGACGTCGTTCATCTCTTTGGGAACCAGCTCCTCACTGTTCTCCAAAGGCATCATCGCAAAACCGCCCACAGCGTACAGCGTCCCGGCCAAAGACACCAGGTTCAGGGAGCTGCGTTCCTGGAGAAACGGTACGAAGTCTGACCACCTGGAAAGTGAAAACACACGTAAACAGAGGTAGTGGATGAGAATCCAAGTTTGGGAAAGTAGGATAATTTAGCCTTTAAACAAAGTAGTCAATGTTCATGTTAATGTGCAAAAAATACAAAACGACAAATAAAGTAAAAGTTACTGAAAGAAAAGGGAACATAAAAAAGTTGGAGATCTTAGTGTGACTTTCCCTTTTTTTTGGAATTTGCAAATTGCAAAACTGTGTCAAGTCTCCACTGTGTAATATTTATTTATCACATTCATCATTTCACTTTAAAACAATCCAATAACTATAATGTTTATCATACCACTTAAATACACTGTGCAATATTCAGTATTCAATATTATTCATCATACTTGTGTCTGTCTCTTTTCTCTACCGCCACTGTTTGCTCTTAGCACCCTCATTACCTCGACTTGTTTTCACTTGAAGAACTTATATCTTGAATATATGGTTGCTTATTTTTTATATTTGTACATTTTCCTTCTGTAAATCTTTGTAACAGGCAATATTCGGTAAGACAATCCTCTAGTTTTTACCAGTTGTGACTTCGTGAGAATGATTAAGCTGCTGTATGAGACATCCACGTTCACCTTTGTCAGCCATGTTGACGTGTTTTGGATGAACTTACTTGTTGGTGGCGATGTCGTACACCTCCACAGTGTCTGTCAGGCCGTCGTCCGTGACTCCTGCTGCCACGAAGATTTTGTTGTTATGAACAGTGGCTCCGAATAAGGAGCGTGGGGTCTTCATGGGTGGCAGCTCCTTCCATTCAAATGTCTTGGCATCATATGCACAAATCTTATTTAGACAGTTCCTGTTCATGAGAGAGAGAGAACTGAGGTTTGTCTTTTATGTGACTTTTATGTAAGGGGAAAATGTTAATGGGATAATTCATGCGTCCTCACTTGTCATCCCCCTTTCCTCCGATCACATAGACAAGATCATTGTGGGATATCGTCGCATGTCCATAAACTGGGTACGGGATTGGCTCAGATTCACCCCATTTAAAAGATCTGTAAAATGTAAAATACTGTATTTAGGATTCACTCAATTCATCGAGGGTTCATTTTATAACTGGCACTCACAGTCTGTCGTAGACCAGAACTGAGTCCATCGTGTGCTCCTGCTCCTTCAGCTCCCTCCCTCCCAACACGAAGATGCAGTTCTCTGCCTCGGCCAGTCCGAACAGGAAGCGGGGAGACGGGAGAGGAGGCATCCCCAGCCAATCGGCACTCACCGGGTCATACTGAGGTCACAGGGGGCAAACATTTGAGTATGGCTTATACACATGAACACATGCATCTGGAAGTGGTGCATGTGCAAACTCGTTATATACTCATCTTAAGCCCTTTTAACATCAACTTTTCTCTTTTATGTTTCCTAAAAATCAACAATATGGACGACAGTATCACATATATATTCAGTTTCAGCCTATTAAGTGAAGCTTTGTCAAGAGTTTTCAGATTACCGCATTTGTACGGCTCACAATTTTGTTTTCTTTTAAACTACACGTAAATTACAAATAAAGTTTTGCGGATTTGAGCAAATTCCAGTTTGTACTAACTGGGTATAATGAAGTTTACTAACTGGGTATAATGAGGTTTTTAATGCAATCATTTTTGTTTCATCTTCCTTTTAATTTTAAGCAGACCTCATACCTTATTACTTCATCAATTTATTTATTTTATTATTTATAAAATATCAAGAGAATAGTTTCTTTTACTGCAACTTCTCTTCAATTGAATCTTTATTTCTCGTACCTGCAGGAAGTAGGAGCACAGTGGATCTTCCTTGTTCTGCTCGTCCAGGAATAATCCTCCCGCCACAAACACCTGGTTCTCCCTGGTGACCAGGCTGGTGTGGTTCTTGGGGATCTGTGTGGAGAGTGATGCTACGAAGCAGTCGTTCCCTGACGGATCGTACGCCACAGCCCCCGCGTCGTTCACCATCAGGATCAAGTTCCTGACAAACATGCCAAACCTCAGGTTATCATTCAGGATGCCAGGGAGAAGACCTTCCTCCTCCTCCTCCTCCTCTTTATCCTCCCCCTCTCCATCGTTCTCTGCTCCACCACTTTCCTTCTTGCTTTTTTTAACCTCTGGCATTTTCCCAGCGTGAGCATCCTTAACCAGCTGCAGCTTCTCCTGCAGTTCAGCATTTGAAGAGATCAGCGTGTTCTTCTCCACTTTTTCTTTCAGGTAATCCTCTTTGACCAGACGCAAACGAACGCAGTCCAGTAAACCCGGCAGCTCTTTCTCTCTGTTCACTACGTCCTGGGACACCCAGTTCATCAGAGTCTCAAACACGGCCTCCTCTGTCTCTACGTTCAGGTTGTCATTGGCCAAAATTGCTGCCAGCTCACTGGGGAGCAGCTGGAGGAAGTCCTCGTCCCTGCAGATGAGCTGGAATCGCTCGCAGGCGTAGTTCCGGGCAGAGACCGCCAACCTGGGGCACTCCAGCATCAGGCCGAGTCTGAAGATCGCCAGACAGTTGCTGAGACTCAAGCGCTTTTGTAGGAAAGAGACGCACACGGTGAAAATTGAGGGGATCTGGTACACGTTGGCCACGGCGAATATGTCCTGGACATTTTGCTCCGTCACGTTGATTTGCGAGGTGTACAGGTACTTGAGGATCAGCCCCATGACACCAGGCTCCACATCCTCCAGGACGATCTCTTTCTTTTTGCTCTCGTCCAGGTCGGACAGGAAGATGGAGCGGAAGTATGAGCTGCAGGCGCACAGGACCAGCCGGTGGCAGGGGAACTCCTTGTCTTTAATCTTCAGCACACAGTCGACCAGCTTGTCGTTCTCCAGCAAGTCGAACAGGCCGTCCTGGAGCAGCGTCTGCTGGTAAACCCTTGGCTCGTCCATGGGGTTCATGGGTAAAGCCATCTCTACAGGCAGGTGAGCGCGAGGAGCCTTTCAGGGGCTGCGAACAAACAAAAAGTGGAGCTTCTTGTACGTCTGGTTTCTAGCCTGGAAAGAGGATTTAGAGGCACAGTCAGTCTACTATTAGCTCACACCAGCTGAACCTGGGGGCAGCCCACTTCCTCAGCTGTCCAGACCCTTCAACCCAGCTCCAACTGGTCGGTTATTTATAGACTGGGTGCTCGCTGTGGAGCTATGAGCTTCATTATGGAACATGAAACGTAATATCCATGCTTCAGCCTCCCTGTCCCGCCCCTGACCCCAGGACCATCCACCCACACGCAGACAGCTGACAATTAAACAGGGAGGGAGAGGCTGGGTGCAATATGCAACTTCACCACTAGATGCCACTAAATTCAACACACTGAACCCTTTAAACCGTTGACCTGGTGCTTTTCACAGCCACTGCCTCTTTAGGATTATTTATGGTAAAGAGAAATGACAAAATAGTCCGATTCTCGTCTTTACTTAACAAAATATGTAGCTGCTCTGTTTTCACTTCGTAGGACAGAAGTGGTCATGCTGCATAAACACTTTCCATGACACAACTTGACGTCATCTCATCCTCTAAGCCCTTTGGAGTCTCGAGCTAAAATAACCTCAATGACTTCATCAAGGTTGTTCCCTCAGACTGTGGAAAGGTCCTCTAGAGCCACGAAAGACTCAACACACCTGCAGTGTTCATGCACGGCTCACGACAAGCAAACTGATCTTCATGTGTAAAATCTCTGGTGTGGTCTGGTGAAAGCAGCGTCCCCCTATCGGATTGATAAAAGCCCATGTGCAGCATTGAAATCAGGGTAAAAACTGAATCTCTGCTCTTCTCACGGCATTAAACGTCTTTGACTACACATTGTTCAGGCCTCAGGCAGTGACGCGGCACAAGTGTGACCACAGCTGCTCCAACTGGACGCTCTTCAAATCTGTTTTCAGCGTGGAGGCGCAAAACAAACTGCTGATGTAATCCTGCAGAAATACCTCACACCCACGACCACGAGACATGACACTGACTCAGATGGTGTAAAAAGCTCCTCTGTGTCATTCGTATTCAAACAGATCCAGTGGAAAGTTCAGAAAAGACACAACAAGTGACAAATCAAAGTTTATTTTTGTGTATTAACACTAAATGCAGCTTTTTCAGATCTCATTAAATTTAGTTTTAACTTCCCTACGGTGTCGTCGACCAGTTTAAGATGACAAGATATCAAATGTGATTGTCTCTCGTCAAATTCATTTTGATCACTTTTAGTTATAAATACAGCAAAATGATGGCAAACATATTTACAGTTAAAGTTGTTTGACACTACTAAACTTTAATAATACTGTTGGCTGCTACATCCTTCATTGTCTGACGACCATCGAATATCTACTCTGCTTTTTCCTTGCTGGGATCAGCGACGGGCTGAGCAGCGGCAGGTGCGGCTGCAGCGCTGGTCGGGCTGGTGGTGGTGGTGGTGGCGGCGTTGGGAGCTGGGGCCGGAGGAAGAGGATCAGGATCATCAATGAGGGCCTGCCTCCTTTCTCTCTCCTTTATCACTTGAATCAGGCAGTAGGTCATGAACATGACAATGATGGTGGTTATGGGGAAACCTGGGAAGGAGAGGAGATGCACAGATTGGTTATTGAAAGAGAATGTGGGTGAAATTAAACCTTCTTCAACGAATAAAAAAAAAAGAATCACCTTTGAGAAGCAGACGTTTGGCGACTAATTTGGCGAAGTCCAAACTGTTCAGTGCCAGGATGTTGAACAGGACGATGCACCAGAAGTTAAAAGTGTTGGCGACGGCTCTGATCCTGCGGGACATTGCTTCTGTCATCGCCATCTGTTGAATACATTAAAAAAAGAATGAACTAACACATAAAATATATTTAATTGATGAGGACCATGTGAAGAAAGTTGTCTAATCCTGCTTGATTAAACTTTTAAAGATCAAATAAGCTTTCTCTCTATAGGTATTACCTCCCTGCTGCAAGGATTATTACTGGATCAAGAAACCTTTCTTCATGAACTAAAATAATATATCAATATTCTCTCTGATATATAAACCCACCTCAAAAGAAGCGAAAGGCTCCATGGAGAAGAACTTGGCCGTCCACAGCTCAAAGTTGAGGCCGAAGCAGTTGAAGAAGGCCCAGAGCAGCACCACCTCGCAGGGGCCCAGCCAGAGCGCAGTGACGCCGAAGGTGCACAGCGTCGCCACCAGCTCCTCCACCACGTTGTTATGCTTTCCACCCAGGGGATCGTACACATACCTGTGGACAGTAAACGTATCACAAGGCCCAAACGTCCCAGGAGAAATAACACTTTCATTTTAAATCATTCTCTGAGGGACACTCACTTGCACAGCCAGTCATTGATTCCTCTGTCAAAGTGGCTACGAAAAGGAAAATGAAAGATCAGGTTTAGTGTTAATATTATATCATGAGTGTAATGAACCAGTTCAAATCAAGCTATGTAAACTGAACTCACGTCTCAGCGAACATATAGAGCATAGTGATGCATTTTGGCGGCTTGGGAGGGTCCAGATGATCCAGTCTGGAAACTGTGGTGATGACTCCGAACATGACGGCTGCTTTCACCCAGTCATACACCAAGTTAAAGTACGCCAGACCCACTGGAAATGATGGAAACAAATCAGTTCTGCATTCCTTCTACACAAAGAACAGCGAACACGAGGGAGAACGTGTTCATTTGAGGGGAAAAATACAGTTTAATTCACTTTGAATATATTTCCAGGAGGTGATTCAGACCTAGAGCCCAGTCAGAGAGGTGTTTGAGCAGCTTCATGTCGGCGGGGATAGTGAGGATGTACATGAAGTGGAAGAGGACGTCCACTCCGATGATGACCCCCAGGTGGATCAGGCCCTGCTGCCTGATGTTCCACATTTCCCACTCCTTCCTGGTCAGAGCTGACTTGTTGGCCTGCAGGGGGCAGCAGACACATGTCTAAACTCACCTGCAACCTATCGAGATAACTCAAAATGTATATGTTGAAGATCAGATCGAGGGAAGGGGAACTGTTTAATTGAAATAAATTATATAATTATTCTTGTATTTATTAATTGATCTCCTTCAGGATGTTGTGACCAGAAAATAGTACATTTTAGATCTGGAAAACATTAAAGTCTCCTCTAGAACAGTTGTTCCCAAACTAGGGGCCTGGAACCCCTGAGGGGGTCATAAGGCTCAGACTAGGGGGTCCCAAGATCATTTCCCAAAATTGGATAAAATATTTAAATCAAATGGGGGGATCCATCACAATCTGGATCATAAATAAACATTGTTTTGTTCTATGGTAAAACAAGCTGAATCAGTTGTAAGCTGCTCGACTGGGATGAGTAATGAGGCCTTAGATTGACTTACTTGAATATGAAATTTATCAAAGGTCATGATGGGCCCGAAATAGAAGAAGGGGAGGTAGAAGTTGTACTTGAGCAGCTCAAGGATGTTGTAGTTTCCATCTTTCCTTTCACAGTTCTCCAGAGCAAAGCTCATACAGCGCATGATGGTGAACCCACAACCTCCATAGAAGAGAACGTGGCGCAGCTCAAAGTCGCCGTACACAAACCCAGCCTGTGAAACAAAGACACCGGAGAATAAAGAAAAGAACCAGGTGCTTTTCCCCGTTTTTTTTTTTACTTTTCATCAACTGTTCCCTCATGTGTCCTCTCTTCTCCAGATGTGTGTGCAGCGGTTCACCTGCCAGGACACGAAGGGCTCACACTTGAACGTGGCGAGGGTACAGAGACCAGTGACGAAGCAGAGCCAGCGGATTTTCACCAGGGAGATGCTGTAGAGCAGGATGCAGTGGGACAGGATGAGGGTCACGTAGGTCCAGCCCATACTGGTCCACACGGCCAGGACCCCATACACCATGTACACCAAGGACCTGTGCTGTGAGAGGGGAGAAACCACACGTCTCTAAATCAGTCCAATGATGCAGCTTTGGAATTTGTCCGAGAAAATCTGAACCGTTTCTGTTTTTAGCCAGAAGAACTGAAAAGTGCCCCCTTGAGGCCAGATTATCATACGGCCATGTTTTCTTTATAAACAACAAGGGCGTTCATAAATTTGTACAACCTCAGAATATCCAGTGTATCGTAGAGTCCTTGCAAATATTTGTATTTTTTTTGTAATACACCCAGTGGTATTCACAATTAAAAGAAAATGATTCAGTAAACAATAAGCTCATGTTCATCCATACAGTATTTACACATATCCGTAAGTAACATCCTGCTAAATATGGAGCTACATTTTGGTTTATTGCTCCGCCTCTTCCATTCTTCAGCTACACGCGCATCCCTCCATTTGCTCTGTTTCTCTTTCCACCTGGTCCCGTTCATCATCTGCTGTCCAGCTCTTGATATTAAAAGCCACTCGTGTGAATTTTGACAAAGTGGATTTCAAATCAAGTTTGCCAAATAACAGCACAGTGTGAGATGAATTCATTGTGGCAAATGACATGATCCTCTCCTCCACCTGATTTTATAGCGGCTCAGTTCTTTCCCTCTTTTACCTCATTATCTCTTCATACATGCATCATTTCATCCTGAGAAGCACCTGAGGGGCCAGCATGGAGCAGATCTTGGCGAACAGCACGTGACCCGACAGAGCGAACAGGATGTGCGCTCTGAACGTGGAAAACCACATCATCCACTCGAAATCAGCTGTATCCTGCAGAGTGGTGAGAGACAGAAATGTTCAAGTTTGAAACAGAACAAAAATGTTTCAAAAAAGAAATCTGCCTCATTTAAAATGTGAATGTTCTCTCACCATTTTCCTCCCAAAATAGTACCATCCTGGTTTCACGCTGGTTTTGAATGACTTCCTGTTTGCGTTGGCTGGAATATGAAAAAGACAAAATAAGATGAGAGGACTTTATTGTAGATTTAATGAATGATATTTGACTGGAAACTATATTGTGCTGAAACCATCCAGGGACACATACATTTACATTTTGTGTCACTGGACTTTAAGAATGTCCTTGAGTCCATGTGTTGTTACAGTGACAGTGAGACACACAATATGCAGCAGCAACACAGGACCTATTTTCTTCCTCTGGTCTGTGTGTATTAATACTGACACTTGATCTCTGCGTGGTCTGCATAGCTCTTCACTCACACAGTGACACAGCCCCCTGTACTGTTTGCACACTGCATATTGTGTTGTCTGTGTGTACAACAGGAGGCTTGAGCTCTAACTAAACAAGTTAAACTGACGCTCCTTGTTTTTTCGATGTGTTGTAGATTTGTGGCTCTCATCTACATTTGGAGCGTTGAGGATTACAACCCAGATAACGGATGTGGGCCACTTCAGGCAATGATGGGGCAGCTCTGGCCTCCTTGTGGCCCAGACAAAATCTGAGCCTCCAGTGGCCCACTTATGAAATAACAAATGTGGCCCAAACATCCCAAAACAAATGAGGGGCCTCTAATGGCAAACACAAGTCAGGTGTAATCTGGATGTTAAACCTAAAGTGGCCCATGTGGTAAATGGTGAATATGGCCAAAACAAGTTTGCTACGTGGGCACAGTTATGATGTTATCCTGACACAATCAGGACAGTATTTAATATCAGATAAATTTGAACTTTTACCATAACGTAGTTTGTGAAAAATTTGAAAATTCCTGTTTCTTTTCATTGATTACATAAAAAATAATATAATATATAGTCTACACTGTATGTAAAGGTGGAAGACAGCTCCCACAAAAGTGAAGCCAAAGCATCTCCATCGCCCTCTGGAGGCCGGCTGCATGACAGGGCAAACAGGTTATACGGCAGATGGTGGTTTTTGTTTTTGCTGCTTTTGGTGTCGGCAGAGACAGTTTCTTTAACTTTTCTGCTCAAAATCATACAAAGAGAAATATTCATGTTTATTGGACTGCATTGTTTACCTGGCGCATGTGTTGTTTTATGAGGGATGTGTTGTTCTGTTTCATGTGTTGATATGAAGTAAAAATCAACTACAAATTTACAACAAAGCTCGGCTCAGCATCATACTGAGCACAGGTTGACACACGTGTATCAGCTCCACAAGAATAATGTGCTAGTACTGTGTGTGTGTGTGTGTGTGTGTGTGTGTGTGCATGTGCGTGTGTGTGTGTGCCTCCTCGTACTCACAGCTGGACACCTCAAAGATCCAGCCGGCCGCCCAGAACATGGCCAGACACAGCACCGTGTTGTAGAAGTAGATCTCATATTTGGGAAGAGCAGATTTGATCCCCATGGTGACGGAGACACCACAAGAAGCTGTGAAGGCTCCTGAACACAACGACAGCAACTACAGTCAACAACTAGAACAGGTTTTACAGCTGAAATGACACGTCCCCATCGTAACCTGCTGCACCTGTTCATATTTCTCATTCTTCCACTTACAACATCAGGAGAGGGGGACCATTACGGTTACCATGGTGACCCATTATAAAGACCTGAACCAGCAGCTGTTTATTCCAGTTATTCCTCTATGTGAGACTTTATACTTCAATCATTTTCAGATATTTTCACATACTGTGAATCCCAATAAGTAAAACAAAAGATTGCAATGTATGATCAAATAAGTCATGTAATTATTTCATTATATCACACTCACATATATATATTTAGCAATTTTACTGACTGAAGGACTTAAATTTTGATGCAAACTACTCAACCACTGTGGCAGTAGATCGTGCCACGGGGCTCTCCCACACACAGCCAGAGACGTTTCTGTTGCTTTAAAGCAGACTTTATTTACACTCAACACCAACACGTGAACAAACATAAATGTGCTAACTTAAAGGGTCTAGTTTTGCCGCTCATTCCTTCCTGGGTTCGTGTCTCTTTGAGTCCAAGAGTGTCCTTCAGTCCCGTGGGTCTGAGTTCCTGAGTGTTTCCCAGTTCTGCCTTTACAGCTAATAGCTCTCACCTGTGCTGATTGATCCTCTGTGGTGCAGGTGAAGCTGCTCTCCCAGCCCCCACCACCTCAGAGATTCAAGTACTCTGTGGTAGGAAGTGTTAATGGGTATGGTCATTCAGTCATTGGAGCATATGCTTTACTATTAAACTGAAGTGTAATTGTAAACATAATGTTACACTGACATATGACAACATGAAGTAATTATATTCATACACAAATGTGAAATGTGACAACACAATTAAGTAGCATCAAATTGCACTTAAATACTTCACTTGAGTAAATGTACTTTTCGGATGGCTTCACATTGATGCATCTTTGGAACCAAAACAAGTGTTATCTTATATGTTACAGACTCAGTTATAGACGTATATCAAGGAAAGAACAGTGCAGGGCAAATGGGCAAGTTTACACTGATTAGGATTCAGAGCCATGAAGACAAAGTACAGTTGCCTGCTATTTTTAACCAAACTACTTCTCTCCTGTGAGTTGATTCTGTTGCTTAAGTTCACATTCAACACTGACAAACAACAATAAACTGCTTTGTGATGCAGAAACTAAAGATTACTTTCATGTTTCTATAGCACGACAGCCAGAACTCACCGGTATGAGCCACATTAAAAGCCCTGTTCCCCCGTCACAATGTGTGGGTGAGATCCCTGCTGTTGAAATGCCACACGGTCATGCACTTCAAGCTTGTCCCCTGCAGCACCTGTTGTGATACTGACCTTGAACGCAGGCCCAGAAGAAGTCGCTGTGGAACAATATCTTTCTCAATTTGTCTCAGAAGGTGAAAGCAACGTGTTCAACAAAACACGTAAGAAAATGTCAACTTTTACAGCTGCTGTGCATCCACAGGGCGCAGGCCAGGCTGCGGGTCCCTCTGACTCCCTGAGAGGGAGCTGCCACCGGTTAAAGGTGAAATGATGTATTTATACTTTGACCACTGACACAGAGGGGGTGGAACAGCACGACTGCTAAATCAGTTTAATAGGTTATAAGCAAGACAACGTCATTACAGCACCAGGGTATCTGATCTGGGCTGGTTTAAGATATCCTACACCTTCTTAAATAATGCAGCAGCAGTCTATTGTGTGCAGAATGATTTATAATCCACCATATTCTGTATCACACTTTTTTACGTTTAAGTGTAATTGTTCTTGTTTGACACACTTAAAAAGACGCGTGTGATTATTCAACATTTTCAAATGACAAAACCTCCTCTCTCTTTTTCCTCTCGTTGCCATTTTCCATATTCCTGGCTGCCAGATCTGTTTTGGGAGGGTCTAAGCCTGTTGCGATTTTGAGCTGTAACCAAACATCCGTTATTCACATTCGACAGCTGCACAACGACGCATCACAAAGTACAAAGTGCACTGCATGGGTGGGCGAAACCACGAAGAAAGCCTACATATGAGTGTAAGGCTGCCCTGCAGTTGTATGCCTCCACCAACCAGTGGTTTCACATCCTCCAGGTGTTTCTGACAAATTAAATTCACGTAACAGGAGGTCACTGTGACCTTTGACCTTTAACCACTGAAATCTAATCAGTTAATATTTGAGTCCCAGTGACAACTGGTCAAAATTTGAACAAATTCCCAAAAGACAGACTTGAGATGTTATGTTCAATAGGCCCAAAACATTTTCTCAACCCAAAAAGGTGGGTTTCTTATATTATCATGACCTTTGACCACCAAATTCGAATCGGCTCCCCCATGAGTCCACCTGAACATTTGCACCACATTTTATGAAATTCTGTGAAGGCATTCTTGAGATATTGTGTTCACAAGACCAAGAACATGTTTTGTGAGGCCACTTTGACATTTGACCACCCAAATCCAATCAGTTAATTTGTGAGTCTCAGTGAATATTTGTGCCCAAATGAAAAGGATTCTCTTTTTAGTTTATGCGTTCAAGAAGCAAAAAGTGTTTTAGGCCATCCTGACCTTGACCTTTGACCACCCAATTATTATCAGTCATCCCTGAGTCCGAGTGAAAGTTTCTGAAGTAATTACCTCAAGGCATTAAGGAGATATTGCTTTAACAAGTGAGGTCACTTTGGCTTTTGATCACCAAAATCTAATCAGGTCATCAGTGAGTCCAACATTACATTAGCACTAACTTTGAAGAAAATCCCTCAAGGCGTTTCTTAGATATCGTGTTCAAAACAACGGGGACCGACTGTCAGACAACCAGAGAACATAAAAACAAAAAGGTGCAGATGTGGTTTATTTGGAAAAGCCAAGCAAGACATACAGTATAATGGTTCTCTACCTTAATTGTGTCAATGCTGAACCTCGCTGAATGCTGAATGGAGAATTAGAGAGACAGTTGCTGAGGTGATAAAGTGAAATGAAGGAGGGCACACAGGATTGTGTGAGTCCTTAAGTGAGGATGTTAGTTTCCTTCAGTCAGTGTTGTCTGAGCTACAGATACAGATACAGTGCCTGGAATGAATTCAACATCATATAATAATGATAATATTTGGCCTGTGCATTATCATCATCAAAAAACATTTGCTACATTTGACACTTCACATTTTTCAAGCCAATACAAATTCAGTATAAAAAGCTAATGGATTATATTTGAAAGCTGCATCTTTATTGAGAACATGGTCCCTGCAGAAAGCGGAGGAGTCGCAGCCTGGTTACTCCTTCTTGCTGGTCTCCTGTCCTTCAAATAACGGATACTTGCTCTCCACCTCAGCCCAAGTCAAGGTGCCGTGGGCCAGATCTCGAACCATCCCTGATAACTCAGACACCTGCGATGCATTTGAATAAATTAGTAAAAAAGATATGTAACACCTATTTATACAATTATTAATTAAAGTTAAAGGGGTTTTTTTTTCGTGTTCTACCTCAGCCCGGATCTGCCTCATGGAGTCGCGGTCTCTCAGAGTGGCCGTGTGCGGCGTCTTGTTCACCGTGTCGAAGTCGATGGTGATGCCGAATGCCACGCCGATCTCGTCCGACCTGGCGTAGCGCCGCCCGATAGATCCAGAGGAGTCGTCCACCTTGTGAGTCAAGCCGAATTTGGTCATCGTCTCAGCTGAAAGGAGAAAAGAGGATGGTGATCACAAGGAGTAACAGAAGATGTAAAGAAATAGACATTTTGGAAATATGCTTATTTACTTTCCATCCATCTCTGAAGCTCCCTTTAACAGATCATATCTCGTTTGTTTACGTGAAGAAAGCAAATAAACACGCGGTTTCACTATCAAATCTTTAAATAAGGTAAATATAAAAGTTAGTATCATACTCACATAACTGGGAGACGAACGGCATGAACTCCTGGTTCTGGCTCAGAGGCAGGATGCAACATTTGTACGGAGCTACAGGAGCAGGGAAGCTGAAATACTGGACAATAAATAAAAAAAAGTAATCAATGAAATGAAACAATCAAAATCAATACAAGCGAATGATTCTGAGTCTGAGTCCCGTTTTGTGGCCGTCTCACCGTCCTCTGTTCATCCCCCTGGCGGATATGGAACGAGTGCTCAAAAATGGAGTACATGATCCGGCCGATGCCGAACGACGGCTCGATGACGTTGGGGACGATCTCCTCCACTGCAGGAAAGACAACATTTGTTTTAACGCTCAAATAAAGACATATTTTTTTAATTCCTCATTTTTCCCTCATTAAATTTTGACTTTATTCATGTGATATGACTTTACTCTCAATTAAGACTTCATTCTCCTAATTTAACAGCCTCATTCTCAAAATTTAAGATATTTTTTTTTCAATATGTCCCTATAATATTCCGTCTTAGATGCCACCTCTTACCGTGCAGGGTTTTCTGGAACCTCTTCACACTGACCATGTCCTTGGTCAGTTTGAAGGTTTTGCCCTCAGTCTCAATCTTGAACTCCCTGTAGACACGAGCACAGCGTTGCCAGATTTGGAAAAAAAATTCTAAATCATAACCACATTTCCTCTACATTGTGCACTGATGAGCTTCAGTTACCCAGAGTCAGAGAGAAGCTTCTCCTGATCAGTAATGTAGCATTCGTCACAGACGGCCAGGAATTCCAGGACCAGCTTGGCGTCCTTCTTGTAGGCCGTTCCTATGGCGCCTTTGTTGGGCTCGAACTGGACCACATTGACCACTTTGTGTGGAGGAGTTAGGGAGTAAAACGGAGGTGTGTGATATTTATGTCATATCTAATACAACCAGTGCAATATAACATTTTTTTAAAAATGACATTCTTTATCTTATGTGTATTATTATAAAACGATTTTCTTTTTTTAAATTATTTTTGATGTTAGATATGTCTTGCAATGGGCCTAATGAAATCAAATAAACCGAATCAATTAAAGTCAGGATGGCTAAACTGAGTCAACAAAAGGATATGGGCTCTTTCAAAGGCTTCTCAGCCACCAGAGGCACTTTGGTGGCTCTGGTGTGACATGAGAGGTCGTAACAAGAGCGATCGGCACAGCCCACAATCTCAATCCAACCCTGAGAGAGCGAGAGACAAAAAAAAAAAAACACATCACGTATAAGAATTAAACATGTTTGTGGTCTTATAAGTGAGAGTAAAAAGGGAAAAGCTTTACGTAGGAGGTCAAGGACTCGGCGTCCCAGCAGTCGCAGGCGTAGTGAGCCATCTCGTTCTCCATGTGCTGACGGAAGCGCACTTTGTCTTTGGAGAGACCCACTTTGAGCAGATACAGGTAGATTCTTCCGATGAAGTAACCCAGCACTGAGTTGTTGATCACTCCCTGCAGCAGGCGCAGGAGATTTAAAGACGTCATTGAGAGGGAGGGAGAGAGATCATTTTTCACCATTACATTTATTTGCCCTTTTATTATTATCACAGTCTTGTGTTGGATATATACAATTTTTGAATTTAATAATAAATCTGATTGGGAGATTGTTTTTTAAAAATACATTTTACAAGTTTTCTTTATTAGGTTCATGTATCATATCACCTGTTAATTATGTCTAGTCTATTCTGGTTTATTTACTCAAAATTATTTCCAATATAAATGTTTATTGCATTCATTGACCTGCTAAATAAAATACAACAAACAAATATGATTGTCCCTGATCCGTTATGTCAGAATTAATTGTGCGGCCCTACATGTACTTTTTTGTTTTTACAGTTTACATTGATAATATCATTTGTTTGCTCTTGCATTAATATTGCTAAATGAGGGTTATAATTAGCACTAACTCTTAATACACACTTAATCATTCGTCAAATGAAATGAAACTCCTACCTGCTCCACAGCGTCCCCCAGCCTCATGACCCCTGCAGGCTGCCCGCTGGTCTGAGCCTTCGAGGAGAACAACAGAATCTCCAGGTCGGCCACGTTGGAGAACTTCGGGTGGATCTTCTCATTGGGGTCCACAAAGTGCTCGATCTCAGCCATGGTGAACTCTCTGTCAGAGGGAAAAATGTTATTCTAACCGTGCATTGGGAACTTGCAGGTGATCCCGTGTTGAGCAGCTGGATTTTCTCGCTATACCTGACACGGATGAGTCCAGAGCGAGGAGAGATTTCATTCCTGAAGGAGTTTCCGATCTGGGCGGCACCGAAAGGCAGTTTTCCCTGGTTGAACTCCAGCAGACGCTTGAAGTTGAGGAACATTCCCTGAGCGGTTTCAGGCCTCAGATATCTGCACAGAAACAATCAGTGGTCACAGCGTCAACACAGCAAATCACTTCTTTTCACACACACATGGGGAGTTCAGGCTGCTCAGTACCCGGGCGTGTTGCCCCCCGGCCCAATGGACGTCTTGAACATCAGGTTGAAGGAGGTGGGAGGTGTGAGGTCATTTCCTGTGGACGGAGACTTGACGTTGTATTTCACAAAGAGATCAGCCAACTCCTGCTGAGTGTAGTTGTCCATCTGAAACAGCAGCAGCGGTGCATGAGATGCCTATTTCTCCACCAGCAGAGGTCAGTATTTACACCATATTGAAGCACTCACCTGAGTGATCACATCCTCCATCTCCTTCGCCTTCTCCGGCGCGCACTTGTCATCAGACATCAGCTTTTTTAAGTGAGCTGCGAGGAAGAAAACACCTTGATTAGCTGCCGTCAATCGAGTATTAGCCTCGAAAGTAAAAAGTTTGCAGTTTGCGTTATCATCCAGAGCAATGTAAACGTTTTAACCACAGAAGTCTTTAATTCCCAGGATAACTTTCTGTGCAGCATCTTGGTTTTCTTTCTAATTGGCAATCTTTTCCTTTTGTTTGTCTGTTAGCAGGATTATGGTGGATTTCACCTCGACGCCATTCGGCGCCAAAGCTAAGCAAGAACAAAGAATCCCTTTGTCCTCGCTCACCCTTTTTGTCTCACACGTGTTTAAGTCGGCCATCTTTGACCTTCCGGGTTATAAGCCACGTGGTCCGGCGGCCATCGACTGTAATACACATCGAGGCCCGCCCTCCATTCAAACTCCAAATTCCTCAGGCGACTCCGCCATTTTGATTTGTAGTCCTGGTGTGTTACAACACCATTTTTGAAGTCAAACCCCGGGGTTAAGCCGGCCCTCTTAAAACTTTGTGAGTCATCGACCCACCTTCCTCCCCTCTCTCTCACACACACATACACACACATCCACACACTTGTTGGTCCCTGTAACCAGGGTGGTGCCCCGTTTCGATTATTAATATAGATAGTATTATTCTGAAATTGATAATTTTATTGGGTTGACTAATTATTTCATTATTCTTAGTTGATAACCTTATCATTGTTAATTGATAGTTTATACTTCCTAATTGATAATTACTGGTTTTTCATTAATAGTTATTATTCATTACTCTCAAATTAATGATTTAATGATCCTTAATTGTTAAACTTGCTTATTTACTCATTAATAGTTTTATTCTTACTTGATTACTGATCATTTTCAATTAATAATCTAATTATTTTTAAATAAATAATCTTTATTATTTTAATAATCATATTCTATGATTATTGAAAATTAGCCAACGTCGAGTCCTCCTCCTATTGCACAACATATAATTACAAAATACTCATGATGAGTTCATGGATGAATAGTCATGACCTGACCTGCAGCCTCCCTGGGGACATATAACCCAGTAAGACAAGTAAAAACCTGTCCTGTCAGATGAGCTTGCATGTTCTTTTAAAACTGGATCTGCACAGACGCAGTCAGAAGGGTGGAGGATGACACCAAAATCAGTCAGGTTGATAATTTGATTACATTCTCACAGACTGTAGTTATTCTACTCTATGATGTGCACATTTGAGATGAATATCATTTGAACGACAGCAGCTCAGGTAGTAATTATCTGCTGTGTGTTTGTTTTCAGGTCACCAGGTCAACATTCTTTTGAGGAATGGAATGTGAAACCTTCTGTGCATTATTCTGCTTATTTCAAATGATGTAATGATGTGAGGAGTGAGTCACCTTTGAGGAGGTGATCAGCTCGGTGGCATTCTCCGGTCGTGGCGTCTTTCACCATGTAGTCAGCAAATTTATCCACGTGCCCTGACGTCCTGAAAAGACGAAGCAGGTTTTAAGACAGATCTGCAGAGCTGAGATTTCAATTTGAACTTTTCTCAGGCAAGAGCGGTCGGAGCGTGAGTGCATGTACTTGAGGACGGGCTCAGGGGTCAGCATGGTGCAGTCGATCTCCAGGATCTGCTCCTCCTGGATGAAGTGCTGCCTCCACGCCTGCAGGATGTTGTTCTTCAGGGCACAGCCGACAGGACCAAAGTCATACAGGCCGCTCACACCTAAGAAGAAAGTCAAACTTTCACTATCAATATAGCTCAAGCTGGTTGCTTTCATTTTTACTTTGTTTTGTAACAATCATTTTCACCTCCATATATGGCAAAAGCCTGATCGTAGAAGAACCTCCTCTTTAGGGTGTCCTCCATTTTCACCCTGTCAACCACATCTTCTTTGGGTTGCAGAGCGAGCTCCTAAAAGTGAGGACAAATCAATGCATACAAAAATCATAGAAGCAAATATCCCACAATGAAAACTGAACATGAAATCAAAAGGAAACAATAAAGCAGCAGTTGAGAGGTGGACCTTTGCTTCAAGATTCTTCTTCCGGGCTTTCAGCTCCGCCACAGCTTTGTTCACATCCTGCTCTGGGGCGCCCTTCACCTTCAACTGATGCACAAGATCACCCTGCAGGAAACCGCCATGTTATACCTCCTCTTCACACACAGACTCCTCATATAAGCTTTGGTTCCCTCTTATACATATGTTCAACTCTCTTCTGCACTACAGCTGCAGTAGATTAAGAGGAGTAGACACATGGTAACCGATGTATTATAGTGGTGGATATGATCAGTTTGGGGCCTGTATCTCTTGCCTCTCTTCATCGGCTGCCAGTTACATTTAGAATCGATTCTCAGATTCTTTTAATAACTTTTAAATCTCAGCACGGTCTGGACCCCAGTGATATTACAGAGCTGCTCACTGCCTATGGTCCAAGCCGTAATCTAAGATCTTCCAACCAGCACATGCTACTTGTTCCTGGTTTAACAAAGATTGACTGCGCTCTTCCTATCAGGGCCCTCGCCAACACTTTAGCTGTTTTTAAATCATTTCTATAAACTTTTCTAAAATTAGAAGTAGAGCCTATATTTAAACAGCGGTTGTTGTTGTTTTTTAATATTTTCTCTTATGTTATTTTATCTATTGCACTTCTGTGAACTTCTGTTTTCCCTCTTGTTGAGGGTATGTGACACCTTGTTGAGCCCTAAGAGGCAAATTATGATCAATGGCTAAACAATCAATCAAAACATTGATTGATTATTTTTGATTTGTATTGTTGGTGTCCTGTATCGTTTTATGTCCCACGTAAAGAACGTTGTACTATTGTTTAGATAAATGCTATAGAAATAGTTTTCTCATTATTATTTTGAATTAACTGTATCGTCTTCTATCATCTTTTACATCAACAAAGTGACATTATCCTGTGATTTTAAGAAGGAAGTGACCCTGCAGGTATAACTTTCACTTTTGTTTTTCACCCTGCGAGGCTCTGACATAAAGTTCCTTATCACTTCTCATGCACATTCCAGTTAAAGTTACCAGTCATGATTTCACTGTGCAACAAGTTTATCTCGAAGCTTATGTCTCCATCGTGCGTGCGCGCATGGAAAGTGGACGTAAACAAGGATTAAAGCCAAGTCGCGTCTTTAGGGGCGCGTAATCGTGCGTAATGTCTCACCTGCTCGCGCACGGCCTCTCTCAGTGGTGCCAGGACTTGCTCCATATTCTTGACAGGTGTGAAGAAAGCTCGCTGCGTGGATGAGAAGCTGCTGTTTGCCGCTGAGGACTGAGGGGTGTCTTGCGCGCTTCAGCTCATCTCAAGGCGGAGGGAGGAGGAGGAGAAGGAAGCAGAAGAGGGGAGGCGCCTGCTGTTCCTCTGAAACCAGGGACTTTGTTGCATCAGCCACGAAGTTCATACAGAAACTTTATATAGAATGAGCAGAGCAAACCGTCCCTGAAGTAAATATAATGGGACCTTTATTATCCGCCCTTTGTGTTTGAGTGGATGCATTGGTCTGAGTGTGTGAGGGGATGTGGCTGATCCTGCAGAGTGTACACGGTGTACCCATCACTCCTCTGATCATATCATATTTTGGCATTAGAGCCCTGTGATGTAAGACACCCTCCGGTTTGTCAATCACAGTCCAGACTGTCCCGGGACGAGCTGCCAGAGCAGGGGCGGTCCTCTCCATCTGCTCCTGAAGACCCCTCAGCCCCTGGAAGTCAGAACATATTCTATATATTTCCTTTTACCCTAGTTTTATAGCTTTGATTTCAGCCTTTATATTCTCATGTCATGCATGTAACATAATTAGGCCTCTACACAAACTTTCACTTGACACATACAGTGCAAATAAAGACCTCTTTATCTGGAAATACCCAGCAAGGTCGCTGGAGTTCCACCCGTCAGGATCTGAAACCTTGATAACCCATCTCTTTGTGTAGCACTCAGATGTAAACAGCAATTTCCTCCAATCATTTTTGCATCTCTATTCAGAAGGGACATAGTTTAATATCCTGAATCGCATTCAGAGCAGGACGCTGACAGTAAACAGGAGATGGAGGTGGTTCAAGGCTTGGGGCTCCAGATAGAGCCACCCATGAACAATGAACCCTCTATCTCCATCCAGTGGTTTAAATGAGCCCTCACTGTTCAAAAGTGTCCCGATGAACTGATGTAAAGCAGCAAACATTTACAAAACCATTAAATCAACCGTTGAGGCTCAAACTCCAGTTTCCTTTTATATCTAAATAAATATTTATGCACCATCTTAATAATAATAATAATTAAAGTGTAAGTGTTTTAAAGCCCCTCGCCTCATCTTATTTTGCTGGTGTTATTGAAGAGAAGTGCACGGGGAGACAGACGATTGGACATTTAGTGTTTGTACATCACTCTGTTGCGTTTTGAAAACTTGATAAGAAACAGAGTTGTGTGCCCATGTCCAGAAAGTGCTGGCTGTTTTTATTGAAATGGTTAAATATCTCAATCTGCCTGAAAAGTGAAAATGGTGGAATCCTCCTTCCACTGCACTCAAACAACCTGATGATATTTGCTCCCTTTTAAAACATATCGACATGATCATACATGAATGAAACACTGCTCGTCAACGAAAACAACAGTCCTGTGCAAGCTTTCCACCACAACTGTTAGATTTGATGAATACATGACATTTTTAGTGTTTGCAGTGACGTGGAACAAAAGGAGGGCTCGGTGCACCACTGTAGCTTATCACATTACAGTTGCAGCATATTCTTCCTATTGGTGCAAATGCAACAAGTCCGTGGATTTTCATGGAGTGACGGGGCAGACGAGCAAGCTTTACTCTTCGACTGTGTCCTTCTTGCTGGTCTCTTGTCCTTCAAAGATGGGATACTTGCTCTCCACTTCCGCCCAGGTCAAAACGCCGTTGGCCAAATCCCGGACGATCACAGGCAACTCACTGACCTGCAGGGAGAAGAGACGGTTTAACTTGACTTTTTTAAAAGTGCGAGTGCAACTGAAATGCTGCTTTGTGCAAGTTAGAAGCAATGTCCCTGACCTCGAGACTTTACACAGGCTACACCCATAACAATTTGTTTACCGAAATACAGAATTATAACAAATCAAAACCATTGTTGCCGTTACCTCGGCCCTGATCTGCCTCATGGAGTCGCGGTCTCTCAGAGTGGCCGTGTGCGGCGTCTTGTTCACTGTGTCGAAGTCGATGGTGATGCCGAACGCCACGCCGATCTCATCTGTCCTGGCATAGCGCCGCCCGATGGATCCCGAAGGAGTCGTCCACCTTATGAGACACGCTGTTCTTGGTCATCGCCTCAGCTAAGGGGAGGGAGAAGGAGGGAATTTTTTTAAAAACGAAGATGGGGGAGGATACCATTTCTCCTCTTCAGACAGAAATATACAATATAATTACGTGGGTACTTACATAATTCCTTAACAAACGGCACGAATTCCTGGTTTTGACTCAGAGGCAGGACGGAACATTTGTATGGAGCTACAGTGGCAGGGAAGCTAAAGAACTGTTGGACAGAAAACAAATGGTCATTACTGAGAGCAGGCAAACTCAAATCACAAGCAGAACGCAACAATTCCGTAGAACATGACTTGATGTTAAATGCAATGTGGAGACACTCAATACTTCAAGAAGAAGAATTCCGTGCTTTCATCTTCTCTGTATAGTTTGACTCATTTTGCCAGTCGTGAACTAAGGATGCCACATTTTGGAAACCTTTCCATGGAATGACAAAACTCTTGTCAACACTGGTATGACCGCTTGTGTCAGCTCAGTATCTGTGGATCTGTACTGTTAGCTGTGGGCAGCTACACTCTTGTGTGCAGTGTTTCCCTTTATTTCAAACTGTCAAACACATTGACCCATCTGTCAGTGGGCAGCTGTACCTTAAAATCACTTGGTTACGCTGATGTCAATCTGCCGCTGCACGGAGCAGACAATCAGACCAAGTATTGTATTCATTGATGCATGTGGGTGCTACCACAGATACACAAAAAGGGATTAAGTAGATTTTACCTATGTATCCATGTATCATGTTATGTTATCGTCAGTGACTGAACACCATGCAACTACTGCAGCAACTCTACTGGGAAAATGTTCAGTTTAATTAATACTGTCAGACTGGGTGACCTCCGTTATCTCCAAGGTGATGAAGCCACGTTACAGTAACAATATTTGAACATCATGTCCCGACACTGAAACTACCACCTGCTTCATGTCTCACTTTAATCCGATCATAAAACTGAATGTATTCTGTTTGCTTGTAAAGTGCTTTCACCTTGATGCTATGAAGGAAACAAGCTCTTAAAAACAACTCTTAAAAACAGTGCCATTAAAACTCCATTTAAAATTCATAAAACCTTTACATGAACGGTTAGGACATAAATAAACAATAAGAATATCGTGTTGATCAACACGATCTTCTTACCGTTCTTTGTTCGTCTCCTTCCCTGATGTGGAATGTGTGCTCAAAGATGGTGTACATGATCCTTCCGATGCCAAAGGAGGGTTCAATTACATTTGGAACGACTTCCTCCACTGTGGACAACAAACACAGAGCGAGGTCGTGAGTTACACAAGTTGTCACTCTGTTTCCCCCGACATAAATCTTCCTCACGTCTTGAATGAGGCTCACCGTGCAGAGTCTTCTGGAAACGCTTCACGCTGACCATGTCCTTGGTGAGTTTGAAGGTCTTGCCCTCTGTCTCGATGGTGAACTCTCTGTCAAGTAAAAATAAAGACACTGAATGATTTTTAAAATAATAAAAAAAGAAGTGCTTCATATCACTGAAGTCCTTGCAACCGAAGCAGTCTGTGACCTCCTAGGGGGAGTTGGGGGCTGCCCATGGGGAGGTTTGCAGAAGGTTAAATCAGATGCCTGTATTGCCTCATATGAATTTGGGTCATTAAATTGCACTCACCCAGTCTCATTGAGTAGCTGCTCCTGTTCTGTGATGAAGCACTCGTCACACACGGACAGATACTCCATGGCTAGCTTGGCATCCTTCTTATACGCCTTCCCGATGGCTCCTTTGTTGGCTTCAAACTGGACGACATTTACAACTTTGTGTGGAGAAATTAAGGAGAATGATGAATATCTAGACTTGGAATTTTACAATTGTGAGATATGGGACGAGTTTTTGAAGTGTTAAATGCTGAAATTAAAAGGATATGGGTTCTTTAAGAGGCTTCTCAGCGACCAGAGGGACCTTGGTGGCTCGTGAATGGCATTTTAGATCAAAGCAAGATCGGTCTGCACACCCCACGATCTCGATCCAGCCCTGCAAGGGACAAAACATTTACTCTGAGGAACTGTAGGTGCTGATAAGCCCCTAAGGAAGAAAACTGCAGCAGAACATACATAGGAGGTTTTGGTTTCGGCGTCCCAGCAGTCACAGGCGTAGTGAGCCATCTCGTTGTCCATGTGCTGTCGGAAACGCAGCTTTTCTTTGGCGATACCAACTTTAGTAAGGTAGAGGTAGATCCTCCCGATGAAATATCCCAGGACGGTGTTATTGATCACTCCCTGCAGCAGACACACAAGATTTAAAGACACTGTCATGATAAGTCGGCAAACTATTGATAATTTCTTATCATTACATTTATTTAACCATTATTATCACACTCTTGAATTGAATTTAAAACTAAATCAATCTGATCAGAAGATCTGTTCTTAAAAATACATTTTAGGTAATAAAATGCAAGAAAGATATTTATCAATTTTGCTGTTTGACCTTGAGTTAAAAATCTCTAGTAGATTTGTGTAATTTCTTTTGATCTCAAAACAAGAATCAAAGTTAAGAAGCAATTTTCAGGGCTCAAGTTGGTCTCTTCAAGCTTCCATGTACTTTTCCCCCAGGGCGATTTTCATTTAAAGTTTGAAATCTGCCAACACCAATACTCTTAAGTACCAGTGTTGCTGTAGCGACGCCTACCTGCTCCACAGCATCTCCCAGCCTCATGACATGTGCAGACTGTCCACTGGTCTGGGCCTTAGAGGAGTATAAGATGAGCTCCAGATCAGCTACATTGGAGAATTTAGGGTGGACCTTCTCATTGGGGTCCACAAAGTGCTCAATCTCAGCCATGGTGAACTCTCTGTGAGGACAGGAAGAGTGGTTGTTTAATCTCTCAATATAAAAAGCAAACAAACTTGTGAATAATGGCAGTTGCGCCAGAGTCCAGCTCACCTGACACGGATGAGTCCAGAGCGAGGAGAGATTTCGTTCCTGAAGGAGTTTCCTATCTGAGCAGCAGCGAAGGGCAGTTTCCCCTGGTTGAATTCCAGCAGACGCTTGAAGTTGAGGAAGATTCCCTGAGCGGTTTCAGGCCTCAAATAGCTGTAGATGAAAGCTGAGGTGAGAATAGCTCAATAATATTTGTACACATGTCGGAACACTTAAGAAGGATTGTTGCACGTTACCCTGGCATATTCCCCCCGGGTCCGATGGACGTCTGAAACATCAGGTTGAAGGAGATGGGAGGTGTGAGGTCATTTCCTGTGGTGGGGGACTTGACGTTGTATTTCACAAACAGATCGGTCAGCTCCTGCTGGGTGTAGTTGTCCATCTGGAACAGATGTTGGACAAAAAGTGAATAATCTAATCAAACAGCTTTTCCACTGAAAACAACCATTTGCAATCAAATACTACCGACCTGAGTGACGACTTCCTCCATCTCAGCCTTCTTCTCTGCTGTGCACTTCTTATCAGACATCAACTTCTGGAGATGGGCTGCAGGTTTCAAACAAGAACATATAGTTTAAAGTCAAACTGGAGTGGCACTGAGTAGAGCCCACACACACACACGTGTCTCATTCTTAGGAAAAGGAAAAGGAAGTGGTCTGATAACCCCAAATTCCTTATTACATCCACCAGGAAGTTTATATTTTCATTGGCATTTGTCTGTCTTTTGTTCAGAAGGATTATGCAATTACTAGAACTTTTTGTGAAGGGATGAGGCCTGACTCAAGTAAGAGCACATTCAATTTTGTGGATCCAGGAATGTATTTTCCACTGTTTAAGATGGCGAGATAGATTGTTAGCTTTGACAGATGAATGTGCTTTTCCAGCACTCTTCTAGGTTTTCATAAAACTTAGTGTTTAATCCTGCTGACAAATAAACCAACACCAATTACCAACAAAAAGACAGGGGTGAAAAGATAATCTCCTTGGTGGAAGTAATTAACGTTAGTTTATTTGATCTGAAGTGTGAATATTTGGTTCAGATCATCCGTCTGAAATCAGTTAAATCTGTGAAGTGTAAATGTCACTTGTCTTGACATATTGCAGGTATTGCATAACATTTTCCAATTTCATTATCTGATTTTTCTTTTAGTATCTGATCCAATTTGTCTTGAGGTCTTTCAGGGACTGAGGCGTTCTCCCCACTCCAGAAGTTTTCCAGTTTTGTGGCACCGCTCCAGCCTCTGTCATCCCAGCAGCTTGTATCGCTATGAAAGCCCTGTGTGATTTCTGCTGGTCCAACCACTTCCATTCTCCCCCGGGCACGACAGTGATACCCAGAAACTGGCCAATCAACAGCAGCCAATGACTCTACAAGTTTGGATAGTGTCCAATGTCTGCCTCTGCAGAATTACTCGGATATTACAGACTCGGATATTACAGATGAAAAAACTGTGCAGGTGCTTTCAGGATGACTCATCTTTAGTTGGCACAGTAGTGAAAGCAAAGTCTAAAAACAACATACAGGCCGATATACAACAGACTCACCTTTGAGGAGGTGGTCAGCCCTGAAGCATTCACCGTTCTTAACATCTTTCACCATATAGTCAGCAAATTTTTCCACATGTCCTGATGTCCTGGTGAAACAATAGTGCAACAAACAAGTTCAGATCCAAATCAGAATCAGATGCATCGATGGGGGGAAAGAAAGTGAGTGATCCTGTTTAACATTGTATCTGCAACCGGGCTATGGAAGGCTGCGATAGTGACAGTCTCCATGCATGAAACTGCAGAATCAATATGCGCCTGTTAATCAAAACCCACAGTTCAGCACTTTGGAGCCGACTCTAGGAACCACGAGGCGCTCGATCTATTCAGACATGCACCACAACTAAAACCTTTATGTAAAATCATATACTCACCCAGACGAGATGTGACTACGACAAGAAATTACCGTCAGTTTAATTCTTACACATTTTATGGTGACACAAACAGGACATCAGCAGACAGGAGGCATGTCAAGTGCACGTACTTGAGGACGGACTCGGGGGTCAGCATGGTGCAGTCGATCTCCAGGATCTGCTCCTCCTGGATGAAGTGCTGCCTCCACGCCTGCAGGATATTGTTCTTCAGGGCACAGCCCACAGGGCCGAAGTCATACAGGCCGCTCACACCTAAGAGGAATCACTGCATGGTAACAGAGTGCTTCCAGACGATGTGTACGGCTGAACTGAGAAACTGAAAGCTTCATCCCCACTTTGAACCCTATGAATCTTACCTCCATAGATGGCAAAGGCCTGGTCATAGAAGAATCGCCTCTTGAGGGTGTCCTCCATCTTGGTTCTGTCAACGATGTCATCTTTGGGTTGTAGTGACAGTTCCTGAAAAGACAAGAAAAACTCCAGTTTCAGTTTGAGCATTCAAGGTTTATTTTTAAAACGTGAGTAAACCCTCTAAAAATAAGGAGATTGACTAATTTCCCATTGCAAGAGGAGGAGTTTCCTTTCTGTTGATTTTGAAGTGCACAAAGCTATTAATGCATAAATGCGCGAAAGTTCCAAGCACGTCCGTATCTCGACTGCCAAAATGAAGAAGAGCCAATTAGCCCATTCACTGAGGTGTCATGTTTCCATCAGAGTCAGAGCTGTGGAGTCATTTGACACAGGAGTGAAAGCCACTGCCAACGAAGAACCGATGTTAATGGGTGTTTTGACCAATGGAGGAGGGGCTTTTGTCTGATTGTTAACATGGTGGATAGATACTGGTGAACAAAAGCATTTTTGAAGAGAATAACACCAATACTTTTTGGTACATCCTGACTATTTGAGGAAGAGCTGACCAGTGCGATGAAATCACACTTTCACATCTGGCTCTGCGGAGAAAAAAAAATGACGTTTGGTTCACTGAGGGGACTGCGTTCAGCCTTTAGCTCAAATCCAGAGTTAAATCAAAGTGGATCTCGATCCCTCACCTTCGACTCCAGGGTTCTCTTCCTCGCCTTCAGTTCAGCCACAGCTCGAGTAACATCCACATCAGGGACCCCCTCCTGCTTCATTTGACGAACCAGCTCCCCCTGAAACACAGAAGAGGCTTGTGATTTGCACATAAAACCCCTGAGCCAGGTACTTCCGCTGACCTCGGGTCTGTGCGCGTTGACAGAGCCATCAGCTGATTGGTTTTATTTGTTCTTTCAGTGTAAAGCGGTGTGAGCTCGGCCTCTCCCTTTAACCCCACCCTGCACCCTGAAACGTGGCAGAGGGCGCAGACTTCACTGTCAGCTAGCGTTAGCGGCTAGCTAGCGGCGGCGGCTCCCATCCACTGACAGCGTTGTGAGCAGCCGGTGAGCTAGCCGGTTAGCATGTGGCGTTACCCGGCTACACCCAGGAAGGTCCGGGGCGGTAACAGGGTGTCTGACCTGAAACAACCGCACCTCGATCGTGTGTGATGAGGCAGTGAGAGAAGTGAGCAGTCACCTGTTCTTTGACTGCGAGCCTCAGAGGGGCGAGGATCTCCTCGATGTTGCCGTCCATGGTTTGTTCTTCCGCCAGCTGCAGACACGGGCTTCCCTCCTTCTCCTTCTTCTTCTTCCGCAGGCTCACCGACGTGGAAAGCGGCCTGTCTCCGGGCGGGTAGCGGAAGCCGAACGCAGCGGACCGTGGACACCGGGCAGAGGGAGCGGATCTCAGTGGTGGTCCTCAGCAGTGCTGATGCTGCGCTACGAAGAAGCATGGACCTCCGTAATGCGAGGAGAATGATGAAATCACCGAACATAAGTAAACGCCGCGGCCGCTCCCGGAAAGGCACTTTCGCCACGCGCCGCTGGCCCGTGGTGACGTAGCGGCAGATTCGCCACGAACATGAACGGATTTGTCATATTTTTGCCAGAAGAAAATAACAAAAATTAATAAGAATAGACATATATAGAGTATATATAGACCATGTTTTTATAGTTGTACAATATACTGCTATTTATACATACACATACATATATATACTCATATTCTTTTTGTATACTACCCCTGCCTATATACTTATAAGTATATATGCATATACATGGATTACTTAACATTTTTAAATCTCCTTGTACTAAAGCACAAATATAGTTTACATCCTCCTGTGCCACTGCACTTTCCTCATTTACAGACAACCAATATTTCCATAGTGAAAGGTGTATATAATGTACATATTCTATCATTTTAAATAATTTAAATTCTATACAAATTAAAACAAGAGAGAAATATAAGAGCAAGTAGAATAGGATCCATTTTATTGATTTACGAGCAAGTATTTTCTCAAGAATTTGACTAAGAAACACTTTATTTCAATGTTATGACTTTGTTTTGACTTGCCGTGTTTCTTTTTCTCATCTTACTTCAAAATCGGATTTTGCTCAGTGTTGGTTGGATTACAATTCAATAGGTGTATTTATTTAAACCCCCAACAATACTACAACTGAATAGATAAAGGCTGAATATCTTTTCAAGGATCAGCTTAGGGTGGGGATAAATGATTTGCTTATATTTTCAGATTCTCTTTGTTCCTTTCAAATTATGTGATGTCGAAGCAACAAAAAAGCATATTTAATACGGATTTCACAGAACCCTTCAGATGTTGTTAAATCCACAGCAGTGACCTATCTTGTGGAATCTGTTCTTTCTGATTCCTTGAGCAAAAAGACAAAAGAGTCATTCCTTCTACATGATTCATCCTGGACACTTTATGTTTGCCCCAATGGTTCAAATCTAATAGGCCCTCATCTCAGACAAATTAATGCCTGACCTATTTTCCCTTTGGAATCACAAGGTGTGACCTACAACTTTCATCAGTGATAGGAAGATAATGATGATAGCCGGTTTCTTAACGTCTTGTCATTCAGTTCGTGCTCTGTTAAACCCGGCATGTCAGCTCAATCGGTCAGGGTGCAGTATTGACTGGATCAGTTTCACTCATTCTGTGGCAAAGCCGATTGATTCACAAATGCCAAATTCCCCAAATCTGGTTACTTGTGCATGTTTTCTGATATTTCTGACAGAGTAAAGGGTTCTTTGCTGTATCAAAACATTATCAACGAAACAATCTGCCACTGTTTGAGAAAAAATAACACACACATGTGTATAGACCATTTACAGCGAAAGAGTTTGAGCAATTGATTGTAAAATGTATTAATTTACAGTTGAAATTTCACATGTTTTGTGATTACATGGATGCATTTTTAAGGTAAGGGCTGACCAAAATAGATTGCATATACACTGAGTTTATCAGGTGCACCAATCTAACACTTGTAATACAACAGTCCTTCAGTTGTGTGTATGTTATGATTTTCAGTTTTTATTGAAACAGAGAAGGTGGAACTTTGTTGGCTTGTACTGTATTGAATTGTTGTATTTGACTGCAAGCACCTTTAACTGCATGATAAACCCACGTCTGGGTGGATGTTACCGAATCATTTTGCAAGATGTCTCCACATTTGAAACAAATGCATTCCTGGAACTTAAATTAAGTGTACTCCACAAGGTGGCGCCACAGACGAACAAATAACAGATTATTAGGCGGAATCTTCTTTTAAATTATAAACATATTCTAATCACAAAAAACATCTTATTTTTATTAATTAGCTTTCAAACCAATCAATAATTGTGTTACTACCCTATTAACTGCTGTTTGATCTGTCCTTTGAAGAGGTTTTCAATCAAGAATTTGCTGCCTTGAAACTATGAACACTTAACATTAAAGATTCTGTCACATCCATTTCAAGCCCGGAAGGCTGCAGCTGCCCGACAATGATGCACTTTTAAATTGGGGGTTGCCAGATCAGAGCCGAGGAATCATCCCTCATATTAACGTTTCGCAGGAAACACCTTTGTGTTTGTTACCCGTAAGACAGGGGAGAGTTAAAATGGCAGAGATTGAAGGAATAAATATTGGTTGGAACAATTCAGCAACAGCATCATTTAATAGAGCTCCTGTTTATTATCAGTTCAGAGCGCCACCGTTGCCTAGCAACAGCACACCTAATTGTTCCAAATGTGTAAGAATATAACGTAAGATACTTCATGTGGTTAGCCTATCAGGACAAAGTTATGTTGTCACAGGGCTGGTTCCATAGACTGTGGTTCCCAGGTGCTGCAGCTGAAGGAGAACAACCGCACGGTCTGATTGCAGCTGACTCGCACCCACAATATTTTAAGGTCATGTGACATGGTGATGTTTTGCAGCGCTGGTAAAAGTCAGACAATTTCTAACCAGCATGCATCACGTTAAATCAGTGCAGTGCAGAGTCACATGAAGTCAAAAGAACCCATGGCTTCCCAAGGTAGCTACCGCTGCTAGTAACAGCAACAGTCAATATTTGGGGGCGTGGTTTGTTGGAAAGCCTGGTGTCAGCCGATGATGTCAGCTGTCTTTGATGTGCGTGTTCTCTTTGGCGTGTGTGCTCTCTTTGGTGTGTGATGTCTTTGGTGTGTGTTGTCTTTGGTTTGTGATGTCTTTGGTGTGTGTTGTCTTTGGTGTGTGTTGTCTTTGGTGTGTGCTATAATCTCATCTCTGATATCTCCTTTGTCCTTTGTCTTTGTTGATCTCTGTTCTGTACTTGGAGAACAGAGAGAGCACTTCCGAGAGAACTTCCGAGAGAGAGCACTTCCGATACAGGATTGAAAAACAATATCAGTATTGAAAAACAATTCCAGAAACATGAAGATGGACCTCGACAGCATTCTGCCCATTGTGACGTCCTTTTTCAAAGGCATGACATCAGAACAATGGAATCTTTTGAAAGCAGGCAAACCTGATGTGGCCACAATGACCATACTAGGAGAGAAACTGCTGGAAATTGTCATTTTGATGACACAATCCATCATGGAGGGTCTTGAGAGCACAGCTGTGCCTGTGTCTGAGAAGAGTGTGATTTGCTCTTTGGGCAACACACTTCCTCAGGTTTTTGCTCAGGCTCTTGACGTTTCAGATGAGGTCAATCTTGTCAGTTCAGAGCACTTGACAAAGTTGACTGCGAAAGAGATTGCAGAGTGTGTCAACTCTGTCCTTTCCATGGGGGTGGACAGTGTGAAGGCAACTATTCCTCGTGTCACATCCCCAAAAAGACTACAAGGCATGATTCAACAGGCCGGCAAAATGATCAAAGGACTCATGAGGAATCTGAAACGTATGTCTGCGCCTTGTAAGAGCAGAAAGAAGTTCTACCAACAACTGGTCAATGACAGTCAGTCATCATCCTCATCCCAGAAGACAATCTCAGAAGACAGAGAAAGTCTTCGGACTGCAACATCCAATACTGTCCGGGAGATCATTAAGGAGGAGGTCTCTCAATACACAGATTCTAGTTACGATGAAATATCCGACGATGATTATGATCTGTTGGAATCTGGCTCCACTCTGGAGATCAAGAATGTTGCAGATGACGTTGCTGAGGTGATTGTGGATGAAATCATGTTTCAAGACAAAGATGATCTAGAAACAGCCCAGAGCACACCCTCTCTGAAGAAAGTGTCTGAAAGGATTAAGACAATCGCTGCAAAGCAGTTTGCCCTAGCGTACATTGGTCGTATTGTGGGCAGACTGAATAACAAGTACTTTGACAGCCCTTACAACCCAGCCTTTGACAAGGTTTTGGGTAGGCAGTCAATGCAATCTGTCATGGCCGATGTTGACGATCTGCTTCGAACAGCAGTTGGTGAGATACAGCAGGGGCAGAATGGATCTCAATGGATGGATGATATTTTCAATGGTGAAACCCTCGAGTTCACCAACAAGCTGAACAATATCCTCGACAACCACATGGATAGGATGAGGTATAAAGTGACCTCACAACGAAAAGCCTCACGACCACAGCGCATAAGCATAATGGTTTGTCCGCCACGTGCTATCATATCAGCTGACATCCTTACCATTGTGTGGTGTTTCCTTGGAGTAATGAGGTGGTGGCTTCACACACAGTCAGAAACTCTCACTTCCAGGGTGATAACACATACTTTACAAAAAGCTGTGTCAGAGGGCCCGATCGGTGGGGACAGTCAGCCTTCGGCATCTAGGTAAAGGGTCTGGCTCAGTAAGCAAGGTGACCACTCCTGAATTCAATGAAGAATACAGAGAAGAGCAGGAAATAACAGTGGAAAGGAAAAAGTTATTCATCCGGATAATTCTTGAGAAGATGATTTCAAGGATCTTTGCTAAAGCAAAGGTGTTGAACACTCTCAGATCCCCAAACACCATCATCGAGCGTCTACTCGAAATCATATGGGTCGAAATCCAGGATGAAGATTTTGAGATCACCCCAAAAATGATGAAGCACCTTGACAAAGCCGTTTTCAAAAAAATTTGCAAAAAGTGGCACGGTGTTGTAAGTGTGCTGACTGAATTGGAAATTGAAGACCCAACACTGGACAAATATATCGTCTCTTTCTTCAAAGATCAGCTTGTGTCGCATCAAAAGAAATCCAGCCCCATCAGCAGATTTTTCTCCTCATTGTGCTGCTTCAAACCGGTCAAGGCAGATGGACCACATTGACTTTTTTCCTGTCACCAAAGTGCTTGCTCGTTGTGGGAACTATTGTGTAACTATGATTTTTAAGGTCTTGACCTTCTATGTCATGTAATGGGTTTTCTCCAGGTTCTCTGGTTTCCCAGAGGTGGTTCAACATTTGAAAATAATGAAATAAAATTTGGACTCAGATTGGCTGATCTCTTGCAACATTATTGTTTCATGTGAAAACCATTGCACTAACATTGAAGTTTACTAAAGCAAAGGTGTTGTTCAGCAACAGCATCATTTAATAGAGCTCCTGTTTATTATCAGTTCAGAGCGCCACCGTTGCCTAGCAACAGCACACCTAATTGTTCCAAATGTGTAAGAATATAACGTAAGATACTTCATGTGGTTAGCCTATCAGGACAAAGTTATGTTGCCACAGGGCTGGTTCCATAGACTGTGGTTCCCAGGTGCTGCAGCTGAAGGAGAACAACCGCACGGTCTGATTGCAGCTGACTCGCACCCACAATATTTTTAGGTCATGTGACATGGTGATGTTTTGCAGCGCTGGTAAAAGTCAGACAATTTCTAACCAGCATGCATCACGTTAAATCAGTGCAGTGCAGAGTCACATGAAGTCAAAAGAACCCATGGCTTCCCAAGGTAGCTACCGCTGCTAGTAACAGCAACAGTCAATATTTGGGGGCGTGGTTTGTTGGAAAGCCTGGTGTCAGCCGATGATGTCAGCTGTCTTTGATGTGCGTGTTCTCTTTGGCGTGTGTGCTCTCTTTGGTGTGTGATGTCTTTGGTGTGTGTTGTCTTTGGTTTGTGATGTCTTTGGTGTGTGTTGTCTTTGGTGTGTGTTGTCTTTGGTGTGTGCTATAATCTCATCTCTGATATCTCCTTTGTCCTTTGTCTTTGTTGATCTCTGTTCTGTACTTGGAGAACAGAGAGAGCACTTCCGAGAGCACTTCCGAGAGAGAGCACTTCCGATACAGGATTGAAAAACAATATCAGTATTGAAAAACAATTCCAGAAACATGAAGATGGACCTCGACAGCATTCTGCCCATTGTGACGTCCTTTTTCAAAGGCATGACATCAGAACAATGGAATCTTTTGAAAGCAGGCAAACCTGATGTGGCCACAATGACCATACTAGGAGAGAAACTGCTGGAAATTGTCATTTTGATGACACAATCCATCATGGAGGGTCTTGAGAGCACAGCTGTGCCTGTGTCTGAGAAGAGTGTGATTTGCTCTTTGGGCAACACACTTCCTCAGGTTTTTGCTCAGGCTCTTGACGTTTCAGATGAGGTCAATCTTGTCAGTTCAGAGCACTTGACAAAGTTGACTGCGAAAGAGATTGCAGAGTGTGTCAACTCTGTCCTTTCCATGGGGGTGGACAGTGTGAAGGCAACTATTCCTCGTGTCACATCCCCAAAAAGACTACAAGGTATGATTCAACAGGCCGGCAAAATGATCAAAGGACTCATGAGGAATCTGAAACGTATGTCTGCGCCTTGTAAGAGCAGAAAGAAGTTCTACCAACAACTGGTCAATGACAGTCAGTCATCATCCTCATCCCAGAAGACAATCTCAGAAGACAGAGAAAGTCTTCGGACTGCAACATCCAATACTGTCCGGGAGATCATTAAGGAGGAGGTCTCTCAATACACAGATTCTAGTTACGATGAAATATCCGACGATGATTATGATCCGATGGAATCTGGCTCCACTCTGGAGATCAAGAATGTTGCAGATGACGTTGCTGAGGTGATTGTGGATGAAATCATGTTTCAAGACAAAGATGATCTAGAAACAGCCCAGAGCACACCCTCTCTGAAGAAAGTGTCTGAAAGGATTAAGACAATCGCTGCAAAGCAGTTTGCCCTAGCGTACATTGGTCGTATTGTGGGCAGACTGAATAACAAGTACTTGGACAGCCCTTACAACCCAGCCTTTGACAAGGTTTTGGGTAGGCAGTCAATGCAATCTGTCATGGCCGATGTTGACGATCTGCTTCGAACAGCAGTTGGTGAGATACAGCAGGGGCAGAATGGATCTCAATGGATGGATGATATTTTCAATGGTGAAACCCTCGAGTTCACCAACAAGCTGAACAATATCCTCGACAACCACATGGATAGGATGAGGTATAAAGTGACCTCACAACGAAAAGCCTCACGACCACAGCGCATAAGCATAATGGTTTGTCCGCCACGTGCTATCATATCAGCTGACATCCTTACCATTGTGTGGTGTTTCCTTGGAGTAATGAGGTGGTGGCTTCACACACAGTCAGAAACTCTCACTTCCAGGGTGATAACACATACTTTACAAAAAGCTGTGTCAGAGGGCCCGATCGGTGGGGACAGTCAGCCTTCGGCATCTAGTAAAGGGTCTGGCTCAGAAAGCAAGGTGACCACTCCTGAATTCAATGAAGAATACAGAGAAGAGCAGGAAATAACAGTGGAAAGGAAAAAGTTATTCATCCGGATAATTCTTGAGAAGATGATTTCAAGGATCTTTGCTAAAGCAAAGGTGTTGAACACTCTCAGATCCCCAAACACCATCATCGAGCGTCTACTCGAAATCATATGGGTCGAAATCCAGGATGAAGATTTTGAGATCACCCCAAAAATGATGAAGCACCTTGACAAAGCCGTTTTCAAAAAAATTTGCAAAAAGTGGCACGGTGTTGTAAGTGTGCTGACTGAATTGGAAATTGAAGACCCAACACTGGACAAATATATCGTCTCTTTCTTCAAAGATCAGCTTGTGTCGCATCAAAAGAAATCCAGCCCCATCAGCAGATTTTTCTCCTCATTGTGCTGCTTCAAACCGGTCAAGGCAGATGGACCACATTGACTTTTTTCCTGTCACCAAAGTGCTTGCTCGTTGTGGGAACTATTGTGTAACTATGATTTTTAAGGTCTTGACCTTCTATGTCATGTAATGGGTTTTCTCCAGGTTCTCTGGTTTCCCAGAGGTGGTTCAACATTTGAAAATAATGAAATAAAATTTGGACTCAGATTGGCTGATCTCTTGCAACATTATTGTTTCATGTGAAAACCATTGCACTAACATTGAAGTTTACTAAAGCAAAGGTGTTGTTCAGCAACAGCATCATTTAATAGAGCTCCTGTTTATTATCAGTTCAGAGCGCCACCGTTGCCTAGCAACAGCACACCTAATTGTTCCAAATGTGTAAGAATATAACGTAAGATACTTCATGTGTTTAGCCTATCAGGACAAAGTTATGTTGCCACAGGGCTGGTTCCATAGACTGGTTCCCAGGTGCTGCAGCTGAAGGAGAACAACCGCACGGTCTGATTGCAGCTGACTCGCACCCACAATATTTTTAGGTCATGTGACATGGTGATGTTTTGCAGCGCTGGTAAAAGTCAGACAATTTCTAACCAGCATGCATCACGTTAAATCAGTGCAGTGCAGAGTCACATGAAGTCAAAAGAACCCATGGCTTCCCAAGGTAGCTACCGCTGCTAGTAACAGCAACAGTCAATATTTGGGGGCGTGGTTTGTTGGAAAGCCTGGTGTCAGCCGATGATGTCAGCTGTCTTTGATGTGCGTGTTCTCTTTGGCGTGTGTGCTCTCTTTGGTGTGTGATGTCTTTGGTGTGTGTTGTCTTTGGTTTGTGATGTCTTTGGTGTGTGTTGTCTTTGGTGTGTGTTGTCTTTGGTGTGTGCTATAATCTCATCTCTGATATCTCCTTTGTCCTTTGTCTTTGTTGATCTCTGTTCTGTACTTGGAGAACAGAGAGAGCACTTCCGAGAGCACTTCCGAGAGAGAGCACTTCCGATACAGGATTGAAAAACAATATCAGTATTGAAAAACAATTCCAGAAACATGAAGATGGACCTCGACAGCATTCTGCCCATTGTGACGTCCTTTTTCAAAGGCATGACATCAGAACAATGGAATCTTTTGAAAGCAGGCAAACCTGATGTGGCCACAATGACCATACTAGGAGAGAAACTGCTGGAAATTGTCATTTTGATGACACAATCCATCATGGAGGGTCTTGAGAGCACAGCTGTGCCTGTGTCTGAGAAGAGTGTGATTTGCTCTTTGGGCAACACACTTCCTCAGGTTTTTGCTCAGGCTCTTGACGTTTCAGATGAGGTCAATCTTGTCAGTTCAGAGCACTTGACAAAGTTGACTGCGAAAGAGATTGCAGAGTGTGTCAACTCTGTCCTTTCCATGGGGGTGGACAGTGTGAAGGCAACTATTCCTCGTGTCACATCCCCAAAAAGACTACAAGGTATGATTCAACAGGCCGGCAAAATGATCAAAGGACTCATGAGGAATCTGAAACGTATGTCTGCGCCTTGTAAGAGCAGAAAGAAGTTCTACCAACAACTGGTCAATGACAGTCAGTCATCATCCTCATCCCAGAAGACAATCTCAGAAGACAGAGAAAGTCTTCGGACTGCAACATCCAATACTGTCCGGGAGATCATTAAGGAGGAGGTCTCTCAATACACAGATTCTAGTTACGATGAAATATCCGACGATGGTTATGATCCGTTGGAATCTGGCTCCACTCTGGAGATCAAGAATGTTGCTGAGGTGATTGTGGATGAAATCATGTTTCAAGACAAAGATGATCTAGAAACAGCCCAGAGCACACCCTCTCTGAAGAAAGTGTCTGAAAGGATTAAGACAATCGCTGCAAAGCAGTTTGCCCTAGCGTCCATTGGTCGTATTGTGGGCAGACTGAATAACAAGTACTTTGACAGCCCTTACAACCCAGCCTTTGACAAGGTTTTGGGTAGGCAGTCAATGCAATCTGTCATGGCCGATGTTGACGATCTGCTTCGAACAGCAGTTGGTGAGATACAGCAGGGGCAGAATGGATCTCAATGGATGGATGATATTTTCAATGGTGAAACCCTCGAGTTCACCAACAAGCTGAACAATATCCTCGACAACCACATGGATAGGATGAGGTATAAAGTGACCTCACAACGAAAAGCCTCACGACCACAGCGCATAAGCATAATGGTTTGTCCGCCACGTGCCATCATATCAGCTGACATCCTTACCATTGTGTGGTGTTTCCTTGGAGTAATGAGGTGGTGGCTTCACACACAGTCAGAAACTCTCACTTCCAGGGTGATAACACATACTGTAGAAAAAGCTGTGTCAGAGGGCCCGATCGGTGGGGACAGTCAGCCTTCGGCATCTAGTAAAGGGTCTGGATCAGAAAGCAAGGTGACCACTCCTGAATTCAATGAAGAATACAGAGAAGAGCAGGAAATAACAGTGGAAAGGAAAAAGTTATTCATCCGGATAATTCTTGAGAAGATGATTTCAAGGATCTTTGCTAAAGCAAAGGTGTTGAACACTCTCAGATCCCCAAACACCATCATCGAGCGTCTACTCGAAATCATATGGGTCGAAATCCAGGATGAAGATTTTGAGATCACCCCAAAAATGATGAAGCACCTTGACAAAGCCGTTTTCAAAAAAATTTGCAAAAAGTGGCACGGTGTTGTAAGTGTGCTGACTGAATTGGAAATTGAAGACCCAACACTGGACAAATATATCGTCTCTTTCTTCAAAGATCAGCTTGTGTCGCATCAAAAGAAATCCAGCCCCATCAGCAGATTTTTCTCCTCATTGTGCTGCTTCAAACCGGTCAAGGCAGATGGACCACATTGACATTGTTTCTGTCCACAGTCACCAAAGTGCTTGCTCGTTGTGGGAACTATTGTGTAACTATGATTTTTAAGGTCTTGACCTTCTATGTCATGTAATGGGTTTTCTCCAGGTTCTCTGGTTTCCCAGAGGTGGTTCAACATTTGAAAATAATGAAATAAAATTTGGACTCAGATTGGCTGATCTCTTGCAACATTATTGTTTCATGTGAAAACCATTGCACTAACATTGAAGTTTACTAAAGCAAAGGTGTTGTTCAGCAACAGCATCATTTAATAGAGCTCCTGTTTATTATCAGTTCAGAGCGCCACCGTTGCCTAGCAACAGCACACCTAATTGTTCCAAATGTGTAAGAATATAACGTAAGATACTTCATGTGGTTAGCCTATCAGGACAAAGTTATGTTGCCACAGGGCTGGTTCCATAGACTGGTTCCCAGGTGCTGCAGCTGAAGGAGAACAACCGCACGGTCTGATTGCAGCTGACTCGCACCCACAATATTTTTAGGTCATGTGACATGGTGATGTTTTGCAGCGCTGGTAAAAGTCAGACAATTTCTAACCAGCATGCATCACGTTAAATCAGTGCAGTGCAGAGTCACATGAAGTCAAAAGAACCCATGGCTTCCCAAGGTAGCTACCGCTGCTAGTAACAGCAACAGTCAATATTTGGGGGCGTGGTTTGTTGGAAAGCCTGGTGTCAGCCGATGATGTCAGCTGTCTTTGATGTGCGTGTTCTCTTTGGCGTGTGTGCTCTCTTTGGTGTGTGATGTCTTTGGTGTGTGTTGTCTTTGGTTTGTGATGTCTTTGGTGTGTGTTGTCTTTGGTGTGTGTTGTCTTTGGTGTGTGCTATAATCTCATCTCTGATATCTCCTTTGTCCTTTGTCTTTGTTGATCTCTGTTCTGTACTTGGAGAACAGAGAGAGCACTTCCGAGAGCACTTCCGAGAGAGAGCACTTCCGATACAGGATTGAAAAACAATATCAGTATTGAAAAACAATTCCAGAAACATGAAGATGGACCTCGACAGCATTCTGCCCATTGTGACGTCCTTTTTCAAAGGCATGACATCAGAACAATGGAATCTTTTGAAAGCAGGCAAACCTGATGTGGCCACAATGACCATACTAGGAGAGAAACTGCTGGAAATTGTCATTTTGATGACACAATCCATCATGGAGGGTCTTGAGAGCACAGCTGTGCCTGTGTCTGAGAAGAGTGTGATTTGCTCTTTGGGCAACACACTTCCTCAGGTTTTTGCTCAGGCTCTTGACGTTTCAGATGAGGTCAATCTTGTCAGTTCAGAGCACTTGACAAAGTTGACTGCTAAAGAGATTGCAGAGTGTGTCAACTCTGTCCTTTCCATGGGGGTGGACAGTGTGAAGGCAACTATTCCTCGTGTCACATCCCCAAAAAGACTACAAGGTATGATTCAACAGGCCGGCAAAATGATCAAAGGACTCATGAGGAATCTGAAACGTATGTCTGCGCCTTGTAAGAGCAGAAAGAAGTTCTACCAACAACTGGTCAATGACAGCCAGTCATCATCCTCATCCCAGAAGACAATCTCAGAAGACAGAGAAAGTCTTCGGACTGCAACATCCAATACTGTCCGGGAGATCATTAAGGAGGAGGTCTCCCAATACACAGATTCTAGTTACGATGAAATATCCGACGATGATTATGATCTGTTGGAATCTGGCTCCACTCTGGAGATCAAGAATGTTGCAGATGACGTTGCTGAGGTGATTGTGGATGAAATCATGTTTCAAGACAAAGATGATCTAGAAACAGCCCAGAGCACACCCTCTCTGAAGAAAGTGTCTGAAAGGATTAAGACAATCGCTGCAAAGCAGTTTGCCCTAGCGTACATTGGTCGTATTGTGGGCAGACTGAATAACAAGTACTTTGACAGCCCTTACAACCCAGCCTTTGACAAGGTTTTGGGTAGGCAGTCAATGCAATCTGTCATGGCCGATGTTGACGATCTGCTTCGAACAGCAGTTGGTGAGATACAGCAGGGGCAGAATGGATCTCAATGGATGGATGATATTTTCAATGGTGAAACCCTGGAGTTCACCAACAAGCTGAACAATATCCTCGACAACCACATGGATAGGATGAGGTATAAAATGACCTCACAACGAAAAGCCTCACGACCACAGCGCATAAGCATAATGGTTTGTCCGCCACGTGCTATCATATCAGCTGACATCCTTACCATTGTGTGGTGTTTCCTTGGAGTAATGAGGTGGTGGCTTCACACACAGTCAGAAACTCTCACTTCCAGGGTGATAACACATACTTTACAAAAAGCTGTGTCAGAGGGCCCGATCGGTGGGGACAGTCAGCCTTCGGCATCTAGTAAAGGGTCTGGATCAGAAAGCAAGGTGACCACTCCTGAATTCAATGAAGAATACAGAGAAGAGCAGGAAATAACAGTGGAAAGGAAAAAGTTATTCATCCGGATAATTCTTGAGAAGATGATTTCAAGGATCTTTGCTAAAGCAAAGGTGTTGAAGGCTCTCAGATCCCCAAACACCATCATCGAGCGTCTACTCGAAATCATATGGGTCGAAATCCAGGATGAAGATTTTGAGATCACCCCAAAAATGATGAAGCACCTTGACAAAGCCGTTTTCCAAAAAATTTGCAAAAAGTGGCACGGTGTTGTAAGTGTGCTGATTGAATTGGAAATTGAAGACCCAACACTGGACAAATATATCGTCTCTTTCTTCAAAGATCAGCTTGTGTCGCATCAAAAGAAATCCAGCCCCATCAGCAGATTTTTCTCCTCATTGTGCTGCTTCAAACCGGTCAAGGCAGATGGACCACATTGACTTTTTTCCTGTCACCAAAGTGCTTGCTCGTTGTGGGAACTATTGTGTAACTATGATTTTTAAGGTCTTGACCTTCTATGTCATGTAATGGGTTTTCTCCAGGTTCTCTGGTTTCCCAGAGGTGGTTCAACATTTGAAAATAATGAAATAAAATTTGGACTCAGATTGGCTGATCTCTTGCAACATTATTGTTTCATGTGAAAACCATTGCACTAACATTGAAGTTTACTAAAGCAAAGGTGTTGCACACTTTCAGATCCCCAAACACCATAATCGACCGTCTGTTCAAAAACATATGGGCCGAAATCCAGGATCTATTTGAGATGAACCCAGAAATTATTAAACGTCTAGACAAAGCCATTTTCAAAAAACTCTGCAAAAAGTTGCAAAGTGTTGGGAGTGTGCTGTTTGAAATGGATATGGAAAATCCAGCACTTGAAAAATATGTTGTCTCTGTCTTCAAAGATCTGCTTGTGCAGCCATCATAGAAATCCAGCGTCCATCTGCAGGTTCTTCTCCTGACTGTGCAACGCCGTCTCCAAACCCTTTCAAATTAGAAAATGTTGTCTGGTTTCCCCTGTTGAGGAATCTTTCGACCATGCTCACACATTACATCTGTACACCATTGGGAGAGTGTGGCATGTTTCGTTCCCCAAATACTCCCTTCCCTCTCCAAGGAGTACCCATACCAGCGTGATGTGTATAGAATTTATCGCTCTTGATGACCCACCTAATCATAGTCATATAAGTAATGTTCATATGTTTTGTGTTGCAGTGTTTTGAGTTGATTTCATTAGTTGTTGTTTTTTTTCATGGTCCAAGTGCTTTACCATCTTCTACGAAAGTCAACGTTGTATATTGTTCCACCTTCTGGTCCCCTGGATGTACAAGTCTACATTAAGGTCTTCTGCATAAGACATCAGCTGCTGCCTGAGTTCTCAAGAAATACATTTAAAAAAAGCTCATCAAAATGTTTTTTCTCATATCTTTTGCCTGGTGTTTCATCTACTTTTAAGATGAGGTTACAGGCTACGTCTGTCAACATTAGACAACATCTTCTTGCATCTTCAGTTATTCAACTAATTTTACCTCTACATCTGTTATTTAGAGACTTCTTCCCTCCTTCAACTGAGCTATGTCCCTTTACAAGCCTCACCACGACCCCGTTTATGTGTGAAGGACCTCGAAGGTCTGACAACTTGAGGAAATTATGGGAAAGGCTCATGCAGGGAAAAAGGATTATGTGATTCCAGTTCCTTACTGAACTGCACCCACGTTCATAAAACATTCAAGGACCCACACTCTGACAGCCCACCAGATGTATTTGAAGGCCGTGAAAAAAGATCCAATGTGTCCAATCAAAGTTATTTTTTTCGAGACCAGATTCATTTCAATTATTCATCAACAGAAAAACGCTGCTGGAGGGGCAGTGACACTTGATTCCCCCTCAAAGAGAGAAATGTCAGAGGCCAAGTGTGTTTAATGCCGACGATCAAGGAGTGAGTACTCTAACCTTTGCTCTCATTTCATTCGGTGGCGTATGAGCGTTCTGATTGGATCTGTCTTTATTCCTTTGACACTCACCACTCCCTCCACCAACAACACTGTGTGGAAGGTTTTTTTACCCTGTCGCTGTAACTTTGCAAAAGGTTTCAAACCCAGATAGCATATGGCATATATATAGCATGTGGGCCACTTCAGGCAGTGATGCGGCACTTCTGGCCCTCTTGTGGCCCGGACAGAACGGATATGAAATAAAGCCACTGATCACAATTAATAACCCTCTCAATAATAATAAAGAAAGAACCACTGCTATAGTTATTTGTAAGTCCATGACTGATTATTGTTTTTAAAAATGCTTCATGTACAACATTTAGCAAACACTGACTGAACATTCCTCTGCACCAATAATTTACACTTCCTGACACAGACGTTTTACCAATAAACTCTTAATTTATATTATTTGACCCTCTTTTCCTTTGAATATTTAATCATCTGTGTGAAGTAGCCATTCTGCAGTTGTACACATGCTCCCTGTCATAAAGTGGCACAGTAATCTGAGACAGTCAAGTGCTCAGAAGAGATTGTGGTCCTGCAGAGTGGCTCGGGGACCTGTGTGGCCGTGTCCTTTGTACACATGCATTGTTGTAAACATCAGTGACAGAGCCACTGACACACACTGAGCGGATCATTACATACTAATTATGAGCAGCATCAACAGATGACAGCCTGCACTCATTGCTGTTCTCGTCCCGTCCCTGTGCCACCACACACTCGTCTCTCAGGTGGGGTCATTTAGGAATGTGTGGGCCTCGGCTCCATTAAATTGACAGCGAAGGTGAAGAGGGACGAACACTCAAACACGTCACTGCTGGAAATGGACCAGAAAACCACTCTATCTCCTTTGGTGTTATTCTTCGATCTGCTGAAGCTGAAACTGCATGAATAATGTTTGTGTATCAGTGCATGTGGAGGGTGTACGGCTCTGTCGCACAGGAGGAACTTAGACAGAGGGATGGGGACTAGGCTACATGATGTAAACAGCAGATTAAAGAGGAACTCTACTGACTCTACCTGTGCTGTAAAGGTCATTCATCGTGGTGAGAACTTCTTAATGTGTGAAAACAGCTGTTTAAAGTCTTGGCTTTGTGTAGTCTAAGAAAACAACCCTGATGATGCCACTGTGATGTCATCTGGTTATAGCTTCTCTAAGTATACAAAACATTTTACAAAGCCTGGTACAAATATTTTTGTTTTCAATTTGACCTGAAATATTATACATATATATATCACATTAATTTGAAAATAAATGAAGTGTACGTCGGATAAAAAACTAACATTTTGTAGATTTGTATGTAGACAAATAAATATGAATTATATGAATATAATAATAATAATAGTTAATAACTAACTAAATAATAACTATTTGCAATGACTTTAAAACGAACTTTGTGCAGCTGTATGCCTGTGAAACATCTGCAAACGTGTGTGTGTATGTGTGAGAGAGAGAGAGAGAGAGACAGAGAGAGAGAGAGAGAGACAGAGACAGAGGGGTGGACGGACAGAGCTTCTGTTTGAGTCTGGACTGAGGAGGGAGACAGGAAATGTTGAGGGCTTGTTGTTGTTGTTGCAGGGAGCCAGTGTGACCCTGTGGCAGACAGACAGGCAGACAGACAGACAGGCGGGAGGACGGCCGCCATCTCTGGGTAAACAGCGTGTCATGCAGCAGATATAGTTGTGTGTGTGTGTGTGTGTGTGTGTGTGTGTGTGTGTGTGTGTGTGTGTACAGTAGCAGAAGGCGGGGGCTATGCTTCCTGCAACAGCCTCAGCGGACACGCACGGCAGCTTCGGTGCAGGACTGACGCTTTGTTTGTCTCCTGCGCGTCGGACTGTCACCTCCTCACATGTTGGACGCACCGTGGACCTCTCCTCTTCCTCTTCCTCCTCCTCCTCCTGCTCCTCGTCTTGTCTGTAGGCTCCTGCGGGGGAACGGGACCGCACGCTTCGAGTAAAATGGGATTTTAATGGTGCAAACAGCGGACGCGCTCGGCCGTGCACAGCCAGGGGACTGTCGGACACTTGGTAATGTTTACCAAGGAATAAAACGGTGTAGCCGAAGGTTGCAGAACATCTCGTTTCCATGGACAACACGTCCATAATAACACAGGTTGCAAATCCGAAAGAGGAGGAGAGCATCTCTTCAAGTCAAGATAAAGGTAAGGCGCGTGCACGGAATTCATTATGTTCCATTATTTGTTGTGCAAATGTCACACGCTCGTCCTGGCTTTGCGTGAATTACGGGATTTGCATGTATTCTGGTGCAGCCCAACGTTGTTTACGTTGTGGTACACGACCCTGGGTCTGCAACAGCAAAGACACAGAGTATCGACGGGAGAAAACCTCCATTGTTCAGCTGAAGCAGAGAAACATGCACAGAGCCAGGCTTGGATATCATGTTGTGAGTGCACTGTGCATATACTGTCTAGAGCTTTATTTTGAAGAGCTTAGACGACTTTTATTTTTTATATCTTAAAGGGGTTTTTTTTGTGACTGAAAACATGTGATATTTTCTTTCTGTGTGTGTGGAGTGAGATTGGTTTACTACAGGGGGCGGGTACTCCTCCTCTCTCAAACTGGTGACATCCCTGTATGCATCAGTGACACTGACAAACCAACAAATCCTTCCAAGAATCAGCTGTAAAACAACACATTTTTAAAAGTGTATATATATAATGAGAACATATGTCGCTTTAAAGAGGCTGTTTTTGCTCTTCTCATATTTTGCCCACAGTTTTAAAGCAGGACACTGAAACAAATGCCTTTTAAAAGAGTAAAAACTGTGTTGTTTATCTGTATCATCGGCTCCTTCGTGCAGCGTAATAATCATCGTGTATCGGACAGTCTGTGCGCACGCTGTTAGAAACATCCAATTCCAGCTGTGCCTGAAAACAACAGCTCAACAGCTGCTCTGCAGATTACAGGGGCTGAGCGAAAACACATTTTCTCCGTCTTGTTTTGCACCAGAGTCACCACTAACCATGTGGTGATGGCATCAGTGACAAATCCCCCCCCCCCCCCTCATGATTAAGGAGCTTTTCAGCTTCCATCAACTTGCAGAGGGGTTGTCTTCAGGCTGAGCAGTAACACTTTTTTTAAACTCTCATCAGAGGGGAAACCCTGGTATATTTAATTAATTTCTACATAGCACACATGATGTCCTCGCAAAGAAACAAGTGTACGCACGAACAAATGCAGGTGTCCATGGGGGATCGCGGCAGGAGGGTATGCTTGCTTGTTCCGAGCTCAGGGACCCCCCATCATTCCCCCACAGTCCCCAGGATGCCCGGAGGCCGGAGGGACCACAGCTTCCTGCTACACCGGGTGCTCTGCGGGAGAAAAGGTCACCTTCCTGCATCACCCTCTGCTGAGCAACACTGACATACACTGACTCACTGACCTCCCAGCCAGCGGTCATGAAACCAAGTGCTGACCAAGATAACTGGGACTTGCTTGCTTTGACAAGTAATTGGACGCAAGTGTTCAAATTGAGAAGTGAGGTTTTGATAAATCTCCTATTTTCGCTGCTATACTGTATTTTTGGGCGTCGTGTTTTCAGATTGTCCATCTGTCCCATTCTCGTGAACACGATATCTCAAGGACACCTTGATGGAATTTCTTCAAATTCAGTATAAGTGTTCATTTTGAGTCAAGGATGAGCTGATTACATTTTGGTGGTGAAAGGTCACTGTGACCTCACAGGACCCATTTTTATGTTGTCATTGTTTATTATCTTAAGAATTCCTCGAGAGAGTTCTTTAAAATTTGGCGCAAATGTTAAAGTAGACTCACAGATGAAGTGAGTACATTTGGGTGGTCAAAGGTCATGGTGGCCTCATAAAAACTGCTTTAGCTTGTTTAATATGATATTTAAAATGTCTTACATTTTTTTATCAGTTGTCACCTGGACTCCAAGATTAAATGATTAGATATCAGTTGTCAAAGGTCACAGTGACCTGATGTTATTGTGAAAGCAATATGTCAGGAACACCTGCAGGGACTGAAACTGCACTGTCCACTATTTTGTCTAATGTTTTTCAGCCTTCTCCAATCTTGGGGCGTTGCCTTGATAATTTAATTTAAAGGAAATTTGCAAGTAGAAAAATACAACTGGTGCATTTTCCCTTTTAGCACTGTTGCTGTTATTTGGTCAGAATTTCCCAAACTTCCTTCTCCGCAAAATACTGCTTGTCCTGAACAGTAAATCCCAGATGACGTGGGGCCAAACATTTAATCCGGCAGGATAAAATCCAGGGTCAGTCACTGACCAGATCGGGCGACACACATGCCCACACACACACACACACACACACACACACACACACACACACACACACACATGCCCACACACACACAGAATCGGCAGGGAGCTTCGTGAATGGAGTCCCTGCTCTTCACCACTGCCTCAAAGCAGACAACAAACAGCACTTGTTGTCCAGGACAGTTGCACAGTGCTTGGGGTGCACTGAAGCCACAAATGACTACACACACACACACACACAGACACACACACTGAATATTTCAGAACACTGGCAAGCTATTTTCGGAGTCCTATCAGTTTCATTCCAAGAAGAGACATAGTAACTCATTACAGCCAAGGTTTTTGGACATTTGCTCAGGTGCAGATTATATCTTTATGCATTATGGATGATGTTCAGTGAGGTGAGGGCTGGAATCGTAATGTGGGTGGTGTCTTTCTTCAGACAGGCCACATACATCGGTACAAAGTCAACCATGTTACACTTATGGAAGCTATGCAAGGCTATTTTCTGCATGACTGACTCAGGTTTCAACAAATGTCTTATAACGGATAACTGTGAGCACATTTAGACTGTTAAAGAAAATGTAAAGATAAGAGATAAAGCAGTATCATTGTATTCGTTTAAAACTACTTCAAAGAGACCTGCATTAGGAGGCTGAGGAAACAGTATTTCTTGCCTCCACTTGGTGTTTCATGTGGCATCCATATACTTTTCAAGGTCTGATGCAATAAAATGTAACAACTGGACCGTAACAACGCACAGGGACTGGTGAGCCGGCCATCTTCCATCTCGCTTCACAAATCAGTTCGGCTTTGCTCAGATGACTTCACAGTCCAACTAGTATCAATGGACAAGCCGTTTACCTTAATAAGCTTATCTTAAATCTGACTTTAGCTCTTCACAGTGTTGACAGTTTTCAGACGTGAAAGACAGGATCAGGAAAATGCCCCGAAAATTTGGGCGAGGACATTTTCCCGGAGTTTGCCTTTCTCACGTGAAGAATGTAGCAGATGAATGTCCAAATCAGACATGTTCACAACAGGAAATTTTCAGAAATTTTCAAGAATATGGCGTCTGTCCTTATCGCCAAAAGCTCTCAAATCTAATTGTCTTTTCAAATTGACATCCATGTTTGTGTCTTCTGTCGAGTATGGCTCTTCTTTTTCATCTCGAGATATTTGTATTTCATGAATTATACTGACAGCAAGAAAAATATTGAATATATATTCAGAATAATTCTGCTTTAGCACCGCACAGGGACAAATCTGTGTTTTTATCAGGTTTGCTTCATCTACACATTTGAATAGAGTCAGAGGAATAAATGTTTACTTGAAAAAAAAAAAAACCTTTTTGGGAAGAACAAGAAGGACAAATTCTAAGTTTTCTTAAATGCATGTTTGGTTTTTCTTGCTGAGGCTGAGAATTATGTACAAGTATACGTGAATGGAAAATAGCAATCCCTCGAAGGCTTCTGGGTGAGAAGATCCTTGCACCGCCAGAAAGAAAACGAAAAAAGAAATATATGCAGAGTCTCTTATTTTATGTGAATTCTTAGAAAGGCCTGTTATTATATACGCTCTTTGCTTTTGTGGTTATTCCTGGAACTTGCTCCTGTACGTTAATAAAGTGTTTATGATGTGTGGACCACACCTGCTTGGGTGTGTGCGGCACAGTTAGCGAGGGGAGCCTGCAGAGTTTTGGCCGCCCTGGCGTCTCTGGCACAAGTTACCACTTGACTATGAACTCAAAGGGTAAAGCAGGACGACAGTCCTCGACTCAAATATGTCTATATATATATTTATTTATACATGTATAAGCCATCCATCTCTCTTGAGAATCGCATTAGTTTGCCGTGTGCATACAGTGAAGTCAATATTCAGGGCACCATTTTGACTGAGAGAACGAGGGAGGGAGAAGCTGGACTCCGTGCTCTGAAGTGAACGTCCTTATTACAGATTTATGAGCCTATTTCAGCCAATGCAGCTCAGAAAAGCAGATTATCTGCACCTCCAGGGAAGTGTTGAAGTGTCAGATGTTTCCCAGCACATCTTCATTACTTCAGTCCAGCGCCATACTGGGCAGCTGATTCGGAAGAGTTGAATGTTTTTCCTTAAGCTGCTTGACTGATAAGCTTGTTAAGCGTATGTGCGGGCTCGCCGGCCCCAGTGCGTGCATCAGCACGGCTGAAGTGGAACACGAGGGATTGTATTAATTTATGTCTTGTACATTGATTCAGGCCCACAGGACGAGGCAATGTAATGTTTTTACAGCTGCAAGTAGAAAATAACAGCGTGGTTGGCGTTGGTTTGTGCTGTTTTTGCTCTTCAAGGAGTTTGTTTGGCTTTGTAAGTGACCACCGTGGATTTGCCAGCTCTGAATAGTAAATTATACCTGAGCTCATAAACAGTCAATCTCTTGTTTTTCAACTGGAAACGATGTCTTAAGATGACAGTTTTATGTCCCTGATGATGTTGCATTTTAGGCGTTTTCAAAATATTGTCAAAAGAAAAACCTCAAAGACTGAAAGCGGAATGTCGAAATGCAAACTTAACACTTTGAATCAAATTTGCTTTATGTTTAGAAAAACACATCAATTATTATTAACAGATAGCAAGACAAGCTAGCAAATCCCGATATTTCTTTATCTTTTTTCTTTTTTCTCTTCTATTCCAAGACACACAAAAATACAAACAAAAACATGCACAAAAAATACAAATAAATAATTAATGAAAATTAAACGAGAAATTTAGGAAGAAATGGGACCCGTTCCATGGACTCAAGGAGTCAGCAACTCTATGTACACAATGTCAAGGTATAGAATGTTAATACAGGTGGGATATTCATGTGTTTATATTCTGTAACACAATGTTAGGTCAACCTTTTATTTTAAAGAATCTAATTATCTTTGAAACATACCAATATATTAAGCAAATCTGGAGCCCAGATGAGTATCAGTCCTGTGTCTCTCCCTCTCCTCAGTGCATTTCCGTACTGTTTCCTTGTGGACTTTAATGGTGGCAACATGTTATTAAAATGTAATTTAAAAAAGAAGACAGTGTAATAATGGGAGCCAGGCTAGAGTGTTTTTCCAGACCTAGTAAAGGTTATCTGTTGTGACACGGAATGCATTACAAAGATTTATGTCAGAATTTCACATCCGCTCGCAATAAAGAAGAACAGAGTTAAAAAAATCTGCAAAGTGTCCTTAAATTGGGAGGAAGCCTGTAGAGACACAATGAAGGAGATGTAATCGAGCTGCAATCCCTCCTCAGAGAGGCCACAGGGGAACAAATTGTGTGGGTTGACTCTTTCTTCACTCCCACACTGGCTGAGACTGTGAACGCTCCTGCCTTCACTCAGAATTCTCTTTTAAAAAGGAGGAAAGGTTCACATCGCTGCTGCTCTGAAGTCCAGGCTCTGGCTTCTGGTCTAAAATAGACTGTTAACATCCTTTTGCTTGTAAAGGAATCTTGTCCCAGACTCTATTGTTGGTGCAGGATTTCAGAGCCACAAACTGCGCTGGTTAATCACAGGGAAACCAAAGTGTCTTGATCGCGTGGGTAGTTCTTATCGCACTGATGTATGCTCTAGTTTTCATTTTGTATTCAAGTTTGATTTTAATTCCTTTAATTTGATGCTATAAAAATGGGGTGAAACGTGATTGACCACTTGGCTCCATCCCCTGACCGCTACTTCACAGAGACTGGCTCCAAATGACATCTCTGGCACGGACTGTAGGTCAGTTAAAAGTGAAAGAAATGAAAACTTTCAACTGTAACTACAAATTCTGCATCCAAATTCTTTTGTCAGTTTTTTGTTATTACTCATTATGCAAACTTATTCACACTAAATCTGTATAATATAAACTGAATTTTATTGTCATAGCTGGTGAAAGTGGGGATGTTTTATTTGAAAAACTTCCTAAATGTAGTTTGTGTAGTTTTTAGTACTTCAAAATGTACTCTCCCAGCACCACTGTTTCTTCTCGTTCATCTCACTCTATTTAACTATCATTTTATCTGTGTAATCCTTCATGCTTTTGGTCAGAGAAAGTACTGTAGGTCCTCAGAGTCACATGAGGACATGTTCCTGTTTCTATTCCTGTTCATAGTTTCATTCCTGTGTTACAAGATGAATATTGATTGGGCAACAGTGCAGGAAGACACCATTTCAAATGTGTTAGTCTCTGCTTTTGAGTTATAATTCATGTCGCAAATGTGATATGTAAAGATTATTGTATTTAAAATGTATATACAGTGATAATACTCTAATCCTCTTCTTATATCTTGCCCTGTGATTGGCTTGTTTTTGAGAATTATAAGCTCCACATAAAAAAAACCTCCACGAGTTGGTTTTTCCCCGTTAGTTGGTTCTGCTGCACTGGAAGGTTTGGGGTTTTCTGGGACCTCTTTTTATGTCTGTGTGCTTTGGAGTGTGTGTTCGACAGCATTGTGGGAAGTTTCATGATCAAACGTGGCCCCAAGTGTAGCCCACTGTGCTGCGGCTGCTAGTTTTGGATTGAACCCTGTTTGCAAATGAAAAGAAATGAGACCGTTACAGTAAAACTTCAATGTAATGCCTTGTCGACCTCCCCCTGAGCAGTGACTGGCTATGTTTTGCACCATGATGATGTTTTTTTATAGCGATTTGAATTAGAAAATATACATTTTAGTGCCAGATAACTGAGAAACACTACTGATATGAACTTTAATGAAGCACAGAAGACAGAAGCTTCGTCTTGTTTCCAATTTCAAAGCATCAGTGATTTTTCAACTCGTCAAATTTCTCAAGATTGACTCCTGATTAGCTGTAAATACATTTTTGTGGAATGACATCACTCAGTCTTTCCCTGCGCATCTTAACATGTCGGTGTTCAGTGGCTGTGAACGAGTAAAGACCATTATTGATGCTCCAAAAGCCACAGTCCCTTTGGAGCAAGCAAACGCCACACGGCCGCCCGCCGCAGCAACAACCGGATGCTGCCCCTTTTAAAGCCTGTCTCTAACAGGACGGGTCTGCTGATTAAGTGAGCGTCCATTCAGCCTAACGGACGTTGTCAAAACAGATCGATAGAATCAGAGAAAGGTAGGGCTGGAGGAGGAAAGAGTGGAGGTGTGTGTGTGTGTGCGTCGAAGAAGAGAGAGCAGGAGAGAGAGTGTCTGTGGGGTTGCAGGCAGGTACAAGCCTGGCTTTGACACGGGGACGGCCTTTCTGCAGATTTTGCCCTCTTCTGGCTGCCATTCATCACCAGTAATTAGCTATATAAAAGGGAGATCATGTTTAGCCCGTAATGGTTTTCTGTCACCCGTCCTGAATCGTGCCGCCTGCCAGATTGTGAGATATTTCACAGAGAAGCATAAAAGGTTTATACATTTTTAAAACGATGAGCCTGGAACAAGCAAATGCATGAGCACTTAGGCTGCAGCAGGACTCCGAGAGGTGTTTTTCCTGCCTCTCCAGAGGTAAAGGTGAGCACTGTTTAACTGTAAACCTCAGGGGACACTAAGTAGGACATGCTGTGTGTGGAAATGGAGAGATGAACGCCTCTCAGTGAGCAGTGGCATGGGAAACTGATGCAGTGGTACACAAGCAGGATGAAAATATGACCTACTTGTTTGTTCCCATTCATAGCGAGCAGCATTTTAATGTGCATGAATCTGATTTACTGCTATTTTCATGGCTGCTGTGTGAGAAGAAAACTTGAAGTGACTTTGAGAGTGTCACACTCTGTGATCTTCTCATTATATAGAGTACTGCTCATTCAGTACAGCTGATGTCATCAGGGCCATCTTAGCTTTCTAAACAGAAAGCCCTAAGTTACACACTGTCTCATTATCCCTTCTGCACACTCTTTTAAAATCATGGGAGACCACAGACATAAAGACTTTTTATCTTTTAATCGTGAGAACGCACACAGTGGACAAAGAGTTGCCACAGTTTCACACGTTTGTCCTCCTGGTACGGGACACACTTGTCTTATTTACACTGTAGGCTGTTCCGGTTCTCAACACAAGTACTGGTGGCGCTTCCTGGTCAGCTCGCTCTCATTGGCTACTGGGTGAGTGATTTGTACTCTCTCACTCCCGTCACACTGCAGGAGCATTCGGCCAGATAACCAGTTCTGATCAGATCGGATTAATCTCTGGTATGGAGCCACACTTAGTTTGAAAGATGCCTTCATTTACCATAGGGGGAGGATTTAAGAGGATCTATCTAGCATCATGAGAAATGTAGGTTATGTTTGTGGTCTAAAGTTCCAAAATTTTAGGGAACATCAAAACCAGATTGTTGGTATTCTAAGCCCTTCCACTCACTGGACCCACCTCCAGCATCCAATTGGGCAGCTGCAGGAGCAGCATCACTCGGGTTGTCAAGAGCAGCCTGAAGACGGGCCTTCAATTTCATTTGACATTAATTCTTCAATCGATTTTTCTTTTTCAACCAACAGACGAGCAGGAAAGGTTTCCCATCAGTCACTGAGCCTCTGGCATGGAGTATATAATATAATAAGAGCATGTCGATGAGGATATAAAAGGATATATAAATAATGATCCACCGCAGCCCCAAACAAACGTGGGCTGTGTTGTTTCTGTGTTGCGTAACTCAGTCAGATCTCCCTCATTATTTCTCCCTGAGCTCTCAGTGGGTTAATTTCCCTGCGCTTGTCATCTCCTTCATTTCACTGAGCGCTCGAGCGCTGTCCCCCCCCCAGGGGCTGCACGCAGACTGGCACTGCCACCACTCCGCTATAGGAAAGCAGGGCCAGACCCAGCCAAGGCGAATTAGTACCTTGCATGACATGGGTGCCAACCAAACAGATATGTGGTTAAATCTCACAAAAACCCTGTCCTGACTTGTTCAAATGTTACTGGGTTACTGAGTGAATGTCAGTTGCGTAACGTCACGTAGGATGCAAACATATCCATGAAACCTCCAGGAGAAGCAGGGGGAGTAAAAGCCAGAAGGGCAGCTGAGGGTCAGTCAGCATGAGTAAAAGCATCTGCTGGAACTGAGTGTACCACCACAGCCGGTAATTTTCACCCCGGCCTCAGCTGTCTGTGTGGGGGAAGTGAGGAGGCTTAGTGGGAGTTTATTTTATCATACTGTGCTATTATTGCCTTGATGGCCTCACACATAACCATTCCAAGGACCTCGGCACAGTGAACACACACAGGCTGAACTGTCAAGCTCAGCTCATCTGATGCTACCTAACTCCACTCAGCTGTTTGGATTTACTGTTTATGTGTGTGTGTGAGTGAGTGAGTGAGTGAGTGAGTGAGTGAGTGAGTGAGTGAGTGTGTGTGAGTGGGCACACGTTCAAGTGTATTGTGGAACAGATGCTCTTGAGTGTAAATGTGTTGGAAACCAATCTGTTGTAATTATCATCGCCTCCCTCGGTGGGATTTTGACTTGTGTAAAAACAATCAATAATCAAGATTCAAGTTTACCGATTACAATATCCAACCAACCATCCATCCATCTGCCTATCCTTTGGGGGTGAAACTGATGAAAGTATTGCAAGCTTCCCTTTTCTTCGTATCCAGTGTTATTTTGCTGACACAGTGAACAACAAGGACTTCCCTCTTGCTGCTGTCTGTTGCTGTCAGCGTGAACCAGGGACAGAGGACAGGGACGACTTCAGGAGCTCTCACTTTGCTTTTGAATGATGATCAGGTGAATTACTTGTTGGTGTATACGTGTCTGTGTGTGGAGAATTATTCTGTGTATTTTGGCTGCAGCTGAGTGAGTATTTTGTGGTGGTCCCACTTTTAAAACAAAATTTCAGTAACAGGTGTAAAGTGCGAAATCCAGACCACGTCCTGTCATTTTTAGCTGTTGTTGCCATGTCACTGTCTGACGGGGGGGGGGGGGGGTTCGGGAACTCCCTCTGCCTCCTGGCAGAGTTATTTCGGTGTAGGTTAAGTTCCCAGGCTTTGCCATTTAAAACCGACCTGTTTTCCACCTGAATTATTCAAGCCACCTTCACAAGGACTGTTCTCACGTCGACGCTCATGTCCGCCAGGTACTTTACACTTTACCTGCCTGGCTGGTCATGACCGCACTTTGGCGTCTGTCACAAAGGCTTTACAAACATTAATATATTCCTGTTGTTTAGAAGCTAACACATAACAAGCATGGGATAACTTATATTACTTTTACTAACAACAAGTACTCAGGATTAGAGCTCACTTGTAGCTTTGCTTTTCCGTTAAGTTTGGTTTCAATTAATTATTTGACGCTAGCCTCGATTGCGTGGCTCTAAACCACGATCACCAATGCACAGAATCCAAATTACATCAACCTAAGATGGCGCCACTCGTATCTGTGATATTTTAGCATCAATTTTCAACCACAGCAGTAAGTGGAGACACATCGTCCATCTTTGTATACAGTTTAATAATTTGTGCACCTCTGCTAATATCTGGGATTTTATTTTATGTTGGGGAAAGAATCATGGGTGCTTAGATGATCAGCCACATTTCAGACAAACTCTTGACTGATAAAAATGTTACCTTGTGGGTTGTAATCCACTATATTCTATTTTTAGGCTCACGCGGTGCAGTGAGGGATTATTAGAGATATTACATGTGTGGCTTTATTTGGCTTATCCTCCAAAAAATGATTTAGATAATCTGGCTACACTGCTGGAGGGTTTACAACCTTGTGTTTATTTTTCGTTCACCGACCAAAATAAGACTCAAGCTGTAATGAATACAAATTATTTATTTTTCTGGTCAGCGAGGCGGCCTCAACCAGGACCGTTTGTTTTAAGGGTGCTCAAAATCCTTACATAACTCTGTGAGACCTCATGCACTAAAAAAGTGGAGACTGCAGCTTAACATAAAAATACTTAATATGGCATGTTGTGTTTTGACTGCTTGCATACACTCTGAGCTTTTACAGCTACAGTAAAGGAGGCCACCTCAAAGGTCTTGAGCTAAGCCGAGGATCATATTCCCTCTCGGAGCCTGGCATTATTCCATGCTGTGGGTCACGGGGTGATTATCTCTTCCTGTCAGGAACGCTGAGAGTTTCCTGCGTTTTCTCCCTCTTCCGGCCTTGTTAGTGGTTGAACGTGTGACAGAGAGCCTGGGCCCAGCTGGCTCCCATTGACTCTCTATCGCTGTTACCTAACGTTCAGCGGGAGCCTTAACACAGGCGAATGCTTGAAGGGCCGTTTTTTTTACAGCTTTAGATCAAGGGAATATGCTGAATCGAATGAAGTGTATTCAGTGGGTAAATAAATATGCACCTGCTCTGAAGAGGCAACCGATTTAGCCTAATATCTCGTGCTCTGCAGGGAGCTTTAGTCAGATAAAGCCAGTTGCATGCACCACCCTTTAAAAGGGGTGTATACCTCATAAACAGGACCGTTCAATCTGGGAGCTTTAGTGTCTCATTCGCCGAATTACCATGTTCCTGTGTTGGTGCAGGTTTAGGTGCTTGCTTTCTTAATGGCAAATATAGCTTTAACCTTTGGCTGTTATTCTCAGGGCTGACGAATGCTGCGTTACTATGGCATGTTGACCTCAGTCGCATTCCTGAGCAAGGGCATTGAAAGAAAAAAGTTTCTGTGTGCTTCAGATGTGTCCGTGTTTGACGCTGATCACTGTACACGTGGCCCTTTGCCTAAAACATGTGATCATACGGTACATGTGTGCGTGTGTTTGCTCGGGCTCCGGCAGCAGTCAACTCTCAGCTATGTTATTTGTCTCAAAGGGAGAAAGGAAAGCTCTGTTTGTGTAGGGTGGTGGTGCAGGAGGGGGTGGAGTAAGAACCAGACCCAAGTATAGGCTGTCTCGCCACAGTAACCCTCCCCACCCATTCTACACCCTTCTCTCTACCCTCCCCTCCCGCTCCCTTTTATTTTTGGGGGAAGTCGATCGAGGCAGTGGACCAGGGCGGGAAAATGCAGATGGTCTCAAAATGGTGGAGTGAGGAATGACATCAAGGCGAGTGAGGCCAACTTAAGGGAGAGTGAGGGGTGAATCTGGGCCTGGAAACTTGTTTTGTTGAAGGTCCATTCGTTCCGGTCTCAAAGAATCTTTGAGCATTTTTTCCCTCAACTTATGTCATAGTTTTTGGTTTGAATTGCACATTGTTGTCTTAGAAAATCGCTTTCAACTTATCCCACATATTTCACAAAAAGTAAGGTTTTAATAAAGACTTTTTAATCATTTAGTCTAAAATAACATGTCGGAAAATAGTGAAAATACAGCTCGAGGTGACATCTTTAACTTGGCTTCTTCGTCTAAAACCCAAACATCGAACATTTACAACAATACAAGAAAGAGAAAAGCAGCAAGTCATCACACTATAGAAGCTGAAATCGGTCCATTTATCTCAATTAATTGATTATCATAAGGGCGTCAGACTAATTACCTAATTAATTAGGCAGCTAATCATCACGTCCCTAAAAGCAACCCATCCTGTTGGAGGAGGAAGAACACGAGTGAGCGAGATTTATAATCTGGAAACACAAACTGTAAACTGATGAATAAAATACTGGCCAGTGTTTTATTGATCTTTTAGTTACAACGTCATAAAAAGTCCCCTATGGAAGCACCTCATTATTTCTCAATATTGCGAGTTCTGAAAATGGCTAACATATTCCACTTCACTAATACAAATCAGATTTTTTAACACACGGTGACCTTGGTCTTAGGGTTGATGCTGTTTTTCCTTTGATGAGATGAGTTCCTGTTGTGCTCAAACTATTAATGTTCTGTCTATATACTGTCTATGTATCAGCAAACATTCAAGTTTACTTTTATTTCCTCAGACAGTGAGAAATATTGACTCTAGCACTCGTAGCTAGTGTCAGTTTTAGCAAGCAGCGATAGAATTGAGTTTCTCCTTCAATCACCGCACAGGTTATAGAAACACACTACGCCTCCTTCCTTATCCGACCATATTGATGTTTGTTATCGAAGTGTTTGTTTCGGAACATCTATCAGGGAAGAGGAATCACCTGGGTGGACTACAAAGATGGCGAGAACAAAGGCGTCAGTCGAACTGCCGCAGCCTGTCAGATTCCGTCAAGGCAACCCAAGGATAGTTCTAGGCATTCGGTCTGAAGACTGTCAGAATAGGAGCAGGCTGCAAACAGCCTCAGCAAGCACGGCTAACTGTGCTGCCTGTATCACACGGCTGTATGAACACGTTAACAAGACGGCAGCAAACGGGGACACTGTGATGGCGGCTCGGAGGCACGGAAACGATGATTCCAGCTGAAGTCGGCCTGTGGACACTTCAAAGTCACAAACTGATTTGGAATTTCCATGCCTAAAAATAACCTTTGAAGCAATTAAAATGCCAGAGTTTCCACTTCAGGAACACCTCAGGATAATTGCACTGCCAGATTTCAAGGTTTTGTGCTGAAGCTCCCCAAGTTTTTCAATTTTACCCTCTCATCCTCACCAACAGAAAATATAAAGAAAATCATAATCTGTGATTGAACATTTGTGGAGGCCCACAGACCTTTGGAGCCGTACTTGTTTCTCCTCTTTCGATGTGAAAGTAGGCCATGGACTTCAGAGACAGGGAGGAGGGATGATGTAACTTGGGATCTCTATATGTATGTTGTATCCTCTTTGGAGCTTTGCAGCACTGATCACTTCTTCTCCCCATGTATGTGAACGTAGGTTTCATCGTTGACAGACTTAACTTGACATTCATGATGTCTCTTGTACTCGAAGTATCACATTTTCTTACTTTCTCTCCCTCATATATTATATTATTCTGTCTACTCTGGTCCTTTCTGGATGTTAATTACCTGGACTAACTTCCCTGAGGACACTGATGACGGCTATTTTTGGCCCTGTGCTCCTTATTTCAAGAACTGATGTCTCACTGAGTTGTACAAGATCCATCTCAGCTCTTTTTGTCACAATAATGTGATGACGCACAGCTCGTCTGCAACTCTGAGCTTCATGCGTGTCTTCTACTTGAGAGAAGAGGCAGCTCTGCTTAGCATCAATGTTTTTAAACAGATATGACACCTTCTTTCGACGGCTGACACTTGATTCAATTCTGTGTATTACAGCAGCCACTATCATTTACTCAACAAATGATGACTTCTCGTACAAATCAAATCAAAATAAGTTTGTTAAATGTTGAAATGCTCATAAGCATGGATTGCGAATCTCTGGGCACAGATTATTAAATTGAGAGTGCGGTTTGTAAATGGCGCATACAAATTTAGACTGTTTTTCCTCAGTCAACCATAAGGGGGTGCTCTGTAGCATAACACAAATTTTGTCGTGGATACTTGAAGTACTTTTTTATTTCAGTGGTTTTACTTCTGAGAGTTAGATGAGAAGATAGAAGACACTCTCTTGAAGATTATTAAAGCTAGCCAGCAGCCGGATTTTCTTATTTTAGCCTCGGTTGGTCTAATCACATATAACAAAATCCATCTGCTTGCACCTCTAAAGCCAACTGATCATCCTTTGTTTACGTTGTACGGAGGGTTCTGGACTATTCTTGTCAAGATTTGTAATTAGTGAGGTTTAGATAGTTAGTTTTTACTCTGTGTTTTCCTGCTGATGTGTGGAAAGCAGCCAAATCTGACCTTGCTTCTTCTGTCTGTCTGTTTGTTGTTTCTCTTCCCCAGTCTCCCAGTCCAACAGCAGCCTAAAGAAGCACCGGAGCCGCAGCATTTTCAGCCCCTTCTTCTGCTGCTTCCGCAACTACAATGATTACCACGTGGAGCCACCACCCTCCAACAACAAGACCCTCTCTCTGCCCCCACCACCGGAGGAGAACGGCAGTCCTCCCAAGGTGAAGCTTATTTTTCTCTCGCAACACCATAGTTGCCCCAGAGTCCAAATAACACACCATTTGCATCCACGTGATGAAAAGAAAAGCCCCAGTGGGAATTCGTTTTTAGCTGCAGAGATCCACCCCGAGAGATTCAGTAACGAGTAACATTTGTTCGGTTTTCGTTACAGCGAGCTTGTGAGGGTTTGCTCTTTCCTGCAGAGAGCCGAGGCACCGTGCAGCCTCGCCGAGCTCCCTCCGCAAATTTTTCCAGCTGCTTCAAACCCGCTGAACCCGGAGCTTGTTTACCATCCGCTGCTTGAAAATACGGGCTCGCTTCCCATCTTGCATTCTTCGATATCTGCCTACGCACACAACCGCACACACAGAATAACACACAGAGCACGCTGAGGAGCTCAAACCACACACACACACACACACACACACACACACACACACACACACACACACACACACACACACACACACACACACATGCGCTCACTCTTTGTGGAGCATGCTTGCACAAGCTTGCACAAGTCTTACGGTATACCCATGACAACACATGAACGCACACACACATGCGCTCATACTGACGCTTCTTTAATCCCCATAAAGCCGGGCCTTGTGTGGGTCCGGTGTGATGGATTGCCTGGCCCCCACGCCTCCCCCTCTCCTCACACACACTCTGACCAGTGTAGTGAGGATGTGTGAAGCGAACGTTCTGGCCGCTGGAAAAGGCGCCAAAACCACAGAGCTCCTCCGCAAACACGGTGTTCGGCTGCCAAGGCAGGTACACAGGGCTAAAAATGGAGCAGTATCGTATCCACTCCTGTTTCCCTGTAAATGTCTCTCATTTAGGGGGAGGAATGCACGGCCCTGCGCAGACACTATGCATGTGGTCAGCGCTGACCTGCGTCGAACCCCTCCTGAGCAAATGAGCTCCCGTTAATTTCGGGTGAACCTGGCGAACCTTGCCATAAAAAGCCTCGTTATAGAGAGGGGCTGGTTTTTTCGAGCTGGGTCCTTGCCCGCGGTCCCTCCCAGCAGTTTGCTCTTTGCTGGATTTCTGGCCAGCCGTGTTTGTTACTATGGCAGCTGTTTGTTTTTGAGCAAGTTGCTCTCACTTTCTATCACTGTATGTCCCCTTTCCTTTTCTCTCCCTCCCTCTCTCCCCGCACATTTGTTGATTAGAATATTGATGTTGTCGATTTCTTCCCCTGCAACAATTTCTCAGTTTTTCTTTTTGCACCCCCCCCCCTTGTCTCTTTTCCACCCAGCCTGTTTCAGTCTTTCTTCTCTCTTTTCTCTCCCTGTTTATTTTCTCCAGTGTGACCAGGTCCAGGTCATCCCCATCCCCATCCCCAGTGTATGTATTTTTATCTTTCATTTTTCTTCCTCTCGCTCCATCACAGTAACGCCCCCCCCACCCCCCGCTTGCTGTTCTTCATCATTCTCGCTGCATGTGGATGTTGACACAGAGGTGATTTTTCTTTGCGCTCAGGCGAATCCCCGCTCTGCCCCTCCTCTGAAGGGGAACAAGGCGCTGCTTTCTGCTGTTTACCCTCCACTCACACATTCAGTAAAAAAAAAGAAGTCATTTCAATCCTCATATGACGTGTTTGTTGCTGTTTCCTTTTCTTCACTGGAAGAGAACATGAGAAGGATTTTCTTGAAAGATCTAATTTATTCAATCTTGCACAAGAACTTTACAGCTGCAGTTTGGCTCAAAAATATAGTATATTGATTAGGTATCGTCTTCATAGAGAAAGATTACACATTGTGAGTATTCACTTAATGGTCAATTACATACAGTTGGTCCATTACCACAGGGCTCAGTTTCAGTGATTTGTACGACATTCAGCAGAAAGGGGGGGTTCATCTGATCCCTGCTTTGTTTGTGCTGAAACGACAATTCATTTAGTTATTTTGGAATGTGCGCAATGCCTGTGGTTTAATGTAATTTAGGATTTCACACTCACAGCATCCCACATGGCAGCCAAGCTTTAACCTACACCACGCAGCAGACGCCTCCCTCCGACGGCAGGAAGCGCATGTGGTGACAAGGCCTGCTCTTTGTATCCCCGGCTCGGTCCAGACGAGGTCTCTGAGAGGCGACTTAAATAACTCAAAACGACCTACAGAGGTCACGTCTGTGTAACTGTTTTACTGTAACATCCGATAAATCAAGTCAGTAGACAAACAACATCTACATCTGGTATTTATATATGTCACCAGAAAGATCTTAGTTAGATCCAGTTCACAACCCAACGTCCTCTTATTTCTGCAGGTCCAAGAACACAGCAAACAACAACAAAGGATAGAAGAAGAACAGATGATGAACATGGCGATCTGTGATGCTGTGTTATTCTGTTTGATTGCTTTTTCGAAGCAGCAGGAGAAGCCGGTTGCCAAGCGAATAGCCAAGTTCTGTTGTGGACTTTTGTCGCACCAAATTGAGAGCAGACACTTGGTCTCATCTTCACTCCATCCACAAGTGTCTTGAATGACGTGCGTAGTTGAGGACTGAGGAGAGAACTGCTCTATCTATCTATCTATCTATCTATCTATCTATCTATCTATCTATCTATCTATCTATCTATCTATCTATCTATCTATCTATCTATCTGTCAACAAGCAACTAAAAGTCATTACAAATAAATAAGGACACAAGCATCACACGAGTAAATTATCAATCTTTACTTTAATCCTTTTGTGCTTAAAAGGAGAATATAGACAGTTTTTTACAGACACACTACATCTATAGTTGTAAACGGATAAAGGACATTATCACCTGTGATTCATGCTTTGCTGCAACATGAAAATAGTAGTTTGGCAGAAAAATACCTCAAAGTCCAATAATGAGGTGACTCTCATTGTTTTTAAAATCATCTCAAGGCCTTTACTAGTGAGCAGGGTCCGTTTGGGGAAATCCCCCGACTCTGGTTTCTGGTGAAGGGCTTTTTTGTCACAGTGCAGCTGCCTGGTGAAAAGGTCAAGGTCCTGGTCAGTCGCTCAGTTTGTCGTTCTTTGGTCAACAAGCATGTGAAAATCCCATTCATCACGGGCCTGCCAGGACGTCGCTCTGTGTCCTTGCTCACAGGGAATTCTTCCTGTGATGCATCATCAGCACGCGGCCCCAAGATAACACATGACGTGATGTGTGTGTGAGTTTGATTGACAGAGTCCTTGCTTCTCACCTCTCTATAGATCTTGGATTGTGCGGATATGTGTATGAATGTGCAGTATGTGTACATGGATATGTGTGTGTGTGTGTGTGTGTGTATGGCTGAACCATCTGCCCCCTGCCAGTCTGTAACCCCAGGCCCGCTTGGCAAAGGACCCCGATGGCATCTCAGTCAACATGAGGTCATGCAGAGAAAATAGTGATGAGCCTAGAAGTCCTTGACATGTGATGACTTAACAGTAACTATTATACATATTTTCAACATTACCTCATGATAATAATACCCTAATAACTACTATACGCCATCAGCACAATATAGTGGTGTGGATGATATGTTACTAAATACTAAATTCAGTTTATAGGTTGGTAATAATTCAATACACCCTTTATTTCTCATATACAAAATCCTTTTCTCCAAATTAAATATTTCAAGCAAATCTTGATCCAACCCCCCTGCTACATGTTTAGTTTGATCAAATGTATAAAGGTGGAATACTTTTTACTTCTTTTATGATTAATTACATAGTTGACTTTGGAAATTGACATTTGTCTCTGGTCTCTAGAATAAAGGGTTTTAATTCTCTAGAAAATACTGAATCTCAGGGTCTTCCTCAATGGATGACATTTTCTCAGTTGTCATGGCAATAGCTCAGTTGTCACAGTCATCTCTGTTTTCCTGAGGTGCATCACGACTTCTTGTCTAATTGAGCATCAGAGTTAATTGTTGAATATATGTGATGTGATGTTGGAAGACTGTTCTCATCAGTTTGCCAGTAACGGCTTCAACCACATTGATCAGCCTCAATAATACATTTAAGCTACTTTATGTTCAACAAAAAGCAGAAACCAACATACTTACTGTGTCTTTATAGGCTCACACAGAGCAGGAAAGTGATCATGTCCAACACTGTGACTGAGCTGCCATCGCACCCCCAGTAATATTTGATTGTGTGTGTGTGTGTGTTCCCTATTCCCTCTAATGCACCTGTGTGTGCAGATAGTATTGTGAAGGCTGTTTGTTGTCTCTGCAGCCTCCAGCCAAGTTCCTCCTGCCTGAGGTCAGTATAACAGACTACGGCAAGAACTGTGTGGTGATCGACCTGGATGAAACCCTTGTGCACAGCTCCTTCAAGGTATTTCACCACACTCCACCTCTCACGACCACACACACACACACACACACACACACACACACACACACATACACATACACATACTTTTTTCAAGGTTTCAGTCGTGTCATCCTGTTACTCCATAGCCTCAGAGGGATAATGGGATTATACAGAAATAAATCCTGAAGATGTCAGTCTTTGCTCTAAATATGGATACAAGGGTGTAATGACAATTAAGATGAGGTGCCGCTGAGCTCATGGCAGCATCACTGGCGTATACATAATCACAAGAAAGCCCGTCTGTGAGGGTATTATGGCTTTTATACACCAATTAACACAGGAGAAGGCAACAGGGAGAACTAACTGTTACTATGATAAGGTGTTGACATAGCAACTGATACTTCCTCAGTGGCTGTGCAGCTTGTAAGTGATCAGCAGCAGTGGGATTTATCTTTGTCCAGTCCAGTCGTTTGGCAGCAGGTACAGTGGCATCTCTGCCCTGTGAAAACCATTTACAGTGTAATGGAAATCTCATTGCATTTTTGCACTATTCCGGTTTGTACTACTCTATGTCCTGTACATCTTTTTATTTATAGCTTTTTATTATATAGTTTATATAAACTAATATTTTCAGCCTTAATTGCATTTCTTTGTCATCAATGTTTTAGAATATCTACCAAATTCCTTTTTTTTAAATATATTTATATACATCAGGTGATGTATATACCTATATAACCTATTTTGATAACAAGATCCTTTCTGAGTTCTGATCCCATACCAGTACATTTGAAAGATTAACAACTTGTATGTGATGACTGTTGTATGGCCTGGTTCAGGTTAAACCCTTTAGTGAAGAAGTAGCAATAATATCAACATCAAAAGCGCAAAATGGTGGCTCTCTTATCCAAGATATATCTCAGCCTCATTTTGAATGGGAGGAGGTGGAGACTTCTACAATCTATGGTTCATCTTTGTTTGTGTTGACCTGATCCTCTGTCGCTCCATCAAAAGTTCCCTCCACTGACCCACCTGGCCCACCTAGTGACCCACTTCAGCACAGCTCGACCCCAGCTGATCTCAGGACACGTGTGTGTACTGTATCTGCGGCTGCCGTCCCCAGCGAGCCTGCAGCTCGAAGACAGAGAGCTGTGCAACAAAATAGCTCAAGGTGAAACTGAGGAGTGTTTTTGTGTTTGCTCTGGTTTTACTCGGGAGTGAAGGGAAACTGAGGAAACGTCTGAGAAAACACGTTTCATATGACTTGGACTTAATTCCTTGTTTTCTGTGGCGAGGCAAAAAATGTACACCGACTGTTCTGGACCCACCCAACCATCACAGTCACGTGTCGGGAGCGCAGGGCCACACACATGCACTTTGCACGCCAGGGTGTGTCCAGCACAGTGTGCTGTTGCCTGGAATGACCACGGGAAGAATTTTGTAGAAATCCTGGATCTGTTCTCAGGATCTTGACGGTTTTATTTTCTCTCCTGAGAACAACTCACACAGGAGTTCCTTTTCCCTCTTTGGATGAAAGTCAGCTGCACACCGGATCCTCAGTCCATCAAAATGATTTTTGTTCAGTGATCAGTGTGAAATAAACTCAGGCGGAAAAGTGACAGGCATGCAAGCATTTTCACTTCCATTCAGAATCCTGCAGGATATCCTGTAGATTTGTCTTTGACGAAGCACTTCAACAGACAAGCTAATGCTGGAATTGGACAATTAGTGCGGAAAAAAAAACAAGCACAACCAACAAGGGACATTTTCACAGAGATGATTCACAGATGGACGTGGACTAAAATAGAACCGTTACATAACATGTCACATACTGTATGCTTTATCCTTCATGTTATGGATGAGAAGATAATTCCAGGCCTTGCTCCAGGATTAGATTCAAAATGTGTAGAAGAAGCTGAAGGAATACAAGCAGCTACATATAATGAGCTAACATTGCAGGAATGAAAAAACATTTTATGGCCACACACCCAGATTTTACACCCACGATGGGATTGTTGAACATCTAAAAATTAAAAACCATGAGCATTAATATGCTGTTGTGACAGCCTCCGCTCCTCTGGGAAAGATTTCCACCAGGTCTTGGGGACTTGATTTGATCCCTTTCAGTCTCAAGAGCGTTAATGAGGGTTCGGCTCACGGTCATTAAGTTTTCAGGTTGTCGGTCCATCCCTCCGTCGATCATATTATGGTTAATATGATATCTAAAGAGCACCTTGAGGGGTTTTCTCTAAAAATTTCGTACAAACTTTCACTTGAACGCAAGGGTGAACTGATTACAATTTGCTGGTCAAAGTTCAGAGTTGCTGTGACCTCACCAAGCTCATTTTTTGCCTTGTGAACACAATATCTCAAGAACGGCTCAAGAGAATCCTTTCCAGTTTGGCTCAGATAATAAGTTATGGTCTTGGAATAATTGATTAGATTTGGGTGGTCAAAGGTCAAGGTCACAGTGGTGCCACGAAACATGTAGTTGGCCTCTTGAACTTGATATCTCAAGTCTGTCCCGAGGGAATTTCTTCAAATTCTGACCAGATGTCACTGGAACACAAAGATTAAGTGATTACATTTCAGTTGTCAGGGGTCAAAGGTCATTGTGACGTCATATGAGTCTGGGAAATAAATATATGTGGACTGAAACTGCACTTGTTGATGGAGGCATACAACTGCAGGGCATTAATACTAGTTTACCATGTTGTTACATGTTATTGGCTAAAATCAATTGAGGAAATAATTTGCAGATGAGCATTATACAAGTTTATTTGAGTTGCAGCAAAGACGTCATTTTCAGGAGACAGGCTCAGACAACAACACCAAATGATGAAATGTACCTGTATGTTTGTATATGAAGAAAACCCTGGACCACAGTCCCACTGTCATCATCAGGTGAAAAGACCTTCTGCCATCAACTGTGTCGAAGTCGACTGAGGTTCAGCAGAGATTCATAAAACAAACCCTCTTCGTTCCAATCATTTACTTCATCCCTCTCCCTCCATCTCTTTTTTTTTTTTTTTTTGCCCACCTCCCCTATGGCCGCATCACTCACTGTCTCGCATCCGGGTCCATTACAGAGCAGCTGTTGAGTGCTCAGTCTTCAGATGATGGAGTGATTCAGCGGAAGAGCAGTAGGCAGAGGCCAAGTCTGTTTCTGTATCTCTTCCTCCATCTGTGCCTCTCTCTCTTTTCTCTGAGGAAGTTAATGCTGCCTGTTCTCTTTTCCCCTTGTCTCTGGTTCGGCTCATTATTGGTCCTGTTTTTTTTAGAAACAACTGGAGCTACAGTCAATACGTTTGCTGGTGTAAACACGAACCAGTGCTGAATATTGCAGTTGCCTGAAGGCGAGTCTCACTGAAAGTGCACGTACAGAACAATCACTGTGGGCATGAGGGCAGGTTTATATTCAACGGAAGCTGGTGTATTGTTTATTTAGAAAGAAAAAAGAGAAAGTGCATCCATCAGACCTGAGGACAAACCTGCTCTGAAAGAAACTTCTCTCTTTGTCTCTCTAATTAGCATTCATATTCATTACATTTGTTTTATAAATTATTTATAACACATTATAATGCTGTTTCTCAGTTAGTAAAGAGTTTCTTAATGCACAGTAATTGTCAACAATTGAAACTTTTCCCCTTGAAGACATATTTAAATTATTATAGCTGTTCGTGCAGCAGCAGGGGGCCCACAGGAGTTGCTGCCAAAAACATTAAAGCTGTTGTCAGACACTGAAGTCGTCACAAAAAAAGATTCTATAATACAAAACTGTCTTTGGTACTAACCTTTTTTCACCATATAGTAATGTTTTCGCTGATTTACCGAATATAAGTGGACAGATTCATTAATTTCACTTTTGAAATAATACTTCAATAAGATCCTCTATTCTTTTCTGTCTCTACAACGCAAACAGGTTTAAGTTCTGTGTGTGTGTGTCAGAAAGTGCAGAGAAACCTTCTTTATCTCTATTTTCTCCATCACTCCCTCTCCCCGAGACGACACCGCCATGCCTCCTACCTAAACCTTTCATCCTCGTCTTCACGCCCTCCACTTCTCTTCCACCCACGACCCTCCGGCATCTGTCTTCCTCTGCCTCTCGCACCTCTCGTCTCCCTTCTCCCGCTTTTTAAAGATGACACAAGTCACGCTGAGAAAAGCAGCGGCGCTCTCCCCTGTCCGTGTTCACGTCCGTCATCTTTTCCAGCTCCTGGGTTTGTCCCCAGAGTCATCTTCAGTTTTTTCACCTAACACTGAGACATAGACGGCTGGAGCAGAGGGAGACACATTATGCTTAAAGCCTCACGAGTTTGCCCGGGGCACCTGAGAGGAGTATTTTACTTTTTCCACTATGAAATGTGGGCATGTGGTTCAGCCGTGGCCTTGTCGGATCGTGTTGTTTTGAGAGAGTAACACAGATTCTGTTTCCCCTTCGTCCTGCAGCCCATCAGCAATGCAGACTTCATCGTTCCAGTGGAGATTGATGGGACTGTTCATCAGGTAAGACTGCACTGATGGGGAGCTCCTCCAGAAGTGGCCTTGTATAAAATAAGATGTATTAATTTATAAGAGCTCCCATGAAGTAGCCTTGGCTCCATCCCCCCCCCCCCCCCCCCCCCCCTCGTATTTATTATTCTCTATTATCCCGCAGCCGCGTCAAACTGGGACAGCTCGCACACTCCTCCCGGAATTTAGTGCTTTCTGTTTTATTCTTTATGTCTTCTGCATCCTTGCTCGGTGTAAAGACACACGAGCTGCAACGTGACTGTGTCACCGGCTAAACAATCGTCACAAGTTTGTCTGGAAGATGGCGTGTAAGTGCAGCAGCGGCAGAGATGCTTCGCTGCATAGAAATGTGCGTGTGAGAGAAACAGAGAAACTCTTTACGCCTGCTCTGTGACAACAAAGTGTTTGTGTAGTGATGTTAAAGGTTTGTTTCCTGTGCGAAGCAGAAGAAGTCGTACCTTTCGCTGTAACCTGGTTCAAGTAATCCAGGATAGGCTTTCTGTATCTGCTTCGGCCTATGCTTGATTACTTGCACTCGGAGGCAGCAACAGACGCAGACTGAAGAGGACGAAGATGAGATGAAATTGCAAATACAAGCACATATGATGTCTGTATATTTAAGTATTTATTTAAATGTATTTATTTAAGTCTGGAATTGTGTATTTTGTGAAAGCATTCAAATGGATGGATTGTTTATTTCTTGTCTCCGGGTTTTGGAAAGCATCAAAACTTTCCTTGTGTGTTTTTTATTCTTTCTTTGTTCCAGGTGTACGTGCTGAAGAGGCCCCACGTGGACGAGTTCCTCCAGAAGATGGGGGAGCTCTTTGAATGTGTCCTCTTCACAGCGAGCTTAGCCAAGGTTGGTTCTCACACTGTGTCAACCATCACAGTAATGCTTCGATTCCTTCGCTGTACCGACCGGATGTTTCTCTGGTTTTTCAGTACGCTGACCCTGTGGCAGACCTGCTGGACCAGTGGGGGGTGTTCCGCGCCCGGCTCTTCAGGGAATCCTGTGTTTTCCACAGAGGAAACTACGTCAAAGACCTCAGCCGGCTGGGCCGAGAGCTCGGTAAAGTCATCATCATAGACAACTCGCCTGCCTCCTACATCTTCCACCCTGAGAATGCTGTGAGTCCTTTCTCATAGTCCTTTCACTAGTGATTGTTTCTGTTCATGCTGCAGTTGCTGTTTTCTTTTTGTTCCAATGGTACCAGACAGTGTAGGTGAGGGAACAAGGCACATGGTATCGGATAACTTGTATGTGAGTCTGTGTTTGAACCAGGAATTTGTTCAAATGATGCTTTTATATAGAAAAAGATGAAGCTGCTTTGTAAATGAGGGCAACAATGAAATCTGATGCACAATGTTGTGGTTTTAGAGCCTGAGCTCCTGACTACATACATTTGTGGAGCAGAAATATGTGTTTAATTAACAACAATCGGCGTGACTGATTATATCTGTGAGACGTTGTCGTACTTTTGATCTGCAGTGTTGTGTTTGAGCCAGCGGCAGTGTTCCCAGCTCTAAAATATTCCTCTCCTCAGTGGAGCTGCTGCCAGTCCTCGAGTCTTTGATGCATTTCCCCCATTAATTATTTACACAAAACTTGCACCAGCTCCTCACCTATAATGCAACACTTTTACATCGACTGTCAGCCGAGTTTTTTTGCCTTGATCATATAAATTAATTCAGTCTCTCTCTCTCTCTCTCTCTCTCTCTCTGTCTCTCCGTCTCTCTGTCTCTCTGTCTCTCTGTCTCTCCGTCTCTCTGTCTCTCTGTCTCTCCGTCTCTCTGTCTCTCTGTTGCTGTTTACCCCACAGGTCCCGGTGCAGTCCTGGTTTGACGACATGACGGACACAGAGCTGCTGGACCTGATCCCTATGTTTGAGGGCCTCAGTAAGGAGGAGGACATTTACAGTCTGTTACAGAGCCTGAGGAACAGGTAGCAGACGACGCCCCCTGGCTGGGCCCTCCTGCCTCGGCCCCCTGCTGCACCTAGGCCCTCCCACCTCGCTGCCACGGCCCTGCAGCCTGGTCACCTCCTAAACTGAGGACTTCAGGCAAACGATCTGGTTCTGATCAAATCTAGAGAGAACATCTATACGGATTCTCTGGATTTTTGGACTCTTTGTACAGGACTCTTACTGGCAAAATATTATATTACTGTATGTACATACTCTATGTTTCTAAAAGCAAGACATACACAAAGTAATTTTTCTATCAGAGAGATTAGGTTTTACTATTCTATCAAGTAATATTTTAGTTACCAAAAATAATGAAATACACAGGATGACGAGTGTTTTTGTTTTTTCTGAGAACGAGTGACCTTTTGGTTTTTATGTCGAGCTTCGTTATGCAGCCTGGTTTTTCTTCTTTTCCGACCTTTTCTTTCAAACAACTGTGATTTATCTTCTCTTACAGAATGAAGTGCCTTCATTACTGTGCTGATTTTATTGTGTCTGGTTATGGGGTGCACAATTACATGCTGAATATTTACTCAAATCTCCACAAACGTCTGAAGCAAATCTTTAAATTGAAAGTGAAAGTGAGTCTTTGGTAAATTGTCATTTAATCTGAGGGAAAAAGGAAAAGACAGATTCTTAGAAATGTATAAAACTAACCTGTCAGACCTGGATAATTTCTTTTGCCATTTCCTTGAAGAACATTGAACTGTTAAATTTACCAAAGATTTGTACAATTCAATGTGATTTGTGGCTGAATCTTGGACAGTGACTGTAAATTGATCCTTCAACACATTGAAAACCCCCACTTTATGATTAATGATGAAAAAAAAAAACCTTCATAAAAAATCCTAATAACATCACCGTCCACCAATAAATGTTGAAGTTTTGAGGAAAATATAATGATTAGCTTAGATTATATGGAATTATATTTATTGGGGAAAGGGGGATTGGGTGCATTGTAAAGAATGCTGTTGAAATCGTACTGTACAACATTAATAAAGTTGCAAGTTTGCACACTGTCAGTTTGCATTGTGATAAAATGACTTAAAGCTGCTTTTATCTGTATTTCACAGTGACATCTATTCATGACGAGGCAAATTTAAAAGACGATGATTGTGAATGAGCTCACACACAAATATCGTCCAACTCTGTTCCCTCCAGTTGGAAACCAGCGCCATCTTGGTTTTATTTAAACCAGAGGAACCATATTTCAAGAAGCTGAACTCAAGGACACTGCATGCGGAGGCAGCCATTGGACCTTACGAGCTGTCAATCACATGGTACCCATGCACCAATGCATACCACGCTTTATCTTCTCTCTAACTCTAAATGGGACCATAATGTATAAAATGAACATCATGCTGTATTGAAGAAGACTTGAAACTAGTGATTACGATTATAAACTCCTTAGGAAAATGTATAATGACTTTATAAATCAAGTGAGAAGTAGAGTCATGTTCTCATAGACTTCTATAGAAACTGACTTCTTTTTGCCCCCAGAGGAGTCGCCCTCTGCTGGTCATTCAAGAGGACAATGGTATTATGTTCCAACTGGTCTGTTTGCTTTCATTTCCAATGTAGGTACTTTTATGCAAAAAGAAGAGAGCTAATAATACACCAGCTGCCCAGCTCCCAGTTCAGTTTGCATGAAAGGAAACAATGTAAGTCAGTTTAAAATTCTTTGTAGATCTTGGAAACAGCAATTGACAAACCAGTGACTCATGGGGTCAATTTAGTAGCTTTCCTGGAGCTTTTGACCATCCTCAGATTGGAACATGCAGGACTTCAGTTTTATCAGTTTTACCTGAAACATTTTGACATTTTACAAGATAATGTGAACAGCGACATTAAATAAATCAGACCTAGAAAGAAATCGAAATTGAAAACTAAGGATTGCAGCGTGACCGTATGTGTCAAGTCCTTGTATCCAAGTGTCACCAGTAACACTAATGGTTTTCCTATGACAAGTAAAAATGTCTGCCGTGAAAAAAAGAGACGTCCTTTTGGCAACATCACGACATCTGTGAAAGACCATGTGACGTGTTGAAAGGTCCAGAACAGCCACTAAAGAACGAAGTTTTCTCTATTATTCTGTCAAATGAAATCACCTGTCAATGGTTGAATAACATCCGTGTATGTTGTGCTTCACCTGCTTTGTATTCAAGGACATTTCAATCATGAATCGGCCGCTTGACCTTAACGACTAAGCTCGGGAACGCAAAGGGTCCAGCGCCATTGTCTGCAGGTTAAATGATCGCCAGGTGCAATAAGAATATAGTCTGGTTAATGTGCAACCAAGACGAGCTCGGCTTTGTGCAATATCACCATGTGAACTCTCAGCTTCCGCTTACGTTGCAGCCCCTTAAACTGCAGCAGTGGATTAGGCATTACAGAGCCAGTGGAATTCTTCTTTTCTCTGTTTTTCTTTTGGCACCTAACTTTCCACTTGCACCTCAGATATGTGGAGTCGGAAGTTGCTGAAATGATCATATTCTCATGATGGAGTCTAGGACTGGATCTAGAAATGAGCAGCCGTGGTCAAAGGTAAGAGAAACTTCAGCCTGTTGACTTGAAGCTGCTGGTTAACAAGAAAGCCAGGTTGGTTACGTAACGTTCTTCAGATTCCACTGCCAGGGATTGTGTGTGAACTACATGAAAGACAAAGACAGGTGGAACAGAGACTGATCCATAATTTATACCCTGACTGAAACGATGTTTATAGGTTTTTCACACAGGTTAGAAATGTTTGATGTTCCAGCAGAAAACATGTTTTGATGATTTCTGGAGGGGGAATAATGGTCTTTATGAGAGAAGTCAACGTTTGCAGGTTGTTTTAGTTCTGAAGCTCAAACACTCATGTTCTTGAAGTTTATCGTTGGCAATAAAAGCAGCTAACCCACAGTTTACTTACTCTTGTATCAAGTGAGCAAAACATTTCATCTGCAGTGTGTTAATGCATCTCCACCACAGACTTAATATAAAGATGGACAACACGTCTTCACTTCCTCCCACTATCTGGACATTAAGCTAAAATATTGCTGATACAAACACTGCCATTTTGTCCATTTGGAGACAGAGTCTGTGCAGTGACCGGGGATGGAGCCGTGCTCGAATAATCGCGAGTCAGTCGCTGCTGTCAATCAGGATGTTCACTTTTGGGAATGATCGGTAAAATGTGAAAAACAAATAACAAGCAGGAGGATTTATTTTTCAAATAACTGTGTTAAGGACAACTGAAAAAATCCATAAAACGTTTTCTCAAAGTTACATAATGTGGGTGAAAACCATCGACTGTGTATAAAGATGGACAACGCGTCTCCGCCTCCTCCCAATATCCAGAAATGAAGCCAAAATATCCAAAACACAAACGCTGCTGATTGTGGTGATGGCATCATTTGGACCAAGGCACTTAACAGTAGCTGTGTTGTTACACCTGCTTGACCAATCACCGAGTCAGCTTAAGCTGTCAATAATGATGTTTAACCCTGATTTTATAGCATCAAATCAAAAGCAAACCTACAGTAAAAATGATCACTTGGAATGTGTAGGAATGACCTAAAATGACCAAAAAATGTAATTGTCATCCACTTTGACCTTTTAGTTTGGTCCATGTCCCATCCACCAACATGGAGGATGCAAGATTTGTGACCTACACTGCAGAATCACTACACCTTGGCTTCTCTTTTGGGTAGCAGCCATGTCGTCCATCATTGTGTGGCGTCTCCACAGTCAGCAAACAAGTGTAAACACAAGCTGCCAGCGCATTCTCTGCAGGGAGATTAAACCCCCGAGAGGAAAACCCTCAATAATGTCGAGCGCTGCTCCTCGAGTGTGAGGAGACAGAATGAGAAACGTAACCAGAGAAAGCCTTTGATTCCTTTTCCAATACCACTCGCTGCTCCTTGAGTCCCACTCCCCCATCTGCTAGTTGTTGTGAAATGAATAACTGGTGTCAAGTGGCCTCTGTAATGCCCACTCTGCTGCTGAGGGCTCACTCCAACATAAAAACACAACTCTGGCTAAACCCCCATCAGGACCAGTGGGGCTCCAGTTCATCTCAACCCAGGAAATGTGGATGATTTTCTCCAGCTTCTTGGCTTTGTGAGGCTTTTTTTTTGTTGCAAGTCTGCCTCCTGTCATTCAGCCTTAAAGGTTCAGTGTTTAAAATGTAGTGACATCTAGTGTTGAAGTTGCATGTTGCAGCTGAACCCTCCCCTTCCAAACGTGAAAGAGAACCTGTGGAAGCCTGCTGTCACACGTCATAAAAACTCAAAAGGTGTTTAGTTTGTCAAGTCTGGGCTACTGTAAAAAACATTGAACTTTCATCTAAATCCTACACACTGGACCTTTAAGCAAGTATCTCCCCATCACATGTGGTCAGAGGTGGGTTAAAGGCTGGCGGCTGCCTCGTCCGTATCAGAAACAGGAAATTGCAGGTGTGTTCAAACGTGGGTGTGGAGACAAATACATCCAGCCCTCCCCGTGCCACACACACTCCAGCTTGCACACAGGAGGAAAAGCAAGCGATACTTTATGACATACAGGCGTCATCTCACTAAACTACCTCTACAACTTGCAGGAGACGGCCAGGCCTTCACTCCGCCAGACGCAGCACAAGGTGAGATCCACACTGTGACATATTTCCCTAGATAATTTTTTATCTTGTATTATTTTTTTGAACTTCTCTGTATCTAATTATTTGAAATGAATCACTGCTATTTGGAAAGACCTTTATTATCATATGTGCTGAAAAATATTGTTCTAAATAGACTTTTTAAGTTCTTTTTAAGATGTTTATTTCCTTGTATTAGCTACAGATCAACACATTAGGAGATGATGGACATCAGGAGGTATTTAAAGCATTAACAAAGCTCACTGTGTGTATGTTCAGTCAATGGACACCGCAGGTTAATTGATGTGGAACCAGTCTTCCTGGTCACGGTAATAGACTCAATGCTGGTCTTCAGTTTGTCTTTTCAGAAATACTCTTTCATCAGTTTGGACTGGGATCAGATTTCTGAGCAGTTGTTTTCCATTCAGAACTGAGTTGCCACCACATAGTCCAAACTTCTTATTTCAATACAGCTTTTTTCGTTAGATAAAAAACAGTTACATCTGGTTATTTTATCACAATCACATCAGTTGAGGATCAGAGTCCTGCATTATGAAAATAGAGTTGGTTTATTTTGATTTTATAGTTTTTTCCAGATAAATCGTGTTCTTCTTGGCCATGTACAACCTATTCCTCCATATCTCACCGTAATTCTTATCACAACTCAGTTTGATTTTACTGATACTAATACTGTCCTACTCAAAAAGAGAAGAGACATGCCTGCAGGGTGTGGCCCATCCATTGACCACATAGTTAAAAAACATGTGAAAGGGGAAATGAGGAGGAAAATAAATATCTATTGTTTTCTTTTAACATGCACGATTTAAAAAATCTACTGTAAAGTTTATCAAGTTTATATTTATCTGACTCCCTAAAAGAGTGTGCACAATATTAAACATAAATGTGACTAATAACTAACACCACTTTGCTTAATTTCCTTGTGCATCGTCATTTACATTTTTAATAAATAACGAAATTAATTAGAGAGATATTATCATTGATCAGTTATAGTATCGGTATCAAATATTGAGTTAATACAGAAAGGTACTGAACAGTTAGGACAGATAAAGCATAGATTATACATTATTATAACATAAGTACTTTGCATGATACATGTCAGCTGTATAATGTTTATGAGAGAAATTTAAAGCAAGGATAATTGTATACAAAGCAAATTAAAAATCTAAAGTTATTGTGGCGAACATTAGCTAATGACCTACTACTGTTAACTCGTCTTTAAGGGTTAACTCTGAGTACAACATTCTTAAGATAACATTTTTTCATTATAACTCTACCCGAGCCAGCCCAGTTATTTTATTTAAATCTTAAATCTTTGTTCCTGTTTGCTTTGTGTGTGTGTGTCACCTCTTTATCTGATTTCATGAATAGCGGAGCCTTGATAGTATTAATAAAGGGTGTGGTCACCATCCTGGTCGAGCACATTTCACCTGATCTGGCTCACCTCACCTTATGCCACCCCCTCCCATTAATCAATCCTGAGTTAGACACGTTATTCCTACACAGAGATGATTAGACTCTGAGGCAGGGAGCATGCATGAGCCCCCCCCCACCCAAGCTATTTGATGAATATATCATGTATGCATACAGCCAGCTCCACTGAGCCTGTATGTTGGGCTCAATATCTGGTGATAGTGTATTTGCATGTTGTTTCTGATATGTGAGTCAAGAGGCAGTTTAAGTACCGATGATTGTTTAACTTGCATGTTGCCATGGCAGCCAATCTGAAGCTCATTCGGGGGATAAGTGTGTTTTGTTTTTTGCTGACAGTGATGCAAACAGTTTAAAATGTTTCACAATTAGAGATAGAAAACTCTCAAGGATGAGTAATGAAGAGGAGGATGTCTCCTGTTTTATTCTTTCATTCGAGTACTTTGGCGGACTTTCAATTAAATTTGTTTTCTAATGAAGGAGCATCCTCCAGCTCAGGCTCCAGTGTGATAACCTTTTCACAGTGATGTCAGCAAAAAAAAATGAGCCAAAAAAAAACGAACTAAAAGACAACGAACATGAACTCTCTGTCGTATAGTTTGAATAACAATGAACCGGAGCCCTCGGCAAGCAACCATCACGAGAAAACCTACATGTAGCATCTTTAAATTGCGAAAATACTAAAAGGTTGTGGACTGAAAGTATAAAGTGGCTCAAAGTAGGAATAGTCAAGTAAAACACAAAAAGCTGCACGATGATGAAGTTCTCATGTAAATCCAAACTTTCGCTCCTCAGGTCTTGTTGTGTGATTCATTCCCATGTAAATATGTATACAGCGTCCAGTTGTGTTTCTTTTTGTATGTACAGAACAAATACAAACGCCATTGTTCTCTTCTTTGTGTTTGTTTCAGTCCAGCAGAATGATGAATGAAGACAATCAAAGCACGTTTAAAAATGTCAGTCGAAAGCCAGGCCTGCAGATATGGACCATCAACGTGAGTCAGGCCCAGAACAAACACGCAGCCCACGTTACTGTGAATGTTGACTCACTCGGCTCTACGTTAAGTAGGGTGTGTCGCTAAATGGTATTTCTGTGTACGATTTCCTAATGTTTAATGTGTTGTTGTTGTTGTGCAGAACATGCAGATGGTGCCGGTTCCATCCCAGGCCTTTGGTAACTTCTTCGAGGGAGACTGTTACATTATTCTATACGTGAGTTGACTCATCTCCCAAGAGGCTCAACAATAATTAAAGTGTGACTTATGCACGCCTGGATCGCATGTGTGTTACATCTGTGTCTCCCTCTGTGCTTTTTCACCAGACGAGCGTGAACAAGGGCTCGGGCCAGTCTGCTGACATCCACTACTGGATAGGGAACTCCTCCTCTCAGGACGAGCAAGGTGCGGCCGCCATCTACGTCACCCAGCTGGACGAGTACCTGGGCGGGAGTCCGGTGCAGCACAGGGAGGTGCAGGGCAGCGAGTCGCCACGGTTCAGGGGCTACTTCAAGAATGGCCTCATGTGAGTCAAAGAAAAGAGAAGGAGTGTCTCTCTCACACACACACACTAAGGCTGTAATCTCCCTGAGACATGGTTTACAACACTAATCCCCCGTTTGAGTTCACTATGACACAAATTACACTTGTTTTGTTGAGGCTTAGCGAAGAAAAACACAATTTTCTCTCGTCCAGTGTGTTTCAACCTTCAACTTCACATGGCGCTTTGGATTCACAGCAATGTAACATGGAGGTTAATCTCAAAATGAACCACCAAGGTGATTTGGCGTTTACATTTACTCATGTGTGGGCATTTTATTACGCTTGAACTTTGGTCATGCACAGTGTGCTGATCTCTCCACAGCTACAAGAAGGGCGGAGTGGCCTCGGGTTTTAACCACGTCGACACAAACGCCTACAACGTCCTGCGATTGCTGCACGTCAAGGGGAGGAAGCACGTCACAGCGAGGGAGGTATGACAGTGGAGGCCTCACACAGTTCCAACACATTACAAGTGGCGCTGGATCTCGCTCATAAAGAAATTAAGGCGTGCTTGTTGATATTTCTAGGAGTTAATAACCAGAGAAGAGTATTTGATCAATATTTTCCTATGTTAACAGCATTCGTTTCTCTCTGAACTTTTTTATGCTTTGTCTATTTGAATAAAGGGAAATTGCTCGATAACCATCCGTCATGTTGACGTTTGTGTGTATATGTGCAGGTGGAGGTGTCGTGGAACAGCTTCAACAATGGTGACATATTTCTCCTGGATATGGGGAAGGCCATCGTGCAGTGGAACGGCCCCCAGAGCAACAGGAGAGAAAAGCTCAAGGTAAAGTCGTAAAAGTACAGCCAATACACAGACTGCAACATGTTGACTGATGTATTACCATTCAAGCAACAAGGATGAGGTGGATAACAAATCATTATATTTTGAGAGTTTAATACTAATAAAATATTGTGTTGTAAAAAGGAGTTACGTTCCCTATAAATCAATTTTAAACATGCATATTGTGGAAGTCTTCCAGGAAAGTAAAAGTCAGAATATGTCCAGTACTTGACTAAATGTGCTTAGTTTATATTTACTTTGCACAACTACAAGAGTCACATGTTCAAGTGGACATATACAAACTAAGAGGTTCTCTGTGGTGCCCCTTTGGAATCACCAAAACTCAGTATATCCTTGACTACAGGCCATAGACGGTATATAAAGATGGACGATGCGTGTCCACTTCCTCCCAGTATCAAGAAATGAAGCCAAAATATCCTGGATACCAATGCCGCCATCTTGGGCATGAGTCTCGGCTGTCAATCATGGCGTTTCACCCTGTTTTTATATCGTCAAATAACGAATTAAAACCAAACTTACCAGAAAAAATAGGCAACATATTCTTCATCTTCTCTCTCTCTCTCTCTCTCTCTCTCTCTCTCTCTCTCTCTCTCTCTCTCTCTCTCTCTCTCTCTCCACAGGCAATGTTGATGGCTCAGGACATCCGTGACAGGGAGCGAGGGGGTCGTGCTCAGATCGGTGTGGTGGAGGGAGGAGATGAGCGAGACTCCCCGGAGCTGATGAAGGTCATGATGGCGGTGCTCGGCCAGAGATCTGGGCAGCTGAAGGACGCCACCTCTGACGACAAACCTGATGGCGTGCAGAACACCAGCGTCAGGCTGTACCAGTGAGGACTCTTTCTTCATCCCACTGCAACGCTGCCACAATAACAATAATGGGACCGTTGTTTATTGTTTTCTTTCTTGTTTCTCTCCTCAGTGTTTTTGACAATAGCGGGAATCTGGTGGTTCAAGAAGTGGCCACGCAACCTCTAACACAGGACCTGCTGCACTCCTCAGTAATCAGCCTCGAACATGTTCCTCAGACGCTGCTACATAGAACACTGGGTTCTGTCTCTTTCTAGCGTTCACTGTTTCTTCTTGTCGTGCTTTCAGGACTGTTACATCGCGGATCAGGGCGGCTCCAGTGTGATGGTGTGGAAAGGCAAACAGGCCTCAAAGGAGGAGCGACGAGAAGCTCTGAACAGGGCTCTGGTGGGTTGACTGAATGAAATGTACTTCAGAGGTCAAGGTGAAACAAAACCTGACAACCCATCATTATTTAATATTATATATTCATGATTCTGCCTGTCAGGACCTTTGATATATCTTGTTTTGTGCTTTTGATTTATTCATTGTGAAAATTCTGTTTTTGAATTAGTGGAATTTAGATTTTCGAGTTTGGTCGTGTGGTTGTCTGTTCAGCTTTTAGTTTTGTATAGTTGGAATTCTATGTTTGCAATTTGGACTTGTCACTTCCTGTTTTACTTTGAAGCTTTATTTCCTCTTTCCTTACTTCCTCCTCACTTTCTGTCTTTGTCTGGTTTCCTGCACCTTCCCTCATGTGTCTCACCTGAGTTCAACTATCCCTGCCTCCTTTGTGTCCTCCCTGCTCCCCACTCTTCTCCCGTCAGTTTGATTCTTAACTTTGGATATCATCTTTTTTTCTTGTTCCTTTGCTTTCTGTAGTTTTAGACTTTGAACTTTTTTTTTGTCAGCGTCTTGAAAGATGAACTTTGTCCACTCCACATTTCTACCAGGGCTACATCAAGGCCAAGAACTACCCACCCAGCACCAGAGTGGAGGTGATGAGCGAGGGGGGAGAGTCAGCCATGTTCAAGCACTTGTTCAAATCCTGGATAGATAAAGGACAAACCCAGGGTCTGGGTTCCACCTACGGCGTGGGGAAGATAGGTAACCTTCACCAAACCGCTGCTTATTCACATCTGGCTCTGAGGTCTCATACACATGTGTAATGCCTCGTAGATTTAGGTTGGAACCAATCATTCATCATGTTTCTTTTCATAATAACTGAGTTTGTAGTCTGTTCTTTAAAAAAAACTAAAAATTCTCAATGTTCTAACAATCGGTTATAATTTTACATTTGCCCTTCACACAGAGTTTTTCAACCCTGTCAAATGTCTCATTTAAACTTGTGTCCTAACAGCCAAGGTCGAGCAAGTGAAGTTTGATGTGATGCAGCTTCATGCGCGTCCTGAACTGGCAGCACAGCAGCGAATGGTGGATGATGCATCTGGTGAGGTGAAGGTGAGTAAACAAAACAAAAACCCACAGAGCAGATTCACGGCTGACTTCAGTGTCACATTCCTTGAAATGTCCCGGTCTTCATCAGGTGTGGCGCATCGAGAACTTGGAGCTGGCCGAAGTCAATCCAAGCACGTACGGCCAGTTCTACGGTGGAGACTGCTACCTGGTGTTATACGCATACCAAGTAGCGGGCCAGCAGCAGTACTTACTCTACATGTGGCAGGTCGGCATCATCACAAACACATTTAAACTTTCATTTAGAATAAAGATATGAGTAAGATCTATACACAGATTTGATGTCTTGCACCAGGGCCGACACGCCACTAAAGATGAGATCACAGCCTGTGCCTACCAGGCGGTCAATGTTGATAACAAATACAATGGAGCCCCAGTCCTGGTCAGGGTGGTGATGGGAAAGGAGCCTCGCCACTTCCTGGCTATTTTCAAAGGCAAACTCATCCTCTTTGAGGTAGGAGTTTACATGGTTAGAATAATGAACCACCTAACCCAAAAAACTATTAAACGCATGCTGCAAACAATTAATTTGTGATATTTGTGTTTTTTGCGTGTATTTTATTCCATGTATGTGTGGCCACAGGGCGGCACAGGGCGGCCAGGTGTGGTAAACCCTGACGCCGCTGCCAGGCTGTTCCAGGTAAGAGGAACTAATGAGTTCAACACCAAGGCGACAGAAGTGCTGGCGAGGGCGTCGTCTCTAAACACCAATGACGTGTTCCTGCTGAGGACGGATCAGATGTGCTACCTGTGGTATGGAAAGGTCAGTGTTTGTTTGCTGTGGAGTTAAGTGTGAGCATTATTTTTGCACTTTGACACTAATCTGTGTCTGTCTGACGTCCGGCTCAATCCGCGTGCAGGGCTGCAGTGGGGATGAGAGGGTGATGGGGAGAGCCATGTCTGATGTGCTGTCCAAGCAGGACAAGCAGGTGGTGATGGAGGGCCAGGAGCCAGCTGAATTCTGGGTAGCTCTGGGAGGAAAGGCCCCCTATGCCACTGACAAGAGGTAAACACAGACCACAGCACCATCACACCTTCGAAGCAGGTTTTTGGACTCTTCATATAATTTTTGTTCTTTATTATTTTAAATCAGTCAGAAAACAACCTATAAATAATGAACTCGCTCTCTAATGAGCCCTTTAATCATTTATAAGCTTACATTTTAATTCCCATGGATTATTTTTATATCAAGGTTAGTTGGATATGCCCGATGTCAATGAAACGTGACACAGTTATTATGATGGAAAAACTCTGTGTTATTTCAGACTGCAGAAGGAGGAGCCTCCTCACAGTCCCCGCCTGTTTGAATGCTCCAATCAGACGGGTCAGTTCAGGATGACCGAGGTGGACGACTTCGCCCAGTGTGACCTGGACGAGGAGGACTCGATGCTGCTGGACACCTGGGAGGAGGTGAGAGGTCAAAGGGCCTCAATCAGACTTTGGGTTGATTTTCTGTGGGAACTGGAGAATGATCTGTAATGTTTATGAAACAAATAACGAGCAGGAGGATTTATTTGCCAAATTACTGTGTATAGAACAACAGAAAATATACATAATACAGATTCTGGTAGTGCAAACCAGACTGTGAATAAAGATGGACGACATGACAGCTCCCCAAAAGTAATAATAAAATGTCTCCATTTCTTATTTCCTTCCTCCGTCTCACCTCAGATTTTCTTGTGGGTTGGAAACTTAGCCAACCAGTACGAGACCAAAGAGGCGTGGACCTGTGCGCAGGAATACCTGAGGACCCACCCTGCGGGCCGTGATCCCGACACACCCGTCCTCTTTGTCAAACAGGGATACGAGCCGCCCACCTTCACTGGCTGGTTCAATGCATGGGATCCTCATAAGTGGAGCGTGAGTTCATTAGTCTCTCTGATCGCAGAGGGAGGCACCCGAGTACCATTAATAGACCAATAAAGCACTATCAAAGCATTGCTAATCACTATTGATGTTATTTATGGTGGACGAGCGTCACGCCACCACATGTGCATGGTTTTATGGATTGTTTGAAGATGAAGTCGACCCTGCATGCTCACTAATTTTCAGCCCTGACTCACTTGATCTTCTCCACAGGGAGGCAACTCCTATGAGGAGATGAAAAAAAAGCTGAGTGATCCAGCATCTCTCTCACAGATCACTGTAGTAAGTGATTGACTGACTCTAATCCCAACTCTAATTTACAAAACGTACTAATATCACCCATGTTATAATGACTTAAGACTCATGTCTCCAGTGTAATCACATTAATCTGTGTATGTTTACTCTTTTGATGTTTTCTCCCAAATTTCACATTTAAATTCACCAAAAATTGGATTTCACAAGCTCACCTCTGTCGCAGGACCTGAAGAACTCTTTCCTGAATAAGAGTCCTGTGAGGGGTGGTTACGGGGCTCCGGGGGGTCCTGTGAGCTCCCCTCCGCCCTACAGGATCCATGGAGGTGATCTGTCACCCAGACCCTCTACTCCCACCAGTCCATCCATCCAGAGAGGCCAGTCCCCCTCCTCTGGCTTCTCTCCATCGTTGTCCCGAGCTGGCGGCACCGTGTCCCCCTCTGCTGGAGGCTCTGGGACGTATCTGGACCCTGAGCTCCTCCTCAACAAGTCTCCCAGTGAGCTGCCGCAGGGAGTGGACCCCGGCCAGAGAGAGGTTGGTGCAGCCTCATTCCATCAAGTCAAACGCAGCAGTTGTTTTTGTAGATTTTCTTCTCACTGCAGAATACTGAGGCTACAACCATCAGAAACACTAACATCACATAACTTTATTTTGTTTTTGAGTCAGACAGCCTCTCTTCATCTCCAGTGTGAACTAAATGCTGAAGTTTATCTGTGTCTGAGAGTTTTGACTCACCAACAGACAAAATCACCACAGACGCATCATTACAAACACACAAAACAAATGCAAAACAAAAGTACAACAAAACACAAAACCACAAAGAGGAGAGAAATGATAAGACATGGAAGATGAGTATAAAGAGAAATAAACAAAACCTTACACAATAGAATGGACACAACAGCAAATAGACATAAAAAGACCAAAAGACGTGCAAAATGCAAACAAAGAAACAAGACAACCACAAAGACACATGTCCAATAGGACACAATAAAAGATGACAAGAAGACACAAAACAACCACAAAAATAAGCAAAGATACACAAAATGACCTCAAAGACACACAAAATAACTCATGAGAAACAAAATAACCACAAAGCAAAGAGAAATGAAATACACCTCAAACCCTTTCATAGTTTGATTCTGGATGTCTTTCCCCCACGTGAGGAGATGTGGGGTCTTCAACATGCACAGAGGCCTTTTCTGTCATGATGAGAGTGATGGAAGTCGCGCACGCTGATGTGGTGACCGTGTCTGTACAGTAGGTGTCAGCCTCAGTGTTTCTGTGCTCTGATTGCAGGACTATCTGTCCGATGTGGATTTTGAGAATCTGCTGGGGACGACCCGCTCAGACTTCAAGCGTCTGCCCAAGTGGAGGCAGAGCGACTTAAAGAAAAAATCTGGACTTTTCTGAGAAAGAGGAGAAAATATGTTTTTTAACCCCGTCTCACAGGACTGGTGGAGGCCACAGTGATTTCACCTGAATATGTTGTGTTAACTTGAAGACATTTTAAACCAAAGTTCTCGTGATTAAAACCTGCTGCATACAAATATATATGGCTTCAAATGATTGTTATTAAAATCAGTAATTTCCTGGATGTGACTTTGATTAATTTATATAAAGATTCTTCAGAATGGCCAAATGCTTTATACTTTTATCTTTATTATAAATGTTTGAATATGATCAGGTTTTCTCACCATGTTTCTGTCTTCTGCTGTTTCTGAATCACTTAAATTATGAATAAAATACACAAAAACTTGAAATCCGAGACCATCAGTTTTATTTGAGATCTAGTGCAAATGTGGGTGAGATAATGAATACACTGACAGTCAGAGATTTGTCATGGGGGAAAACAGCTCTGGTACATGAGGGGATACAAAAATACAAATGAATGTGTGATTTTAACATACTTGATGATTAGAGATCAATATGTCCGGAGCAGATTTATGTATCACACGGTAAATACCCTCTTCATACCAACAGAGGAAGTTATGAAGCATTTAGTCCTTTAGAAAGAAATATTAATCACACTGATAAAAGAACAGTTCCCTTTGACATACTGCTGCTACAGACTCCAGAGGCCAACATCACTGTAGAAATAAATCTGAGATAATTTAGATAAAGTTTTGTCCTCAAGTTCTGTATAAAACTCTCTAACAGTTGATCGCTTGTTGTGTTGCTCTACAAAACACTGTTTCCATGATCTATGGCCTGTATGGATGACGGGAAATATGAAGTCTCACACATCACTCTTTCATCAATTAATACCATCATATAATATATATATATATATTATTTCCTTCACTGCTCTTTCATTCACATTTTCATCCATTCTCCCTTTCCTCTCAAACACTATTTATACAGCTTAAATTACACAATAACAGGAAAAATGTTACAGACAGTTGGGAGAGGACAACCCCCCCCCCCCCCCCCCCACCCAAAAAAAAAGCTGTTCCTGGCGTGAAGCTTGTCTTTCCACATGTGTGTCTACGGGGCGTCCACGAGCATGAGATGCACAAACAGTCCGGCGGAGCAAATCACGTCACCTCTCTTGGTGAACAGCGGGACGTGGCGGTAGCCTGGGGGAGAAAAAGGGAAGTGAGTTTTAGCTTAGTCATTAAGATGCCGAGATGTTGAACTGAAGAAACGCATTTATTTTGAATTAAGACATCTACTGTTTAATGCACTTAGATAAAAGATAAGAGGATAGGATAAGATAAGAGGAGCATAGACTGTATATAAACGCAACTAATCACGAGTCAGTCTAATTGTCAATCATGACAAATTGACTACTTATTAAACAAATAAAACTAACTCATTAAAACCAAGTTCATCAGACACATGAACACCTTCTTTGAGAAAAAATTATTCCACCTGTACTTTGACTTTTTCACTTTTTTTAGTCCATGTCCCATCCGCTAACATGGAGAAAACAGGTTTTGTGAACTATACTGCTGCCAGGGAGCACTTCAGACACTTTGGATTCACTTTTGTCCATCTTCATATACAGTCAATGGTAATGAGTGACTATTCAAGTCGGAGAAGAGGGCTGGTCACGTTATGTATTCACGTTGTACTTCCTCGTCTGTTAAATACCAAATTGTAGTCATTGTAGTCTTGAATTTAACATGTGAACATTCACTGGTCTCCCCCCTCACTGTTCTTTCTTCAGCATCTGGACACAATAAATCAACTTTTCTTTTTACCGTTCTGCACACTGGTGATCGGTAGACAGTACTGCCCGATGAGATCATTCTGGGATGTTGAGTCATAGTCCTCCACCACAAACTGCAGCATGGCCAGATCTGGCACTTGGATGTTAAACTGAAAGCTTTCGTTCCACATGGGGTTGAAACCTGCAGGGATGGATTGGTGGATTAGGATTTTGTGTATGGAAAAATTCAGTGTATATTTGTATGTAAAGTGTAAGTCTGTTACGCTCACCATTGTTGTCAATGTAGTGTGTCTCCTTGCTGGCGCAGTCTGCCGGTACACCGAAGATCTCCACTCTGACCAGAGGGTCCACAATGGATTTGTGTTTGTCCTTGTTGAGTTTGGGTAACTGCTGAGCTGAGATGACCTGTTGTATTGAGACACGAAACACAAACGACACAAACATGTACCTTATGCAAATGGTTTATGAGTATTCAATGTTTTGATAGGCCTCGGATATATATGCAAAGTAACACCGGACATAAACAGATCTTTTTGTTTGAAAGAAAACACCAATGTTTCAGGTTTAACCACAAATCGCTCTCACCATGACATAAAAGGTCTTCCTCTTTAGCCAGGGCCCTTTGGTCAGCGTGTTGGGGTCAAACTGGGAGGACAAACTTCTCTGGAATTCAGGTTTCAGGACGTAGCCGCAAAGCCCGTTCTGCAGAAACCGTCCCTGGTTTATGTGCATCTCCTTTGAGGTATTCTGGAAGTTTAATGCCACTAAAGAAACACGTCAGAGAGATAAAAAAGAAGTGATGTCACTCGTCCACTTCGTATCAGCGACAGGTTGTCTGCGTGTAGTGATGTGACTGTACCGATCTGGCAGCCAACGTTCCACATGGGCACAGGGTTGTAGTTGGAGGAGTCAGTTCTGGAGCCTGCCGGGTAGATCCTGCTGAGTTTGTCCATGTTGTGATGCATGAAGGCAGTAGCTACGAGGACACATTAAAACACTGTTGCTTTAACACACACAACAAAGCCTGTGCATGAGAAGTCATGATCGGGTTTGTCGATTCTGTTTTCAGACGTTTCATGTTCGATGCAGCGTTTACCTGAGGTATCAGCCAGGTTGAACGCTTTACTCTCCTTCAAGGACGACATCTCGTAGAAGGCCTGGTTGTCTTTAGCGTGCTCGAAGCCGTTAAAATGGACGCTCTTACAGTAGATGACGATGTCTGAGAGCTCTTTGGCAAGTTTGATCTTTGATTTCTGGAAAGGACACAGGATGGCAGCTCAAGTTCTGCACTTTTTACACGCCACATGATTTCTAAAACAAAATATTACTGGTTTGCTTTGCACTTAACACACCTTTGATTTGGCTTTTTGTCCGTTCTCCTTACAATCTGCCGCCTCATCCTCCTCAGACACAGTGTCTACTTCTATAGTGCTGGTGCTGGTGAAGGCAGCGTCCAGCTTGTTCATTCGTTTTCCCTTGACGAGGAACTTGCCCTTCAGCTCCTGCACTCAGACACACAGATGATGTTTTATGTGTTGTTGTGAAATTTCTATGCACACAATTCAAGATACTGTGCAGTATAACAGCACGTCCCAGCTAAATGCAGTGAATCATATTGTTATTTCACAATGACAAAAAGCATGAACGCTGGTGATTGCTCCTCACACCCTCTGATAGAAAGGAAAATGTTGTGTAATGCAAAGATCATAATTTCCTCTGAGGCTGACAGAGCCACAAGCATTCATCCCATGGGTGCTACATTTTAAACAGGAGTGCACACAAGGGCTTTGGTATGCAACTGAAAACTGACTTGACATTCTAGCACTCTCCCTCCTTGCTTTGTGTCTCTCCTTGTTGAAAATCATTTTTAAATCATCCTGTAGCGGTTTTTAGAGAGACGTATGTCCTCGCTGTCAAAGCTGATGAACACAAGGGTTAAAGAGGAAGCACATGGGGGAAAAAGAGGAATGAGACATTATAAATAGAACAAGAAGCACTGAAACACAAAAGTAACAAGAATTACCAGCCTGCAGTTTCAAAAGAAGTCAACGTTTGGCCTGTGACCACCAAATTCGAATCAGTTCATCCTTGAGTCTCACTGAAGATTTGTACCAGATTTGAACAAATTCCATCAGGGTGTTTTTGAGATATTAATTGGACAGGTGGAGGGACGGACAACTTCCCTTATGAAAGAAGACATTTTCTAACAAAGAGTCAAGTCTCACAGTCAGATCTGCTCTCAAAGCATTAAATGAGAATGAAAAACTCATGAGCTTGTTTTGGTCCATCAACAGTCGGAGGAGGAGCAGAGGCTTGAGCTGTCTGTTATTGTGCAGTGGTTTATTTGGTGCTCACATAATGAGATGGGCTTTACTTTAATCTAATCGGCTTCCTTTCCCAGACAAATCTAATAGTCAAGTTAAAGTAAACAGGAAAGTGGCAAAAAAAGATGGCACAGCGGCTCATTAAGTTAAGAGGTGGAATTTTTAGGCGTGATCTTCCATTGGTGTTTATAGAGCAAGGCTCTAAAGTGTCTCTCTGAGTCACGGTAATGGCCACGCACCTCAGGTGAGGGGAAGTTGGTGGGCATGGTGCTGTGCAGAGGCTTTGTGACCAAAGCATCGCCCAGGATGGAGATCATGTGATGGGCCATGAGCCTCTGTTGGTCCGGGGTGCAGTGGTTCTCCAGGGACAGGATCACTGGGTAGTCAGACGTCTGGAAGACAAAGTGAAGTGTGAAGGTGGAGCTTACGGCCTGATAAACCCTGACCCACAGGTGAATACAATATCTCACATACTTTGAAGGAATAGTCTTTGATCGCTTTGATGACGTCTCTGAAGATAACTTTGGACGTGAGCGTGTAGCCGTGATAAATAACGGGCTCTCCGTTAGCCCCGTCCCAGCAATCCAGCTCCACACAGCGGCAGCTCTTCATGAGAGCTCTGCAAGAAAGGAAAACCTTCATGATCGCCAACACACAACGGAGATCAACCTCTTTACAATACAGACACGTGTCCAGGAACGCAGGAATTTCCACCAAACCAAATTGGCTCTGAACACAAAACTACAAAATGGACGTTCACCAACCAATGTGTGCCACTTGGTTAAAATATGATTTGAAATTGCATTCTGCGATGGTATTTTGAGTATTTTTGTTCTTAAGTTCAGTTCCTGGTTAACATGATGGCCTATATCTGTTATCAGGGACTCAACTTTCATGTTATGTACAAAGTAAAAGTAGTTACTTTATGTAGGCCTCCGTGCTGCTGGGTCCTTTCAGTTGGTCTTCCATCAGGTATGTGTTGTGTGAGGACGAGATGTAATAATGGTTGAGCGGCTGGCTCATGTCCTGGTACACATGCTTGTGGGCTGGATTGAAGATGGATCCCTCCTCCAGGTGCAGGTACATCAGGAAACCGTCTTTGGTCATGTGCTTCTTCTGTTTGGCTGGTGAACAGAAGACAATATGTTCAACGTGAACCACACATCAGGAGTCAGGGCTGACTGGGTTTTAAACCTACCTGTTCCATCCACCTCGTATTTCTCGATCAGCTTGAATGCGTCCTCCATGGTCGCCTGCTCCCTCTGCTCATGCCGCAGGAAGTTCAGCAGGTCTTTGGCGCTCATCTCACCCTCGGTTTGAGCGTAATTCCCATAAATCACATCAATCTCCTCCCGTTTCGTGAGTAGGTCGTAGAAGTGCTTGATCTCGGAGCCTTCAAGCGATCCTGAATTGGACTTGTCACACGTCTATGCAACATGAGACATTATGAGGCAATCAATCAACCAGATGACTTGATTTTAACTCTGATAAACCCAGAGAGGTAAATAAATTGTTGAGAGAGACTCACCTTGAAAATTTCCTCTGCGTAAATGTCGTCAACTTCAACGTTGACCTGTCGCAGAAAGTGCTTCAGCTCCTTCAGGGTCATCTTGCTGTCTTCATTCTTGTCTGCTTTCCTCATGCAGTTGATGATCCAGCTGTTATTTAGATGTAAGGATTTGGTTTACACTTTGGTTTACACTCTGTAACACCTGGAAGTGCAAAAGGTACTAAGCAACTCCTCCTTAACATTTCACACAAATCTATTCAACATATTTCCCAATCGAAATACTTCTCCAAGGATACTGCTCGCTCTTCTGCTGGCGGCTGAGGTTGCTCATGTTGCTGATGATCTTGGTCAGTCCGCTGACCCACTGTTTCATCTCCGGCCCACTGAGCGCCATCAGGTCAAGGTTTTTCTTGCGACCCTTGAAGATGATGGAGAAGCACCGCTCCTCCTCACTGGGGTCGGTGTGTTTATTAAGCCCCTCAGACTGTCGGCCCATGCGCACTGAATCAATGTCGTCAATGGAGACTGTTTGGAGAGTGGAAAGGAAAAGGGAATTATTGAAAATTTGGAGGCATCGCCAGAGGTTGGTTGAAGAACACTTATTTGCTGTGTCTCAATTCGGGTGCTGCATCCTCCAGAAGCCACAGAAGACCAATTACAGCTCAGCCATTGGAGGATGCAGCTGACATCAGCTACGTAGACTGGGTTCCGTGGTAATCCATTCAATTGTTCTTACGTAATCTTGCTGACAAACAAACAAACACTCAGGGGTGAGAACATAACCTTCTTGGATAACAAAGCTTTATTTATTGCAATTCAGCAAGCAGTTGAACTCAAGGCTTCCAGTATTTTTTCTCACAATTGCATGAGTGATACTTGTCCTTGGCTTTCAGTGTGATATCTAGGCACGACCGTGAAGTAGCTGTCAGTCACCGCGGCACCTTGAAGAGCAACATGACAGTATCTTGTAGCAGCAGACGCTTTGTTCTCATGGCCACAACAGCACCAGAAACCGTGTTTACATCTTATCAACAGGAAGCTTGTGTTTAGTGTGTGGTAGCTCAGTTCTGTGGCCTTCACTCACACGGGCCATGACGGCAACAGATAAAAACCTATGTCCACACGCAGATACCAAACACATTACATAACACTGGGGAGAGGCAGAATTTAGTTTACCACAAACTGAACTGAGCAATTGTTTTTCTGTCTGCTGAGCACAACCCAACACACATTCCATGGAGATTTCATTTCTGCACATAACAACATCCTCTCTTGATCCCATCGCTGAACACACAGGTAACACATGCACGTCGAAAACATTGTGATCGACATTTCAGGGGCTAAAAATATTTTGGTTTTATCAGACGCCCGCACAGAGACAACAAAACCTGAAGGTCTCTGCACACACAGCATCGGGGGGCCAGCTCTATTGTTGAGCGGCTTAATGTACGGAAGAGCGTGCGTGACCATGGATGATGTAATCACGCTAAATGGCAACAGCTGCCCCACTAACAAAACACCACAAAGACTAAAGGCTTAGCGCAGAGGCCCTGTATTGTAGCCGGGCTACACTGTCAAAACAAAACCTTGAAATTGCTCACCTAAACATGTTTTTGAAATAAAATGAACAAATGTAATCTAATTACATTATAAATTTAAATAATTTGATTCAACTAACTTAATGTTGCCCCATAAGATTACATAGTAACCACTGCCGGCAGTTGAAGAATATCGGAATTACCTTTAAACCTAAGGTGGCAAAACACAAAATCTTCCATTTGAAAGAGTGTGCACCCGCGTTTAAGACAGTCAAGTTTAGATCAGGGTTTCCCAGCAGTTTTGCAGAGGTTTTCACGAAAAACAGGGAAAACAGAACCATTCTGTCAGGGTTTTAGAATTTAATCCATCTTTAAGGTTCTCCTGAGGTGAAGTATGACATCCTAAAGGTGAGTGTTTTGCTTTGTAATTTGCTGAGGCTTGTTGATCGTATTAGAACAATAAAATGCAGCTATCAGTCCATCATCGTCGACCCCCAGCTAGCTCAATTCCACATGCCTTGCCATCTCCATCAGAGTGAATACCGAATAACCAAGGAAACGTGGCATATAAAAGTGCTGTGTTGTAATGTAAAGCATGACTAGTAATGCATTTTTCAAAGAAGCAATTTGAAACATATTGGGGAAATCCTGGAACTGGACGGCAAATTCTTGCAGTTGCTGCCTACAATTTCCAGATTTTATAATTGATTATTTGAAAGATAAATGATCTGAATAAAAGATAACCACATTTCTTCAAATTTGCTAAATCTAGAGCAGTAAGTTGCCTTGAATTGTTTGCTTTCCCCAACTTTCTTTTTTGCAACGCACAATCACTGTTTCCAGCCTTCACGTCCCGAGGTGAGAGAGTCTGATCAAGAGCAGCCTTTGTTCTCGTGAGAACCACTATCTTGGAGCAGAATTAATCTGAAGGTCAGACTACTTGAAGAGAAAAACACAACAGTGAGGGGGGGGCGGTGCAGGCGAAACACACCTAAAGCTTGAGGATGAAAACACTCAGCTGACTGCTGGATGAACTAAATACCTAGAACGCACTCAGCAGAAGGGGGGAGTTTGTTTAATCTGAGCATGCGTGTTGTCCTCCAGCACAACAGCCCACTGTGGAGGAGTTTCAGGCGTTTTAAAATTTGGACCTGTTTCAGAGAATCCCATCTGGAGAGGCCGATCGCAGTGTCCGAGACATGTCGACCGTGTCGCGCAGGCATTGCTTGAATACCACACCGAACTTCACACAAGAGATTATTGTGTTCAGCCCGACAAAGTTTGCGCTGCTGTTTCTAAAACTCTTTTCTCGTAAAGGAAACTCTGCAGCGAGGAGACGGATTTCCACTGTAGTTATTTAGCCATGCCAGTGTGGGTACAAATAACTTGACCTCCAGGTTAATATTCAACTCTGGCTTCACAGTAATAGACTCGTTAGACGCAGTGAGAAATTACCCAAATAAAGGCACGTAAACAAATGAAGCAATAACCACCTACTTATCTTATCTGTCGACTTGTTTGAGCACGATTATTTTCAGTCAAATTCTGATCTGCTAACTCTGCTGATACTATTCATGTTGGACGAGAGTTTTCAGCAATCGTCTGCTCTGTGACGAACCCCAGTGATATAATGAATGTGTCCCGGGAGATATATGTGCCTGTCTTTATGGTGGCGTGTCTGACATTTACCTCGTCTGACCCAGACAGTTTATACACAAGTGTGTGTGTAAAATGTCTGTGTGTGTGTGAGTGTGGGAAAAAAAGACAGGGTCAATAAAACACAGCCCTTGGGGCTTATGAGAATAGATATAGACTGAAATACGTGCGCCTTGGTATAACTGATTGTATAAGGGCTTGGTGAAAGAAGTAGAAACAATCATAAATATGAATTATTATTGATTCTCATCTTATTCATATTCCTCGGGCAAAATGATTGAATATTATATTGTTTTGGTATTAATATAAAAAAGTCTGTTATCATAGTGGCATTGTCACAGAAAGATTTTAAATGTTATCCAGCACTGCATGTAGGCCCAGATTTAAAGAGCTGTCGTTTTCAGACATGAACTCTGGAAAATGTCTGGAAAATTGCTCCCGGTGAATTGTCCTGCTGTATTCTAGCATGATCTCACTCTGACATTTTACCAGGGGGCTGGCAGGACAAGTTTCGGAAAATGTCCAAAGCTACTGACTCTGACATTTTTACAGGCTTTACAGTATGAAACCCTCAATTCTTACATTCCTGACTCGGGGAAACGAATAAAAAAAAAGACAAGACATGAACAAAATGGTGGAAAACAGGAATAGAAATGAAGGAAGAAACCTCAGTCGGAGCAATAAAGGAGGGCTCAATCTTTAAATGCCATGTCCTGTATATCATATAGAATTACAATGTGGAAAAACAGACGACAAGATTTCATAAACAGTCTCGAACTCACTGATAAAAGGTTAAACTCATATTATATAACTTTGTGTTTTGCTTTTATTGACACACGCTGCTTCAGTAAAGCAGAGCAGCAGATGATTCTCATCCTCCCCCACTGTCGTACCTTATGTTACATCACTTGAACTGATTGCTAGTTGCCTGTTTAGAGAAATACCTGTGAACGTAAGGCCCATACCTATGCAAATGTGGTCATGTTAAAAAAAACAGTAGCTTTGGCACACGGCCGTTCAGTGTCTGTATCTGTTGGTTGTGTGTGTGTGTGTGTGTGTGTGTGTGTGTGTGTGTGTGTGTGTGTGTGTGTTTAAGGCTCAGGCTGTTTACGACGTTATTGGGCTTGGGAGCCACAGCCGTCGCTGGGATGGGAGGAAAATCCCAGCTTCCAGAGGCCCAGAGGCGTATATACATTCACACCCTGACAAAGGATCGCTGGACCAGAAATCACAGGAACATAATCTCTCTCTCTCACACACACACTAAGACACACACACAACATGGAAAAACATACAGTCAAGATTCACATTAGTAGTTTCCAGCCTGTCTTAGTCCACACCACATTATCTGTGTGAGGTTGTTTCCTTTCCACGACCTCTCATACGCCTTTTTCAGACATGAACAATGGAAAATGTTGGGTCGGAACAGCCGACTCACACGTTTACGTTCTTACATGCAGCCACATGTCTGAGAGCAGCTACATACTGTATTCTCCACTACCAGTGAGATTTGAGGGCCATGTTGTGCTGTAAGAAGTAAAATGAACTTCTCCCATTTTGTGCATTATGTAAATTGAATCCCACACACACAAATACACATGCAGAGGATGACACTCACATGTCTGATTCTTCTTGAACATTTTATGGGACTCGTGCCACAGGGTCTTGCAGTCCTCTTGCAGTCGGAAGAAGCGGCTCTTCTTCCAGTTGGTCGAGCGAATCTTGACCAGGGTCCCGCCGAGCAGCAGGAAGTGGAGATCCGAATCTCCCTCCAGACCTGCGGGAGCGGGGAGAGAAAAATTATGATGTGGGGATATTTTGCATTGTTCTTAATGTTAACCTGTAAAAGATGAAAACCAACCATTGATTGGAGTCTGATAAATTATTTTCATCCAATCACAGCCTGACACTCGCCTTGAGCCAATCACCTGCAAGCCAACTAATGTCCTCTCTCTCTCCTGTCATCTCCCTACAACTGTCCAACCAGAAGCCCTTCATCGGACGTCCCAAACTTCGTGCTCCATTTTCATCCCCACCACCAGTGTCACGGCTCTATAGTCTCCTTCATATCCAAAGCCCCTAATTCACAGAACTGCTACCATGGTGTTCCAATGTCCACGCCAAAGTCTATTCCTGTTGTTGACAATACATTTCATTTGATTCAATATCATTTACTCATTTGTTTCTCCTGATCAAAAATAATTGTATTATAGATAGATAGCTGAAATACTTTGCCTCCCAGTTGAGCTTCAACCCAATCACAGTGTTTGTGGTTTATCATTCCGGTGAATTAGCTGATTGTGAGCTGGGTGTGTGCACGTCTGCTGGGAGACTGATTCATAATTCATGCACGACGCTGTGTGAGGCCACAGTCGAGTTTCGAAGGACAACGGCTGCATTGCTGTTGTTTACTTGTATTTGTTTTCCATCTCTGTGTGTGTGTGTGTGGGTGGGTGGGACTGAAATTAGCTAAAATGAATACAGAGCTCTTTCAAACAGATGTTATCAGATGTTATGATACGTCCTCTCAGTAAGCAAAGGCCAACTGGGGATAAATGCATTATCTCATTGGGGACTGTCTCAGGATTGTGGGCAGAGACATGAAATTCCAGACTTTCTATTTGTTTCCAAGTTGCACCACAAACCCTCAGAGGCTGTTTATGAGTCTCTGCATGCAGGCAGAGGAGGGAAGTCCAGAGATTCAGCACCGCCTCTTCTCAGTCAGGCTCTCTGCCCTTTTGCTGGCACTAGTTGTTTTTCCTGTAATCTCCATTTTCATGTCGTCCAGGAGAAAGTTATTCACTGCCTCTCTGGACAAGAGAGCAGCCACGAACAGGTTAATGATTTCTTACACTTCCCAAATCATAAATGTGAGTCACACTGAAGGGAGTTTGTGACAATCAGGTGACTGTTCTCTTTTCTTTTCTCTTTTTTTTGCGGGGGAATCACTTTGAGATTCAAGGGCTGGATAAGTGAGGCAGGTCAGGACAAGAAAATAATGACTTGGAAGTAAATGAGGGTTCATCACAGAGGGACGGAGAGTCAGAGTCCTGTGTTTGGTTCGAAGTTGGAACATGACCACAAAGCTGCGCTGGTGCTGTGCTGGTGCTGTGCGTAAAACCAACCGAAGCGAGAGAAAGGAGGGTCCCTCTCTCTGTTTGTGAAGCTTTCTGTGACGCTTTCTGTCCCTGTATCTGAAAAGACTCCGAGCTGTCATCATGGCAGTAAAGGAAAGAATGCAGCGCTGCAGGGAACGAGGAAGAAAACAAACTATGCGTAGATTTACGCATAGTTTACATTTGGTTCATGGAGTCAGGATTACGATCTTGGAGAAGTTAGCTGAACGTTGATTGCATGTGTGTGGACTTGAACAATAATAAATAAATAATCCGCGTTTACGTCACCGTTCTCACACACACACGGACACATCTGATCTGCACCTCTGGACTCACCTATGCGCCTTCCATTGTCCTGCGCAACCTTCTTCACCTTCTCCTGGAAAGCCAGCTCCTCTGACGCTGTCCTCCTGGGACGTTTATTTAGACAAGACATTACTGAGGACTGACTTTTGTACTTTTTAAAAAACTAAACCCAGTCGCCGTTTAGCTCAGTGTGGAAGAGAACCAGGCACCACGTAGTCCCTCCGGCTCCACAGGGCGGGTCTAAACTCATCCACTGCTCTGTTATAGCCGCTATTCGCTGCGATGGCTCCTGTTCAGCTGTGCACACCCTCTGAAAGACTTTTAACTCTCTATATAAAGATCTGTCTGGTGTATTATAATCTTATTGGTAATAAAACTCTCTCCTCTGATTGGCTCAGCCACAGAATGATTCAACTTATTTTATTATTTTAATAGTATGGTTCTAGTGGAAGTTTTACTCATGTGAAGATTTCCTGTTGTTTGTCAGATAATCTAATAACATTATGGCTTAATTAGACTATAGGCTGCATGCTGCATTCTGCTGGTATCACATGCACCAAGTCATGGAGCCAAATTCATTGTTTTGTTGATTTTAAAAAGAATAAATTATGAACTGAAAAGGAAAAAAAATCAATGCTAAACTGAAAGGTCAAGTTTTGATCTTGATGTTTTCAAGCTAAAATTAAGGATACAAAAAAGACAAATGTCAAAAAAAAGTCTGGTAATATAGCCTGAAGATAAATCCATGATGATTTCCTGTGGTTTATAAGAAAATCGAATTATACATCAGGCTACATTATGACTTTAAATAGACTATAGGCTGCATGTTGCAATTTCCTGCTGTCAAGTTGTGGAGCAAAATCATTGTCAATTGTTTTGTTTGAAATGGGGACATGAAGTCAAATATCTTGAAAGTCATCTGTCAGGATGTTTGCTGAGCATCTAAAAAGGATGTGATGTATAATGATGTTGCAGCATTACCCAGCACAACAGTCACATGAGAATAGAGTTGTTTTTTAAGGAATGGGTTGGTCGCCAATAGAAATCCAATAAACATGTTTCTTAATTTTAAAACTGAAAGTGTTCAAAATAAAAATCATTTCAGGAGAAGTTTTCTTTAATTTAAATAACATTTTGATTCAATTGTATATTATTTTATTTTTACTTTCATAAGAATTTGAGATTTTAGTTGTTTTTCACTTTCAGATTCAGATCTTATTTTTCCTGCATATTATTTGTCTTTCAATTTGTTTCTGTCTTTCAACTAATGTTTGTATAGGTGACTCTTTTTTTTCACACTCCATTAGTAATGGTATTTATCTCCTGAGAGCTGTGAAACATATATCATAATAAGAAAAACAGAAGAATGCAAACTTGTTTTAATTGTTTAACCTTAATCAGAAACACAAATAAAACTAAAATGTTTTAGTTTGTTTAAATGTAGTTTATAAAACGACTTCACCTTATCATTTAAAATCTGTATGAGTCACTGATGAGGAGCACAAGCCCTTGTGCTGTGACAACAACATACTTAATCCTGCTCATGTATGTAACATGATATTTTCCTGGCAACAGATATGTCACCAAACAAAACAAAACATTGCCACCCCCCCCCCCCCCCCCCCCCCCCCCACCACCACCACAATGTTAACCTTGTTATTTCCTATAAAGGAAAAAGCAGCACAGGGACATAAAACTCATCTCGTAACAAAACCACAAATAGTACATAAAGTCTGTCATGGTTAAAAAAAAAAAGTATTTTTCTAATACATTATGTATAAATGAGTTCTCACTCCAGCCCAGAAACGACACCCCAGGACACAGAGAACAGCAGGTGAGCTCTTGAATATACAATAGAGGCAGTAGTAGTAAATCCGGAGGTCACCACTCACCATATTTACCAGCTGTGCCATTTGCCTCCATTGTGCTGTCAGTCAAATTAAGCCACCGTGCACAGGGATAAAGTCCTCTCCTCTTCCAGTTTACTCTCACTTGTTATACGACAGGATTTATCACAGCCACCATAAAGCTCGTCTGTTCGTCCAGTGCAGGGAAAATTGCAGCGTGCTTGTGTGTGTGTTTCCCCCTCGGAGCCGACCCACACAGTGCGCAGTTATTGCCAGCCCATCAGACTCCTATGCTCCCTGAGCACACACCCACTGCAACACCGGTCCGACCAGTCCCACCACTGGGTGTTCTTGTTTGACATTCATTCAGCAGCCAGTGAAAACTAAAGCTTTGGATTGAGTTCAAGCAACACAGACTCAAAATAAACACACTCACAAGGACCTAACATTGATAATAATCACTTGTAATGGCATGTTCTATATATATATATGCATTAAACTGATGTTGTTGTGTAATGGTTCGTGGTATTCTGGCACCTAAAGGGTGGTTTGATTTATTCAGGGTGTTTCCCCATGTCTCGTACAGACCTGCCATTTACAGTGTGACGCGTGTTCATGCCTCGTCCCTTTACCCTTTGACAGCACACACTTCATGTTGGGACTATCATCACTCCATATCACGCCATGTTTGTCTTTGTCCCTGTACTACGTGAGGTCTTTACAGGATGTAGGCCTGATGACAGCACCTGAAACCACAGATTCGTAACAGACATATGAGGGAATGGCTTGTTATTTCAAGCCCAGAAATATGTGCTAAATAAACAAAATCACAGTTGAACAGAGTGGGTGTTAGTTATCTTGACAATTCCCACCTCTTGTGAACACCAAACCAGTGACCTGGTGTCACTGATCAGAAAACCTTGAAAGTGCAGTGCATTGTTCCTCTTCATTGTGAGTGTCATATCTGAGGGTCGAGACAGATCCCTCTTTGTGATTATCAGCGTCGGCCAGCCTCTTCTGTCCCATGAACTCTGGTGCTGGGGCAAGTCTTGTGGAAAAACTGCTTTCCTCTGACGGGACCACGAGGAGCCACAAAGCCCAGCTCAACAATCGCCTCTTTGAGAATCCCACTGAAGCACCACATGAGCCGATCACTACAGTCAGGGATTTTTGGAATCTTGACCTCCTAAATCAAAACCTTTGACAACGATGTTTCCTAACCTGCCTGGCTCAGGCAAATGCTTTGGTTGGGTTCTATGATGCGTTGGAAATTATTTGCATGACAGAGTATTGTGAAATCAGCTCGGCTCACATGACCTTGGTATCTGTTAGTACGTCTGCACTACTGCGCTATTCTATTCCAACTAGATGAGTTAATGGAAGGTTCCAAAGGTAATAGTGACAATGCCACACCTTGTATGACGGCACAGAATGCGGGTGTGATTGTTTAATAAACATGTTGCATCTGTTCTCCTGATTGTCTCGCTCGTGTAGCATGTGAATGTCAAAGCTGAATGGGAAATTAATACAATGTTTTACAACTGGTGATCTATTACTGCACCTTCAATAAATAATTTGTCAGATAACTTAATGATTTTTCACTAAACTGATTTTGGTTTTGTCCAGAGACAATATTTTCTCCACTAACTTAAATGAAAGACACATGTTCGGTATTATTTTCTGATGACTATGAATACAAAATAAATAAAGACATTGTCAACTTGTCCCTGTCTTGTACTGATTATGGTCTGTAATGTGGCCTTTAGGTTGCATCAGAAAGCGTATTGTGTAATATTTTTGGATTAAACTAAATTGCCTCCATCATTTTCCTCAAGATTACTCAATAACTATTGCGTAATATTTAAATTCCTGAAGATTTATATATGTTTAGCCTCAGTAAATTTTAAGGGGAATATGTACTTGATATATTTGGCCTATTTATTGCAAATATAAGCTCAGAATAATCTCTCAAATAAAATATGCCCTCATCCCCACCGAAACAAAAATAAATGAAATAAAAAGTGTTAAGACAAAAACGTATAATGCACCTTTGACTTTTAAATATTTTAATGTTTGTCTGTTTTGAATATATTTGAAAGAATGAAATAAATTAGTTGCGATTTATGCAATTTCTTTCTCGCCTGCAGGGGGAACCCTCGCCCCATGTGTGCATGTCGCTATGGTAACCCCCTGTACACAAAGATGGCTGACAGGCAGGAGGAACTCAGTCACCTGAAGTTGCAGCTGCGTCTTTTAATAATTTATTGTGTCTTGTTAACGCGCCACATTCCAGACGTCAACTTTACGACCTCATAGCTTCACTTCTTGCGCGTCCGCCATGCGAACGCCGAGTCGTGAAGCTCGTGACAGTTAGCTTCAGCTTTCAGCCTCCGTGGCAGCTGCTGTGGAAGGAACCGGGGAGACGACAGGTGACTCGACAGGTGACCCGTGTGTGAGCAACCACAGAGCCGCTTCAGGAGAACCACAGGTACGATAAACAGTGGCCTCTTGCCTCTAACGCACAGCCAATCGTGTATGGGTTATAGTTGATGAAATATAAGTGCCCTTTGCCTCAGTGCAGACAACTGTTGTCCACTACCCCACAACAGGGACAGCAGGGGGACTACTTGTCCTTTTGTTGAATATCTAACTGTCCTTCTTTGTGAAATATATGATTGAGATTCGGTTAACTGTACACATGGATGAGTTGATTTTTGCTGTAGGTGTTTAATATCAGGTTGGTGTTGGTTTATATGTTGTGTCATGGCTGTGTTTTCACTTATACCTCAAATGCACACAGTGGTTGCACGCCGCAGTGGTTATGCAGGTTGGCTGCAGGCAGATGCAGGCTTTGATAATGTTTCAGTCCTTTTATTCCAGCATTCATTCGAACACAAGGTCAATTTGGAAAATGTAGAAATAGTTGCTTTGCGGTTTTGAAGGGTTTTGTGCCGGCAGCTTGTCACCGTGCTCACCGCTTCCTGTGAGACAGCCAAAATGCTCATGTGTTGCTGTGTTTGTGCTCTTCCTGTCTTAAAGCTCAACTGATGATCCCGTACCAGTCTTCCTGGCAAATCCTTCGGTGGTGCTTTTTACTCACTACAGTGTGGGACATGTTTATGAGGTGTGTCTCAGTGACCGTACACAACACAGGTTCAGTTTCAAGACAGCATCATTTACTGTGACACGATGCACAGTAACACTCTGTCCTGTCCTGCCTTAGACAACACTGGAGCTGAAAAACGTGACTTCCTCAAGCCGTCATATCCGAGTCAACCCACCTACCACTCCTTACTTCTCTATTGGCCTGGGTGAGTGCTTCCTTATTGCTCTGAATGAATAATACAGCCTTCTGGGGCCCTCCTCATTGTGAGGAAGTCATCAAATATATCAAGAATCAGTGATGGTATCAAAAAGGAATGCCCGAGTTTTCACCACAGACTGTAAATATAGATGGACAATGATTCTCCACTTCCTCTCATCCAAAAAAAACCTTAAGTATCCTCGATATCGGTGCTGCCATCTTGTGCTTTTGACGACTTGACAGAAACAATCTTTGAGAAAGATATATTTAAAGTGTCATCTTACAACATGGAGACTAAAACGACCTCGTTTTAGAGTTTTCGTCACGCGGTGTGACCGTGGCGTAGGTGTCAAAGTTTGATGAGTTGCCATCAAAACACGAGGCTGTTGTATCTCGGGCATACATGGTCCAATCTACTCCAAACCAGACATGTATGACAAGAGTCCTGGCCTGATGACATCTACTCAGAAATCACGACTTGAAATCCCAGCGCCCCCTGGTGGCAACAGGAAAACAAGTCCATTGACCGGAACCATGTCAAACTTTGTCGTAAAGGCCTCAAGACATTGATAATGAAGTCATATGGAAACTGTGAGTTTTCGTCAAACACCAGTGGCGTCGAATTTCAACGAGTCGCCATGACACACGAAAAAAATGCTGTAACTTCAGTTCATGTCCCTTTAACTACATGTGTGTAACAACAGCAGATTCTCTTTCTCCTGTCTGAGGTCTGATTCCCGAATTAATGTGTCATCCGACACCTTTTTCTCATTTTTCCATCTTCAGTTCTACACAGCACTCATTCACCCTCATTTGTTTGCTCTTGCACAATTTTACTTGGCGCATGTTGTCATCATACAAAATGAACATTTCTTTCATCATCTGCAGTTCTTATCTGCTTTTATCTTTATTCTCTTTTGCCCTCAGTTCTGCAAGGTACAGCGGAAAATGTATCAGCTGTTGGTCATTCATCTCCTGTGCCATTATGGTCTTTTCCTCGATCTACTGCACTGTTGAGTTTAGTTGTTCAGGTAATCACTCTGAATATGAATATGTTAAGCTGAAAGAATAACACTTGTTTGTGACTTACTATTTAACTCCTCTTTATATAAAAGAACACTTCAAAGGATTCATTAAGCAAAGAATTCCTTGTCGTCAGTTTGCTCTAATGTCACAGTGTCAGTGGTAAGATTAGCAATTTATTGTGTCTTGTTAACGCATTACATTTCAGAAGTTAACTTTACGAGCTCATAGCTTCATTTCTTGCGCGTCCACCCTGCGAACACTAAGTCGTTAAGCTAGTGACAGTTAGCTTAAGCCTTGGCCTCAATGGCAGCTGCTGTGGAAGAACCGGAGACGAGACAACACTCAACAGTTGTCACAAGTTTGAGGAACCATAAACCCAGCTCAGGAGAATCACAGGTACGATGAACAGTGGCCTTTTCACTCTTAACGTCATGCTAACAACTGCTAACATGAAGCTACTTCATTCTTGGAATTTCAGGATATTTCCCATATATTGGCAAACACTTTCAAAGACCTTTACACGCAAGACATCTTTGGGACAGACTCTTTGAACGACCTCATCAAGAAAGACAGTGGTTGGAGCAGCTCCCATGACAAATATGTGGAGGAGCTGCAGCAGGTGACCTCTCACTGTCATTACAACCATAATATTCAGAGTCAATGGATAAATGATTGTTATACTTTTATGTGTTTTTTTAAATCACACAGCAGGCTAATTCTGAATACAGCCGCTGTATCCAAGAGGCAGACATGTTGGAGAGTCACATAATTCACGCCAGAAATCAGGCTGTAGCCATAGAAAGTCAGAACTACAAGAGAATAAATTCAGGGGACGTTTGTGATCAAGACGGCATCTTTACAGGTCAGACGCTATGATTTTATTAATTGATGTATTATATGTCTGCACTGTTATCTTGTTTATTATTGATTACAAAGATAAATATACTCTGACAATTCTTTATTTCAGTCAAATCAGCCTTTTCCTGGTGTGTAGACAGTGATCTCCTCGAAATGCACAACCTGATTTCCCCCCGGGACTACTTACCCACACAAAAACCACGGGTCAGACCACCACCACCAGGTACCTGACCCTCTCTTTTGGACCCATCTTAAATTATTAATGACTCATGCTTTTTCACCTCAGTGTTTCTCTCATCCTGTTTCTTGTCAGTAAAATTGAATCCTGCCAAGCCCACCATCGCCTACACCATGCACGTGTCCAAGGAGCCACAGGATGATGGTTATACACTCATTCCCAGTCCAGAAAACACTGTGTTGAATGACTCAGACCTCAGCCTGACGTCTGAGTCCAGCTTAGAAACACCAAAGAGGGAGAATGCTCCCAGTGAGGTGAGGAGTCAGCAGTCAATCAGTCAGAGCTGAAAAGAGTAATACTTCAATACTTCAAGCACTAATAATTTATGAATATATACTGCGATTTTTCTCTAAAAGTGATTTACAAAAAACAAATGAAGACATTGAAATAGAGAAATAAACAAAAAAGGATTAAACAATCGGAGAAAACATCATGGGCATGAGAGAGTGTAAAAATGACATTATCAATAGGATTTCCTCTGAGTTCTGAGAATTCACGCAACAGAAAACTCTGATCTGGCAAGCCCGAGTTCCTCTGGGAAGGAGGGAGCTGTAATTACATTACAAAGCATCATTCAATAATGTTCACAACATTCTGTGTGTTTCAGAAGCCGAATCAGTCCAAACCCAGCCCGAAGTGGAAGCCAAGCGCGAAAGAGAAGGCGGAGGTGAGGGTTGAGCTCAAGAGGATGAAAGATCGACACAGCTTCCTTCGAAATCCTCACTTCCTTCCCCCGAACGCTCAGCAAGGCGGCATGTCCCTCATCCAGCCCAGTAGCAGAGTGGTGAAGAGGGAGCGTGGGAGTAAAGGGATGAGGGAACAAAGGTACCCGGAATGTGCTGATGATGATATCAGTTTACAGTTCATTGTTTTGTTACGAGGCCAGAAATATAAAAAGGCAGGGTATTTACATAGTGGGACACATTAAAATCATGTATGGGTTATAGTTGATGAAATACAATGAACGTAGGTCAGACGATAAAAACACAAGTGCCCTTTGCCTCAGTGCAGACAACTGTCCACCTCATATTTTGCTTGTGTGTACAAACAGGGACAGCTGGGGGACTACTTGTCCTTTGTATTATGAGTGTGTGGTAACTCTGAAACTGTCATTTGCTTGTTCATATGCATGGATGAGTTGATTTTTACTGTGTTAATATCAGTTTATTGTTGGTTTATATGTTGTGTCATGGCTGTGTTTTCACTTATACCTCAAATGCACACAGTGGTTGCACACCTCAGTGGTTATGCAGGTTGGCTGCAGGCAGATGCAGGCTTTGATAATGTTTCAGTCCTTTTATTCCAGCATTCATTCGAACACGAGGTCAATTTGGAAAATGTAGAAATAGTTGCTTTGCGGTTTTGAAGGGTTTTGTGCCGGCAGCTTGTCACCGTGCTCACCGCTTCCTGTGAGACAGCCAAAATGCTCATGTGTTGCTGTGTTTGTGCTCTTCCTGTCTTAAAGCTCAACTGATGATCCCGTACCAGTCTTCCTGGCAAATCCTTCGGTGGTGCTTTTTACTCACTACAGTGTGGGACATGTTTATGAGGTGTGTCTCAGTGACCGTACACAACACAGGTTCAGTTTCAAGACAGCATCATTTACTGTGACACGATGCACAGTAACACTCTGTCCTGTCCTGCCTTAGACAACACTGGAGCTGAAAAACGTGACTTCCTCAAGCCGTCATATCCGAGTCAACCCACCTACCACTCCTTACTTCTCTATTGGCCTGGGTGAGTGCTTCCTTATTGCTCTGAATGAATAATACAGCCTTCTGGGGACCTCCTCATCAAATCAGTGATGGTATCAAAAAGGAATGCCAGAGTTAGACATGCAGCTAAACGTTTTTTGGCGTTATTGTTGCTGGTGTAATCCCATACATGTAAACACTAGCACCACCTGCTGTAACAAACACAGGTGATAGGAAGATAACTTGCAAAGTGAATGTCGAGTTACACTGATTCATTGCAAGGAAAGAGAGATTTTCACGTATGTTTTGACAGGGCGATTCCCTGGTGAGGGGGGTGTTGTTGCCCCCGGGATGAGCTGTAAGTACACGGTGCAGTTCGCTCCAGACTCCCTGGCAGACTATGAGGACTTCATCGTGGTGGAGAGCCATGTGGAGACCCTGCTGGTGGTGCCCATCGCCGCCAAGCGACCCCCTCCAATACTCACCTGTAGGTCTCATCACCATCTGCCAACCTAACCTCTTACAGTATGTTTGTTCATCAGTATACTTTCTTTTGCCATAGTTTGTTGATATATTTTCCCCTTATTATCATGTAGTACCAAGAATTCTGGACTGTGGCTACTGTCTGATTGGTGGAGTGAAATTTGTTGAGTTTCTGTGCCGGAACATTGGTCTCAGCGCTGGGACGTTCTGCGTGATCCCAAAGAACCAGTGGCCAGCCTCAAACCTCAGGGTAGAAATCTGACTCACAATAACTGTATCGGAAGCTTTTATTGTGAAAAGAAGAATTCTCGTGTGTTTGACAGGTTCTCTTTCTTCATGTAGTCTGTGGCCAGAACATACTTTTGTGAGCAGCCACCCTTTGCAATCAGCCCGTCTCTTTTTGTGCTGCAGCCTGGAGAGGCCACATTAGTGGAGGTGAGAGGAGGAACTGTAAAATCTATCTGCAGTAATTCCCAAACATGGCCAATTTTACTGGAATAAAATTTCATATCGTATCAGCTCTAGTCCATTTAGATTTTACGTGTACTTGAGATACAGTGGGACCAGTTTGAGCATACTTCCCACTTTTGAGACAAAAGTGTCACTTCTTTGCAGCTCTGTGTGTGTTTCAGATTTGTGCAGCATCATATACGTGTGTGTTTGCAGGTGGTTTTCTTCCCTATCACTGCTGACAAGTGCTGTCAGGTTTTCACAGTCGTCTGTGACAACTGCCAGGTGAAAGACATCTCCATCGAAGGTGAATCTCTTCGGATTTCCTAAGAGCTGTAGCGATGATTTAAAACTCCTCCATTGTAAGGTTAAGTAGGATATAAATTGTGTTGTGTTTTCCAGGTGAAGGTCAGATGATTGCTCTCGAGCTTGTGTCCGTGTCTGGGGAGAAGGAGCGTCTTGTAATCGGGGAAGTGCACGACCTCACTGCAGAGCACTTTGTCCGTTTCAGCTCATGCAACCCTTACTCCGTGCAGCATAAAAAAATCATCGTTAGGAACAATGTGTAAGCTTCACACCTTCATATATCATGAAATAGCTAAAAGAGGATTGTATTTTTATTTACTTTTTTCAATTGAAATGCCTCTCCTCAACAAATTAACACATCTGTGCCCTTTTAGGCCACAGTAGCAATCCTATAGTTGAAGTGTCCTTGAATAAGAAGCTAAATATTAAGTTACTGACCCTGTGTAAAAAGGGATTTTCTCATCTCTCTCTCTCTCTCTCTCTCTCTCGGGGGGATGAAGCCACGTGGATCTGCATTTCCACTGGCAGATCATGAAGCCCAACCTCCACCCTCTGCTTCCAGGGGAAACCCCTCTGCCTTCCCATATCCAGTTCCACCTGGCCACAGATGATGCTTTCAATGTCAGCCCTCTCACAGGCCTTCTGGCCCCCTGCCAGGACCAGGAGTTCCTGTTTACGTTCTGTCCCAAAGAGGTAGAAAAGACATATAAACCGTTACAGAATCAACAGAATCAGAGGGCTTTTATGTCACAAGTGATGCTGAGCGAATGGATTTTATGAAACCTGTTTTTTGTCAAATATTTTTTCTAAATCCTTGTGTTTTCTTCAGTTGAAGGACTACCACAGTGTCTGTCACTTGGTCTTGAGAGATGTCCCACAGCTGCCACCACAGCCCAGTGAAAATAGGTAAAGTTCTTTTATGTGCAGTGGTAGAAGTCAGCGTCCTGTGATTTTCATTATGTAACAACAAAAAGGGCACTCGGTAGAGCACATATATGAACACATCCTAGATCTGCTCCTTTCTCTGCATCAGTGTCATAATTTAATGGAATCTCTCTTGGCTTTCTTTTGATGTTCTAAACAGAACACTTACTTTTCTTCTATCTATGCGTGGGTTTGTGTCTCTGTGTGTGTGTGTGTGTGCGAAATCTAGTACCCTCCAGCCTGTGCGCACTGGCTCCAAGGTGAACGATGTCATCGTCATGGAGATAGAGGTCAAGGGGTCAACGGAGCCGTACCAGGTCCTGCTGGATCCCTACGCTGTCGTGATCCCTGGAGAGATTTTTATTTGCACCACCACCCAGAGGCCGTTTAAGGTTGTTCAAATCACGGTCACATGTTTGATTTCTCTATCTATTCTCTGGTAAAACCGGAATGAATAATGTTTTCATTGTATTGTGTGTTTCAGTTGTGGAACCACAGCAAGACCTTCATCTGTTTTCAGTGGGAAAGGATTCACAGCAGCAGCCACATAATAGAAGTAGAGCCCTCTACTGGCCGAATAGGTGTGTCACTTGATACAATGGAATATGATAGATTAATATTCCCTTCCCATGCACATTGTAATCTGTAAACAACATTTCATATTGTTTGATTTATTCTTTTATTGACGGATTTGTGTACAGAACAGAACGAGTGCTTTGATTTGGATTTAATTGTGACTGGAGAAAAACCGGAGAGGGTCGTGACCAGTCTGGTTTGCCACATAGAGCACCGACATGAGCCAATCACACTGCCTGTGGAAGTCTCCTTCAAGGTAAGAGTAAACCTGAACACCTTCATCAAATGACTGTACTTCAGGTTTCACAATAAGAGTTTGTTCGTCTGTGAACTCTGACCTCTCTATGCTCATTTGGTTTTGGATAGGGTCCCACAGTGACCGTGGGTGTGCCCAGTGTGGACTTTGGGCTCATGAAGCTCGGGGAGCAGACGCAGACCAGCCTCCTCCTCACCAACACCTCCCAGCTTGAGGCCTCCTGGACCATCGAGGGGAGTCAACATGACCAGCAAGACACACAGGTACAATCAGCACAGGCACAATTCCAAAGTATCCTTGGGCAAGACACTAAACTCCAAATTGCCCCTGGCACCTGTTCCGACGGTATATGAATGATATGATAGAACAAGCGCTGGATGAATGTGTGTGTGAATGTGACGTGCTGTAAAGAGCCATATAAATACAGTAGATTTACCATTTACCATTACCAATCATGACAACATACCTCACTACAACTATAAGATGAGATGGAGGTTTTTCATTTGAGCTTTATTACATGGTAATCTATGTTGGTTCTTAGATGTTAGTGGAGCCATGCAGAGGTGTGCTGCCCCCTCTGGCCTCTTGCAGTGTGAACGTGCTCTTCAGGCCACGTTTCTGTCAGCAGTTTGAAACAGAGTTGGAGCTGGAGGTGCAAAATGGAGCCGGATGGTGAGGATGCACAATGAAAACTTTCAGATCTCCTCCTCGAGATTTATCGTAAAGGAGCACGTCGATTTTTTTCATAGCTGACCAATGTTTTTCAAAGCAGCTTGAAGAATTTGTGCTGGGGGATGCAGCCTTCGTCAACAACGTTGCAGAGCATTGGTGATGTTGTTACTCAGTGGCAGTGATCTGTTGTTAACAAGTTACACCACCTGTGTGTTGCAGTCACCTGTCAGTGCGAGCAGATGTGCAGTCTCCTCAGGTGTGTCTGTTAAACTGTGAGCTGCTCCTCTCTGAGCTCTACGTTGGAGTTCCTGCCAAGGCCGCTGTCACTCTTTTCAACCAGACCCTGCTGCCTGCACACTTTCAATGGATGGTATGCTGCACCACTTTTTGATTGCTTTTGTCACCACATACAATACGAAGAATAGAAATAATTTATAATAACTTATTTGTATTTAACTATTTAACTGTGTGTATAGCACTTATCTAAACAAGGTTAAAAAGTACTTCACAAAATCCATGAATAAAAATAAAAGGTATTCAATTCGATTTGAACCGCCAAATCACAACATACTAAGGTAGAGACCGTAACATTTTAGAAAAACCCAACAGTTCCCACAATGAGCAAGCTTTGTCAAGAGAAGAAAACCTTGAATAAACCTCTAGCAGATACAGTTTTGGGAGGAGAAATCTATATATTTTATCTGCTAATGATTTCTAAGATGTTGCTATCAAACCCTCATAAAAAGAAATGTAATGAAGCTTGATATTTTACTGTTAAACCACAAACTCTATTATAAATAACTATAAATATTATCTGTTGATATCTGCTCGTCATTTTCTCCACCAGGCTCAGCTGCAGGGTAAACAGGCTTCACTGTGTTCAGCCTCTTTTGACCCCTCCTCTGGTTCTCTGGGACCTAATGCCAGTGTAGAGGTCACAGTGACCTTTACCTCTCACACAGATGTAAGTACCAGTTGCAGAGCACAAGCTGTCACCACAACTGAAGCTTTAACACCAAAGAGAGAGAAGGCTGCAGTGTTTGCTCTGCTGTCACAGACTCTTATTCTCAGTGTTTTGATATGTGGTGTTTTATCCTCCGGCAGCTGGAGCTGACTGAGATGGCTGCTCTCTGTGAGGTCCAGGGGATGAACTCCTATCTTGTCCTTGGCATCTCGGCTTCCAATATCAAGGAACTCAGCGTGACGTACTCGCTGCCCAGTGTCGGGTAGTTACATTTTCTTAAAACCTTCCAGCCAACCATCCAACAGCTGAAGCAGCTTTGTGTATTAAGTGTTTAGCAAGTCAAACGCACAGACTGATTCATTAGCACTCAAAATATGATCCCTGGTCTTTGCTTTCAGCTCTAACCCAGATGATAAAAGCCCCTCGTCGATACTCGACTTCGGAGGTGATGTTGTTTGTAAGAGACCTGTCACGAAGCAGTTGCTGATGACCAATCAAACTGCCATCCCTGCTCCTTTCACCATAGAGCCTGAGTATTTCAGCTGCCATGCCTCCAAGCCAAATAACCAGCAAGAGAAAAGGTAAGACAGGTAACTCTCTGACATAAATAATGCATCAAAGTGTGACTGTGCTGTCGATGTGACACAGGGTGCATCTTAATTGCAGATTCGCATATGTTAAGAAGCCGCTTCACTCCATTCAAGCAAAAATCATGGAGGAAAAAGCACATGAGGGTATGATTTCACTTTTTACTCTTATTGTTTCTGAATACTTTGAGAATTAAGCAGTAAGGACTTATGATTATTGTTTTTATTTGCCCATCGTCAGAGTTTGTGAGCAGCCTGCTGGCTCATGGAAAAGGTGCAGCGCTCTTTGTGCTGCCGAACACAGGCACGCTGGGACCGTTTGAGACCCAGACTGTGGATGTGACAGCCTACACTGACATGTGGGGAGAATACAGAGACAATCTCATATGCAAAGTATGATGAATTCTTAGTAGTTGTCGCATGTATTCTCGAATTTTGATGTGCACTGGTAAACAATGTCAAAATCTTATTTTCCTCCTGCAGGTGGGGGACCTTGAGACCACGCTCATTCAAATACAAATGACCGTGACTGGATGTCCACTCTACTTCCAGATTACAGGCCCGCTACCAGACGACCATAACCAAGGGCCAATCATACAGTCCGTACCACTGTCTCCTTAGTGAGCATATTTGACGACGACTTTAAATCATTTTTAGCAACGTAAAAAATATCTTTAATCTTTTGCTTCGTCAGGTTTGGAATGCATGTATCTGGAGGGGACACAGTCTCCCGCTCTCTTCGCATCAACAATCCCACCATGTATAGTAAGTATAATAATAATAATCATATATAAAACATCCTGGGTAAGAGGAAATCCCCATATGTCCTGTCATTTGGGTTAACAGCAGTAATCCATCCATTATCTTTTCCGCTTATCCTCTGAGGGTGACAGGGGGACTGCAGATAAACTGCAATCATAGTAATAATATTGAGAAAGTTCTCAAAAAGATTGACTGAATCTAAAACTGATTCGGTTTATTAAAGAAGATTTTAACATTTCATGTTTTGGGAGATATGTGTTGCATTTTCACATAAAATTGCTTTTTTCTTATTTGCTTTTAGCAGAGAGAATACATTGATCGATCGAAGAATAAGACCATTTTTTAGCAACTTCAAAATGTCATTGTGTGTTGCCAGTTGAAGTGTTTTTTCTTAGCTGGTGAACAATTTTCTTCTGTCAGTGTATAAAGCTTGTGTATTTTACTACCTTGGCTTTTGGGCTTAATAAAGTTATCTAATCTAAATCCTTATTTTCTGTCAGACATTCGCATGGACTGGGAGACGTACAACATCGATCAGAACGACCATAAACTGGTGGATGTTGTGGTGAAGTGCGGACACGCCTTCCCAATCAAAGACGCTGATGGCAATGAGGTGTTGAGCGGCGCCTTAAGACTTTCTGATGGAAACGTTCAAACAGGCCGGGAAAGGATTCGCACTCCAGGCTCTGATGGAACGAGCTCCTCCCTCCAGAGCCAGACTGTGAGTACATTTAAGACCTCACAGCTAACAAGATTTTTACGATTTGACCTCTGGGAAATTGTTATTGCTGCAATACCAGTAAGTAGTCTGCTTTATTCTTTTACTGGCTCAAATTCTCTGATTGATTTCAGGACACGGACGAGGAGGAGATGAGTGATGGCTGTGACGAAAATGAAGCCTGTTCTTATCCCTTTCCTGCAAAAGAAAACCTCTTCTCTGTCCGCATCCGCCCTCACATGGGCAACCTCTCAGATTATCCCTACTGCATCACGCCTCAGCAAATAGTATGTTTGTAAGATTGTGGCGACATATATTTATTTTACCCCTGAAGCAGAACAATAATGACGTATTTTCCTCTTGTGGTGCATTTAAAGGTGATTCCAGCAAAGGGCAGCAGCACAATCCACGTATCTTTCACTCCTTTGACTCTGTCTGGTTCTGCTCTTGAGTCAAGATGTGTGGGCTTAGCTCTGGGCTTCATGAGTCTCGACTCAAAGGTAACATGCTTGATACAAAAGATTTTCGAAAAAATAACCTGGAAAAGGCAAAAGGAAGGATACTGATGCACCCAAAATCCTTTGTTGTGTTGTGTGTGTGTCCACAGACGGCTACCTGTGTCCTGGGTAAAGTTGAAAGAGCTCAGGGTTTGGATTTGGAGCCTCTCAGGATAGATCTTCTAGCAGCCGTTAATCCCGCAGTGTGAGCAATTACTAGCACAATATTTATGTTCCCCAAACCCCAGATGCATCCCACTCAATTTATGCTCCCTAAATAAAAAATCAGCTGAGCTTAGGCAAAAAAGCAGCTCAGAGTTGGTCCGATTAAGTTGCATATCTTCCTCTCGGCTCCCTGTTGCTGCAGGCTGGTGGTGGAGATGGAGAAAGATGATGGGGTGCTGCAGTTTCATGCCTCTACAGGTGATTTACAGAGGGCGCTATCGGAGAGAGAGGTCAGTCTGAGAAATCTACAACAATCATTAACTGTGCTCTGACACTCGAGGTTCACACATGAGGTATTAGTCCCAGGGGGTGTTCAGTATTTCTGATTTCTGCATTGATTTGTCCCACAGCTGATAGTGCAGGAATTTGATATCACAAAGAGCCTCCATCTGAAAAACCCCTTGGAGACGCCGCTTCACTTCAGGCTGGGAACTCAGCCTCCGTTCACAGTGCTCAGACCACAGCCTCGAGTGAGGACCAGCAGCTCCAGCAACTCGCTGACTGGTGACAGTGATTCTCTGGTGCTGCAACCACAAAACAACATGCAGGTGAAAGTGACGTTCCACTGCTCTCGGCGTCTTCTGGACCATGTGGACCAGGCAGATGAGGACGTCCCTCCTGGGGTGACGTTGATCCACGATGCCAATGGGCCGAGGAAGCTGAGGTTCCAGCAAAACCTCCTGATTCACTACAGCAACAACAACCTGCAGGTCAAACACTGTTGTGAATCTGAAGAGAATTAGGATAAAATGGGATTCAACTTTATTGATCACATGCCAAGGAAATTCACATGTTACAGAAGCAGAAGCTTGATATGAAAAACAGTGCTACGTTACAACATGCTGATGTTAAAGAGTCTGACAACAGTTTAAATGAAATAATACTGTGTATTCATTTGTAGATAATTGTGTAATATTTCCTCTCTGCTCTGATCAGACCGTCCCTCTCTGTGCATTTCTGGATCTTTCTGCTCTGCGTCTGTCCACCCAGAGCATCAACTTTGGGTTCTGCTACGTGAGCCAGATGCAAACAAGGGAAATAAACCTCCACTGTTGTGGAGCTCACACATATTGGAAATCAGTTATAGGTAAGCACCGAACAATAAGCTTCTACATGGGCTCTGTGGTTTGTTTGAGCCCAGCAAGCGATATAGCGTTTTAAAGACGTGTTTCACACCCAGAGTATAACTATAGCCCAATTAAGGCCTAGCTATCAATTAGATGGCTATTGAACAAAAGAGAGAGACACCCATAATAATGGCTGTAGGATTCACGTTTTACTGAAATCTGGTAACAAATTATATTGATACCAACTGCCACAGAGGGAATTGTCTAATATTCGTCTAATTGGATGTCCTGAATGTGTGTGTCTGTGTGTAGGGTCAGATGAGGAGGACTCGTGTGTGTTCAGTGTGACACCAAACTTTGGGCTCCTCAGGTCCAACGAATATGTCAGCAGCTGCAGACAGTGTCTCCAGATCAGCTTCACTCCCAGGTAACAAACACTGTTACATTACTATGTTTACACAGTGATCATTCCAGAATACAAGATGTCTTCTCTTTGTTGTCTGTTGTAGTGAGGACAGAGAGTTCAGAGCCACGGTGCTGATCCAGTCTCCTCTGGTGAAGACCCCGCTGACGCTGCAGCTCCAGGGAACAGGGTCATTTGATGAAGCATACTCGTCAAACTAGATGTTCCTGTCACACAATCACCACCTGCTGCATAACCTGTTCTAATGATATCAATTAATTTATTGTCGTTTTGTACAAAAAGTAAAAGAAATGTGAAAAAATTCAAGTCTCCATCGCTTGATTATATGTGAGTTATTTTCATGATCAGTAAATGATTGTTACCGTTCTTCTATCAAGATGTTAGGAGTATACAGGCAGAACTTGAAATGCAGAGACCTTATATACAGTCAGTGCACAGGACAAGAGCTGGACTGAAATGCTGTGACTAAAATGTGTATCTTTACGCATCACAAGACACTTAATCAACTGCTATTTAACATATATGTATCTAGAGGGAACATTTTAACTAAGAATAAATAATGATGGAATAATAAACTCTGCATCATAGATGTGTAATGACATTTTCTTGACATAGTCGATATTTAAATAACCATAAAATATATTTCATTAAGTGATGTTTCAAATCTGGATTTCTAGTCTTCCGCTTCCATCCAGAAATCAAAGTCATCTCCAGCTCTTATTCCAGTCCTGGTATCACATCACATGGACGCCATGTGATGTGCCCTAGAGACAGTTTTCAGAGCAGGACACTACAGGAGATGAAGTGTGTTTAATCATTGATGCAGCAAGTGTTTATTGGAGGGTTTTCATCAAATGAGCCTTGTATTTTTCCAAGAACTGAGCTGCTGTTCCTGTAACTGAACAAAAACCCCCTCTGCCATCACCTGACAGGCAGTGGAGAGGACGACCCTGAGCTGTGGCCCCTGTTTTCCCGGTGGAGAATCCCAGCTTTGCCCACAGTTCTACAGGAAATCCATCTTTTACTGTTAAAACAAACTCAATCCCCCGGTATTTTCAGTTTTTCCTGCAGAGCTCACCTGACTGCAGAATGCCTCATCGATTTCCAACAAGTCAATACCACAGTTTACAGCGAAGAGAGAATTGATTTTTCCAAAAGCTCCTTTGGGCAAAGATGAAAAAGAAAAAGCATGTGATGTAGAACAGACCCTCAAGACAGGATTGACCAAAAAAAGCCTCAATTGCAGATGTGCATCAAACCAGCACCTGTCACCTGCCCAGGGATCAACAGGACTGAATCTATATTCTTTATTATTACATTTAAAATTGCTCAAGGCGATCTGTGTGAATGTCATTTCATGTCTGTAATCTATGAATATGCGTAAATGGCCCTGACCCTGTTGCTGATCGGTGCCTTTGTGGTTGACGTGAAGTTTTTTATTTTCAGTCATTTAGACGAATATCACGACAAAACAATGATGGAAGTGCAGAAAAACCTGACAAAACTCATTGCTCTTATTGTGAAGAGCAGTTTGATTGACATCCTGCAAAGACATCCTGCTCTTCAAAGACATCCTGCTCTTCTGAGATGATGCTGCAATAACCACAAGACACACACACACACACACACACACACACACACACGTTGCCTGTGATGCTCGTCTCCAGTTCAGCAGTACAGACATCTACAAGCTAGTGAATCCACAGAGGGATGCAAATGTCCAATTGATATTCATTGCACTCAATACGTCTTACACAGAGCAAGGGCATGTGTGATCACAGTAAAACCGAGCAGTGTGGAGTCATCTGCAGAGAGGCATGCTGGGACCAAGGTCAGTGGAGCGTTTGTTAGTCTGACAGTCGGCTCTGATGCGCTGAGAAGAGGAGACAGGACCGGCTGAGACTTTGTTATTAGTGCACAATATTTACAATTTTGGTTCATTGACCGTCTCCCTTCTCTGACTTACTGTTGCACTGCCGGTTGATTTAACACAACATAATCCTGGGGTGACTGGGGCCTCCAGATGTTACAGATGTGTAACCCCCCCCAGGCAAGGCCTGAGTTTGTACTGACTCCTTCAGGATTAAATGTTTTCACTGCTCGTTTTGAGTTGGTACTGATCCGTTTGGCTTTTCCCCTGCTACCTTTTCATAAGAGCCATGAACCAAGAGGAACTCCTGTCTGTCGACTACTGTGCACTAATGAGAACTGATCATCAGGCGCTGCACATACAGCAGCTGGACCCAAAATGCTAAATGAATGTGTTTGAGCAGAACCTGTGACTTATAACAGCTGAGGGAGTTTCAAAAGGTGATAATACAGCGTCTGCCAGCGCTGATACTGTCTCTGCACTCTTGACGTTACTGAAGTCTGCCACTCGTCAGTGGTGATGGAACTTCACAAAGCATTGAACTACAGACGGGTTCATCACTTTGTTTGGGGTCCCCTGGAAACATTTCCGTTGGCAGCACGTTTCTGTGTTTGCACGTGTCGTGACTTTTTACAGCGCACATGTCATCAAATTGATGAAGTTGTTTGCTTGATTTGCGTGTGTTTTTTCCTATTTGCATGTGTTTTCAAAATTTTCAGTGCGTTATTAAGCTCTCTCGGCCATCGTATGAATGTGTCTAAAAAATTATAATAAAATAAATCTCTGAGACCCGAAAGCTAAATTTGCTTATTGGTTGCTTTTCTAAAACACCGTTCAGAAATGAATACATAAATTAATTGTTATTATTCATAATTTTTCTCCGAGCTTGAATAAACAGGCTCAGATTGCTGCACTTGCTCCGTGTGTCCACGCGGGGGCGGTGCTCGCTCCGCTGTGGACGCCGCTGCCTTGGTAACGCGTCACTACTTCCTGGATCTCACGTTGCCGCTGACATCAGAGCAGCAAGAACCAGCTCCTGTGTCAGTGTGAGAGGAGACGAGGGAGCAGGAGGAAGAGGAAGAAGGAGAAGAAGAAACTTTCCTCTCGAACACATCCACCGTTCGCAGTTTGTTCTCCCGCGAAATAAACGCGCAGCTGTGGATTTACTTGCGCCTCGTGGAGGAGAAGCTTTGATCCCTTGATGTCAGGCTGCGTTTGTAAATCCTGCGCGTCAGTTTCCGGATAAACCAGCTCAGCGTTGTTTGGGGGAAGATTTTTTTTTTTTTAAAACATTTTGTTGTTGCTCTGCATCTGTTGGGATTCGTTTCCTCTTCCAGCCTGTTTCCTCTGTGACAATCAAACAAACATTGAAGCCACAGCAACATGGAGTCACACAGATAACAAGGTAAAAAACCCCACAAAATAACATTGTTTGTGGATTGTTTTTTTGTTTCTTCATTTGTTTAGTGAACAACACTGCTTTTCTATTTCCTGACTGCACGTGCATCTATTATTGCTTCACTAGTGTGTAGTTTAAATTGTAGTTTTGTCGTTGTGTGTTTACTTTGACTGGAGAAGCTTTCTGTGGAAAGTGGAAAGTTGGACCATATAGATTTTCTGATTCATAATAAACCTTCAGGCACATCACCGCCTGTTTGAGTCCTCAGGAGATACAGAGATTTTCTTAATAAATCTGTATTTAATTGCTAGAATAAAGGTTTGCACAGGGTTGTAAGTGGTTATTTAAGGTATGATATGATAAAATATGATAAGATAAGTTAATTCTTTATTAGTCCCACATCAGGGTTGTTTGCCATGTTACACCAGCAAGGACAATCAAAATAGAGACATCAGTAAAAGGGATAAATGTATAAACACAGGAAATGTCAAACATACGTAACATACACAAACAGAATAAACCCAGTGTGAGCAGAATACGTATTTTGTAGCAGGATTATAGACGTGCTGCATAACCTGTTCTTCTGATATATTCATGATCAGTAAATTATTGTTACCGTTCGTCTATGCAGATGTACAGGCAGAACTTAATATACAGTCAGTGTACAGGACAAGAGCTGGACTGAATTGCTGTGACTAAAATGTTCATCTTTACGCATCACTGCAAGAATTCAGAAATGGGCCTATATGAACCTTTCACAGTCATATGTCTGTGTTTATGTAAGATCTCAAGCCTTAATTACATTTCTTTGTTATGGATTGTAGACGTGAGGTATCGCACAGTAAAGTGAAGTTGAACCTATTTCCACTGCAAAAGTCTCCTTTCGCTGGGAAATGGCGTAAATCTGGAGGTGTGAGGAGTGATTTCTGGAAAGTCACTGTCATCCTGCTCCTATGGACTCATTTATCCTGCCTGTGCTGTGTTCTCTCTCTCTGCGGTCAGTCCTCCAGACCTCTGTGATTCACTGTGGTCACTCGAAGCAGCGTTCTCCCTAGAACGGAACGATCCACATCCGCTCGTGTCCTGAAAAGTCCCTCTCGTGGCTCTTTCTGCTCCCTGTCCTTCTCCATCCGAGTCCGGGTTAACAGCCTCCATGGTGTAGAAGTGATGAGGATGGCGGCGAGCTTCATCCGTCGCTCAGCACATATTCCACCGTGATGGCACACCTCTGAGAGCGTCCCGCCAAATTAGATTTTAATGAGGCCATCCTGTTCATCAATTCGAATCAATATGAACGGCACTCGCAGGAGCCTGAGCAGCGGACTGACGGATGAGTTTATCAGCGCGTTGGCACGGCCCCGGGGGCTCTGAAATAGCCCTAAAGTGAGAATCAAACTGTCAAGTGGAAACCGCCTACAGATATGGTTGGTGTGCCGCAAGCAAAACAGTCCATTTGGCTGATAAAGGGACTGGATCCCACAGTAGAAATGGCAGCCAGAGACAGAAGCAATGGCTTACTAATTGTCTTTTAATGGGACTATTTAAAAAAAAAAAGAAAAGGGGGCCTGAAGGTTTCTTGCCTGACTTTCTGTTTCACAGGTCAACTTGGTGCGAGGTCTATGCTGTCGGTCATTTGATAAAACAGGTTTGGAGAAGTGATTCACAGCCGGTGTTGACATTTCTTGAAAGGGCCGTTTGAAAGTGTGTCAGGGTTTGCTCACGCGGGTCATGCTCCTCAGCCGCTCGCTTCTGAGAAACTTCATACGTTAACTCTCCTTTAACGTCCCGCTGTCGACTTTTTACGCCGTAAGCCCTCGCGAGTGTCTTCATCAGAACGAACGCGACCCTCCTCTCCCTCACGCTGCCCCTCTCAGCGAGGAGTGTGAAGTGTGATGCTATCTTTGCTGACTTCACAGAAGCCTGACGACTTGCCAGACGCCCACTGACAGGGCTGGGGGTTAAAGGTCACTGTGACTCAGAGACAGACTGATTATCTTCCCTCAATGACATGTTTTAGATGTTGCTTGGTTACAGTGAAAACAAAATAAATTTATCTTTGAGTGTGAGAAATACTTTCGTACTATTGGTTGCATTTTGGATGCTTTGGGGAATTTTTGTTTTAGTGTACTTGGAACTAAAAGTGATTTCATCTAACTCTGCTGCTTTTGATTTTGATCAAGAGAAATAAATTCCACACAGAAAGAGCCCAGGATTTGAACTGAGAACCATCTGGCTGTGTGGTGACATTGCTAACAAAACAAACTTTAAAGTTTTTTTGTTAATATAATTAGTTTGCCAATGTGATCAAAGCCAATACAATAATGCTCTAAACTGAGTTCAGACCACCGTGATTTCCTCCAGTGTTCCTTGAGACGGCTCTAGAACTTTGTTGGGTCCAAAAGGGAGTCGCAATCATTTTGCTGGATATAACAAATAAAGACCCACTCCTGTCAAAACCAAAGTATTACAGGTAATCTTCTCTAGTCCTCTGCAGTGGTGTTGTATTAAAGTGTAGAGATAGCTAGTGCCCGGGACAAAAGCATTTATGGGCTGGAGTTTGCTACAGTTTGCAGGAGCGCAGTGGGACACACACACAGTAATGGAAGATAATTGGGAACGACCCCCCTGACTGTACTTAAAGCCGCCTGTCTGACCAAACTGGGCAAGGAAGAGCTGGTGGGAAGCAAAACTGAGGTATCCATCGTAACAGAGTTTCAGAGGAGCTCTGCCGTGATGGAAGAACCAGGGAGGAAGACAAATATCCCTGCAGCCCTCCATCCAACAGGCGGGCCTGTGTCAAGGATTGGCTAGAGGGACTTTGGTTAAAGACTTGACAAAGCCTCTCAGACATTGCCAGATCACACAGATCGCCTTGAGCATAGGAAATCAAGTGTAAATTGCCAAACACTTTATCTGACTGTGGCTACCTGGATTACACCATATTTGTAGCAAAGCAAGGTGGTTGCAGTGTCATGGAGACACAGAGAAAAACAAACTGACAAAAGACTGATTGAAAATTGCTTTCAGAGAATACTCCACTTCAGAGTTAGAACGAGGATCCACCTCTCAGTCATAGAAATTGCTGCAGAGGCTTGAAGATGCCTCTCTGATTGTGTTTGAGTGGCCCAGGCAAACCCAGTGCTTCCTGAACAGTGTGACAGAGATTGAGCTCATGTGCAGGGAATAAAGTTTGGCAGTGCTCAAACACAGGTGTGCCAAGATGGCTGTGGCGCACCCAAGATGACGCAAACCACTTACCCTCTGACGTAGTCGCCTCTGTGTGGTGCTGGATAAACGACCTCTAATAAAAATTCAGGTTATTTTCTTTTTTAGCTTTGTCTTAATTATGTACTGTTTAAAGGCTAAAATTAGTAAATACAACTGTGGTGAAGTAAAATGAAGCTCGCAGAAGAACAAAATGAGAAAAGGAAAGGGGTCGGATTCCTCTACGAGTGGCCTCTCTTTATGTGTGGAAGTCCAGTAAGGTCCGACCCCCTCCTCCTACTCTCCAGAAACCAGGCGGAAGCTGCCTGATTGAGCTTTGTCTGCACGGCTTGTCTGACTGCGAGGACAATGCCTCCAGCAGCAGCAGCAGAGCCAGAGGCTGCAAGGACAGCCGGATAGACAACACACTGCAGGCAGACTAGGTCATACAGTAACACTGAGGACAAGTTTGTGTATGTAAAATACCACAACTGGTCAGACGTCTTTGTTTTAAATGTCTACCAGAGCACATGCACTCAAATAAGAATAAATTAACGAAATATTGCCTACGTGCAGTTGAGAATGAAATCGATAGGTTTGACTTTTGGCATTAAGTCATAAAATAACTTTAAGATATTTCCTCATCCTGCTCGCTCAACCTTCGAAAGCAGAGACTCTCTCGGTGGATATTCGGCTCGGTGGTGAATCAGAAATACTTTCTTGCCTCTTCCTGAACCACAGCTGTTTGACATTCTGCCTCGTGAAATTGGTCTAAGTCTATGAGCTGTCTCCGCGTGGCTGCATTTGGGTGGAGGAACACAATGAATGAATGTGCTTGTAATGGCGTGTCACCGCATAATGGAAAAGACAGCTTACTCCACAGATTGTGCTGAGATTCATCTCGAGGGGAGAATTCAGTCCTGGTGATCCAGGGAGTGGATGTATCGTGGACCTCAGGAGAGTCACTCCTTCATTTGGCTATTTTTAGCGGGTGTTGTGTGCTTGATGATAATGGCAGCGTTCGACTTATCACTGAGCTAATAGAGCGATCACTTTCTCCGAGGAGGGTCCTCTTACACTGGAGTTTGATTGGTACCAGTCGATTGAGTTAACATCCAGCTCCACTCTTCATATACCCCTTTGGGTCCTGATTAGACCAACTACTCTCTCCACTTAATACGTCTGTCTCCTTGGAATTTCATTGGAAGAGACCAGTGTTGATGTACATACGTTAACATTGAGTCACTGAAGTACTTAAGTATTAAGCAAAAATATGGAGAGCTGACTGGTTCCCAAAGGGTCCCGACAAACTTGTTTTTGGTATCCACATTCTAATTGGGATGCATCATCTGGGAAGAATGAATTTCAAAAGACCATTTTGAGCTTCTATCTGTGTCAGATAAACCGTTGGTGGATCACCAAGTCATTACTACTCATTCACTGGACTGACTGAATTCATTGTATTCAATTCACTGATTGGTCAGATATTTCAGTTACAGACAAATCAAACAACAAGAACCTAAGAAATACCAAAACAATAGAAATGCCAAACTGTTGCCTTTTCTAGATCCTAAAATCTAACGATTTGCTTCTATTCTTTGTTTTATATCTTAAATCATTTAAAATACCTTTAACCTGTTCAGCTGGTTGGACAAACCAAGTTATTTAAAGAAATCACATGCTATGGGATGTTTCTCTATAGACTGAATCAAAAATTAACATAAAGCCACAAAGAAATCAAGCTTCCTTGAATAACTGGCAACTCCCGAAGCAGAATGTAAAGATGTGTAAATAATGGTGTCATATCAAAAGGGAAATTCCTTTATTTAAAATAAAACATAGATTTTGTACAGGATGACGGGAAGAATCCTCTTGATGTGTTGTAGGAAGGCATCATTAATCCTTGTGTCCCACTGAAGAGCCTGGATCTCTTCTCCTGTGATGTAAAGCATGGGGGAGCCAATGTTATTATAAATGAGTGCTGAAGCCCCACATGGAGTGACGTACTCCTGCCCACACACTCCTTACCACCTCCCAGAAATCTTCACACATCTCCCTGCATTGAAATCCCTCGGCCCGGGTCCGTGTGCACGGCACAAAGTATTGTCTTACTTCCCAGAATCGGCCTGCGTAACCCTTCTGACTCATGTGGGGCCACAGTGCAGACTTGGCAAACGTTCAGCGGACAGGACACCCCCTTCAGTGACCTTTTTAAAAAGAGCAAGTCACCTAAATGTTTGTGGTTCACTAATCACCCCACACTTCCTGCACATATTGTAATTCAGACAGGGCACCGGTTATTGTGTCTAGCAGTGAGCTCTCTCTTTGTGATGTCAGGCCTCTGATGCATTAACATGGCAGATTTCTTCTGTTCATTTCATCTTACACAGATACAGCATTTATATTCACATAAGCAGTGAATGAACAGTAGTGAAACACCCTTTTCTGGGCTTGTTCTCATAGACAGTAGATAAACATGATGATGGCTCCCCAAGTGTAAAGCTAAAGGGTTTTGACCCCCATCTGCTGCCTGGCTGCAGTATAGGTCATAAACCCCACCTCCTCCATGTTGTTGGATGGGACACGGGCCAAATTAAAAGGTCTGATACATTTCCTCTCAGATATAGTTTGTGTCATTTTAGGTAGATAGTTTGTGGTCCACTACACGTGACCCTTTTCCCACTCACATAGTCATCTTAACTTAAACTTGAATGGATAAATAAGTCAACCTTCCTACAGTGGCTTCATCCCCCGTCCTTCATTTCTGGATGCTGGGAGGAAGTGGTGATGGTGTCGGCCATCTTGCTTGTCCAAAAAAAACCTCTCTAACCTCGTGGCCTGTGAGGGACCAAGGTGATCTGATCCATGGCCTCCATCGCTGTAGTGCCTTGACTCCATTGATCAAACACAGCTGTCTTGTCCCCTCCACCCAACGATCAATGTGATTGTCTTTTTTGGGGCATTCAGTTTTACTGACAGGCTGTCCTGGAGAATGGAAACCCAGTGAGCTCATATTGTACATTTTAGACGTTGACCTTTTGATATGATTTCTTTGGGACTCCACAAGAGTGATGTCAGACATGATGTCATACTGCTCAGGCCACCAGGCAGCTGCAGAGCAGGCCCTCCACTTCTTCAGTCTGAGGAGGGGGGGAGTTCCCTCTGAGACTCGGTAAGAAAGTGATGTAACAGAGCTGAAAGAGGATAGCTTATATGCATATACGTGCTTGCCTGCATCGTCTTGGCTGCGGCTCGTGATCAGTCCTTCCAACAAAAATAAAATAGCTGTGTGTGGTTTGAGGAGCGGGACTCTGCTTTGTCTGGCTCAAACAATTCCCCACAACCCTCGTCTGAAATCTCATCCTCTGCTGTCCTCTTTTTAATTAACTTGCTCTGGCATTTCAGCACAGTCCTCACACTGTGACAAAGGGAGAGGCCTCTGCCTGTGAAACATCGGCCCTGAATGGTGATGTTATCCACATTTGACAGTGAAGTGCGTCAGCGTGTCTCAAGCACTTCTGGATGTGCGCAGCCTTGTTGGTTTATCTCATGATTTACTCCACCAGTGATTTAATGGGGAGACAGACAGTCTCCTCCTGGAGGACGCGTGGCAGCAGAGCAACAAGAGCGAGTGGCGATTAGCATTTGATCCTCAACAAGCGGGGCTGTCACATCGCCCGCCTGCCAAGACGTGTGTGGAGAATTGGGCTGGTGATCAGTGGGCACCACTCGCCCGGTATCACGCTGGGCAGAGGGGCGAAGCAGATGGGCCATCTGGCGACTTGCTGGCATGGGACAGGAGCTGCTCTGTTCCCGCGTGTGTGCGTTCGTGTGTGCGTGGCATTGACAGACCGGGCGACGATGTGCTAGGAGACCACCTGTCTTGTTGCCGTTCCTCATCTCTTTCATGTGTGGTCAGCAGCACCATACGAGCACAGCCTGATACAGAGCTTTACTTTGACATATCATACCCACTTCCCTCTGCTCTTCTCACACTGTGCTACCACCTATTGGTTGTATAAAACAGATCTGTATGTATTTGGCACATTGCAGTTCTCTATAGTTCTGCTGATGTTAGTTTTTCTACGGTCAAAGCTCAACGTGTGACAGATTTACCCTTTTCTCAGAAAGAGGTCACCCTTGAAACTGTTTCTCTGGCTCCATATTTACCTTTCCACTCCTTCAGCTGTTGTGATTGTGCCACTAACAGCAGTGTAATATGTGTTCCCATGTTGAAACTCTGCTGGCACCCTGGGTCCCTGCCCCTCAGGCTGCAAATTGCTCCAGTGGCCGTTTTTTTCTTCCCCTTTCATGAAGAGTTTTCGAGCGAACACAAAGAGAAACTATTTGTGTCCGCTTGAATACTCCGCTTTGTGTCTCTGCAGATGAGCTGGAGCGTTTGTCTGTGCTGGATGTTTTGGGGTTACAGACACATACTGTGGTGCAGGCATTAAAAAAGAAAAGAAACGCAGAGACATGCAACATGGACACTGGAGATAACCGGGCAGAAAGTAAATGAAGTTTTAAGAAAATTGTCTGGGGAGTGTTGCCATTAATCTCTGGAGGCCCTTTAGTATATCTCTCAAAAGAGGTGGTGTTGGAACTTGTTGATAGACGGGCTTACACAAAGTGAAGCTGCAAGAAGACATTTATGTCCCCTCACTTTTTGTCTTTCTATTAGTTCATTTCATTCTTATCTTTTTTTGTATGTATTTTTCACCTTATTATATTATTTCTTTATGCTTTGCATGCCTCATGTGGATGCATCCTGCAACCCTTGTCAGCTGTAGCAACCTGTTGCTTTCATACTTCATTATATACAAGATCATGTTCAAAAGTTTGTTGTTTCACCTTGTGTTCTTTTCTTTTGCATCTGGAAATGAGATGATGTAATTTTTGTAAAAAGTAAGGATTTGCATATTCCTCCTGTACTGTTGGTTAACTTAATGTACTCAGGGGTTTTGCCTCTTCCGCCTTGGTTTGGTATGACTGGTTATAATTGTGGTTAGCGTTAGTGATAGATAGATATTACTGTACAATTGGCATGAGGAAATTCTCTGATCTGTTGACTTTTTAATGTTTGCTCTACTGTTCCACAACATTTTAGCTTTTGCCACTATCCCATAATTTTCACTTGTGGCCACAGTTGTTCAGCAAAGTAGAGACGGGCTCACTTTGAAAAAAGCTTGAATTAATTTCAATGAATAACCTCTTTTTAGTTTTTTTGTAAAACTTGATGACGCAGCAGTACTGCAACTATTTCTCTAGTTCCTGTTCCCCTATTGCCAAGCCTGTGTGTGTATATATATGTGTGTGTGTGTATATATATGTGTGTGTGTACGTGCATGTGTGAAATATGTGCATGCTACAGGATGCAGCCGTCATTTTTAAGACAAATCAACCTTTACATTGCGTAAACAATCTGAGATGGATCATGGAAAGTGTTTTCCTCTGCAAATATTCTCCTCTTCTCCTTGTGTGCTATCATCAGTGGAACAAAAACAAACATCACACATAGAAGTCTCTTCATATCCATCCATTATGGAATGTGACAACCATTTTTCTGTTTGTGCTCACTAGTGTAATACATAAAGGCTTTGGCTTAGTTTTTGATCTGCTCATGGTCTTTAACTGCGGCACCACGGGAACTCATAGACACCAGGCAACTCCATTATCAAACACTGAGAAATTCCTCCACGACCGCTGGCTTGTAGTTCTCTGAGTGGCAGAAACGAGACATCAGGGCATTCACACGATTTAGATGGATTCAGTTACCAGCGTCAAAAGCAGTTCTTGGCTGTCGTGTTGTTATTTGTCTGCCAGGAGTAAAAAAAAGGATATGTTGACCTCAAGAGACCATCCTGGTTAAATAAAGATTAAATAAATAAAAGAAGCAGGGGCTCCGATGATGTAGGAAAAAAAAGCTTTGTGTTGAAACTGCCACCTGCGTCCTGTTTGGTCATTGTTTTTGTGCAATCGCAGAAATATTATGTGCACCAAGCTGAAGGAAAATGTCACCGTTTGTGGATGTTGAAACCATGTTTTTTTTGTTGTTTTTCTCGCTCTCAGGGTGAAATCTTCACTTGCAGAGAGAAGTTGAGCTCTGTGCTCGAGTTCAACAGGGCCACTTCCTGATGATGACAGTAAACATGGGTGAGTAGCATTCAAAAGCAGGTTGCAGGTTCAGTACGTACATAAAGAAAACATGTACGATTATACACCTCTCACTTCCTCTGGAAGGAACAGTACGAAGAAAAATAAAAAATGCACGATAGAGGATTCGTGTGAGGTGGCTGTTAACGGCTCCAGATGGCTAATGTTGTACGCTCTTGTACTGGTTTATTTACATTGTTGTTTGTGGAAATGTTTTTCCTGATCCAAAACACACATGTACATGCACATATACACCCATGAGCACTCGCATAGCGTATTTGTTTATACTCACACCTGCTAAGCCTGTGAGAACACACGTGAACTCCTACATAGTGAATATGCAAAAAAAGGTGTCTCACAAGCACATGCACTTTTTTGCTCCATACACGCTCTCTTGTGGTAAATTTGCATGTGTAATGGCCCTTTATTGACCTGTAGGGGGTTATTACAATGTTCCACATGGCACATATTAACAAAGGGTTCTATGTTGCCCGGTTCTACATGTGTGCAGTCGCAGGGCACGATGTTCCTCATCTCTCTAGCACATAACGTTGATCTGAACAAGATGTACCCCAGCTCTGCAGTATGATGCAGTATAAAATGACCTGGGCTGATGTTAAGTGGTGTAATGGGCCTTCACTTGAGGGAATTCATCACCTTTAGGGTTAGGAGTTAGGGGTCAGGGTAATTGCTCCAGTAAAAAACTGCATATTTACTTAATTTCATTTGGGAAAGGGTCAGATTTGACCTGAACACATTATGAGGTTAATGTTTGTTCACAGAGTATTGAACTGGGGGAAACAGGGCCCTAAAAATGTAGGACCATGGGAACGTGGATACACTCTCAGCCTGGAGTATAGTGTGTCTCTTCTTTCCACAGCAACCCAATCACAACCGGTCATTTGCTGTATTTTTGACTTCTTTCCACTGTAATGTTTTCCCCCCAGATGACGGTCTCCAAAATGGACCCGGACAGCACAGGAACTCACAAGGTAAACCATAATTCCCTTCAGCGAAATACCACCATTGTGGAATGGAAACGTTTTATGTTTTTGTCAGTTGTGCTTAATCGCTTTCTAACGTCTGTGCTAGTCACAATTAGCCTACCTTAAAACTCGGTTGTACTGAATAAGATGAGTGTGTTCCCAGCCTGTTAGCTTTTTAGCCAATAGCTTAATAGCTGAGTCTCTTGCTGCTTTCATGCGGACCTTGTGAGTTGTGGTTATGATGTTGGAAGTCATGTCCATGGTGTGCTTGGCATTCAAGTGGTTGTCAGGAGAACACCACTGCTAGGAAACAACAACATAGACACTATATGTTCCCGTCGACAGAATCCACAGAGGCCAAACACTAAGCAAGCTCGCAGTCATGTAATGTAATGCAGGAAATGCAAAGGCATGATGACTGAGGGAAAAGATGAGGCCTTTGGGAATATCAACATTTCCTGCATTATGTTACATGCATGCTAGCTTGCTAAATTGTTAGCCCCTGTGGCCTCTAGATGCTGACAGTAATGTAAGGCAGGAAATGCAAAGGCAGAGTGGGAAAAGATGAGGCCATTGGGAATATCAAAATTTTCCTTAGACATATTACAAAATTACGAAGGAGAAACTCCATAGGACTATGCAAAAAAAAACCTTTATGAATACCTCTTGGAAAAATGCAAAAAGGTATATTTCTCAAAAGGTTCCACAAGTTCCTTTAATTCAGCAGCACACACAAAGCCCTTTTAGAGATCTTATTACATTTCCATGGATGCAGACATTCCTCAATGAAAAGACTTTCGGCATAAACCTTGTACAAACATTAATTGCACAACTACTTCACACACCCACAATACGCTGAGTTATTCTTAGTGAAAGATTAACTCCACGGGTTTAAATAAGCTGTATCGCAGTTTCGACGAACATTGAGGTGTGTGAGAGTTTGTCGTCCCTTGGTTGGTGAGCGTGTGTCTTAGTGTGTGTGTGTCGTGTGTCGGAGCTCGGCCCATGCTGCTGCTGCTGCTGCTGCAGAGTGAGGACACGTTTGGCTCCAGCTGCTAATCCTGCCGGATGCCTTTGCCATGATGTGTCTCTCTGCACCAGGAAATCCCCTCAATGTCTTCATTCAGGCAGCCTGCCTCGCACACACACTAACTCACGCCCACACACATACACACGCAAACTCACACACACAGTCGCTGGCCCCCGAACACACTTTGTGAGCTTTCGAAACTTGCCTCTTAAAGCCAGTGCTATTCTTTGAACTCTCTCGGGAGTAGGAGCATGTGTTTGCATCTTTACATCCAAACTCTTATAGAAGTTGTTCTGGTTGCAGAGATCTTGCGACCATCTGCTTGAGCCGTAGTTACAGCTACAGGAGAATAACTCTTCTTTATGCAAACCGTCTTCGACTGGCGTTCCTACTTCATTTCACCGACTTTCACAGTTCTCAGCTTCAGCCTGAAGGGAAAAAAAAAAGAAATATGCGGAGTGATGATGCAATGCCCAAGCAATCAGCCCCCATTGTGAAATGTTGCTTGTTCAGTTTAGCTTCCTGGAATTCCCCTTTTTCTTATGCTAGTCACATTTTACCCGAGACGCAACAAGAAGCACAGGAAATGAAGTGCAGGTATCTCATCCGATCCACGCAGCAGGAGAAATGATCTGCCTTTCTGGGTCCCGCTGACCTGAGGTTCCCTGAGTTCCTGTCGTTGGTTTGTGGGGCTGCTCTTGGCAGTGACGTGCGGTTGGTGTGGGAGCTGGTTTCTTTCCACCGTGCTGGTGAGCTTGGCTGGCCCCAGCCTGGCAGCGGCGGCAGCCCAGGCCTAAGTGATGTAATGACATCATTTTTAGGCTGCCATTACAACGGGCCCTGTGCAGCACCACGCATTTCTCACACTCACTGCCTTTCACTAACCTCCCCTCCCACTCTTTCCTCTGTGCTATTAGCCATAGGTACAGCACAGGCCTCAAACATGCTTACAGATGACCAGATATATATACACACAGGCAGCAGTCACTGTTTGTTTTGTATCCTTAACTGCGAGCGAACACCAGTAGCCTGGAGTTCTGAGCCAGTCGGACCTGAAAGGAAACAATGCTTGTACCAGAGTAATAAAGTGATATTGAGGAATAAAGGTGGAGGAAGAGCTTGCAGTCGTTTTCGGGTTTGATTATGAGATTATTTTCTGCAGAATCCTCCAACATATTGAGCTGTCTTAAATAAAAGTAGCATAAACTTATTCTCCATAAACTATTCCTTCAGCTGAAGTTGATTAATCAGTAGTTTTATAAGTAGAAATATGAAGTACTTGTATAATTTGATGTTATTTTGAAAATGTAATGTCATTATGGGCTCTACATTTTTGGACATTTTATTGACTAAAGTATTACAGATTTATCAACAGAATAAAAATCTACAGATTAATTGGACGTGAAAAACCTGCAAATATCTTGCTTGCTTTTCTCTGTCTTGTTCAGTCTTTAGAATATATGAGTGTTGATTATCTTCTGAGTGACTGTGGAGAAATGCTCTTCACCCTCATGTCTGTCTTCTGACTGATTCAATCAAAAATCCATTCATTTCCTGATGTGGAATAAAGTGGTTAACCCAGCTCCACATTCACAACAGAGACAGTGACTCAGTTCCTTCCTGCTCGGAGACGACCGGCCTGGTGAAGCTGTTAGTCATCCACCTCTGCCGACATGTGCGGTTATAAACAACCATGTGTAGTTATACACAAATTGCCAGGGGTGGGAAGAATACTGCAAAACTATACTTAAGTTACTTAAAAGAAACTGTACTGAAGTAGAAGTAATTAACTTAAGAACATCTTTAGGGAAACCTATGTGCATTGTGTATATGTATTGTTATTTCTATTCCACTGTTGATTCTGTGATAACTCTGGAGAATTTAGTGTGTGATGCTGTTTATTCAGACTGCTGTTTCTGTTTTAATTTATTAGATTTAAACGGTGTGTACAAAATAATACAAATACCTGGAAACCACATCAAGTGTCTGTAGACTTAATGTAGTCCAGTAGCCTGCCACTCCTTAAAGAATTAACAGCAGAATAAAGCAGTGGTAAAGTCAAGGATGACAATAAACACCACAGCAGCATCCAACAAACAACAACAAAAGGCTACGTTGCTAGGCAATGCAGGAGTTGTTGATTCCGCCCTCTGTACAATAAGTTTGACGCTGGTAACAGTCATTTGTTGTAGTCACATGTCTGAACATCACAATGTGAGTGTTTTACACAACATCCTGCGCTGGATCTATTTTCTGCTCATTTATTCTCATTTACAAAAATATAAGCAGCCCCCTCTTGTCCCCTCCGAGTTTCCAAACACTGAGCTGAGTGAGCTCTGGAGTCACAGCAGGGATGAAAGAGAACAGCAGGAAGGTGGTGCACACCTCAATGAGTGTACGAGTGAATGTACAAGGCAATAAATCAGTGATTAATTCATGTAGATGCAACCTTTTTAAAAATACAAATCCAAACCAAGATAATGCTAATCTTAGCCACGGCTACATCAGTAATTTGATTGCATAGTTGGATAAAGCCCCTGGCCCTCAGTCAGTGAACGTAAACATCTAGAACATGTATGTTAAACTAACATTCAGAGCAGGTCTCTAGATCATGAGCTTAAAGTGTCTCTGAACACGGAACCCAAGCAACCACATACCACGATGCTCCAGAATCTGTAATGGTTTCAACTTTAAATGTTACAAAGTGAGATATTTGAGTTTTTAAAAATAAAAAAGAGAAATTAATGAATTTTGAAAATACATTTTCAGAGTATCAAGAGTAAATGTAACTTTCACCCCTGCTTCTTGTTACATTAAGAAACATATTAATCAGGCCCATTCACACATGCATGTCAGGAAATGTATATAGTTTACTCTGGTTATACTATATTTGTTATGTTCCCTGATGTCCCGCCCTCATTTCAAGAAGATCGTCCGTCTCCTCGCTCTGTTTTAATTATTTGCACTGCAGGCAGAGTTTCTGTGGGTGTAACTTTTCTTATCGCTCTGCCTTACTTAGCTTCCCTGTACGAGGAGGGAGTGTGCAGGTCACTGGAGAGGAGGGTTGCGTCATCCCTCACCTCACTCCTGCTGCTATATTGGGTTTTTTAAACAAGACGTCCACCTCTGTGGCCAGCTGCTGCCTGCGGTTCCACCTCAGTTCATGTCCACTGGCTGACTGGGTGAAAGTTTGTGGTCGCCCAGAGAGCTGGTAGACACACGTTTTTTTTTTGAGGCGAAAACATTGAGTTGTATAAGGTGAAGTCAAGAGAACTTTACAAGTAATACTGGATTTAAATGTATCAAGATCCAAGTAAAAGATTTAGTGGTGTCTTGCCACGTAGATAGTTTTGGTGATTCGATTCGTTTGTAATCAGTGTAATTTATGTACTAAACTGATCAGGTTTCAGCCCGATCCACAATGAAATAGTATCTTTCTCAATGTCATTGGAAAATTCAGTGTTTACGCAAATCGTTTTCTGACATGAACTCTGGAAATTGTCCCGACAAATTGGGTCTAGAACATATTCTACCATGGTTGTCAAGGTCAGACGCGTTCAGCAAAAGAAAATGTTCAGAATACTCAGATGAGGACTGGTGCCTTCGGAAATCAATACCGGCATCGATCTCTTTCCCCAAAACCTCTTGAATCTCATTTATTATTCAGGAAAAGGGCTGGCAGGAAAAGTCCTGGAAAATGTCCAGAGCAATTGAATTGGACATTCGCGCTCTCACATGCAAGCCCCGACGGAAAATTTAAATTGAAAGCAGCTTTACATTCACTCAGTCATGGCAAGTAGTTTTTAGTGCCACAGAACTTTAACCTCATGTTACCTTGCATAAACTTATCCCATTGAATACCAGTCCTTGTGGTACCGATTTAGAGTTTGGGCAAAATACTGCTAATGGATCTGGAGCTAAAATTCCAACGGTGCTTCGAAATGGAATGTGTAAATTGATGTGTGTGCTGTGTGACCCGTGGGCGAACCCAGCAGACTGGCCCACTGTCGACAAACAGCTGGCAACAAGAGCCGAGCAGCGCGAGATCAACAAGATCAAATGGCATCCCAGACCCCATCTGCTCCCTTCACCACGAACCCACTTGCGATGTGCTCACACAGATTCTTGTTACTTAGAAGAATGTGGTCTTTCCTGCAGGTGCTGTTTGGGTTGCATGGCAAACACCTGGCCTGAACGATGTGTGCGGGGTGTTGTGTGCATGTGTACGTGCGCACATTTGTGTGTGTGTACTTGTACGGATCCTTTGTGAGGATCATTATGAGCCTAGATCTTACGGAGTGATGACATTTTTTGGAAAATGGTTAGAATGAGGTTTAGGTTAAGTATTTGGCTTTTAATTGTGATTGTTAAGGTTAAGGTAAGGGGCTAGGGAATGTGCCAATGAGTGTCCTCACCAAGATAGAAGCACAAGGTTTTCTCTGTGTGTGTGTGTGTGTGTGTGTGTGTGTGTGTGTGTGTGTGTGTGTGTGTGTGTGTGTGTGTGTGTGTGTGTGTGTGTGTGTGTGTGTGTGTGTGTGTGTGTGTGTGTGTGTGTGTGTGTGTGTGTGTGTGTGTTTAATGAATGCACCCTGAGCTCATCTGAGAGGCAGTCGGGAGCTGAGGTCAAAGACCTCTTCTTTATATTGTAATCACCACACTCAGATAATTGCTTCTATTAAAGTCTCTTCATATGATAATGTCTGACACGCTCATCTGCACGAATGCCCCCTTTTTCCGCATGATCGTGTGTGTTATTGTGCACGTGTGTGTGTGTGGCGGAAAGTGTGAAGTGAGAGATGGAGAATCCTCCACATGCTGAGGAAGGTTTTAATCAAAGTTACAGACCTGAAGGTTTTTCTCTCCCTGTCAGAAGTGAATTCTGGATTTTGAACACACTTGACTTTTTTCCGTTGAAGTCAAAAATCGCTGCTCATGTTGAAACCGGCTTTGGTTTTCATTCCGAGCTCGTCGGTGTGAAACAAAAGAAAAGATCAGTCTCTGTCTTATTAGAGGAGAACACATTTCAACTATAGACGAATGTATCTGTAATCTCTGCAAATGAGAAGTGCTTGATTTCTTAGCTGCAGGCTACACACTCACGACCACATTAGCCCCTGTGACGCGCTCATAGACACGCGTGCTGCATTATTAAACACCTTTGCTCTCAGCTTTTGTACAAAGAGTTGAAGGGAAATCCACATTGTCTTGTGGGTTTATCTGCAACATTAGAATTCCTCACCTTACTCGCGTTGCAATAACAATCTGTATTGACGGGGATTTGGCTTCTGCAGAGAAAATAGATCTTCTCTTTTCACAGAGGATATATTGTTGTTGTTGTGTAAACGATAAATCACTGCATTCTTTGGAAAAGGCTCAGATGGCATCAGAACAGGAAGCAACAGACCAGGTGTTGCCCCAGTGCCTGATCTGAGCCAACTCAACTTCTGATACAATCCACATGACAAATGATGAAACCAGACTTTCACACTATTACACTTTAAGTCAACAACATGGGTAGTTCAACGTTTTAAGTCAGCTATTGGCTCAAACAAATGTGTATCAGTTCCTTGATGTGTGTTTTCTGTCTTTAGATGATGAAGAGGCGTTAAACTCCATCATGAAGGACCTGGCAGCCCTGGGCCGCTGCTACACCCAGCACAACAAGCCCAAGAACAGAACCTTACTCTACAAACAGGTACGTTTGAGGACCAGATCTCCATCACCTTTGTCTAACTTAAAAGCGTAAAGGGGGTCAGTGTAGATATTTGTTTGACAATTGGTTTAAAACATGCAATGACTGTATACAAAGATGGACGACATAGCTGCTCACCCCCTGGTGGCTGGCTGCAGTACAGGTCATAAACTACGCCTCCCTCATCGCTTCAGTTCTGGATCGTGGGAGGAAGTGGAGACACGTCGTCCATCTTATTTTTTACAGACGATGCTTTAAATTGGTCACGCAGTTTATAAACTAATATAACCTTTACTGTCAGTCTGAGTTTAAACCTAAAACCTCAGCCTTTCTTCCCTTTTTAGATTTTTTCTGCCGGTCTGACAGTTTGCTGGATTTCAAAGTCAAGTGAAGGTTGTGCTGTAGTTTTGGAGATACGGCAACTGACAGCAGCTTATTCTGGGTTTATTTCAAACATGTTGCAGGCACTGATGTGACAGTGACATGTTCGCCATCAGTCTGACTCAAAACAATAGAGTACTGACAGGTCCACAGTATTTTAAATTCTAAAGATTGATGCTTTAAAGTCAATTTTAAAACATTGGTATTGGTAGTTTTTAGTATTATTTGGAAAAATAACATTTGCATTCATAAAATTGTTACTGGCAGAAATGTTTTATGTCCATTGCATCTTAAATGCCCACAGTGGAGCCGTGTAGAAACTGTTGAAAGTAATAAACAGGCACATTTTGGACGGCTTATCATTTTCCTTTGTGGTTTTTGTGCAGTAAAAACTGCAGGGCTCCCAGGATTTAATTCCTCTCAATCACCTTGTGCCTCTTTCTGAAGTCGTTTACTCGTCCGTTTGTTCCCTCTCTGTGGAATGATAATTGGCAAATCCTCTTAAAGCACCAATGTTTATGATGAGACGTAAACAAACAGCGAGGAGCAGAGAGCGTTTCCGCCGCTGTCCTCTGCGAGTTTGCTTCTTTTTTACCCAATATCCTGCACTGATATGATGTCAGTGCAGGTTTATCACCATGACCTCATGCAGACTTGCAGGCTCCTCCAGATTCCTGCTCCCTGGGGTAATGCCATTATAAATATAAAACTTAGATTGTGTTATGCCATCCTCGGAGTCAAGTTGAAGGATAATGTGGCCTTTGTGTTGCAGACACAAATTGTGCAACAGCAAAACAACATGTACAGTGTTATTATGGGGCTTTTTTGTTACTACAGTTACTTGTCTAGCTTATCGCTTTTATTTCTGTAGCAGCCCAAATCCCACATACAACCATGAATCACTTTTAACTTTCCACTTCCATAACTCCCCTCTGTTGTTATTTTTCCTCTCAACAGGATTTAAGAGTCAAGCTGGAGCATGAGAGAGAAAAACGGTATGTTGGAACCCCCTTATTGTTTTTTCTTCTCCTCTGTCCAAGCCTTTACTCCTCAGTTCGGATCCTTTTTGTTATGCTTTGCCATGCCTGGGATTTTGTGTCGAAGGGAAATCACAGTTACATGCCAGAGTAGCATAAAGAGAGAGGGAAAATTCCTGCTCTGACATTTAGCCGAGGCCTTGTGTTTGAGACTCGGACGGGCCGTTTGAGGGAGGAAGGGAGGGAGGAAGAGGGCCTGAGAGAGGGAGTGAGCAGAAAGACGAGAGGGAGTGCCAAGTGTTTCAGCTCAGTGTCCAGTCTTCCAGGCACACCCCAAATTAATTCTTCATCGTCTGTTTTCTTGTGCTTTCCCGCTGTCCTCCACATCCTTCACCCAGCAGCCATCTGTTCAGCTTTAGAGGCAGAGCATGGTTACGCCAACTCTGTCTGGAGACACTCTTACGAGCAGTGTTTCCACCAAGGTGCCTTACGGTTTGTTTACCACACTGGAGGACTTTGAAAGTGAAGCGCCCCGCATAAAAAAATCTTTTGAACAGGAGACGCTTTGTCTAGTGCTAAGATTCATTTTGTCTACATCAGGATTATAGCTCCATCTTTCCATGTATGGATGCCCTACGATGTTCTGGTCCCTGTCTGGGTTTAAGGTTTGCATCCTGGGAGAGTTCACGTGCAGACATCGTCCCCATGAAACCCCTCAGAAAGAATAAACTCCAAACAAATCCTTAGAGGGGAAATGACAGAGTGTACTGTTACAGTGGAAAAACACCAGAGGGAGAGTGACCAGAAACTATAACAAATGATTTGATTCATCACGAGAGGAACGGGCAGATCGGTTCAGTGAGGCTGCGACGAGGAAGCAGCGGGCTAGCATGAGGGAGAAAGAGAAGGAGACGACGTGCTCCTCCAGCAGAATGCAGCTTCACACTGGGCCTCGCCACTTCTTCACAGCCCCTAATTGGCTGCTGCTGAGGAAGAGACAGGTTTTTCATGTTCCTGTCTCTCTGCATTTCTGCCTCCCTCTGTTTCTCTGCCTCAGTCTTCTTCTCTTTCTCACGCTCTCCCCGCACACTGCACTGCTCTCTTGGAACTGGCAGACAACAGCTCGCTCCGAAAGACGCCATTCATAAATAATATTTATACTTTTTTATTCAGTGTGAATTCTCGCTGTCTTTCTGCCTGCTCTTCTCTTCTCCTGTCATGTTGTTGGTTAGTTTGCTTGATGTCAGGCTTGTCTGAGCTCTGACCTCTGTCACTTTGATTTAGAAAAGTGTCCCTTGTAGTGGAAAACCATAAAGATGAATGACGCTTCTTCACATCCTCCCACTGTACAAAAATGAAGCCCGGATGTTGGTGCTGCCATTTTGTGTTTTTAAGGTCATCTGGATTTTGCACAGTTGTGATCGTTTTGTCGATGTCCCACCAATGTGACACTTAAACGTACGACCAAAAATTACAGAAGACATGAGAACAATTAATTTAACGTATACGTGTACTGTGACTTTTTAGTTTTGCTCATGTCTCATCTGCTAACATGGAGGAGGTGGGGTTTGTAGAATATACGGCGACCAGGCACCAGGGGGGTGCAAAAATGATCACTTCGGGGCTGTCATGTCATCCATCTTTATTCACATGTATCGTGTCCACTTCGTCCCAAGTGGCAGTGTGACTTGCGTGTTATATAGAAGCAGCGTCCGCAGCACTCGAGGCATTCGGAGTCCCTGAGTCAGGATAACAGTAATGTCTGTTCACAATGGAATCAAATTGGACAGCCTCTCTTTTCATTGGCAAGCGCTGAAGGTCTGGGGCAGGAAATACGAGCTGTGTCTCTCTCTTCCCCTGGCTCTGCCTCAGGGTCTCCTGCCAGAGAGTGAAGGAACGTAGCCAGACCTCTTTCTGTGTGTATATAATTGTGATTGTGTTCACGAGAGAAAGAGAGCGTGTGCCGGGACGTGCAAGAGCATTTCACTCTGCAAATCTTCCTGTGACTGAGTGTGAGTCCAACTGCTTGCACGGAGGAAGGAAAGCCCTATCTTTTGGAGCAGCATCCTCATACCCCTCCTCCTCCACATCCCCCCCCGAGCTCTTTATCAGACACATCATCGCCGAGTATAAACAGAGACGCAGAGCGTTTAGTTGTGCCGCTGCTCGCCTCTGATCTGCAGGCCTCCCTCTTCCCAGAATCCTCTCCTCAAATGAGGGAACCAATGAGCAGTCATTAAGATAGGCAGAGCTTTGGCCTCTGATGAGGAAATGATGGGATAAAAACAAGTCCTTTATCAGGATACTAAAAAGAGATGGTGGGCTGCAGATTCTTCAAAAGCTGAGAGGAGGAGAAATGTCAGGGAGAATCTCTCTCTTTGTCCGTTCCTTTATTTTCTCAGGCTGTCTCCTTTTATTTTCTCTCTCAGTCTGTAAATATCTCCGCGTCTCTGTATCTTTCACTCTGTCACTCTTTGAAAGAGGAGGGAAAGACACACATCCTGCTGCTTTTGCTGCCGCTCCAGATTTTTTCCCCTTTCCTCTCAGGAAGTTTCCCATCTGCCTTTGTGCCGGCTTAGTGGAGAGGCCCAGTGGTGTTGAAACAGTGTCCGATGCACACACTGATTGGGAAGCACACTCATGCATGTAGACTTTTACAAACACACACGCAAACCATATATACACACACTGCAAACACTCGCTGATAAGGTCAGACTCGCACAGACAGACCAAGTGTGTATACTCTGTTGTACACGTAGGCAGTTGATAAGACGTTTATATACATCACAGGGGTTTACTCTGCTGCACTCTGTTTTCATCTCGTCTTGGTTGCTCGGCTCGCTCCTCTCCTTGACCCACTTGACCCGTCCATTTTTACCCTCGTTACCATGGAAACACTGAACTAAAATGGCGATTTCTTAGATGGTCATTGAACTTAAACGTATTTTGAAGAGACAATGGGCTGCAGAAAACAACCAAAGGAAAAAATCTGAGCATCTGTTTTTCTCTACTGCTCCATTTTACTTTGCATTGAGCTTGTTGATAAGATAATAATAATGGGGAAACTGTGAGGTTTTGGGGGCGGCCAGCTGCTTATTTGGTCAAACTCAATGCACCACGGTGAACCACTGAGTCTGTGTTTATGGAAGCTGCAGCTAAACGTGACCTTTCTACTGTCGACCTCTGACCCCGCTGCCCTTCTCTGCCCCGCAGCATCATCCCGTTCCAGAGGCCGCTGAAGATCAAGGAGCTGCTGCAGAAAGTGACTGAGGCCTTTGGCCAGCAGATGGACATGTTCTTTATGGAAAAAGAGGTAAAACAATAACTGGTCGAGATCATTGACTTCTGTTTTGAATCTGATTTGAATGACACAAGTCGGGAATACTTTATCCAGGTTCCATTGCAACACGTGTGTACATTGTTTAGCCTTTTCCCATCTGAATCACTGCAGCCAGATTAATGAGACTTTCGCATGACAACAACACCAACATCCACAGTACGTCATGCGTGCACTTATGCATTTGCATGCCTTCGGTATGGAACAATGGGGAAGGAAAGGTCATGTGCTGTATGTTTTCATGTCCTTTCAGTTGCTGCTGCCCCTGAAGACCCAGGAAGACCTGGATCAGGCGGTGCTGACGTTGAGCTGCAGCTCAGGGATCAACGGGCTGCTCAGGATACTGCTCAAGACTCCCAAGAACAACCATGTGAGTCCCTGACGATGTGCACTGTTCTGAGTGGAATCATTTACTGAGCAGCATTTGTACCGACACACACGATGTACAGTGCGTCCTGCTGGAGTATTGAGATCCAGTCTCTGAGCTCTGTCACTGTGTGAATTGTTTCCATAACAACCATGAAAAGAAACAGCTGAAACTTACTCACTTGTCGACAGACTTTACTCAGCTGTATGAAGTAATTGTCTTTTTTTAAACCCGTAACCTATGAGTTGGTCACATAGAGGAAACAAACTTCCTCCACTGACAGCATGATATAAATGGACAATGATGCAATGTTGTCCTTGCTTCCTTTTCTTATCCACTTCTCCACATTCTCCTACTTCCTATCTGGTTTCCCGCTCTAGTACCTACAGGTGAACAGCAGGGACAACCAGAGCGAGATGAGATCATCGCGGTCGCTGGGAGATTTGAAGGGCTCCCTGCTCAAGGGGTCGGAGAGGGTGCGCAAACACTCGACGGGTGAGCCGGCGCAACAAAAACACACACAGAGATCCACTCTGATCAGATGAGCTGTTTGACGTAATTTCTACAAAACCACATTTTCGTATCAAACGGGGTGCAAGGAGAGAGAAGTGAGGCGGCAGAGTAAAATAGCAAAGCAGAATCCCGCTGATGTCAAGGTTCCTTGTTCTCCTGATTAAGCCTCAGGGGTGGCCTGTCGGTGTCAATTTACAACACAGAGTGAAGCCATTGTCATAGGAATGTTAATGGAAGGATGAGGGGCACGCTTCGTCCCAACAGAAAAATGCAAATTGGAGGTGAAAGTGACAACTTCATCAGACAGAGAGATGACGGGTCAAAGCAAGGACAAGTTTCTCCTCTCATACCAAGCAGCTCTCGGCCTGAATCATCATCATCATCACATCATAATCCACCTCCATTAGTTTGAACTTTGATATTATTCTCATAGCTGTCCCTTCAGAATAAAGACGCAGCAGGCGACCAATTATGCTTGGCATAAAGATTGTAAACAGAGGAAATGGCTAGCTAGGAATAGTTCCAGAAAAAGTCTGAAGCAACGGACTCAGACATTTCTAACATACAGATAATTTCTGGAGTTCATGTCTGAGAGCAGCATCACGTATTTTAGAGTGGATTATAACACGAGTTTTTGGGATATGAGAGTGGTTTCAATCTTCTCATCTACCTCGTGCAAGAAATCTGAAAATGTCACACTATTCCTTTAAAACAGATAAGGGTCCTTTTCTTGTCTTGTCACGCTTCGCGGCCAGATAACAACGGCACTCTCCGGTTCTGTTGTCCCTCCTGGTTGTTTGGTAACCCAGCATGAAGGTTTATTTGGCTCTGTGAGATGCTCAGCTCTCCCTGATCGCCCAGGTCTGCATGTTTCTGCTCCCCCTTGTATCAGGTCTACCCAGAAAGGTCAATGTTTCAGTCGTACATCAACCTCACGACGCGCGCGCAAACGACCCGCTTCTGCGTCGCATTTGCATTTTCGCATTGGCAGCCGAAAACACTTTATGATCGCTGTCGGCGCCAATCTTTCTCACAAAGATCCATTAACATCAGTGCTGTCACCATCCCGGCTCGTATAAATTGTATAGAGTTACCCGCCCGCTGTCAGTTTCCCCCTCGCCAGCCTGCGAGTCGGGGAAGGAGGGAGTGTGGTGGCAGATGAAAGGTGACAGCAGAGCGGTCACAGTGGATGGTTGAGTGAAGATGTGATGTGCGCCCGGGTACCTCAATGACGTATAGCAGCGGGAGGGGAGGAGAGGAGAGGAGAGGATGGAGGGAGGGAGGGAGGGAACCGGGCAGAAAAAAAAGAGAGTTTGGCTTTTAGTCAAAATACTATTTACTCCGATATTTTTGACTGTTCCTACACGTCTCAGTGCCCTGTCCCCGTTGTATCCCTGCCAGTGCACTCGGTGACAGTCAGACTTTCAGCAGGTCTTCATACTGTGTCAAGGACGAGCACTCAGTCTCCGTTACAGCTCAGCCGGGGGAGCGTTTGTCACAGTAATTGAGGTTAGAGGTGGCGACAGTGTGGTTTAGTCAGTCATCTTTCGTACTGTAATCCTTGTTCCCATGAATAACACTGTGGCGCCATTTTCTCTCCTCTTCCCCTTTTGTTTTTATCTCGTCATCATCTCTTCATCCTCTTTCCATCATATCTGCTTTTTGTTCTCCTCAAACTCGCTGCTTCCTTTTCCTCCTTTCCTCCTTTCTCTCTTTCAATTCTGTCACCTTCCCAGGCTCCCTCCACACAGGTCGGACGTCCCCGCCGCCGGGCAGCGTCCCAGAGGAGCAGCAGCAGATCGCCCGCCAGGGCTCTTACACCAGCATCCACAGTGAAGGGGAGTTCATCCCCGAGACCCTGGACCGGAATGTAAGAGCCTAAAAAAAGGCAAAAGCCTCAATATTAAACCATGCCCTGGATAAACAGAGGGGGTTTAATATAAAATTAAATTTTCATGTCATCAATGGTCTTGTATACTGAACTTAAACTTATTAACAACCCACACTAGGGGTCTGTATAAATGTGCTATATCTTCAGCCCCAGCTGCTGCACAGTAATGACTGATTCTGATTTGGCTCTTCTGAAAACAGAGTTTTGATTTCTTTCCTTCTGTTGGACTCATTTGAAGGAAAACTGCTCTGCTCTGCTCTGCAGTGACTTTGTTTGCATCTGACTTGTCCATTATTTTTTAACTGGAGCATCTCCAGAGAGTCGTGCTTGACATGGCCACTCACCAAAGAGCAAAAACAGAGAATAGTCATTTATTTTCAGACCTTTTGGCCTGAGTGAGTCTCCTTTGTTTAACTGTATTGAGGCATTTTAAAGGAGAAGTTGTTTTCTATCATATTTTTATATTTAAAGATTGAGACCATCCCCAGATCCTTACTGCGCAGACTCCAAATGCACAAGATGGCGGCGTTAGTATCTGGGATATTTTAGCTTAATTTCTGGATATTGGGAGGAGGTGGAGATGCGTCGTCCATCTTTTATTACAGTCTGTGTCATGGCACAACAAATGGGAAAATGTAATCCTTCAAAACCATGAATCTGAAGTTATTATATTTAGTGGTAGTAATTCAGTATCAGTAGCTGCAGAAGCTCTGGAAAAATGTAATATGACATTGTCAATGACGTACAGGACTTATGTCCCTCCACTAACTTATATCACACTGTAGTACACACTACTCTACCTGCACTGCTTTATAGTCTACCCCACATGATTGCATGCTCTCTGACACTTGATCCCTGTGTGTTATTATATCTGTCAGATGCTGGATCCCTTTGGGAGCGCAGACAATTCACTGTCAAACAGCTGTCAATCAATAGACCAGGCACTGGACAGGTGAGTCACCATCGTGTGTGTGTGTGTGTGTGTGTGTGTGTGTGTGTGTGTGTGTGTGTGTGTGTGTGTGTGTGTGTGTGTGTGTGTGTGTGTGTGTGTGTGTGTGTGTGTGTGTGTGTGTGTGTGTGTGTGTGTGGTTTTATAGTCTTGAATTACAGATATTAGACTTGGTTTGGTGCCTGTTCACACTTGGAGCATGTGGTCAGTGTGTAGGTTGCACACACAGACACACACACTCACACACAGAAGCAACCCGAGGGTCTCAGTGGAGCTTGTAAATGGTGTTAAAGGCCAGCAGAGCTGCATGACCCTGCCTTGGCAGCCTTTGTGGAAAAGGAATCAGGTCACTTTGCTGTTGCCATAGCGACAAAACTCTTATCTGGACGCCTGGATTCCTCCGTTATCACGAGAAAGAGAGAGGGAGGGAGAGAGGGAGAGAGAGAGGGAGAGAAGCAGAGACTGAGTGGGAGATGTGAAAGAGAGAGCAGGAAGATGCTTGATAGAGGCAAAAAAATAAGTGGTGTGAGAGTGAGAGTGAAGTGGAAGAGTGAAAAGACGGAATATTTATCAAAAGGAAAAGAAAAGTGAGCGAGGTTGAGAGAGAGAGAGAGAGGGAAGGACGGAAGCAGCTCTACCTGCACGAGGCTTATCTGGGCTCCAGGCTGCCGAACAATGGCAGGAAACGAGTGCATGGAACTTTTCCCTGCGAGCGGGCATGCGTGCCCCTTATCCAGGGTCTCGTGGCCCTACGCCGCCCTGCGGTCCACAGAGACGTCACTCTCTGGTCGGGTCGTCGGGGCAGGGCTGAACACAGACGGCCAGGGTGAGTGGGAAGTTGCGGTTGGGGGGGGGGTTGGATGTACATCTCCACATTCGGTCATTAAATTAAAGCTTCGCTGCAAGTTCAGCAATTCAGCACCACAAACCTCACTTTCACTTTCCCATTGTTGTTGCAACGAGTTTCTCAACTTTCAGCTTATCTTTATCTAATTCAGTAACCCCGCCCCCCCCCCCCCTTTGTTTTCTTGTCATTTCAGCCCTCCGTTCTCACAGAACAACCGTGACAATAATTACCTAAACCTCAACTACGAATACAAAGGTAAGAAAAGAGAAATCCACAGCACTTCTAAACATGTAATCCTCACTGTCGTGTGAGTTCTCATCTCCAACACTACAGGAAGATAAAGGGGGGTGTAAAGTAAACACTAGCACACTTACACATGTTATGTTTTTGTGTCCTGGGGGGAGACTGCATTGTACAATTTGAAACACTAATTCACAGTAGGTTTACTAAACACACATTAATTTGAAATCCCAGATTTTATTCAGGGTAACTGGGCTTTTATAAAACTTTAATATATTGCCTCATCCATTGCGGTTAATAGATTGTAACCGATAATCGACAACAGCTCCGATGATCCCACGTTGCTTCACAACGTCATCAAACTAGGCTTTTTGTTATTGTTTTGATTGAGAGACTCTTAGGGGCAAAGTTACACATTGTACGTTTAAAATAAGGATACTTGAAGATATTTAATGTATTGCTGGTGGTAGTTTTTTACATCTGATGAGGAAATAAGATGAGTGATAGTATCCACTCATTCTCTTCTTTATCGACTTTCCCGATCTTCTTTTTCATCTTTTGTGTCTCCCACCCTTGCCCTCCTTCCCTCTTCGTCTCGTTCCAGTCCCTAACACATTTCTGGTTGCCTCTCTTTTATCATGATCACCCCCCCCTCTCTCTCTCTCGTTCTCTTCATCCCCTCGTCTCTCGATGCCCCCTGCTAGTCTATTCCTCGTCCCTGGGGTCCCTGTTTGTCCCCTTTTCCTTCAGAACCCAGATCAAATAGAGCAGGATGGCAGATAACGCCGCACTAATCCTGGTGAACAGTGGAGCCGCAGCAGCTCTCCCAATCTGCTCTTACTCTTCTTCCTCGTGCATCATCCCCACGCTGTAAATTAAAAAATGGGAGTGCTACGCCGACTGGGAGTATGGGAGCTTGGTGTAGCTGCAGCAGCGGTGCTTGAGGACTCACTTGAGCACGCATGCATGCACGTGCCTACACACACACACACACACACACACACACACACACTCTCTCCCCTCCCTGATGTAGAGCTGTGTGGCCCTTCCTGCTGAGGGCTACAGTATTTGTTTACCATTCCCTATGAGTACATTTTTCCTCTCCATCCTGCACTGCCAAACACAAAAAATAACTCCCGTCTCCATGGGATACGGCCACAAAAACAGCGCGAGGGGAGGCAGTCATCTCACAGAACAGCTGTTTTCAATTGCAAGTGGCTCCGATGCTCTCCATTCAGTGTGTGTGTGTGTGTGTGTGTGTGTGTGTGTGTGTGTGTGTGTGTGTGTGTGTGTGTGTGTGTGTGTGTGTGTGTGTGTGTGTGTGTGTGTGTGTGTGTGTGTGTGTGTGTGTGTGTGTCTGTGTGTCTGTGAGGGAGAGAGTGTCAGCCCTGGCCTACGTCAGCAGTGCTCCCCACCTGCCTTTACTTACTGCTCCGCTGGGTTGAGAGCTGAGGCTAAGCTCGTGCACATGAGCTGTTTTCAGTGTCTCTCTGGGCTGCAGCGAGGCGATAGAACTGCTCTGTTCAGCGTGTGAAAAACCGTCTTCCCTCCCGCCGCCTCTGAACCCGACTTTGATTTGACATGCTGGGATGAGCCAAAGCAATGCAGTGTCTGCCACATGTGATAGGTTCATGAAAGAATTTACTTCTGTCATAGCACTCGTCAAAAAGTCGGTGCACGCGTCTCAATCCTGCATTATTGAGTCTGTAAAACAACACACACGGCTGTAAACTGAGAAGTACAGTGACTACAAACTGAGAAAATCCAGCTGTGATGTGAGCTGCTGAGTCTTCGCTCGCTTCCCTAACCGACTGCTCTGCCTCACTGCTCCCTCTCCAGGTCGCCACGGGAAAGGGGGGACTTTCCCTCGCCAGTTCCAGTTGCCAAATCGCAGCAAGGATTACGGAGACCGTAAGAAACAACAACAACACTCCTGTTACACAGATTAAACAGATATGTTGCTATGGTTCAACACGGGGCAACACAGACACACACACACATCAGATTTTCTTAACCTCACATAATACAGGATTCTATTCTTCTCAGGGCCTCCTCTTCACATTCTACTTCCAGATAATTTTTTGATATCGTTGACCCCTTTGACTTTTTCTTTCGCGCCCTGTGTAGATGTGGTGCACAAAGTGCTGGCTTGCTGTTCCAGGCAGCTGCTAGTAATTGCTTACTCAGAGGCTAACCTTGGCTAGCAATGATTTACGTTTCCCTGTGGTGAACCCAAACTTGTATAAAAACACAGCGCCCTGCTTCCTGTCTGAGGGGAAGTGGGACGGAGTGGCGAGAGGCACTCTTGCTCTAGCTGGCCCAGAGTCTTGGCCGAGAGCTCAGTCAATGCACAGCACCTGTAGAGCGACTGTGAGAAAACTGTAAAAACAAATCACAGAAACAACAAAAGATGCAGTGGCCAGCGCTTGTAAAGTCATTAATGTGTCTCCTGTCTTTTTGTACGTGTGTGTTTTCAGGTCGCAGGACGCTTCCCCGGAGCTTCATGCCACAGGAGAACCTGTTTCAGCTGGTTCCCTCCAGTCGCACACGCAGTTATAACGGAGACAGTACGCTGCAGTACAGCGACCTGCGCTCGCTGGGCCGCACCTCTGACAAGAGCTGCCAGATTGGTACGGCCAAGTGTGAGTAGAGTAATCCTTTGAAACACAGGGACGGGAAGGAGGATTTAAGAGAAGGAGCGGGAAGGACAAATTTAAACACACAAACACTTAAATAAACTGCGTCTCTGGGCCTTTTGTTGCGGAGCATTGTTGTGTTTGTCTGGTTCCTGTGGATAATCAGACGCATTTAACCCAGAGAGGAACAGTTCAAAGGTGTTTCTGCTTCAGTGCACTCATGATTTATGTGTATTTACAACCATATTCCAACTGTATTCTTTTTGCATGTATTAGTATGTTTTTATGAACATGTGCAGCGTTTCGTAACACATTCCCCCCCTGGAAGTAATACGTCTATCAAAACGTGTCAGGGGCTGAAAGCTGGCATAGAATAGTTGAGTAGAATAATCAGATATGTAATCTCACCCAGGTGACTTGAATAGTTATTAGATTATTTCTTAGTTTTTTTTTAAAGCTTTATTTGAGGTATTTTACCTTTAATGACAGGACAGTAAGAGTGAAATGGGGAGAAAAGGCTGGGAAGACATGAAGCAAAGGGCCGAGTCAGAGTCAAACCTGCAGCTGCTGTTCAAAAGTAAAAATGTATTGACACTATAAACATTTAAATGATTAGTTGAAAAGCATCCAGGGATATAGAGAATAAAAGAAGTTGAGGAAAGTAGATGCACGACAAAATACAAAACCACTCAGACAGGGAATAAGGAAAATTGACAGTAAAAAAGTGTGGTGAGAGGGGTGTTGTTATTTGAACGTCAAACATTGTAATGTCTAGAGTTTTTAATGTTTTATGTCAGAATGGGTCAAACCAAAACAAGGATTTCCAGTAAATTCTCTGTCAAACATGATTTAGTTGTTTAGTAGACATAGTAGACGTAAGAGGGAGCAGAAATGATGCTCATCAGTACTGTACGTCGTACCAGAGAGAATCCCCCTCTTATCATCCAGAATGAGCTGTGTCACAGACGCACTCTTCACATCTGTGCTCCTTCAACGCATGGCTGCCGTTTGCCCAGAAACTGTCTCTGTCATGAAAAGAAAGTTCAGCTCCGCAGTCTGTGGTCGACGTGTCAGTTCAGTGTCCTTCTCACCCACACACGATTGAAACCGTCTAACCAGGCGGCCGCAAAAAAGCCTGTTAATACCAGGACAAAGTCTCAGAGTCTGGCCCTGTGAAGATGAGAGTTGCTGAGATGATCTTTTCTGGGGTTTGACATCTTTTCCCCAGGCTGAACGTGGTTTGACTCATATATCTGGGGTTTCCCACTCTGAGAGAGGGTCTGCGGTGGGAATTATTTAACGCCCCTGCACAGATTTGATGTCTGGTCTCGGTGAAGTTACTGTGCGAGTTACAATCGGGGGGTCTTGTGGTGGATTTGGACGCATGCTTTAGAGTTAATGTTTGCTCAAATCAGTATATCACAGTGGAACTGGCTGCCCTGTGGGAGCTTAGCAAGAAATAGAATTACTGTTGGATTTTCATCATGTGGTGTTTTGTGTCTGCAGCACCGCGGGCGCCAGTCAACTGGCGACAAGGAAAGCTGCTGGGCCGCGGGGCGTTCGGGGAGGTCTACCTCTGCTATGACGCCGATGCGGGACACGAGCTCGCCGCCAAGCAGGTGCCGTTTGATCCGGACTGTCAGGAAACCAGCAAGGTGAGAGAGAACCGCTCACATCCGGAAGAAGTGACACTCTGCTTGTATTTTAGGACATAAGACGGGGTTCAGATTAAAGTTGAATTCAGATTTTCTAGATTCAAACACTTGTTCCTGTGTCTCTTCTTCTCTGCAGGAGGTGAATGCTCTGGAGTGTGAGATTCAGCTGCTGAAGAATCTGCGCCATGAGCGGATTGTTCAGTACTACGGTTGCCTTCGGGACCTGGAGCAGAGAAAACTCACCATATTTGTCGAGTTTATGCCTGGGGTGCGTATTCTGCGATTAAATATATTAAAGTCACATTGTTGTGCGGAAAGTTTGACTGAGCTGCAGTAACGTATAAAAGTCGGCGAATGTCACATATGTTTTTGTAGCCGTTTTGGCTGTGGAGATAGGTGCACAGACATTTTAAGACAAACATCAAATCAAACCCATACCGGCCACATCTGCTCAAAACCAATTCTGAAATGTCACCAGCTGTCAACAAACACCTCAGTGGTTGATGTCAGCAGAACTGCTCAGTTTATGAGATCATTTTCTCACTAAATGAGCGCCTTAATGAGCTGCTGTCGCCTGTGGACCCGCAGCCTGTTTTTAATATTTACTAGGCTGTATTTTTTTTTTTCTTTCTGAGTGGCATTGAGTGTCTTAGTCACACATTGTCTGGAAATTGGAAATGTTTATGTTTTCACTCGAGTCCTGGCAGGAGCGAGAGGGGAGGTGACAAAGCCAAGAGTTTGTGTGTGCGAGCGCTGCTGCACCGCTGTGGCCGGCCGATAACACTTTAGAGGCCTGGGGGGGGGGGTCAAGCAGAGATGTTGAGGTGTCTTGTTGACAGCCTTCGCTGCTCAAGTCCAAAAGTGCGTCACAGGTGTTAGCGGATCAGGTCGTTTTCCTCGTGAGGAAATGAAAACAGGAAATGCAGGACGTCGAAGGTGTTTGGACTCAGAATCGAGCAAGTTTTTTTCAGCGCGTTGTGTGTTTATATTCTCAGTGTTTGTACTTAAAACTTGGCTCAGAGGCGTCTTTTCCCCAATGAAACAAAATAAATCAGCCTCAGCTGGAACAACCACATTTTCCTTAGAATCACACCAGAACCGTTTCTCTTCCATCGCTCACAGAGCAAAAAAACCCACTGACAATAGAGTAAAGATAATAAAAGCTTTTCTTAAACTTCCTGAGTTCTACTCAGTCTCTCACTGGCTTTCTGTTTCTCTCTCTGTCTCCTCAGGGCTCAATAAAGGACCAACTTAAAGCCTATGGGGCACTGACGGAGAAGGTGACGAGGAGATACACCAGACAGATCCTCCAAGGAGTCTCCTACCTGCACAGCAACATGATTGTACACAGAGACATTAAAGGTGAGTGAAACGGTCACAACATCCCCACCAAGGCCCTTTTGAAACCACATTTAAATTGACCAGATCCGCCTGATTCTTTCTTTTCATAAAGATCCATGAATTATTCTCTGAGGAATCAATCTCATAATATTAAAGAGAGTGGAAAAAAATATTCCGATCCACACTAAAATGTAATTGGTTCTTCCCTGACCCATACCGCATCCCTCCACCATTAGAAGACCTGGTATTAATATCCATCCTAAGTGATCCGATCACAAGTGGTCGGACCTAAGTTCTGGACTGAACGCAACCAGCTCCGTCCTGAGACTCGATCACTCAGACCACATTAGGAGGTGGTCTGGGGCGCATGGGGCCACAGTATGAGTAGATCTGCAGCTCTGTCCTGACATCCACTCTCTTTCTCTCTATCCCTCGCTGACGCCGACACTAATGTTATCATCAACATCTTCCTTTAGTGTCCGTGAACACAAATGCCGCACATGATTTGCATATAGAGCAGGGAAGTGAGATCCGATCACCTGTGGTCACAGGAGACACATTCAGGACCCATTTTAATGGCAGGAGTAGCAGACGGACTTGACGCTGTCCGCATGAGAACAGATCTCTCAGGACACATTTTAATAACGGGGCCTTCGTCTGATTTGTAACCACCCACACAACAGGAAATGAGACGTCTTGATGCTTCATATTGCAACGACCTGTTCTGAGAAAACGACAGGTTCATTCATTTAACTCTCTGTGACATATCCTTATTTGGGTTTTCATCATCTACAGTCAGTCTGGAAAAAAAAAGGTGCTATTTTGAACTCCCCTTTGAGATATTTTAGGCTTCGTGCTGATGAAATCAGCCGGTCTAAAAATGTTCATCAGCGGATGGAAAGGCTTTAGTCTGGGAGTCACCGCTTCGTGAAATATACTGACTGGTGGGGAAAAAGTGCAGCAGGTCTCACAGGACAGAGCTGGCCTCTATGAGCTTATACGTGGGTGGGATCATCTTTCTCTTACAAATGCTCTTCGTGTGTAATACATGTTGCGTGCTCATCTCACCTCACAAGAGCTGCTCTGTATGGAGTAAAAGAACTGTCAGCACATGTGGTTTGAGAGCTTGGCATCGCAGCCACGACGTGAGACTGTAAAGTGTCTGTGAATGTAACGACCCCGGGAGCCAAGGTTCACATGATTCATTAGAAAGTCTCCCATTCTCACAACAAATGAACAGGCAGTGGAAACATGTGATTGAAGAAGTGAAGAGTGGAGCGCTGCAGCTTTTCTTTTTCATCTCGATCTCCTCTCTTCACCCCTCTGTCCCGCACGGGGTGTCGAGTGAGCGGTGGACATTAGTCACTGATCAAACAGCGTCTGCAGGAAATGGGAAAGATGCAGCTCCGTGTTGGAAAACTACTGAGGAGGGAGGCAGGAGAAAGTTTGGGCTTTGATCAGTGCAGAGCAAACAGTTTATTCAGCGTTTTGTATTTACTACTTGGTGTAAATCAGAGGGAAAAGTGAAAGAAAGATAAACTTCAGTGTTTGCAGAGTTGAGTCAGTGGAGTGCTTACATGACGTTTGCTAAAAGGTGTAATTTACCATTTTAAAAATTAGTCTCCCAGAGTTCCGTCAGCCCACACTTGTCCAACCATAGGAAAAGTTAACTTTCCTCCGTCTTTCAGATAAAGTGCTGGCACGGGCACTTTGTAACCACACCGTAATGGCCAGCTACATTTATAGAACCTCCGAACTGTCAGGGTAACCCTTAAAGGATATTGACGGCACTCGGGAGGCTCTTCAATAACTCTGAGCGGAACTTTGTGTCGTACCACCAGGTGCTAACATCCTGAGAGACTCCTCGGGGAACTGTGAAGCTGGGAGACTTTGGAGCCAGCAAACGCATCCAGACCATCTGCATGTCTGGTACAGGGATCAAGTCCGTCACTGGCACCCCCTACTGGATGAGCCCGGAAGTCATCAACGGGGAGGGCTACGGCCGGAAAGCTGATGTATGGTAAGGAATGGAACTGTGACGAGGCCCGAAGGGGACGTTAGACTGTTGAGGCTCAAACATACACAGTAAAAGTACTTTCTGCAGTTGGGTGGCAAAGCGATAAACTCAATGGGAACAGTGGTGGAGGTTTTAATGTGAGCAAATAACTTTAAACATGTCAATACAGGGCAGAGGTGAATAAATCAACATGAACAACAGTAAAATAAAGTGTAAATGCCAAAAAAATAGCATATAATATCATTTTTAGTGCATTTCAGCTGTTAAAGAAGTGTGGATTGTTGGCACTGTATTGGAATGCTACAAAGGGACACATGAATATGAACATGTAATATATGTATTTATAAAGATTAGATTCTTTGTCGCAGTTTTTACAAAGAATGTCACAGATCTTGTGCATGTAGCAGCAAAGCTCTTTCTTTTTTTATTGCATTTTTATTTCTTTGTAATTGTTATTAAACTGAGATTTGGATTAACAGTAAAATCGACTAAAACCCTAACCCCAGTCCGTACCATGAATATCTCATTATATAAATAGATATATACAATAAGACTTCATGTCAACTAATATTTGATGCCAGCTTGATTATATAAGACGTTTAACCGACTCTGCTGGATGTCTCTTTTTGTCTGTAGGAGTGTTGCCTGCACGGTTGTGGAAATGCTGACCCAGAAACCTCCTTGGGCCGAGTATGAGGCCATGGCGGCCATTTTTAAGATCGCCACCCAGCCCACGAAGCCCATGCTTCCCGATAGCGTGTCGGACGCTTGCAGGGACTACCTGCGGCAGGTGTTTGTGGAGGAGAAGTGGCGGCCCACTGCGGATGTCCTCCTCAGCCACCCGTTCGTCCAGGGCTGCTTCTGAGGCCTGCGGACCCCAATCCCCTCCCCTGCCTGCGAGGCCTCCGCGGCCCCAATGCCTCCCCTCCTCTCCGGCCCGGCCCGCCCCGTCCCCAGGGCGCCCCCTCCCACCCTGTCACCAGGCTCCAGGGCTCAGCACCACTCCAACTTCCTGCCCTGTAGTCCATCACCAGTGTCTGCCTTGTCGGGACCCCTGCATTTTTCACCAACTAGCTCAACCCCCGGATTATTCACAGAGAGGCCAGGTTGACTGCTGTCAGACCTGCAGAGTCCTCCGAGGCATCGCAGCGAGTTCCCTCAGGACGGGACTGACGAGAAAGCACTTAGCAGTCTCACGAGCTGCAGAGACTGCTGTCCTTTATCAAGAGCAGGAAAAGTGACCTGAGTTAGAGAGAGAAGCGATGTCTCACATTTTCTGGGTCTTCACACTCTACTGCTGCAGAACAGTGTCTTGGATCGGCCAGGAACTATGTAACCGTGACTTACTGGTGACACTGATCACATCTGATAGTACTGTAAGTTACTCACCAGTCTTAAGTTAGCTGTGAGTGAAACCAGGATGGTAAAAGTATTTTTATATGACACATACAAAGTCATCCTTGCAGAAGAGTTTTCTATTCTATGTGGGTGGTCGCCTAAAAACAAATATCAACGTATTTTTCGTCGACGCCTTACAATAAGAGTTTGTAAGTAAGAATGTCTTTTTTTAACATCTTAGAGGTTCACATCACCCTATTTTCATAGCACTCACAGCCCCACGCAGAAGGACAGTCAACGTTGCACTTTTGATATCAAGCATTCAGACGTTTCCAACATGCAAGATAATCAACCGAGGAGATATTTTTCTATTTCATGCATTTTCATATGACTTAATAAAAAGAAAGTTGTGTAGTTTGTTCTGATGTAAAAAAAAAAAAAAGAAAGAAAAGAAGAAAGAACCAAACTTTTGCATGAGTGTGCAATGTCTGCTAAGCAATACCAACACTCTGTGACATCCATTCCGGCGTCCCGTGCAGCGAGCCTTGTTCCATTCAGACGTGGCCAAAGAAATGTTGCAGAGACAGAAGCTTTCCGTGAGTTTGTGTGCAGTGTTAGTCACGACGGATCCTTCTGTCACCTCAGAGCCCTATAGCCTTTTCTGCGTTATGGCAGCTTTGTGCAAAGTAGCCTGCACAGACCAAAATCAGACGCATCGACATCACATTGTGTTTCTACAAAGAAGAAAGATCGTGAATTCAGCATGAAGGAAGCTTCTCATTTACAGTTTTCTTCTTTCTTTTTTTTTATTGTCGTAGTGTCGATATGAATCCAGTCACCTCCATGCCTTTACTTTGCTCGTCGCGTTATCTGAATGATGACAGCACACCTCGCTTAAGACCTGGTAATGACGTCCGTCCTGACAGATCCGGTCACAAGACGACAAAGTTCTTCTGTTCACATGTGGTATTCACATGTGTCCTGCATGTGCCTCCTGTGATCGGACTCTCTGCTCTATATGCAAATAATCACATACTTCCTTTCTGTTCGCGAAGACCAAATTATGTTGTTTTTACCCAGTTTGAGTTCACAGACGATGACAATGTCTGTGTGTTTGTGTCTGTGCTGGTGTGAGCGAGAGCAGAGAGAGAAAGGGAGAAAGCGGAGCCAGGAGGGGCTGAGTGAATCAAAGAGCTGCGCACAGATCTACTATGAAGAAAGTTCAACCATTTGAAAACAGTATTGATCATTGTGTGGTGGTCAGTGTTAAATCGTATGGACACTGAGAAGTGTTCGATTACCTTCACCAAAGAGGTTATGTTCTCATCAGCATTTGTTCTGTTATTTAGCAGCATTACACAAAAGCTACTGGATGGATTACCCAAAAAAACCTGGTGGATAATGGTGGTGTACAGATCGCCTTTTAATTTTGGTGTAGATCCAGGAGTTGTTTTGGCACTTTTAAATTTTTTTTACATGTTCACCAATTTCCCAGGAAATAATGAATGGATCTAAAAAAAAAAACCAGGACATTTAGGCGACTGATATCTATGAGTGTGTGAAAGTTGGTGCAGCTTGATTGAATTTGAGGGAACTGGTGAAGATGGTGAAGATGTGTGATGTTATGAGGGCTATTCTAGTTCATCGTGAAACTGTGACGGGTCAGAGGACGTCAGCGGAGTAGGCGCCGGCTGCACTTCGTCCGGGCCCAGGACACATTTGTGTTCACGCAGCAAAAAGACCACATGCATCCCAGAACACCTCTGTGTGTGGTCAGAGTGATCGGCTCTCAGGCCGCAGTGAGGATGGCTCAGGATGGATGTTAATACCAGGTCTGACGGTGTCTTGCCATCTGAGATGACGCATTATGTAAGTGGAGATGGAAAGACGGGGGGTTAAATGCTGTATTCTTTAAAGTGGAGATGAGATGAAACCACCTGGGGGAAAGGGGGGGAGGGGGGGGTGGCTGATGTTGGACTTTAGTGACTTGCTGTAATAACAGTGGCACTTAAAAAAAGAATGATCAAATCTTTATTTTTGTTTTGCCTTTGCCAGTGCCTTATCCGAATCTGCTTGTAAACACAAATGTTCACTGCCAAAGCGGGAAGCTTCTTAATAAGACGAGCAGTCGTTCAGCAGAGAGAGCACACACAGGACTTGCTGAAGTTCTTTTATACAGAGAAAAAAAAAAAAAAAAAAAGATTATACCTGTAAATACATATTGTTCCGCACTTTTGTATGAAATTTTCTTTTACATTATATACAAATCTATTTGATGAAATAGCTACGTTATACAGTAGATTGTACTGTGATTTAGACAGGAGGATGTATGGTTGTCTCTTTGAGAGCTGGTCGGCGGTATGGCGAGGCTGGGAGGCTTTTGATTGGGACAGTCTGTTTTGTCTTAATGACAAAGCCTTGAAACATGAAATGTATCATGTCATTGATCTTTTGTACATTTAACTTAATAAATCAAAGGTCTAAGACTATTTTACTGTGTGAGTCTATTTTGTTGTGTCTTGTGTTAAAATGTCACTACATCATGTTTTTGAAAAGTTAATTCAAGTGAATTCATGTTCATCATTCATCGTTTATCGTTTTGACCTCCACCCATCAGGTTATGTTTTCACGTCCGTCCGTTTGTTTGTTTGTCTGCAGGATTACGCAAACAATTAGCGAATGGAATCTGTAACATTGCAAGTTTGGTACTGATCTTCTACTAATAATAAAATAGGTAAAAAAATTTTTTAAAAGAAACTAAATGTAGGTCATTAAAACTCTTAACACTTAGAAATCAGAGCTCAAATTGATAGACTTTGTTTTTATTCTATATGGAAACCAAATAATTGATCGGACACGGAACCCAACAGAATCAATGGCCACATGTGGCTGCAGAGGGCGCTGTTGTGTGGTAAAAGTTACATAGTGTTGCTTTAATGCCAGATTTCTTCTTATTTCTCCTCACAAAAGAAAATTAAATACTTTGAAGTTTTACTTAAATGAGCTCAAACTAAACTAAAAGATACAACACTTGGTCCTCTCTTTGGGTTTCAATACAGATCCATTAACTTGCTGTAGACTTACGTAATTAAGGGCGTAACTGTTGGTTTTTGAATTTATGGCTCCGGTCATTATTGATCAGCGGCTAATAAAAGAAAGAAAGAAAGAACTGAATGAGATGTTGTATCCAACATAGTGTTTATTCTATATTACCCTAAAAACAATTTGAAAATATCAACAAAAGTTAAGTGTAAAAAAGAACATGTGACACGGTATAAAATCATTAAAGACCAACAGCATGTGGATTTATTTACACGCGCACGAGCTCACAGCTGTTTGAAAACCACGTTACAAAACCTGACGTTTGGTAACAACGAGTCTGTGACGGAGCCACACACACACACACACAGACACAGAGCGAGAGAAGGACTCGACCCTGTGACACGAAGAGGCTCGTCCGTGTTGAACCAGAACAACATTAAGTGTCGTGATGTCCCGCACCATCGTCTGTCTGCTAAGAAACGACCTGAGGCTCCACGACAACGAGGTAAAAGCGTGAATCTGTCACGAGTCTGTTGATTTATTCATCACGTCCCACGTTATTTAATGTCCTTTTAATAAGAAGAATATCAACTAGTTGACTCGTGGGTGAATGCAGCTGCTGCCGATGTGTCTGAACTTGCTCTGTTCACATCGTTACAACATTTAAAGCGTATTTTATAGTAAATGTTCTGTTTTGCTTTTAGCCATTTTGTTTTGTTAGCAGCAACAAACAAGGAGGCATCCGGTTCAGCTCTTTTGGAATAAAAGCCTCCATTTCAAACTTGAGTGATCAGAATACTTACATTTGTCTTTAAAAACATAAAAGGTCAGAAATGTGTTGTGCTCTGTCTTTTGTCCACCATTTTTAATCACCAGTTTTATTAAACGTCACCATATCTTCTCTGAGCCGTCATGGTGACCTCAGCATGCACCACTTCCGGGGAAACATTTTTCAAAATAAACTATGTAATACTCCAAAGAATCAATATCTCTCTCAGATTGTTGTACATTGTGGTAACTTGACTATCTTAACATTGTCCTAATGCATTATTTGTATTTACTTGATTATTTCATGTTATTTTATTTATTTATTCGTTTATTCTTTTATGTATTTGTGTATTTATTTGGGAGTTGAACAGCTTGGGGGCTGTCCTTTTAGGTTATTGTATTTTTTAAAATGTATTTCAAATACACACTACTACTCGTGATATCTCTTGTACACTGAACTCACATAAAGTGTTGACACTAGTAACACTCCAAACAAAAGTTGTATCAGAGGAAAATGCATTTCCTCTAGGGCTGGGCAATAAAACGATATTGATAGTTATTGCAATATAATTTATTTTTAATTTCAATATAACAAAGTATATCAATATAGTACATGCACAGTGAGGAGTTTGGATTTGTAATATGTGTTGCTGGTCATCAAGTGTTTGTCATTCTCTTTCAATTTAAAATAATAGGAAATTCATTGTGTTAACTAGCAATAAAGGCCGATGGGAACATTTCTAATTTCATATCCCTTTTGGCCATATTTCCCAGCTGTAATTTCCTTACTTTAAGTGTTCCTGAAAACATCAAACATCATGTGTCAAAACAGTCACAGCATTTTACATCTGAAGTCTAAAAACTGTTTCGCATTGTGTTTTCTGTCACTTTGATCATGCAGCTTTTCCACTGGGCTCAAAGAAATGCCGCGAACATTGTCCCGCTCTACTGCTTCGACCCCAGACACTATGTGGGAACACACAACTACAACCTGCCAAAGACCGGACCTTTCCGCCTGCGCTTCTTACTGGAAAGCATCAAAGACCTGAGAAACACGCTGCTCGACAAGGGCAGGTAATTAATCTGTCATCCACCGATTTGAATGATTAATAATGTTACACACACACTAAGTGTAGACCTCCTCAGCTGTCTGTTTTATTGATACAGAAATAACAGAATCAGGATGCACCTGTGCTTATAGGACATTATGTTTAAAAGAAAATGGCTGCTGCACAGTCTGTTCCAAGCTGCACAATTCTTTCCGGTCAATATAGGGCTAGCTCTCTACCCAGGATGCAGCTTGCCTGGCATGGTGTGAAATGGGACTTACGTGTCTGTGTGTTTATTTAATTTTTTCCCACACACACACAAACAGCAACCTGGTAGTGAGACGGGGTAAACCAGAGGATGTGGTTGCCGAGCTCATCAAGCAGCTGGGCTCTGTCAGCACTGTGGCTTTCCACGAAGAGGTAGTTTAAACGCGTCTTTCACTTATTAGCGTTGATAATCCCGACTTTATTTCACGTGCTGGTGATTCTGACACCGTTTCCCCTTCATTTGCTCACAACCCCAGGTAACTTCAGAAGAGCTGAATGTGGAGAAGAAGGTGAAGGACGTCTGTGCACAGATGAAGGTCACAGTTCACACCTGCTGGGGGTCCACACTGCACCACAGAGATGATCTTCCTTTTCACCAAATGTCAAGGTGAGAGAGGACGTTGCTTGTGGAAGAGAACATCCAACTTCTGCTGCATTTTCTTGAAATGGAGAGGGAATTGAAGAAAGTACAATTTTAAAAATGGTTAAACTATAGTGCTGCGCCGGGGCGTTGCTACAGGGTATAGGCAAAGCAGGTAATTTCCTGGGGCCTTGAGCTGAGAGGGGGAAACCTGAGAACAGATGATTATGTAAGTGTACGTGCACAAATGTTGCTCCCGCATGCAACAGATTCTGAGTGACTGGAGCACAGACTAAAAAGTGAAGAAGTTTTTGTGTTGGAGAAAGAAATGCATTGATGCCACTTGCAGGTATGCACACAACCGCAGCTGAGACTATGAAGTCTGACTGTCTGCGTGGGCGGTAACAACTTTATGGTTAAGCTTTACAATGCAGAAACTCTCTTATGTTGTTAAATTAGAATATGGCAGACCACCAGATACTTAATGGTAAACACTGGGTTTGGTATCATGGGATTAGGGTTGTTTCCATGTAGGGCCCCCCCCAGGTTCCTTTTGCCTGGACACCCCAACGCTCCTGGTGCTGGTGCTGTCTTGTAACCTTTCCTCCTGGTGTGTCAGGCTGCCTGATGTGTACACCGAGTTCAGGAAGGCAGTGGAGGCTCGGAGCAGAGTGAGGCCTCTGTTTCCAGCCCCGGAGCAGCTGAAGCCTCTTCCTCCAGGGCTGGATGAAGGAGCCATACCCACAGCACAGGACCTGCAGCAGACAGGTGAACATCCTAACGTCTTCTTATGCTCAATACAAATAGTTTGATTCATACAGTGTCTCTTGGAGTTTCCCTTTGTGTCTTCATTTACAGGGAAATTGCTGAAATGATCAAACCAGCTCGAAGTCGTATACATTTTCTTCATGTGCTTATTAAATTGATGTTTGTGCAAATGTCTAAACATGCTGCTGGAGATAAATAGATTCTTCAATTTATGCAGTACCTCTATTAAGTCAATCCATACTGCAATTTTCAAGATTCGATAGGAAAACTGCTGAGGACAAATTTCCTCATTAAGTGCTGGCGAGTGGACTCCCCTCGATTCCTTCCTACACGATTAAGCTTTTATGACCCTGTGTGTCTTAATGTACGCCAGGGAGCGTTTAACATGAATGAAGCAATCCGATACTGAAATGCTGTTCCATCTTATTCCCATAGAGCCTCTGACTGATCCTCGCTCAGCCTTCCCATGTAGTGGTGGTGAGAGTCAGGCTCTGGCCAGACTCAAACACTATTTCTGGGACACTGTGAGTACAACATCCATTAAAATAAAATAAAACTCCTATGCTGATGTATTATCAAGTGTGTAGTTGTAATGAATAAAATGATTGTTGCCTGTTTTGTAGGATGCAGTTGCAACTTATAAGGAGACTCGTAACGGCTTGATCGGTGTGGACTACTCCACTAAATTTGCTCCTTGGTGAGTGTTGCCGTTTCATTTCCTCTACAGCTTAATGCTGATCTTCTTTTTAACAGCAGGCAATTTGGTTGCCCATAAACGCTCTGCAAACCTCCAACATCTTTGTTGCAGTGCACAAAATAATTAATCACCGCACGTACGGTTTTTCATCAAACTTGTTGTGAATATAACTGATTAACTTTTGGAGCTGTTGGGTGGGGGTGTAGGGGAGTTGTTTGTAAATATACAATACACTGCATTTCTAATGGTGCTCCTCTGGTATTCTGCAGGCTGGCGATAGGTTGCATTTCACCCAGGTATATTTATCATCAGATCAAGCAGTATGAGAGGGAGCGGACAGCCAATCAGAGCACATACTGGTGAGTCTGGAGGATACTGTATTATAATAACTCAACTGAATATGTTCAAATGCCCACCAATTATTCTGCTGCTGTCTCTGCAGTTAATGACATGAAGCTAAAATATGTCCAAATTAGTTTGTAGTTTGGAAAAAAAAAAACGGTTTTCAATACAAATAACATCTTTTCTGCTGAGTCACAAATAATAACTTGTCTCCACTGTTGCCTTACAGGGTGATTTTTGAGCTTTTGTGGAGGGATTACTTCAAGTTTGTGGGCGTCAAGTACGGAAACAGACTGTTTCAGGTCAAAGGTAACGTTAGCTCAAGTTCTCAGCCTGTTTTCTTTAAGCACAATGAGTGAATGTAAAGCTGATTTTGTTATTTTTACCTCAGGACTTCAAGACAAATCCGTGCCGTGGAAAAAAGACATGAAGCTTTTCAATGCATGGAAAGGTTTGTGCTGTTTTTTTTTCCTCATCTTTGTTCATAAAATATTTTTTATTAAAACACTCAGTTGGTTTTAGAAATGTATGAATAGCACTGTTTGTTTAAGTAGCTGATTTTATTTTCTCAGAGGGACACACAGGAGTGCCCTTCGTGGATGCCAACATGAGAGAGTTGGCCATGACAGGTTTCATGTCCAACAGGGGGCGACAAAATGTAGCCAGCTTCCTCACAAAGGATCTGGGCCTGGACTGGAGGATGGGAGCCGAGTGGTTTGAATATCTTCTGGTAAGTAGTGTAATCAAGGTTTTAAGTGAAGATGCATTTTCATTAATAATATAATATTTGGTTTGATTGTTGTTTTGTTGTGAGACATTTCAGTCCTGTTGTTTTTGTGTATGAAAAAATGCTTCATCATTTTAAAATGTTCTCTTTAGATTGACCATGATGTCTGCAGTAACTATGGCAACTGGCTGTACAGCGCTGGTATTGGGAATGACCCCAGAGAGAACAGGAAGTTTAACATGATCAAACAAGGCCTCGACTATGACAATAATGTAAGTTTCAGAAGAATCATTGAATGATTATTTGATTTCCTTTAAATACTTTTGACAAAATGTCTGAGATTGGGCTCGCGTGTCGCTGATCATATCCAGCACCGGTGTTTTGCTTTGGACGTCTCAGTCACTGATTTCTTTACTGCTGCTCTGCGTGCGTCTGCCTCAGGGCGACTACGTCCGGCAGTGGGTTCCAGAGTTGCAGGGGATCAGGGGATCTGACGTGCACGCGCCCTGGACCCTCAGCCCCGCCGCACTGTCACATGCTCACGTGACCCTCGATGACACCTACCCCACTCCCATCGTCATGGCGCCTGAATGGAGCAGACACGTTAGCAAGAAATCGGTGGGTGTTGGAGAAAAGGGAAGTGGATAATATGATGGCACGCTATTGCGGCTGCAGCTTTTTTTTAATGGCAGGAATATGATTTTAATACATTTCCTCAAATTATGACATACTTTTACTTTACAAGAGTATTTCTATTATATGTCGGATTAAACCTCCACTCCACTCCAGTTTATAGTGAGACATTTCACCTTTTTACTTCACCACCACATACAAAAAACCCTGATATGCCTTTGAAACATAATGCATATTAAGCCAGGTTTCCTATGTCTCTATCGTTGTTTAAATCTTCACAATAAGATAAAATGTTTTTTGTTTTTTTTCAGGGTGCCACAGGGCCTTCACCGAGAGGAAAGAAAGGCCCGTCTCACCCCCCCAAACAGCATCAGGACAGAGGCATAGATTTCTATTTCTCCCGAAGCAAGAACCTGTGATGGGCCGCAAAGTGAACACTACCGAACACGTGGATGCTGCTGGGGGGGGGGGGGGGTGGAAGTCCCATCGATGCTAACCTGGACTGTTGCTGTAAATTTTGCGTTGTGGGGGGGGGGGGGGTTATCATGAGGATTTCAGGAAATGAATGTTCCCCTTTTATATATTTTTTAAACTGAACGTGTTTTATATTTATGTTCTTGCTTCCTCACAAACTTGTGACGCTGTGTTTCCTGCTGTGTTTCCTGCTGTGTTTCCTGCTGTGCTGCAGCAGCAGGGAAAGTCACGCTCTGGGTTTTTTCTTCTTTTTTTTTAACGCAGTATATCAGATAAAATTACCCATGTTGTGTTTTTATGCTGATTCTTTTTATTACGCCTGTTTGTGTGTTTTTCACACTCAAACATGTTCCTTTGTGTGGATTTCAAAAAAATAAATAAAACATGTAAAAATGAGAGTTCTTGTCATGTGGTTTTGTTTCGCAATGTAATAAAAAACAAAAGTCCCTGACAAGATTGGAATGGAATTTAAAATCTTGAGGAGAAGTTTCTGATTGCAGACACACTTTAACTCTATTATTGTACATTTCAGTGAGTTTCCACACGTCCAACCTCTGTCCTGAGAACACTGCTGAGTCGGAGGTGTGATCCAGTCGAAGAGTTCTGGTAGAAACGGTAAAAAAAACAAAGTTACAAGTCCCATCTCCTCCCACGTGTGACGCGCTTTTACGCACAGGCTGTACTTGACATCACTTCCTGGTTCTGTCGTCAGGTAGACCGAACACCACTAAAGAAACTTCGACGATGAAAAGTTTTAACTTATTCTAACTATCACAACACACCTCCGCCACCTCCACCATGGCCTGTGCGGACCCAGACGTGGACGTGGGGACGGCTCCTCTCACGGCGCTGAACGTGACGGTGAGGACCCGGCTGGGGCTCTTCCTGAACCCGAGGAACACCGTGGCCCCGGACTGGACGGTGCTGGCGGAGGAAGTGGGCTTCACCTACCTGGAGATCAAGAACTTCGAGGCGCGTCACAACCCCACGGCCGTGGTGCTGGACGAGTGGCAGGCCCGCTTCAGAGACGCCACGGTGGGGAAGCTGCTGGCCATCCTGGAGAAGCTGGAGAGGAACGACATCCTGGAGGATCTGCGCTGCGCCATCGGTGATTTACAGCTCATGTGGAAACTCCTGTTACTCGCACACATGTATAGTAAACACAGTATAGTCATAATATATAGACATGTATAGATTACGGTTATTTCCGGCGCATGTTCAGTCCTTGTACTTCCCGGAAATGAGTCACATGCCGCAATCATCTTCGATATATCGTAATATTATAATCTATTAATTAACAGAAATCCTATTTTTTTCCCTTAGGGCTGATTGATATGACCAAAGAAATATATAATGATGAGTACTCATGCAAACTCGTTTAAACTATTTACTAGTGTTTACTTTCATTTTATCAGGGGTTTTTTTACATTGTGCAATAACAAAAGAAGTGGAGACAAACAAGGGGACATTAGACAAAGTGACACAGAGACAAAATGTGTGTGTGTGTTTGAATGGGGGGGGGATACAAGATGTATACTGCATAACATTGTACTAATATATATATACACATCTACATATTCACATTGAGAAGGCAAAGTGAAATAGAAACGAAATGTAATTTCATTTTTAACTTGTAAAAAGGTGAAAGGTGCTATAGAAATAAAGTGAATTCTTTTTTATTACGTGCCATGACACCATTAAAGGAAAAAGTACATTAATTATAACTGCATTAAACCAAATAAATCTTGTTTTTCAAAGATTTAGAAACAAACTTAAAAGCATTACGATTAAACAACCATTCTATTCTGTCATCAGGGAACAAACCTTCCATGTCATATCAGGCTCTTTATTTACTCATCATAATTAGAGCAATGCAGAAGAACATGTGATTCATTCTCAACCTCTCTGAACTCACACAGCCTGTTGTCCTCAGGGATGTTTTTAACCTTGAGGGCAAGAGGAAGGACCCTTCACTCCTCTTTCTCAATCTCTGTCCATCCATAAGGGTTCTTGATTTGACAACACAATAACATGGTGTCTTTTAACCTTGTTTTTCTTCAAATGTATTAATATGTTTGTGCCCAAATGTATTAATATGCCCCATATTGATCCATTCCCTCTTGTTCCAGATGAGGATGTCAGGAGGTACCGTGAGAAGGCGGCTGAACGCCCACTCCAGGTTCCTGAGGTCGACAGCTGCGTCCCTCGCACCCCTGAGAGAATTGGCCTCACCCTGGTGGACGACCCAGACGGTCAGTATCTGTGTATAAGCTATACTACTATATATTCTTTTAATACGCTACAAATAGAAGGCACAGTCACTGGTTAAACACATATACACACGTCAGGTACCCATCCTAGCATCCAACAAGCAGTGGTGGAAATAACTGAATTGTTGTAAAATACAGTTTTAAGTACAATTTTAAGGTACTTGTATGCAGCTTAATGCATCTACTACACTACACTTGAGAGTAATATTGTACTTTTTTTTTACATTACTACAGTTATCTGACAGTTTTAGTCACTTTGCTGTGTAGGATTTCACAACTTCTAAATATGATATTTTTTAAGATCACCCTGAACCTGCTTACATGCAGATGGATCTGTACTATAAGAACTGTGAATTGGGTCTTTCTGCATTACAGCAACCTTCATAATCAACACAACAGAGTAAATGTGCATGACAGTGTTAATTGAAGCTCAGCTGTGATGTACTACTTGTTAGTGAACGTGCAGTCAGCCGTTTTCCGTTCAATACCAAGGAAATAAGATTAGCTAAGCTATAAGCTATTTTACAATAGCTGGTCTATTTGCTTGACATAGAGACAGCAGCATGGTTTTCTATGTTAAGTTTCGTACAGGAAAAGCTCCAACTCTAATCTGACCAGTCATCTGAAGCTCTGATCGCACATCCGCACCACTACAGCCCTGCATCCCCCTGCACCCTCTTGTTGTTTCCATATGAAGCTTATGTTTTATTTCTGTGAAAGAGATTAATTCCAGCTCTTTGGAGCAACATGTTTTCAACAGGTTTATCAGTGTGTCGGTGTTGTCTTGAGTTGTGTGACTCTGACCTTTTTAAGGGAATAAACCAAACTGACTTGGTTCCAGGTGTACCTGAGCTGTTTGATGCCTTCATCTGCTACTGCCCGAGCGACATTGAGTTTGTCCACGAGATGATCCGTGAGCTGGAGCAGACCAACTGCAAGCTGAAACTGTGTGTGTTCGACAGAGACGTGCTCCCGGGCTCCTGCGTGTGGACCATCACCAGTGAACTCATCGAGAAGAGGTGGGCTGTACGCACATGCCGACCATGTCCAGGTCCATTCTGTTGATTTGGCTTTTAACTTTAATTTCAACGAGAAAAACTGCCTAAAAACCAACACTGGCACATCTGGTCCTGTTTGCTTCATCCAATACTTTGTATACCTCTGGAGTTCCTCTGCAGAGGCTGTGTGTGTGAACGCAAATGTCCGATTGAGAGCCTCCTGACTTTCTCTGACCAGTCGTCCAGTAAAAAGTCTGCAGAAAGTCCGGAGGAGCTGATGTGAGAACACAGCAGGAGCTCATCCACAGGATTCACAACTCCAACTCAATTTAAGTGTAGATATAGAAGTTTGCTTGAGAGAAAGAAATCAGTTTCCAGTGAGCCGACCCAAAGCCAACTTGCTGACCATGATGTCTGTGACCGTGTGTGCAGGTGTAGGAGGATGGTGGTGGTGATTTCTGATGAATACCTCAACAGCGATGCCTGTGACTTTCAGACAAAGTTTGCTCTCAGCCTCTGTCCAGGTAAGATGAGTTGTCGTCGGCTCCATCCTGCTTTTGCATATATATATATAAATCTATATATGTAGAAATAACTTTTCTTTTGTTTTCCCTCCACAGGAGCCCAAAAGAAACGACTTATCCCGGTGGTGTACAAGTCAATGAAGAAGCCGTTCCCCAGCATCTTGCGCTTCCTCACCGTGTGCGACTACACCCGGCCCTGCACTCAGGCCTGGTTCTGGGGACGACTGGCCAAAGTTCTCTCTCTGCCGTAACCACGGCGCAGGCTGCCAACTGTGTTTGAATGTGGCTTCTTGTGCCTTCAAAAAAGGTTGATGTCGGACATTGGTAAAACATTACAGGTTCAAGTGTGCGCTGCTGCTGCTTGTGGTCCGCATCCTGTCAGCATGTGAAACCCACTTGTAATTTCCTGTGTGTAAAAATGATTAATTGTGCCATTCATGGTGCACGAGAATATAAAATCAGTTCTTCTTCATATAAAGTTCTCCGAGAGCACAAAGCACACAGCCATTATTATGATGTTAGAGATTGTGCCTGCCTGCCACTATTTTGGATTCATGCAGGCTGAAATGGTGAGGAGGATCTGTTTATATTTAGGGCTGTATGTGCGAAACACAGAGGAAACTCTCGTGGCCCCGGCCGCTTCCTCTTATGAGTTAACGTTGAGATGAGATTGAAGCATAAAGAGGAAGACGTGTTGTGATTGTGATATTTCCCCCGTGTGCAGTTCCACTGACTCCAGCCTTTCTCTCTCTGCCACTTTCTCCCTCACCGTGATCCCTTGACTGTTGATGTTGTATTTTTTTATATTGTTCAGAATCATTTTATTGAGATTTATTATTATTATTATTATTATTATTATTAATAATTTTTGTTTTTCAAAAATACATTTAATGCAACTTTTCAAGGACATTTGTCATGAATTATTAAATCAGTGAATAAAAGCAGAGCAGTTCCTGTGGTTCTCCAGTGTGTGTCGTGATTGCTCAAGTCGTTAGTGTAATAAAATCCACCGCCAGGTGTCGCTAATTGAATGCTGGGGAGAAACGCACTTTTACAATTAAGACGCGATCATCCAATCACAGAGCGGTATGTGTGGTGCTGTCCAATCAGAAGACAGGATGCCCCTGGACTGCAACACGCCCCTTCCCACTCGACGTGCCTGTTTGGGATGATGTGGCCCCAATTGTATGTCTGTCAGGCAACATTTCTATCGTGACAAATGAGAAATAAGACTAAATAAAAGGACTTTTGTCTCTATATAAAAACACGGGAGCGCGTGTTGTGTAAAGCTGCGGGAAAATGGACGGTCTTATTGTGCCGTGAGAAGAACTGATACCTGCGAGTCAAGACGCAGGGCAAAGGCACAATCACAAATGACAGTCCGCCATTGAAGGTGTGGCGGAACTCCACGGTTTGATTCGTTTTGTCTCAATTAAAAAGCCCATTTTAAAGTGTCAGGCTTCATTAAGAACATCATAGTGTGTGGAAGCATTAACAGAAGTAACAGTAGGTTTGTGCATCGCAGCGTTTGAACCGGCACGGCTCGTTTCTGTGCGTTTTAGCGCTGCTTTTTCCGGCTCCTCGTTAGCCTGCAAGCTAACGTCAGTGGCTTCCGGAGCTCACGCGGTCCACGCTCAACATGTCCGCCGGGAGGGTCCACATTCGCTCGGCAGGAATGCGGTAGGCGGGGCCGCTCGGCTGGTGTCAAACTTTGGGAATGACAGGAGCGCTGCGGGATTCGCGAAGAAGGGGAAGTGTCGCCCCGCTCGGTCCCGTCTGGATTACTTCCACTTCTCCCTCCGCCCCGCGTCTGGACCCAGCAGCTCTCCGCAGATAGCGCGGCCTCCCCCCGCAGCGCATCCCTCAGCCATGTCGGAGGACACGAGCTCCCAGCCCTGGTCCATCAACAAAGATGACTACGAGCTACACGAGGTGATTGGTATGTGATCGTTAGCCTGTTCAGCTCAACGTGTGTGTGTGTGTGTGCGCGTGTGGCTACAACATGGAGGGTTTTTACCGCAGCTAGCGTGAGGTGCGATATGTTTCAAGTTAACAAACAGGGAGCAGGAGGCATCTTCTCTCTGCCGAGCTGCGTTGGATTCGTCGCGTTCGGCAACTTGGAAAGTCCCACCCGGGCGGTGTTGTGACTTGCACTCAGTTGTAGAGCCGGCTACTCCGTCCGCCGGGGCCGTGCCGGAGACGTAATCGAGCGCCACAGCATTACTGACTGGTTGGGCTCGGACTATTTTCTGGAGAAGAAGCAGTGGACAGCGAACTGTATACTCTCTCACTTGTGCCTTTTAACCAAGAGGGCGTCTAATATGTGGAATTTCATTACAAGAATATTCATTTGATCTTTTAAAAATACGCTAGAGTCAATAGTTTAAACATAAAGTGACACCACAATCAGCTTGTTCCTCAAAGTTAGCTCATTTTTAAGGAGTACTTTGCGTTGCAACTGTATGAACCACGTAACTTTACTGCAGGAAAACGCAAATGTTATTATTAGATTTGTATTGTGTGCGTCCACGCCCATTTCCAGTTAAATCACACTAGATATTCAAGAACATGTTTTTCCAAAACAGCAGTGTCACCATTGCAGGGTTCAGAGATCATATCCCTTAGTGTTAATTAATTAATCAATTTGTGTTTAATCCCTTTGGGGATTAACCGATATTATGGTGCTTTTAATAACATAATAAACCTAATTTATTGAATAATACTCAATACAGCAACACTACTTTATTCAACCTAGTATAGGACTGAACTTGCATGTTGATTGCTTTTAGGTTATATGACTTTGAATCTCAAGGATCTGTATCTCAGACAGGAGGCCGTGGATAATGTCTTACAGGCTGACCGGCCCGAGGACTGACAGCTCTCCACTTGTGACTTTCTGAAACGTCCCACCCCACAAATAGCCGATCCCCGTCCTACCTTTGGCTGACTTTTTTTTGTTGAGGAAGGAGCAGCAGAATAAGAAGGAGTGTGTAAACGTATATAATCAGAGTATTGTCCTCTCAAATCACTTGGTTTGTGCCTCTGGTTCACTTTACCCAAGTGGTGCATGCTCCCTCTACAGTGAATCTGTGTGTTTATAGAGGCCCCATTCTGTGGACCCTAAATTAACCATTTTTGTGTATTTTTAAAAGTCTCAAATTTAACTTTTACCCATTTCTACAGTTCTCCTCGCTTACTTGGAAAAGTTGAACATGGGCACCCCACAAGAAATCGGGCGTGCACGCAGAGATAAAGCTCCTCTTGTGCCGATGCCCTCTGCTCGCATTTTCCTACACAGTCTGTGACACAAATTGTCAACATAGGTTTTAAAAACTGGTCAGCCTATTTCAAGGCTGGACTGCAGCGTTACTTACTTGCTAACTTGGGGTTAGGGAAATGATCACGATCATCAACTTAGCTTTCGAAATGAATTGTGTAGTTAGCTGAGTTTCTTTCCTCCTGATTTTATAAATTACCTAAATCTGAGTCCTCATGTGTGAGCCTGTGTCCCTCGAGTCCTCAGGAACAAAGAAACCTATTTGGCATCTGCTTCTGTTAAACCTTGCCTTCAGTCTCGCAGAGCTTTTTCCTTTCTTCCGCCCTCTCAGACAGTATTTGCTTGACTATCATATTTTTAGCTAACTTAAAAAGTTTAAAATTAAGTCGCTGCAATCTCATCTTTCAGGCCCTTTTTAAAATGCAGTAAATGAACAATGAAGAGCTTTCTTTCTTATCATGTAGACTGGTCCTCACACCGAATGGAAATCACCCCTGAGTTTCCCTCAGGCTTCACATTTGCCTGTAGAACATGTTTAACACTTGTAAAACATAGCAAAGAATTTACTTTCTCTGGAAAAGCACATCATGTATACGAATCCCTCAATAAGGATGAATTGATAACTTAAACCACTAAAGAAATTGCTCAAGGTTTAAAGTCAGCAGTGTGTAGTCATGGATTGCATATGGTCGAAGTTGCACAATCAGCAGGGTGGGCTCTTGTGGTGTTTATTCAGGGAGGTGGGTGGGTTAACACATACCAAATTATAACAGCTTACTGTTCTACGACATTTAATATAAATAGACTTTTAATTTAAATCTGTCTGATGTGCAGCAGCAGCAGTTAAAAATGCGTTGTCCTGCTATTTAGACTTTCAGTCTTACTGACGTTTTAAATGCTTTATGACATCACTGATGGAATCAGAAGAGTGGATCGTACCAAATCAGTAATTTCCCTCACCATCAGTTAATATTCCATCACCACATACAGTACAGGACATGCACACAGGTTCCTAGAAGGTTGTATAAGCAATGAGACCCTCCTCTTTTCCCAGTGAGGGGGAGATACTGTATCCGCTGTTTCATTCTGCAGCTCCCCTGCTCCGTTGGAAGGCTGGTGTGGAGAGGATGACCCTGTATACCCAGCATGTCCAGCAGAGCTGTTGTTTTGGTAACTTCCCCAGGGAAAGAGGACTTGTTATTACATGGTTCACACCCACTCTTTTCGTCCCAGTGAGCATCGGATGATTCTGGACAGAGCCCATTATATAAAAAAGAAAGTACAGCTCTCTCTCAAATTTTGGATCATTCCTGTTGGCACATCTGGACTGGAAAGTTTCTGCTCCCACTGTTTGTAACCACTGGCAACCATGTTTCCTCCCTGTTGCTTGTCCCTTAGATGGTTATAGAAGACGTCAGTATGATAATCTTCGAGGAGACAGGAGACGAGCCTTAGGCCAATATTTGTGTAATTTAATGTCAACTTCAATGTTTGGGCCTCGTTCATCTTCAGAATATTACATCCTGTGAAACTTTGGGGGGGGAGGGACACTAAGAGGTTACGGCTGGCGGTGCGATTGCTAGTCATGTGTTACATTTCTCATTGTACCTTTGAATAATGTGTGGAATGTGAGCAAAGTATGCAGAGGAAATGTAATAACCGATGAGTGACGTCAGGCTGCAAACTGGCCTGGTGAGGACAGGAAAGACAAACTGAGAGCTGCTGCCACGCCGCTGGTCACAGCTCACGGAGGAGGACATTGACACAGGCCTCACACAGTGACCTGCTCCACTGAGAAGCTAACTCAAGGCCAAGCTAATCTAATCTGAAATATTATTACACACTACGTACACCCGGAACAGTGACTGTTCTGTCTTGATCTCGCGGAGAGCTTTTCATCAGCTTACGGGCTAAAGGCATGCCCTTGCTTTTGTATAGAAGCTTGGAACACTTAAGTCTGCTGTGAAGACAAAGTACCAGTCGTGCATGTCCCAATCTCTCACTGCCAGGTCCCAGTATAATACTTTTACAATTTCCCAAGATTGACTTGTTTGGAGGAAACATGCTTACAGAAAACACCAGCTACCTTTTTCAAAGATCATGATTGTTTTGTCAATATTTTCCCCCTCAGAAGTGATCAAGTTGTTTTACGCCGTCTGCATCTTTTTTCTTTTTTCACCACCAAGCAGAGACCTTTTCGTCTACAGCAGGTTGTTGCACACTCAGCACCATTAAAGTAAATGTCAGGTCGGTTAATAGGGTCAAATTCAGCCATATTTAAACACAAAATACTGAGTGAAATCTAAGCTAACAGCTGAATCAGGACAATGAATGCGTGACTTTGTATTTACTTATTAGGAGTACTAATAGCTCTTGGGTAATTGCTTGTATAATTATAGATGTTAATTACAGGAAACAAAATTGAATTACTTGCAATTTGTCTTTTAGCTGTATGTTTTTTTGTTTGTTTTTTTTGGTGTTGCTAGCATTATTTTAACTAGGTTATTTCTGAAACTGTTAACAACACAATCAAAAAGGAAATGGAAAGAAAAGATAAGAAATCAAACATGGAAACAAATGAAGATCGGCAGACCAACACAGTTTACGTGACTCTGTCCTTCGCCCCTGTCATTGCCCCACATTTTCAGCTGGATCATCTTTACTGGATTTTGCCTAATGTGGTAACTCAATATATAGATTGGATTTAGCCATGCACATCCACAACAAGCTAAATGTTGTTGTGCCTCTGGAAATAGAAAATGTCAGCAGAGGAACTTTGAAGTTCTTTAGTTTTTTATTTAGTTTTTTAATTTGGATGGATAAACACTTGTTTGTGTTTTACTCCTTCACTTCAAACACACACACACACACACACACACACACACACACACACACACACACACACACACACACACACACACACACACACACATCTACCACTTGATATGCAGCCTTTATGCCCATGCCAGACTGTTTAGCAGATTAGATGTTGGCCTGAGGTTTTCAAAGCCCTGGCAGTGCTTTCCATTTGTGAGGACATCTGTTTCTGTGCTTCCTCTCATTCTGACAAAGAGGATGGTGGTGATGTTATCTCTGAGAATGATAGAGATGCGACGCTGTGTTTATTTTATTAACATCAGACATTTTTGCGACTTAAGCCTGTTAATGCCTTCATAGTGAGGTCTGCATTGTGGCCGGCGTCATCGAAATGCGATGACAGGAATGGGGCTGTGTGCATCATTGTATAATTACTCACTACACAGCTGTGATTGTAGCCTCAAAGGCCTGTTGAAGTATTGGAATAATCATGTAACTGGATACAAACAGTAGAGACGGTACTTTTCTGAGCAGAATAACCTTGTGCTGAGCTTGGAAGGAAGTCTATATTAACTCAAGGTCCCAGCTGGCTGCTAGATTGAGCCTCTACAGGTCCAAGTGACTTACAGAGCCTCTGTGCCCTCTGCCCCTGCCTTCTGAAAACTCCAAAACATCCTCCTTTTTCCATCCTCTCCACCCACACACACTCACACACATACAAGAACACATGCTTTCTGGCGTGTCCAGCCACCCGTGACGACTGCCTGCCTGTTTGTTTGTGTGGAAGAATTTACACTCCAACGTGTACAGGGCAACTGGCCCCCTGTGGACCTGGACTCCAGCATCACTGCTGAGGCTCCAGAGATGCGTTTGGTCTCGGCGGTGGTGCACGTGTGAGGGAGCCGCAAGATCTATTTACTGCCCTGTTCAGCCCCTTAGTTTTGAGCAACAGCTGAATGAGCCATGATTACTTGGATGCTGGAGAATTGAGCGAGGCCAACCCCACATTATCAGAGGTTGCCATTCATTACATGGCACCCATTACCGCAGTTAGAAGAAGACTTTTGCATGTACGCTGATTAAAGTGACCCCTGACTATCTGTAAATTGCAGGAAATTACAAGGAAATTGCAATTTTATTGGACTATTTTAAAGAGCAAGAGTTTATGGTTAATCTCAGTCTCCGCTATATTGAATTGGTTTACACAGCCTGAGGATATAATTATCTTGAATGAAAACATTTAAATAAAAACCGGTCACATCTACAGGGAAAGCTTTTCTTTTTTAATTAAAATCAGTGTTTTTTTTTTTCCTCTTCTTCGATATAGCCCCGTTGTTTAAACCCCAATACACTGCAGGCTCAAGGAAAACTCCAAACAATGAGCACTTTGTTAATATTTGGGCATAGCTAAGATGAGGGCATGGGAGGTTAGGAAAAGCTTACTGGAGGGTGGACCGACTCAGCACTCACACTTTTCTCTCACTGACGCCTGTTGCCAGAGGAGAATGTGCTCGCAGCATTGCTCAGCTTCACGTATACACCAGAGATCTCAGCGAAACGGTCATGTGTGCGTGTGCATGGTGGTAAATCAGAGCTCTGGGGGTTTGTGACATGACCTCTCACAATGCAGGAACAACAGGCGTATAGCTCCTTTTACAGGGGGAGGCTTTTACCAGCTTTTACTCAGGCTACCACGTTTACCCACCACAACAGCAGGCTGGTGTTGCCTTCACCCTGTGTGTGTGTGTGTGTGTGTGTGTGTGTGTGTGTGTGTGTGTGTGTGTGTGTGTGTGTGTGTGTGTGTGTGTGTGTGTGTGTGTGTGTGTGTGTGTGTGTGTGTGTGTGTGTGTGTGCGCGCAGCAGTCATGGCAAAATTCTGGATAGCATCACAATACTTTAAAGGTGTGTCGTTGAGATCAAAATGAAGACCAAGATGGAAAATAGGTGTGGTTGAACCCATGAGTACTTTGTACACATATATTATTTTAGTAATGACGACTGAATAACCTGCTCATGGAGCGGGTGTCGTGGTGTCCTGGTGTGATATTACAAAATGGTTTCTCACATTCTTAATAGAGATTTACCCGAAGCTGTTAGGCTAAAGCATTAATCAGAGCGTTAGTAAATCAAAATTTTAGTTCTGGTGGTTTAAACTAGCTTTGACTTCCAACTGTTGCTGATCAACTCAACTCTATGCTCTGCAAAGTTTTAAAAACATGGACAATGAGGCTGATTTACAGCCTCCAGGTAATAAAAAGTTCATAAAATGCACATTAGGAAAATAATTGAACAGTAACACTATTCAGTTCTGCATACCTGTGTATCTGACCAAAAACGTCACCTTAGTTTAAGAGCTCCTGACATGTTTTGGATTAGGATATTCAGTGTTTTGATGAATGATTGCGAGTATTCAATAGTTGACAAAACGCATATCAAATCAGCCAAAATCAAATTGTGAATATTCCAAAGATATGAGATCCAGAATAGGGGACATTTCTAAGTGATGTACGGTCCCAAGCGTTGGGGGTCATCCAGTTTAGCAGAGTCATCGGTCAGACCTGTGCCATCAGCCAGTATTTCGACAAGCGGATTCATAATTGATGAACAGATAGATAAGCTGCACCAAAGAGAAATCAGATGAATTGTTCAAGCGGAACTCCGTTTAACCTTCTTGAACTCTGGGGGATTGTTAGGTAATGGATAAAAGCTTGATTTATGATGCTGCAGTAGCCATGATTTTTTTTTGGTGAAGATGAGGGTCAAGGAACGGACGTATGACTGAAAGAAGCCCGAGGATGAGAATCAAGCGTGAAATGAATGAGTTCAATGTGCCAAAGTTGGGTTCTTCAATGACAATATTTGCATGTTTTCATTTTCAGACATAAACTCTGGATAATACCCAAACAATTGGTTTTGGTTATTTTCCAGAGTTTTCCTTTCACGTATGAAGAACACAGCAGGAGATTTTCCGGGTTGTTCACAACAACAAAAAAAACGTCTGGAATTTACACCGAAAGCTCTCGAATCTCGTCGTCTCTCTAAGTTAACATGTATGTCGATGTCTTCTACGCATATAAGGGATTTCATTTTCATCCTGAGATATTATTGTAGTTCTGTTACAGTTTGGTCAACGCGCCCACTCGCTTGCGGAGAATTTTCCAGACATTTCCTGCTGTATTCTCTCACGGACTCATTCTCCAGACATTTTACCAGGAGGCTGGCAGGGAAAACGGACATTTCCTTTCCCGCATACAAACCCTCTGGATTATTTCAGGAGAATGACCGTTGCTTAGTGCATCTCTGAAAGCAGAATAACATTATTAAATTGAATGATGTAATATTATGTTGTTTTTCTGTTTTAGGGAGTGGAGCCACAGCGGTGGTCCAAGCAGCCTACTGTTTACCACGCAAAGAGAAGGTGGCCATCAAACGTATCAACCTTGAGAAGTGCCAGACCAGCATGGACGAACTCCTGGTAAGACTCACAACAAAGTGATCTAACTATTTGTGTAATAGGCAATACACAAGTATCTTTGTGACCTTGTTACTTCTCCTGTTTGATGAAAGGGAGCTAGTGGGTAACAGCATGATATTTCATTTAGGGCTTTGTCTCCGTGTGCTGAGAGTGTGGATGGAGTCATTCCCACCTCTGCTTTTCATTACTGGTTACTAGTTCCGAGCCCTCCTCCAACCGCCCCTGTCACTTCAAACACTATTCTGGTTGTTCTTTGAAGGAAGGCGACTGCCAGGAAATTATTAGACCACAGTGGGACATCTTCCTCTGGGCTGTACGGTGTCTTTATGCCCTCAATGCAATCTTGCGCTGCAGCTCAGCACATCATTACCTGTATGATGTGGTTTTTTAAAGATTTTTGCTCGAGAGCTGGAAGGATTATATCAAGCTCCCCTGCACACAGATGATCATGTGCTCGTTTGTGACCCGTGTTCTGGCTTTGTAGACGGCACTGTTTCTCACATAAGAAATGTATTTGCCAACCCTTCTTTGTTTCTTGTTGCTTTTAGGTTTTTATAATATAAATGGGGGGAAAAAGATGTCACATTACCTGGCTCAGCCAAAATCCAGTTAAAGCTCGAGCTGTCACTTTCCATTTTGTTACTTCATACTGGTCTGGCACAGAGAAAGAACTTGTTATTAACTTTGTCCAGAAGCCTGATTTATGACTTTTCCAGTCATCTCCCGAGATCTCATCCAAAAATCGATGAAATAAATATTGTTTCAGCCTTAATGTGTGCATGGAAGATCATGGCTAGAGATTACTGTCCGGTTTCTCACTACTCACTGGCAATACTAAACCGGGGAGGAACCCCTCCCCACGGCTTTTGGAGGATGAATCAGGGGAATGTTGCTCCCGGATTCTCGGAGCAGGCGGTCACATGGAATACAGTGAGGTCGGATTTCCTGCCTGTGCACCCCCCCCCTCACCCTCTCAAACCAATTCCACAGCCTGCTGAATACCCAGTTAAATGGCGTGGAAGCATTAAATTGAACCCAGATTGCTTCTCCAAAGAAGCAGCTTTAAAGGAGAATGTCGCAAGATTTCAAAGAAGCCTGCATGTCTTTAACTTGACCTGTGAAATTCTTTAGTGTCAGAAAGCAGTAATCTGTCACGTCTCCGTGTAGGGGGTGTGTTGTGGTTATTGCGGGCACAACAGTTTGATGGACAGCTTCTTTCGAGTGACTCAAACTAGATTAGATGATGAGGAGGTTTGTTTACAATTTGAGTGCAGCGAAGTTTATCTCTTGTGTAATTACAAAAGTGTCACAGCTATTGCTTATGATTGTATTTCTGTTTCGTAATGTCTGGTACACAGTATGAATCCATTTTAAGATACATTGTGTTCATGTAAAAAATGTCTGAGGTGAAATGTTATTTTGTGGCACAGAAAGTGATTCAGAGGTATATATGTGTCCTCAGCATTAAGATCATCCTTTAGTAAGTTTCCCCATCAACTGCAGATCGGCAGCTTCTCTTTTCTTCTGTGTGTGTGTGTGTGTGTTGCAGTGGTATTGGGTCATAGTGAGCGCGTGTGTGAGGCTCTGAGTAACTGATAGTGACGTAACATTGCTTCTATAGTGGCTTCTCTGTGTCTCTGCCATCAGTGTGATCCTGTGGCACCAGTTTGTGACCCAGCACTGTATTCATTTCGTGACAATAGGTCATTTATTTAGTTTTTCTTTTGCTCAGTTTCAAGGTCCTCAGACTTTCCAAATACTGAGGAGATCAGGCTCAATAGAGAAAAATGCAACTGGCAGGCTCTGGTCTATTTCCTGGAGAACCTGTAACTAAGTCTTGTAGGTTTAACAAAGTCAAATGATTCAGAGCACAGCTTTGATTCTGCTTGTGTCACTGTAAATTTATAGACCCATCGCAAGATATGCAATCAGTTTCAGTTCTTTTTATGAAATGGGCCACAGTGACATTACTCATGTCACAGTTGAATGACTTTACTGAGGTCTCTGTAAAAACAGGAATTTGAGTTGTCACGACGGGGAGAAGTCCGTCAAAGTTTGCTGACTCAATAAACCAATGTGATTTCCATTAGGGAGTGAAAAACAGTTTTATTAGATGTGTGGATGGAGGGAATGCACGGGCGGTCTGATGGTCTGATGTTATTTATTTGAATAATTGGCCGGCTGTCTGCCTGCTCCAAAAAGAATATGGAGCAAAGCCATATTTTCACTTAATGCAACTTCTGCCAAAGGCTGTGACCTTTTGACACATATTGTAAAGCTGGTCTGTTCATATAATGACTCAAACGTTGACATTTTGACAAAAATAAATAATTTACTCGTGACTTAAAAGATATCTCTCGTCAGTTTATCACTAATAGACTGACAATATGTAGTTCTTCATTCTGAAATCCCCTCTAGCAGAAGGCTTACAGCTATCTCGAAATATGCTATGCTAATTCTATGAAGCTCCTGTAGCACAGATGGTCATTTTCACCGTGCTTTTGACAATAATGTTCTGCACAGGTTACCTCGTATGCAGATTCGGTTTTTGTGCTGCAGTTGGTTCTGTGTTTGGTGGCAGAGAGATTTTTTGTGTGGCATCGATTGTATTTATTTAAATATTGTTGACATGACCGCTCCCCAAAAGTGAAGTCAAAGTGGCTTGATCGCCACCTGGTGGCTGGCTGTAGGCAGAATAGGTTAAAAATCCTGCCTCCTCCATGTTAGTGGATGGATGAATACATTTTTCTTAAAGATGGTTTCTGTCACCTGAGGTAAAGCACTTGTGTTTGTTCAGGTGTTAATTTACACTGTCAGTTTGGGTTTAATTCTTCATTTGGTTCTTTCAGTATAGATGAAACACATCTGGTTTCTTTTACATTTTGTCAGACGATATGAGCAGATGCATCACATCAGGTCGCACCCTGAAACATTTAAATGGCACTTTTTAATATATTTGGCACTAACATATATAAACTTGTCAGTGAGGTTAAGTGCTGATGCTTTTCACCAGACTGTAAGAAGTCTGGTGAAAAGTGTCCTTTTCACTTCACTAAGTTTCATGGACTGGTTGGATGAGCTTTCTCTCCAGATAAAGATCACTATGCATGACAACTGATCTAAAGACTGAGGAAGTATTTTACATATCTGTGTCACATGCCTGAGTCAGAAGCTCGTGCAGGAGAAGCTAAAGGGAGTACATGCATGATGCTCCCTTTACCGGAATGAGTCTGAATCACAGCCTTTACAGAAGGAGTGTTGTCATGCACACATACTTAAAACATCTTTTGGTTTTTCACTCAGCATTGACATGTCCTGCAAAAATATTTTCTCAAAGCAACATTTCATCAAAAGTGAAAGGTTACACAGATAGAATCAATACGAATGAGAGGGTTTCTTTGCTGAAGCATCGGTTTACAGTGACCTAATCCCCACAACAAAGAGTCTCTCTGAGTCTCACATTGTCCGCTGGAAAAGATGTGAAAACCTGCCAACTGCCGGAGCACGATATCCTCCCTGTTATCCCATTGTTTTTCTTTTCTGGGGTTACCCTGGCCCACAGAGCTGTGGTGACCTGCCTCTTCCACTGTGCTGAGAACAGAGCGGGAGCGAGAGGAGGGGGTTTTAGGCTCCACTGAAGCCAGTTAGCAGCCAACAGGCTGTATCATTATTGTTCTCCCTCGGCCTGTAGTATCCAGAGAAAGAATGATCGGGGAGACAACCCACAGGGCTCGCCGTCTGGCCCGACAGACTGGAAATTATTAGGCTGCTTAATGATTTAAAAAAAACAGCAGCGTGGCATTTGGGCTCACCTGTTGGACTCTGAACAGTACAACCTTGTCCTCTGACTCACACTCTGCACAATACAATTCTCCTCTTTAGATTTTTCTTCATTCAAACATGTCTGTGCCCATCATGGTCTAATGAGTTTGTTCAATGCACTGCTTGCACCCACCCTTATTGTGTCAACTGCTTTTTACTGGCATCTTGATGTCACCTGCCTCCTCGAGCCTTTCTTGGCTGAGACGTGCTCTGAAAGCCGTGCGCTCCACAGTGATGACTTTGCAGCTTATTCACACTGCTGCTAATGCACTTTGTGTCAGCTAAGCGTTTATGCTGATGAGACATCAGGCTCCGGTTGCTCACTGTTTGACCCACAAGCATCTATTGATCGATGTCTTTAACAAATGTTTTCCACTCGAGTGTTGAGGTTTCTCAGTTGACAGGCTTGTGGTGCACCTGCCATGGTGGAACACTGTCAGTGGATGTATTGAATAACACGCAGAAATTTGGGGGAATATGATGCTTATTTGTGGTGAAACCCCCAAACGGACGAGAGGGTCAATATCCATTTAACCACTGTGCAACGCTGTGCATCCAATACAGAGACTGACCGAGGATCATCTTCATGTAATACTCACAATTAAGAAGTGGGACAGAATATTTTTTTTTTTGCTGAAAGATTTAGATAAATGATTAATTACAGAATAACCCATCTCTTTGTTTTCTGTTTCATTTCGGTCCTTTGCAGCTATATGAAGGATTTTCTTAACAAGTGCAGAGATGCTGTGCTTTAATATGTCACTGTAGTAACAAGTTCTGTTATTTGTCAAATATTTAAGTGCAGAAACAAAAGGAAAACATCTGAGAATCTGTGGTTCCATTCCCGAAGGCAGCTAGATTTTCTTTTTCTCAGGAAGCTTGTCTGTCCTCAAATGACTGTGTGACGGTGTTGAATTGATGCATTAGACTTCTGTGCCAGCATTACCTCAGCTCCCCTGCTCGCCGCACACACACACACACACACACACACACACACACACACACACACACACACACACACACACACACACACACACACACACACACACTACACACACACAGGGTATTTTACAACTTTATAAAGGGTACTTGCTGTTTTCTGCGCACTAGACATGCACTATATTGGTCTATTTCCTTTCGGACTACTGACCTTTCAAAAATAGTTGCAACATCAAACACATATTTATTGTTATTTGTTGTGACTGCATTCAGTTTCTATTCTCCAAGCTTTTATTTTACCTTTCTGTGAGACTAATGGAAATAGCTAGTAGGTACTGTCTGTCTTGATTAAAAATGTGTATTGTGTGTTTCATGGCTCATGTCATTGCTGGTAAGCTTTTTAACAGCTCAAAACATGGATGTTTGTGCTGCTTCAGAGTCTAATGGATAATGAAAGTGGTTAATAAAAAATGGATTGGCTGGGATTTGAAACCTCAACCCATTTCCATTAAAATAGAAGGTTTTATCAGTTCAATGACAAATACAGCATGTCTGTCATCTCAGTTCTTTGTACTATTCTGACTAATTGGATTTCATCTGTGTCTTTCATGCTCTCTCCTCTAACAGAAAGAGATTCAGGCCATGAGCCAGTGCCACCACCCCAACATCGTGTCTTACTACACCTCGTTTGTGGTAAAGGATGAACTGTGGCTGGTCATGAAGCTGCTCAGTGGTGGTAAGTGCATACTGTATATATTTTATAAAGGTTGTCTTGTTCCTATTATTACACTGCACTGAACTTCAACCAATCAGTCTGAATGTCTTGATCCTGGACTGATCACGTGGAGTTTGATTTGGAGTATCCTGTATTTCTAGGTCATATCATGGGGTACAGATGTTTTGGCAGGGCCCCTCGTGATAGGAGAGGGGCAGTGGGAAGAGCTGCTTGCTGTCGGTGATTAAGTGTGATTGTAGGGAATACAACAGCACTGATCCTCACTGTGTCCTGTGTGAGCTGCAGCTCTTTCCGGGCTTTAACTTAGTACTGTGCAGGAGCTAATGACAGGGCAGAGGTAATAACAGCCCGCAGGCTGGCATCATGGCATCCATCTGGTAGCGCTGCAATTAACTAGTGAGAGGAGCACGAACAAGAGGAGGCCACCATGGAGATGAGTGCATCTGATTCTGATTCTATTGTTTGATTTAATTGCACAGTATGATATTAAAATGCATTATCAAGCTACAGTAAATCATATTTGTAGTTCTGCATCGAAACAAAAGGTATGTAGATGAAGCAAGAAGCAGCGGGCTCCTCTAACTCATAAAAAAGACATCTTTATGAGACTAATGGTCATTTGTTTACAGAGAGGCAGAACATCATCCATCTCCTGACCATCCTGCTTTCAGTTCCACACACTTAATTATACAAGAACAAGTATACACAGATACATCCACACACTTGACATTTACTGTCTGGATTTTACCCTCACTGATTCCTCTCAGGGCCTCTGTGTAAACAGCGTCCCACTGTAACGGATAGTGCCCAGGTGGCATGCCTGGCTCCCCCCGATACACTGGACATGAGCTGCTTGGCAGCCGCCTTGCAGCTGGGCTCAGGGCACAGTGCCCGCCTTGTGACGCTTGAGCAGGCGGCCAGTGTCACAGCAGGAGCAAACACAACTCAAGATGGCCTCTCTTGTCCCCCTTATCCGAGGGTAACAGAGGGACTTGATGTTGAGTTTTATTGTGGGGACTAATTAAATGATTGCCACGGTGACGTTTACCATGGAGATGGAGCTCAAATGAGGTCAGGTTTATAGACCATCACTCCGCAGGACAGAGTGTACCAGCCCTGAAGAAGCTTCAGTCTGCTCTTCTGGTTCGATGAAGTGTAAGAAATCCTCCACACTTCTGCTTTCGAAAGACCGATTACAGCTCGACAGTTAATGTGACGGAGCTCTGACATGTTAATGTATGATCAGTTTTAAGTGCCAACTTTAGAGTAGAGTACATTTCTACCGCTTTCATTCCTAATGGAGATGAATGTTACTACACAGTACTTGTGTTGCATCACATGTAGCATTATTTTGCACCGGATGCATTTAATTTTTGACTTCTTAGTACAGCGGGTTTTTTTTCTTTGTTATATGTTTTTCACCCAGATAAGTATGATTCCAAAATGTCTCATCTTTGTCTCTCTGGCAAATCCAGTCAAGGCCAAACCTGTCGAGCCGAGTTCTGAGCTACGTACTCTTTAGGCACAGGGCTTTTCAGGAAATTCCCATTCTGAATGTGACATGTGAACAACTGTTTCATCAGAGCGCTGCATAACCTGTCACCGCCTAAAAGACCTCTAGTGAAACCAAGAGGCAGTGAATGAGTCATGCCAAAGCAAGCAGAGGAATGTGTTCCCAGCAGATGCATGCACGGCCCTAAAATCTCTGCTGCAGAGCTCAATCAAATGCCACTGGATTTTACATTATGAAAAGACAAGTTTGGAGCCAGTTGATTTGTCACATCATGATGTGGCCCTCGGCTTTTGACAAAATGCTGACAGGAAGTGTTTATAGTGACTCAAGGTTAATAGAGTTAATACAAGGAAAATCCAACATGCAAAATTACCTTTGTTCTCTTCTGTAATATAATGTTTTCTCCCTGTAAGTTAGTGTAAATTATTTTACTCGTAGATATTTTTTGATAGACTCTTCCCTCTGGTCGAGACAACAATCCTCTCTTCCACACTTTATTCCTGCCCCACCAATGACTCGTCACCGCCACTCCCCTGCCCCACCCTCCCTCTCACCCCTCCAACTTTGCTTGGCATTCCCCTTCGTCCTTTAGCACAGTTGGCACCAGCTCTCGTCACCTTCACTCACTTGCCCCCTCCTCCCCGCTCCCCACTTTGCTCTCTGATCCTCTCCCTCACTCTCAAACCTCCTGCTCTGACCATGAGAGTGGAAAGACTTTAAAGGTGAGGTTGCTGGATGAAGCACAGTAATGTTCAAATTCCTGCCTCTTGCACCCATGACCGTTTTAATGAGAAATCTTGAGAAAGAACAGTTTGCCTAATTGTACACATAACTGAAATTATGATTCAACATTTTCGTTGATACTTGCACGCTCTCCAGCACAATACAGTTGAGTATTCATGTATTCCCCATGATTTGTATGTAGTTTCCCCCTGGGGGATCGGACTAGCACCGCTCAAACCAGGCCAACAGGTGTCATTTGTCTTTGGGATTGTTAACCTGTCAATCAGTGTCAGCACGATGAAACAACTTAATGAGCCATGAAGAGTTCAATCAGAAGAATTTGAATGGGGCTGACAAGGTTGACATTTAGTGATCCTCCAAAGTCTGCACCATGCTGTGTGTGTGTGTGTGTGTGTGTGTGTGTGCGTGTGTGTGCGTGTGCGTGTGCAAACTCTTGAGGATCCTTTTCCCTCAGTGCCCCCTCATCTTAAAGGAGACGTGTCATGGTATGATCTAAAAAAAAAAGATAACTATACACTATTGGCAAAATGTTTTCCACCTCCTTAATCTGTATGATCTGTGTTATGCCCCTGGTTTTGGGGAAACCTGGAGATAAAATGCACTTGGCCCTCAGTCTTCCCAGTCCCAAGAAGGCATAAGCAAAATGACAAAGTTTGTTAAAAAATACAAAAGAGCAGCTTTATTTCTTCAGAATGATCAATAAAACGAAACAATTAATTTCCTAAACTTCCCTATCAAAAATAAATATTTAAGAAATTAACAAATTTCTAACCTAAACTCCTAAACCATGAACAATATAAAATATGAAATCATCAAACACAAAGGTATGTAGGATGAGCCAAAAGTCAGTCAGCTTACCTTAGACTAGAAAGGGGACAGTTCGCCTGCTGTGTGCAAGCAAATCATTTGCCTAGCATAAATATACGTATGATAAAGTTTGTTTCAATTGTAAAATATTAAACCTTTGGTAGCAACATCTTAGCCATTTGTTTAAAAGGGCGTTGGCCCCTGAAATCCCACATCAGTCGGGCTCTACTTAAGAGCTGCTGATTGACTGATTTTCATTATTTGTGAGAGTCAGGCTAGCAGACATTATGCTAACCTAAGTTATCCAGCTGCTATGGGTAGCCTTATACTTAGTGTAGAGACATCATCAGAACTTTTTATAACCAGTTGAGTGAGCAAGAACAGAACCATCATATGACCCACTGCACTCACATTAACACTTAGTCTTCTAATCACATTTTCATTTATTGGCTCATTAGGACTACATCTCCGCTTTAATTGGAACTTGGCTCTATTTGCCAACCCTCCTCCCGTGAGCGCTCTCCTCGTCACCTGTCACTTCTCGTCGATCCCTCCCCTCCCTGCAGAAGCACAGAGAGAGAGGAGGGAACGGTGTGGAGAGAACCGAGGAGGATAAAAACCAAACCGGCTGCCTTTTCTCAATGAGCTACAAAGAGCTGTCGCATCAGAGACCCGAGGCTGCGCTCTTCTTATACTCTCCTCCTGCGTCTTCCCTATTCACTCATTCACATGCTCACATATACATGCACTATCTCTCACAGTCAGACACATCTAGTCGGCTTCTCCCGCCTTCCCTTGTCTGTCCCCTCGTTGGACGGGTTCGTCTCCTCTCCTCGCTGCTGAATCACGTTTCCTACTGTGCACCGTCACTGCCCTGAAGAACCCGTTGAACCCATCGTCCCTCCCTCACTCCCTTCTTACTTTCGCCTCTCTGTCTCACTGTGTCGAAGACTCGCTGCAACAACACTGTCTGGTCTCAGGTGGCCCTACATTGTCAGCCTCTCTGGGTAATGCAGCAAGCGCTTGTCTGAGTGCCGCAGGCGAGGACACCCTGAAGTCAAGGAGCAAATAAATGTCTTTGCACCCCTCGCTCGGCACAGTTGCTAAAAGGCAATCAATTAAGTCCCGGAGTTGTGTCATGGATGGTGTTTTCGGGGCCTTGAAAGGGCGATTTCCAGCTTGTGTGTGCAAGTGCTGCTGTGTGTGTGTGTGTGTGTGTGTGTGTGTGTGTGTGTGTGTGTGTGTGTGTGTGTGTGTGTGTGTGTGTGTGTGTGTGTGTGTGTGTGTGTGTGTGTGTGTGTGTGTGTGTGTGTGTGTGTGTGTGTGGATAAGGGTGTGTGTGTGTGAGCAAGAGAGGGAGGGACAAACACACAGCGTAGCAGTGTGATGTTTGTGTGTCGCACAATACAGCTTGTCAGGCAAGTGGCATTCTATTTGCTTCTCTGCTTTGTCCCCATTCACCAGTGTCGCCCAATTTTCTGTCATGTCGAATGGAAATACTGAACCTCTTTTCAGAGAGAGATTCTTTATTCTTTGGAAGTCGCACAAAGGAAATCGTACCCGGACAGCAGTTTGACTTTTCATCCGTAGCGCTCCTTTATTCAGCAGGAGCCAGGTTGAGGGTGACCTGTCTTTTTTTGGGGGGCACTAAGCAACCAGGTCAGTTAACAGAGTTGAACAAGTTCCTCTGTTTACCTGCAGCAAATGAAGACAAAGACATCAGCTTGACTTATGAACTCAAATGCTAACCTGCTCACTTATCTGTACTGCAGATCTCTACATTGTTAAAACAGCTCTGAAGGCAAATTCATGCTACAACATGCTTCACATACAGTTTATAATGACCTAAAACTGTGTTTGTGACCTCGACTGCAGAGAGACTGTAATGATGATGTCATCGAGAGTCCTATCCCAGAGCGGCTGTGTAGATGGCAACAAATGAAATGACTCTGTCAGTAGTCATGGTGATTTTAACCAGCCATATTATCTGATTAACAGCTGTGGGCACCAGTTCGAAATGAAACTTACTTGGATGAAGGAACTTGAATGAAAAATCCCCTGAGCCTAAATGTCCTAAAATGACATCATGTTTTCCCCTTGTTTAATCAATGAGAGACTTGTCTATGTTGGTAGATACTGGCCGCACTTTCTGAAAACATAGATTGCACAACCCAAATTCTTCAGGATGGATTTACCCTTTAAAGAATGTGTGGTAACGAATGTTGTGATTTATCTCCCTGCACCACTGGTTTGTTTTGCCCTGGCCAAATTGAAAGGTTGTGGTGATGTTTGGGGTTAAGCAGCTTAATCATGTTTTCTTCCCTCAGTAAAATTAATCTTGGGTCTTGGAGCGGATCTGGAAAGAAGCTGTTGTGTACCCACGATCTAATGTATCTAAACAATATAAGATTACACGTAACTTATCTTGACTAAATGTCTGCCAATCCACCAGGAAGTGTGTGTTTTCATAAGGGGCTAAAACAAATGATACTGGCCAGCCTGAGGTGACTTTCTCAGAGATGTGAGATCTTGATTTAAAACGTTTATTTACCCAAAGAAGCCGACTGCTGGATAATCTCTGCTTCTCTCTGACATTAATGTTGACAATCATAAATGTAATTTTCAAGAATGACAAATGAAGCAAAATGTGCTTTATCTGTTTTCCAGGCTCCGTGCTAGACGTGATCAAGCATATCATCTCACGAGGCGAACACAAGACGGGCGTCGTGGACGAGGCCAGCATAGCCACCGTGTTGAGAGACGTGCTGGAGGGACTGGAGTATCTACACAAGAACGGACAGATCCACAGGTAAAGAGGCTGACCCATGACTTTTCATCACTGCTAAGTACAGAGGCTTCATCAGGCTTCACCCTGAGTGTTTATGGAGCAGAAATACATACTCCACCCCTGACTGTTTCCTCTCTGGTGCTGAAATATATCATAATTATATGACGAAACCCCTCCAGTGTTTTAATCAACAAGTTTAAATCAACAAAAATGCTGCAAGACTTCTGTAAATAGATTTAACACATACCACATCCCAAGCTAATAATCTTTAAGAGCTACTATATCTCTGTGCATAAGTGGAATGTGTCAATGGCAGATTTACGTGCCATAGGAAATGTGATGCGGAAAGCTCTCCTCTAAGCCCTTTCAAGACCTGGCTAAGTCCCTCTACTCCGTCCTGCCGTTACAATGAACCCAGTCAACACACTGACTGGAGAAGCCGTCACACGACCTCCTCTGTATTTAATATTCATTACTCACTTTTTCATACGTCTCCTTTTCTTTTTTTCTCTCCCACTAACACACACACACACACACACACACACACACACACACACACACACACACACACACACACACACACACACTGCCCCGGACAGGCTACTCATCTAAATAATGCATAGCCTTTCAGCTTGGTTAACTGCTGAGCGGCTTTCACAGTAGCGTGCCAACAAGAGGCAGAGAGAGGCCTGATTGAAGACGTGAACCATGGGTCTGGATGAGGGATGTATTGTCATCAGCCATGATATCATCTCAACAACCTGCTGATGAGACAACTGCTTTACCCTGTAGCGGTAGCGGTAGCGATATGTGGACTCGACATTAACACTATTAAAATCATTATCTTAATTAAAAGGGAAGTCCACTGTGGTCTGCTGCAGCATTCAAGTATCCACTTCCAGCATAATGTTGACAGGGTTATCAGTCAGAGGCAGAGAGAGAGAAATGTTGTGAGCACTGAAAACCATTCACATACTGAGAGCGGAGAGGCAATGGTCAGATGAAAGCTGCCTGCTGACGCAAAAACACACATGTATGTGTTCCCTGCGTTCCTCCTGGTGTAAGCTGGATCATATGAGAAGGAGCCTCCGGGCAGGGGTGATGGAGAGAGTCAAGTGGGTGAAGGTCCACGAGGACGGACGGACGGAGGGAGGGAGGGAGTGTCACATGATATGCTCCATCCAGCCCAGGATGGCAGAAAAGCAATTAGAGTGTAGCGGCCTTGCACTGTAGGCTCGAGCAGAGACATTTACCACAAGACGGTAAACTGCTCCCCCTCCACGTTCACAGCAACGTGGAAAATCGGTGAATCAGAGGTGACACTTGTTCTCTAACTCAAGCAGCAGGTAGACACTGTACATATGACCAAAGACAAATACCTCGTCGGTTGAATCTTAGAAAATTTAGCCTGTGAGTTAATTACTGGAAAGTTATCATGAAATCGTGGCGAGCTCTTTCTCGTTTTCGGGAACCTAGCGTCCTCGGAGGGTAAATTACTTGTTTATGTGTTTTAGCAATAATCAGGTAATTGCTGTAGTTATGCTGCTTTGGGGAGCAGAGAGGCTCTTAAAGCAAGATTGAAAATATGAGAAAATAAAAAGAGAAATGAGAAATAAAAAAAAAAGATTTGGAAAAACATGAGAGTGCAGTTCAGCGGTATGGAAAAAGCAATCAAACTATAGAACCAGAGGAACGATATTTCTGTGGTCAAAAGGGTATGGTTAAAACGGAGGAGGTATTTCATCCCCTCAAGACCCACAGGGCATCTCGTAAAGCCTCTTTTACAGCCCGGTTAAGGGCATTGTGAGCCTGGCACCAGGATGTGATGTCACAGGAGGTGACCCGGTGGAGCTGAAAGGTGCGAGAGCCACCAGATGAGGATGATAAATCTGCTCGACAGTTTCATTGCCTGGCTATTCCCACCTGGCTACTGCTCGACTATCATTTCAGTGGGTCATAAATATAAAGAGATCACAAGTGTCGTTTAAGTTTCACCTGCTATCGCAACATTCTTGATAAGCTTTAAGGGTCTTTAACAAATAGAAATAAGCCTGTATCTCCAAGCATTCCTAATATTGTACCATATGGCTGAGTGACTTGTAGGAGTTGGGCCTTTAACTGCAGGTTGGCTTTTTGTCTCTCTCCACTCGAGTTTGTCTTTGAACTTGCATGGTGCATTGTGTCACCACCACCTCCTCCCTCCTCCTCCTCCTCCTCCTCCTCTCCTGTGAATGTTAATGACTGTCTGCACTCTGCAGCTTTTTTTCCCCCAAGCGTTACAATCTGCTGCAGTGAACCATAGCCTCCATGGTCCTTGAATCAATGCAGGAGGGACACAATCAGATCGCCTTGATCACTCTTTGAGGATGACGGAGCTTCCCTGGCTGCTTTGTTATCGCAGTGGATCAATTCAATTGATAATTCAGGCCTAAAATAATATTCATGTTGTTTTTGCGGATAAGTTTTAATTTGTGGATTTCAACAAGCTGAACGGCCGCATGACTGTAGTGATCATGATGTCATACGTGGACATATATGGACAGTGAGTACCAGGATAACATGGCTTCTCCTTTTTCCAAGAAACATTAAAGAAGCAAGATGACAACTTGTGATATGGCCCGAATGGGTAATTGGCCCAGTCTGAACTCATAATACCTCGTTAAAATACTGAATATTCTAACCCATGCGACACCCTGAATACAACTGGACCCTCTGAGATGGAGACAGCGGTTGTGTAAACGAGGAAAAGTATTTTGGGATACTCCCAGACATGCCTTTCAACCTCAAGTGGTCTCCTCTGCACCTCCCCTCTCATCCCTAAAAAGCAACCTCTCAAATTACTTGACGTAAATCATCCCTATTGTATGTGCTAACACCCGCCTTAGAGGACGAGCGTGTTCTTAATTAAGAAGAAGTGAGTGCAAGAAAGCGGGAGATACTGTTACCCGATGTCACCTATAGCTGTTATGTGAGGGCAGCAAAGCGGCAGCGGGACAAGTCGGACAGCCGCTGAGCACAGACCCTCTTCACGGCAGCAGACGTTTCTAAAGGCGGTTTTTCGAATCCACTAGCAAAGACTGTCATGTCTTTTCATCGTCCCTACTCTGACAGTTGTGAAAGTTTTGCCAGATGTAGCACACTGACAGCTCTTTCTGTCTGGGCTGATAATTTAAACTACAGCTTAGACGAGACACCGATAGGGCTGCAGTCAACCATAGAAAATCTGGGTCGACTAAAAATGTACTTCACTCTTCAACCAATAGATTTGTCGCGGGGAGGAAAGAAATAATCAATCTGCAACAGTGCACTGAGTTCACTCTATAGCCTCCCTAATCTAAATGAATGTAAATAAACATGAAAAGCTCCTGTTTACAGCTTAAAATAGCACTTTAACATTATTATTACAGCAAACATAGTGAAATATGGCACTGATGATATGTACACATAGTTAATGGAGCGTCCCAATGCAGACGAGTTAGCTTTTTTTAGATATATGAAATGTTAATTGTTGCGCTTTTATATGCAAAAGTTTAATCTCAACTATTTTGTCATTAGTTTTAACAAAATGCTGCTTCGCGACAACTCACTCGACATGCCGTGAAATAGTTTGAAACCAACTCCGATTAGAAGTTCAGTTAACATTTCCTCGCGGTCTCCATTAGTTCGGGTGAGTCTAAAGTTTACACAGGTCGTTTCCCCATCACCGCCACTCCCACCCCTCTCTATAGAGATCTGTCGGCAATGGGGTATTTTACTGGAACACTCAGCCAAAGAGGCCTCTCCACTCAAGTATTCACCAGCATTTAAACAAACATTTGAACTACGACCTGCAAGCTCTTGAGTCTCCTTGGCACATTGTGCATCTTGAGTAGGTTGCTTGTAAAGATTGTACTTGCAGCTTGTAGCTGCAGGAGAAGGGGTGCTCGAGCCGAAGTGCCAACTCCCCCTCCCTTTTACTTTTTTGCTGCAAAACCAGGGTCCTCAGGGAGAGTCCAAGAACCCAGGCAGTTGAATTGCAGGGAAACTTTCATCCTGCATTTCACATTGTAAACGTGCTTCAGTTGAATTCTTTGTCTCAGCAGCACCAGAATCTTTCAAACCACTACATTTATCTCCGCAGGATTTGCAGCCCACATATCTGGGGTTTGGCACAAGTGGGTGTATTACATGGATTAAATTATGTGTCCAATAAAATGGTAAAGTGAGCCTTTGTTTGTTGGAAGCTGTGTAATGTCTCATCTCCAAACCAGTGCTCCGAAGACCAGTCTATTCTGACATTTTCATTGAGACCAGTTATTTTGCTGAGATGATCCAACACCATTTATCTTTCAGTAAAAGCTGCAAGTTTTCTACTGCACTGCCCCCATCTGGTGGCAAGGTGCACTGCTCAGTTGTCTATATTGAATCCTGTCTGACAGTCAATTCAGGTTTATGATCCGTCTTTGAGTAAACTGTGAATTTGAGACATTTAGGTCAGAGGAGTGGCTGATGATGTTGTTGGGCTTGTCTCTCTTCAGAGTTCTTTGCCCTCTTGAAGTCTTTCTCACATTATTCAACTTCAACTTCATTGTCCCCGAGGGGAAACTTGTTTTGCAGCCACGCAAAGAGACTCTACCACTGAGTTTGAATAAACTGCGTAATCAATTTACTGCACACACGACAATGGATAACAATAACCAGGTACCTACAACCTCTCCATTGACACCAGTTTGAATTGCTGGATATGACATCATTCTAAAATCTATGCACATGTCTTTCTTCTTTGGTTTATCGTCTCTTAATGAGAACATTAACTTGCTGAAATGCTGGACAGCAGGAAGAGCTGACTGCCGTTGCCTTTCATTTGAACCTTTTGACTTTATCGCTGAAAGTCTGTTGCTATGACAACTCTGTCTGGCTGGTGAGATGGCAATATTCGCTCTGTGTGGCAGACAGGCAGTCAGACGACTGTCCCTGTTGAATCCGCTTATCGCCACCAGGGGAGGCTGAACAGATTAACAACAGAGAGAGAGTGTGTGTGTGTGTGTGTGTGTGTGTGTGTGTGTGTGTGTGTGTGTGTGTGTGTGTGTGTGTGTGTGTGTGTGTGTGTGTGTGTGTGTGTGTGTGTGTGTGTGTGTGTGTGTGTGTGTGTGTGTGTGCGCGCGCCATTAATTAAGCCTTTTACAAAAAGCCCACTCTGTGAAAAAGATGAAAGCTTTGAAGCCGATATGTTCTTTCAAGATTTGATCATTAGACAGCAAATCAAGTAAAAGATCCCAAATTTGCATTGAATCAGTGACTGAACTGTTTTTTCTTTACTTATATGTTTTTTACCATTTAAACTTCACAAGATGCCTCATCACTTTCTCTTTGACAGCTCTGTATGAGAGGCACTCATGAGCAAATTCTTCTCTTGTCTTTACAGAGATCTTAAGGCTGGAAACATTCTCCTCGGGGACGATGGGTCGGTGCAAATTGCAGGTATTTAGCCACAAGGCAACCCCACCCTCTAACACCCAACCTGCGCTGCAACCTCATTTACCCTGTTAGACTGCTGACTTCATGCACAGGAGCCCCAATCTGTGGAGGAACATTCACCCTTTTGACAATACAATTATTGACTTACGGCTTTGGGTCCTTTGTGTGTTTAACCAATTGTTTCACCCTCTCCTTTCTCCTTTCTTCAGACTTTGGCGTCAGTGCCTTTCTAGCCACAGGTGGTGACATCACTCGCAACAAAGTGCGCAAGACGTTTGTGGGAACGCCATGCTGGATGGCGCCAGAGGTCATGGAGCAGGTCGGTCCTCTGAAGCAGCAAACCGAGAAATAAAAGACCTTGCAAAGTTAAACACAACTTTATCTAAGCAGCCAAAAACAAACATTAAGAATAACTGCTAATGAAGGTCACAGTCATCTTTCATTCACCATTTTTTACTGACATTGTTTTATAAAACATTCCCAATCAACACAGTAAGACTCTAATATCACTGGTCTTATTTTTTTTCTGTCTTAATGCAACTTTTCCGTGAACAAATGTCACGTTTTAGATCATTTAACATTTATCTTTCCACAAGATAAAGAGATTGTTTATATAGGCTAAATGTGATTTCTGTTTGTGCAGGTGAGGGGCTATGATTTCAAAGCAGATATTTGGAGTTTTGGAATCACAGCCATTGAGCTTGCCACAGGCGCGGCACCTTATCACAAATACCCGCCAATGAAGGTGAGAAGGAAAAAAAAGTGTATGAACGATGTAACGAGAAACATGTGGTTGATGATGCAGGACAAATGTGGACACCACTTTTCAAAGTGGGTTCTCTTATGATGTCTCAGCAAATGTGTTTGTGGTATCTTCAGGTGTTGATGCTGACGCTGCAGAATGACCCTCCGTCCCTGGAGACCGGCATCACAGACAAGGAGATGGTGAAGAAATATGGAAAATCCTTCAGGAAGATGATCTCGATGTGTCTACAGAAAGAACCAGAAAAAAGGTGCAGGTTGTAGATAAAGGTTACATCCACACTGCTAAGTTTTAGTTTTAAAACACATCACTGTTGACATCTGCCTGTCCATGCTACTCACGAGTCTTCGAGCACGTCCCCGTTTTAGTTTAGAAACTGAAGATGTTTGTAAAGAATTTCCCAGTCATCTGTATTCACTTCCTGATTGGTTCTTATCAATCATGACGTGACTACCCGCGGTGAAGGCAAAACATTGTAAACACTGTCTGGAACAGTTCCACCTTGTCATTAAAACGGTGTTTAAAATGAGAACATATCAGTACGGCTGCAGCCAAAGTCTCATCTAACACAGTGTCTTAGAGTAAACACATTTAATCCAAGGCATCTTTTGCTTCATCTGCAGTATTCTAATTATGTACAGAGTTCAATAACATGTCATAGGTGCAATTGTTGACACTCAATTTACAGGCAATAGAACTGTTTTACACAACTTAATTCATGTTGAGCAAAGTAGCATATAATTGCTTTTATTGTCCTGAGAGCCATCTTGTTGCATCGCGCTCCAGTAGTTCTGTTAAATGTAATGTCCCAAGTTTTTCAATCAGCGGGGGGGTATAAAGGCTGTGACAGTCAAATTAACAGGACTAATTCATTGTTATTCTGTTGCTTTTTTCAGGCCAACGTCCTTAGAGCTGTTGAAGCATAAATTCTTTCAGAAAGCGAAGGTAGGTGCTTGTGCTCCCTCAGGACCTGAGACTGAATGAATTACTCAGTGAGTCAGCAGCAGCCCTGTGTCAGGCACCGGTTGAACTGGTTGATGAGTAAATGTCTGAGCCTGCAGAAGTGATTGTGTCTAAATTCTCAGAGTTTAGCCTCAGTTTAAAATTAATGTGAATCCCTTCAATGACAAGAGATTGGTTTTTGTTGTTTTTTTTTTAGCTCCAGAGGTTTGGAAATGATTGAACGAGGGGTTTAATGTTGGAAAAGGAGCAAAAAAGCTTAACACATCAAGAGTTGAAAATAAACCAATAACGTGTCTCTCCCCGAGGAGGTGTTTGTGTGAGTCAGGCTTCCTCTCACTTGGTTTTTATTTGTCAGTGTATCTGCCTGAGGTCACTGCAGAGTTCCTCTCAGTATTGGTTGCACAGATCTGTTTCTAACAAAGGCGGGGATAAGCAGTCTAACGCCAGCCTCCAGCTCCGGCCCAGCGCCCTATCAACTGGAACAACTAGAGAGCTGCCTCAGCATGTCACACGGCCCAAACACAACCTGGTTGGTTTGCTGGTCATGACCCTGGTCAATGGCAGGAACCCCAGTACTCTGTATGTCCAGCAGAGGGCAGACCTTGCTTATCTAAACAGTATACAATCCCCAACGTAAGAGCGATGAGTGATTACTACAGTTAAGTTTAACTGCAGACATGCAATTTTGTTTCAATTGGTTTATTATATTACCAAATTATCAACACGCCAAATTGAATTCACATTTTTGATGTTGTGACCCAGAATTGTGATGATTTGTCACAGAATGACCCACAAAATAAAGACAATCAAGTAAAATGCTGTTAAACATTTACTGGCCCGATCCGCTGAGGGAGACTGTTTTTCAGAACCGGTTCAGGGACTCACTCATGCAGTTGGTGGTGGAGTCAAGCTGTGTGATGCCTTAAAATTAATTGGAAAGATTTTGAATATAGTCCTTAAATTGAAGGTTGAAAGTAAGACTTAATCATGCTACAGATGAACGGATACAGATGATTTTGGAGTGACGGCCTGTTTTTCTTTGCCTCTTGTGTCAGACCCACGAGTATTTAAACGAGAAGTTACTTCAGAGGGCGCCCACAATAACTGAGAGGTCAAAAAGGGTAAGACGGAAAATGTTAATATGTCATTATATCAAAGTATATTGTAATTTTCAGTTACTTGCCACTAAGACAGTTTTGTGTGTGTGTGTGTGTGTCAGGTTCGTCGAGTGCCAGGTTCCAGTGGCCGGCTGCATAAAACGGAGGACGGCGAATGGGAATGGAGTGATGACGAGTTGGATGAAGAAAGTGAAGAGGGCAAAGCTGCTGTTGCTGCCTTAAGGGTGAGATGAACCTACAAGTTCTGTGTTTTCCCCCTTCACATGTACACATTAACTGTTTTGATACACACCCCACATGTCTTGTCTTTTAATCGCTGTTCTCTTTTGAAATTGTCATGTGCATGTCTGTCCATTGCCTCTCCACTGAGTCTCCCCCTGTATGTGTGTATGTTCTGTCCAATGGCCAAGGAGCAGCAGGTGAAGCCTGTTAGCACCCCCAGGCGACAAGTGCGCTTCGCCTACCCACTCGAGCTGCCTTCGTCCAGGGTTGTTCACTTGTCTCATAAATACAGATGGCTCTCCCCTAACAAGGAAGGACTCTCTCTGCACGTTAGCTCGGGGGCATGTGACGGCTGCAGTCGGGGAGGAGGGTGGAGAAAAGAGCAGATAACCTTTGTTGTTAGAGCGAGGGTTGTACGTGAGCGAGGAAAAGAAATCTGTAAACTGGATCCAGATAGTCAGACATTAACATTTTTCTTCACAGTCGTTATACACCAGATTATTAAGTCTCGTCTTGAAAATGAACTGTGTAGGGATGTGCTATTATCTTCCAGATTATAGTACTGTGGTTGAACACTAACCCATTTACAAGATAACTACTGTAGAAATCACCAGATTAAGTTGTGCAATAGGTTTGTGGCAAGTAAAGGTTCCGAAAAGAAATGTCTCCGTGCTGAAGATCACATGCGAGTGGAAGTCGACCTCATCGCAGCCAGTTAGTCTCGGCAGTAGGTGTCTTTTATAACGGTGAGCTATTCTGTCACATGGAAAACAAGCCAATATGTGGTTTTCAGGGAAAAGTAGCAGAGACTGAGGTTAGTTTAACTGGAAAGAATAGGATATAAAAGAAAATAATGCTTTACAGGTCACAGATACATTAACTGCACTTTTAAATTAAGCTATACAATTTGCTTACATTTGGAGGACTTTAATTATTTGCATTGGCCGTTTTCTAAAACTAAAAAAGAGTGAGAGTTACCTTTCCTGGACGCCATCTGTATTTCAATTTCTCATTCTAAAACCTCTTTTTTTATTTAAACTGACAAAATCACTTTTAATTAATAAAAGTCAAATTACCAATCATTCATTTGATTGTTTTATTTTTTGATCTAATCACCATCAAGTGATTTCAAATTTTAAAGTCTCTCCGCTGCTTTCATGCTGCTTTTTTACCGGCTACTTGTTGGCAAACTGAACTTTGAATTCCTACATCCCGCAGATGTTCAATGAATAATTGAAGCATCAATGATTTAATGCAGAATTATAACTCAAAAAACAAAACTACTTCTCTATAGACTGTGCTGATAAGACAAATACTGTTTCCTCAGTAACAGCGTGAATACCAGTCACATGACGTCTGAATCAATGGGCTTATTCAGTCGTCAGCTCGGACGGCACATCTCGTCCTCTCAGTCAAGTCAGTTTGTCTTCATGTGGGCCTGCGAGGCTTCTGTGTGACTGCTCTGGTTTGAACTTGAACCTTTTGTCTGTTTGACTCTGTAACTGTGTGACTTTCTTCTGACTTACTCTGCTTCTTGGCTTTTTCAAATCTAAAACTCCAGGATATGTCTTCACTCGTTTACCACTCAATTAGCAGCACATAGAGGTGGGAGATATGGATCTAATCTTATATCTCTATGTATTTACTCTATATAGTTTGATTTTAGTTTGTTTTGGGTAGTTTTACTTTGTTTTTTGGCTTATCCATTGATATACGACAAAGAAAGGTTGTTCTTTTGGGGTAAATCTGAGCATTACGGCTGCTATAGTACAGAATAAATACGGGCATGAAAGAATAGAATAATAACAGAATAGAATGAAATTGAAAAATTTAAACTACATAAGAACATAAAAGCACAGAAATTACTGTGTAGTTACTGGTACAAAAGCTCTATAAATCCAGTATTCCCATGTGAACAGGCCTGTTTATTAAGCCCCTTTATAGCTAGAAATATTAAAGGTATAGCTACCGTGAATAGCAACGTCTTCTACTGTTTAGCATATTTCTTTCATCTCATATCGCTCGACCATATCGGCGCCAGTGAGGGAAGGGTAGTTGAAGTACTATTAGTGCTTCATCCCTCTGTTTTCCACTATAATGATATCACTGAACGCTCAACTGAGTGATGGACAGATAAATTAGGCAAGTAAACGAGTGAGTAAATGCTTTAATCTGATTATCGCTCCTCTCTGGCTTAACTGTGTTCTTTGCATCCAAGCGTGCGGTTTTTTGCTTTGCTGAAGGCATCGCAGTGAAATCCTTCTCTGAGTGTTTGTTCTGTTTTCAACAGTCACCGAGAGTGAAGGAGGGGTCGCAGAACTCAGAGGTGAGTGTCCAACACTGGGATCACAGTTTAATATGGTTTTGATCATATTCTTTGAACCTTCTAGAAAAAGAACTGAAATCTAAATGAGCTCTTTTTTTAAATAAATCAAATAAATGTGAACAGTGAATTTAAAGATTTTACCTACAAAGTGTGAAATGTGTTTTAAAATGATAAGCATAAGGCCCATGAGCGTATTTTCTTCCAACTACAATTATGGTAAAACAAAGTGGTAGCAGGAGAAAAATTAAGGATTTATTATACTAAATACTCGTGATTGGATGTTTCTCTCCATTAACAACTTGTCTTTTGAGCTGTTTAGTCGTCTGTATCTTTTGAACAGGGATTACAAAAACATGAGTAAGATCAGATGGAATGTCTCCTTCAGGTTTTCCAGACTCCTGAGCCCTTAAGTAATCAACTCCAGCCGACGGCCGCAGGTCAGGCAGAACTACCTCAGGCTGCGGGCCAGGTTCCACTGCAGCCCACACCAGTCAACACTCAATCCACTGCCCAGGCTGCGTCTCCCACACCAGGTGCTGCTGCTGCTGCTGCTGCTGCTCCCACACAGGTCAGTCTGACCTAGCTCGAAGCATGTTTTCCTCATCTGCTTCTAGTTTAAGGCCACAAATATGTCAATCATAAATCATTTCTTTATAGTTAAATTACTTCCTTATTCTGCTCCTGCAGACGCGCTAATTATTAAACCAAACCTCTAATTCAACTTTGTCTTACGCTCATGTTTGTATGTTTCTTTCTGATGTGTTTCAACAGGCTCCAGCTGCTTCAGGGGATGTGAAGGCTCCCATTAGTTTGGTATTAAGGTTAAGGTATGTTTATATATTATCGCGTAAAGATCAGTTAAGGTAGAGATCTTCAATCTCTACGTGTCTGTATGTTTCTTTTATATGGTAAAGAAGAATGGCTCCATGTAGAGCGCATGCCTCGGCCAAGGCCATCAGGCTGCTCCAAATTTCACACACTCTTCGATATCAGTCAGTTAAATAAACCTGATGTGGTTTCTGTTTCCTTCGTCCCTTCAGAAACTCAAAGAAGGAGCTAAACGACATCCGCTTTGAGTTTATGCCAGGGAGAGGTAGGTGGACTTTTTTGTTCAGGCCACTTTTATCAGTGAAAACCCGACATATGTATGTTCCTGTTACATTCATTTTATTTCAATATTCATCAGCACTGAGAAGAGCAGGTGTTGCAACTCAGGCCCTCACTGTTCTTTGACTTGACTGTTGCATCAGTGTTGTGTTGTTGAAGTTATTAAGCCACTTCTTAATATTTGATATATCACTCACTCTCTTTTTAGACACAGCAGACGGCGTGTCCCAGGAGCTAGTGTCAGCCGGTCTGGTGGACGGGAGGGACTTAGTAATAGGTCGGTGATTCAAAAAACATTTCTCTCCCAATATTCATCTGAAGGTTAAAAGTCTGTCTTTTCGTTTTATGTCTGAAAAGTCCACAATGCATGTAATACAGCACCTCGTGCATGAACAAGCAGATCTGGTCTTGCAGCTGCTTTCAGACATGCACTAATGCGTTCTTCTGGAAAGGCTGTATGTGTGAACGCAAATGTCAAAGTTGATTTTTTTTTCTTTTTTTTTTTCCATCGGACTGAAACATCTGTTTTATTTCAGTTGCAGCAAATTTGCAGAAAATAGTTGATGAGCCTCAAGCCAATAAAAACGTCACTTTCAAGCTGGTGAGTAACTTTTCAAGTCCCATTTTCAACTGAGGCTGAAAATGTTTGAAGTAGTTTCTAGAAAATCATGAATCACTTCTGCAAAGAATTGTTATGAGTTCGTAATGACAACGTGAAACACCGGACTACTTTCACATACAGAATATTTCACTTGACCCTCTTTCGTAATGTGTCAACTGTTCTTTATTCCTCTGTATTATTTTCACAGGCTTCTGGAATTGAGGGATCTGAAATACCAGATGACGTCAAACTGATGGGCTTTGCTCAGCTCAGCATTAGTTAAACTGTTGTTCTACCTGGAACCATGACTTGCCTAAAAAAATGTGAAAATTACAACAAAAAAAATAGTTCAATGCATTTTTTTTCTTTCTATGGCTGTAAAGAAACCACTACTGCCAAAGAAAACAGTACCGTTTTATCACTCATAGGATTCTGCGATGCCGGCTCGCTGAATTAGATGATCGGCTGAAGTACCAGAGCGTTCAGTTTAAGAATCACTCAACAACAGCGACAAAAAAAAGAAAGTTTACAGTGTATACGTAGAAGGATGAAAGTATCTACAACGTTTTGTTTTTCTCATCCTGGTCTCCATCATGGTTATTTTCTCTCTTTAATATGTGATGCATTTGCACAATCTCAACTAACACCCTTAAATCCCAATAAGTGTAACAATGCCTTATATTCATCAGAACTACTGAATGCACGTTTTGGGGGAGGTCCCCAGTTACCGTATGAAGCATTGTGTTGTCTGAAATGTACAAGTGTGGTTTCAGATGCTGATGTCAAACTTTTTTTACTTCTTTTGAAAGGTGGGGGGGGGATTAAAATATTGTTCACAAACCTGAAATGTGTGGATGCCAAATTATGTTGTCAGATAGAAGTGAACCGTCTTTAATAGGCTAAGTTTTGTTCTGTGTTTATTCTATATTTCTTGTTAATAGTTAAACTTCCTGAACGTGACCTTCAGCTCAAAGCCCATTTGTTCCTAAGGACGATTTATGTCTTTAAAAATAAGGTCACCAATATTTAGCTTTGATTTATTATTAATAATAATAATAATAATAATGTTTTTCCTCAGTACCTGGCCACTTAGTTTAAATCGATTTATACTCAGACAGAAGTGCTATTTTACGTTTTACTGGCATCAGGATGGTTTATGTGGATTAAACTCAACAAACAAACGTGACCTTGTTTATTGTTACGAAGAAAAATGTCAACCAGTGCAATGGTGTGTTGTAGTTTTTACTGACACGTGGGATTCGTTGACTCTAAAAAAAATATATATAAAATATCATCAGACATAAATCTTAATTGAAATGTATTCTAAAAATCAAATGTTTAAGAAAAAAAGACTAAAAACATAAAAGTCACCTCTATTTGTTTATTTTCGGCGTTATTAGGTGATCAGAACTCAGAATTGATGTAGAATGAAATCAGAAACCTGATATAGATTTGTTTATGTTGGCCTCTTGTGAAAAATAATATTCTGTGATAATAGTAAATTGTTTGACGGCAGCTGAAACCACACACACACACACACACACACACGTATGAGCAGATGTGTCTGTTGGTATTAGTTTATGTCTGTTTGGAATAAGTTTCTCAAATCCTTAAAAACTAAAAACAAAAAAAAGACTTAAGTGCATATTTAGTTCATGTGGATGAAACATAAGTACTTGATTTAACCTCTAGTATGTAAATATTGACATTTGGCATTGATTTGTTTTTGTACTGGGTGTTTCACTCTCGGCCTTTTTTTCTGTCCTATGACGCAATTTGTGGGTTGTCGCGCCGCGTGAAGGAAGACAACTACAACGACGTCTGGCTTAGACTTCCCTCGTTCTGCAGGACAAACTGTCACTTTTACTGTATTTCATGTATGACGTTTATTTACCTTTACTCGTAAAAAGAAAGACTTCAGCTTTTCACTTTTTGCCTTTTGGGGGGGGGGGGGGAATTCTTTTTTTGCCGTGGAGCCACAGCTGTCTGCTCTATACTAGAGATGTTCCGATGCCATTTTCCCTTCCGATTCCGATACCTGGACTTTTGGCATCTGCCGATGCCGAGTACCGATCCGATATTAGTGCATTTAAAAAAATTTAAAAAAATCAACATATACAACCTCTTTAAACAGCTGTAGGCTACGAACCCTGTATGAAAGTGATGATCAATGTTGTATGGCCTGGCTCAGGTTAAGAAATACACACTTCGTTTAGTATCGCTTTGAAAAACAACGCTAATAAATACATCTAGAAATGCACACGTACTTTCTTTAACACAGCACTAAATGGAAGTCTTGAGTTGCCATTTTAATTGGGCGTACAATCTTGCCAAATTGCGGACATCTTAGCTAGCATGGGTAGCGCTACACTGCCTGAACTCACTTGTTCGCCGATCTAAAAAGAGTACTTGCCAGTGGCAGTACAGTAAAACTGCTGTTTTCATAACTAGACGCAGTGTCGGATCAGTACTGAGGTTCACGTACTCGCCGATGCCCGACCCGGCATTTCCGGCAGTACCGGAGGCATTTCTGATGCTAGCATAGGTATCGGTACTTCATACCTGCCCATCCTAAAAACTATGATTGTAAATTTTTTGAATGATCAGATTTGTATTTTTGATTCAGGCCCGATCTCACATCCTCTCTTGATGAATGTGCATCTCTTTATTTGGCGCAGACGGCGGTGGCTGAAACACTCTGCTCTGTTGTGTAGATCTGAAATGCCAGCAAGGTTTTACTGTTTAATTTGGTGCTGTGATATCATAACCCTCCAGATGCCATATTGAATGATTTTTCATTTTTTTTGCTTTACTTTAAAAACATGTAAAATTTTACGCTAGCCTTAAATTGAAAATGACCAAGTGTATTTTTTTTTTTCTTTTTGTTGACACGTCGAGGTTTTGATTCTGATTGTCAGTGTCTTTGAAATGTAGGCGTTGTTACACGTGGATATGTGTGAAAGAAACATACACGGGTGCGCCGGCCCCGTCACCTCCTCAGAGGGGTTTGACGACGTCGGTAAAACCCCAACGTTACTCTTACGTTTCTAAACTGCAGTATTTGGTGCCATTCTCCTCGTTCTATGACAGGATAGGTGCGCATGAGCCCTGAGAGAAAGTGCGTGTGCATGTGTGCTGTAACGATAGAGCCCTGCTTCTAACGGAGATGAAGATCTAATGGCTTTGTTCTCATCCTTTCTCCAACATCAGTCTCTATTGTCCTGCTTACATGTCGTCTATCAAAGCCGGCGCAACCGAACAGATAAAAAAAACGAAACCTTTGTCCAGGCAATAACTCATCAAGGCTGTAATATATTTGAATTTCTCACCTCTCTTCAGTTTATTTCTTTCTGTTTATTTTTCCGTTCTTTCATTTGCTCTGTTTTTGATCGTTTAGGAGTTCAAAGCATGTTTCTCTTGATTATTTTGAATCAATAAAGAATGAGCATATCAGCCAACTCTGAGCACTGGATGACTTATTGAAATGCATCATGTTCTGTGATTTTGAATAAGTTGTTCCAGTTAATAAAATACTATATGAAAAAATGAACTGAGAAGCAGTCACCTACATATACTGGTACTGAAAATAAATCCTGGATCCGCCAATTTATACGATTTAATCGGTTCTCACTTGGGCCACGTTTTTTGTGTGTGTAATCTGGCTAATTAATAAACAAACACTGTTAGAAAGTGCTACCTGTGTGGGACTCCATGTTGTAAACTCTCGGAAGGTTTTCAGCTAGTTTGTACAGTGGCCCTGAAGTAGAAACTGACAAAATGGAAGAAAACACGTAAAGGTATAGTTCTGATTGGACGGTAGCAACTAAACTCTAATAACTCTGAGCACAGGATTTTCTTCCATGTCCATTCGAAGGCCTTTATTCTGCAGTTAAACAGGCAGAGTCATCTAAAATAAGCTACATTTTCATGACATAAGCTAGTTATCCAATCATGAGACACGGGATTGCACAATTGCACATTTATGCAAAGATGTTAATTAAAGTACAGAAGTCTGGACAGTTGCACAACAGCTGGACGTCACCTCCAAGGATCTTCAGAGTTACATTTTAACATTGTGATCACCTATTTCCTGGCAAGCGCTTTACATTTTAACTTGCAGGAAGACATGACCAAGTTACCTCCTTGTTCTTGGGCACTCTGAGGACAAAGACACACCAATATGAGCAGCTTTGGGCAGATCCTGAAGGAGATTGGAGAGTTTGGTTTATTTCAGAAGCGTTTAGTCGCTGCATTATGTATTCCCACCATTTTTGTAGCTTTTGATGAGATTGGTCAAGTGTTTACAGGCATGAACTTCCCTCATCACTGTAACACTGACTGGATCTTGGACCGAGGACCCAACCTGACTGCTGAGAGACAGATAAATCTCACCATCCCTGTGAACAAAGATGGAAAGTATGAGAGCTGTGAAATGTTCACACCTGTGGATTGGGATTTGGAAAAGATTGAAGCATTTGGGATTAACACAACAGGATGCATGAATGGATCAGATTACGAGACACCCAAAGGTGCCTCCAGCATCGTGACAGAGGTATGAGACATATATTAACACTTCAGAGCAAAATGTCTATTTTTATACAAAACAATTTAAGAGATATATTGTGTTTTTAGGAATGTTAATGTCGAAGATCATTCATTTTATTGATCACAGACACGATTTGTTATGTGGCTGCTCTCAATAGAGGGACAAAGTCTTAGTTTATTCTCTTTGTCACATCCTGTTTCTTAGTTTGATCTGGTGTGTGCCAGGAGCAGTTTCATTGAGGTTTCACAGTCCATCTACATGGCCGGTCTTCTGGTTGGAGCGTTGGTGTTGGTGCCGATGGCTGACAGGTTCACACAACCATTCTAAAGCAACTGTCATTTAGAAAAAGAATTGGATGAATTTATTTTACATCTGTAACGGTTTTCTTCTCTCTTTGTAGGTTTGGTCGACGCTTCGTGGTCCTCCTCTCGCTCCTTCAGCTGCTGCTGTCTGGTGTCGCTGTTGCTTTCTCACCCAACATCTATGTCTACATCGTGATCAAATTCTTAGGTGGCATCTCAATTGCAGGCATTCTTGCTAATTCATTTGTCATAGGTTGGTACAACACTGAAACTTCTGATACTTTGTACCACCGTACTGTATCAGCACCACTGCTGTCCACAACAGTCTCCTTTCTGGTACTGCCACCAAGGGATAGTATAATTATACTGGTGTGGATTTATACCATGATAAACTGAGCACATGATGATATCACATGTTCATGAAAAAAAAAGCGTGAGAAAGAGAATGTGAGAATTGTAGTTATTCGCCTAAAAACCCTAAACCTCTCCTCACTTTTTTACGCTGAGCTCCAAAACTTAGTTTTGAACAATGCATGACATCATTTTATCAATTCACTTATATGATGGGGAAAATATTTCTGTTCAATATGAGCTTTATATTGTCTTTCAAGCTAGAATGTCTTTTTTGACCTTGACCTTTGACCATTGCTCCAAAAGTCAATCATCCAGAGATACCATCTTAAGTAATATTCCTACCAAGTTTGGTAAAAATATCCGTCTTATCTTTCCTTCTGCCCTGAAGGTGGAGAATGGAGTGATTCTTCCAAGTTTGCTCTCTGTACCATCATCTGCCACACTTCTTTCCCTCTTGGACTGATGATGATGTCTGGCATTGCCTATCTGATCCGTAACTGGAGGATCCTGCAGCTGGTGCTCTTCTGCCCTCTTGTTGTTGTTGTGGGAATATTTTACTGGTCAGAAGCCTCACGTGCCACATTCAATACTTTAGTTTATACTTTAGTTTGTGATTATGAATCTATACGTCCACTAGGATTCTTCCAGAGTCAGCTCGCTGGCTCCTCACCCAGGGCAAGAAGGAGGAGGCCATCAAGGAAATCTGCAGGGCAGCGAGGGTGAATGGGAGGAAGGTCCCAGAAGACCTAATAGAGAGGGTGAGAAACCTCAACTACAATGAAGCTATGAACTAAATATATTATGATGAAAAAATATACCTTAATTATTTAGCTTGGGGTTGTGGGATCATCCAAAAGAGGAACCATGTTGGACATCTTCAGGACTTCGTATCTGAGAAAACGTGCTCTCGTAATGAGCACAATCTGGTGAGAATTTATTTCAACCACAATCGGATGACACTTTTAAACCAATAACGTTGTGATGGCACTGAAGAAATGTCTCTCTCTTGATAGGTTTGCAACTAGTCTGATGTACTATGGACTGAGCCTGGGTGTCGGCAACTTTGGTCTGGATATCTACCTCACGCAGTTCATCTTTGGTCTAGTAGAAGTTCCTGCACGTCTGGGAACTCTACCACTCATCCAGCACTTTGGGAGGAGGATGTTTCAAGCTGGGGTGCTGATAGTGGGAGGTTGTGCTTGTCTTGGGACACTTGTGATTCCAAAAGGTAACGTGTTACATAATAACAGAATTTATTGTTATCTTTAAAATGTTTTGCATAAAAAGTTTAGTTCAAATGTAGTTGTTGTCTGATTTATTATTCTTCCTTTAGATCTTCCTCAAGTCGTAACAGTCATAGCTGTTCTGGGAAAATTTGCCGCAACTGCCAGTTTCTCCGTAATCTATGTTTACACTGCAGAGCTATACCCCACTGTTATAAGGTAAGGTAGCTATTGTCCTAGACTTAATGTGTTATGATGCCATATTGGCTAACACTGTCTCTTTTGACTCAATTACTTGAGATTGCTGATGAGAGCATGATTTTTACTGGTAGGCAGAATGGTGTAGGTCTGAACTCCATGTGTGCTCGTGTGGGGGGCATCCTCGCTCCACTGGTCAGACTCCTGGACATCTACCATCACACCATCCCCATGCTTATATACGGCACCATCCCCATTGTTGCTGGAGGTTTCTGTTTACTACTGCCTGAAACCTGCAACGTTGAACTGCAGGACCACACTGAACCAAGGTTAGTTGATGAACCTTTAATCGACCGAGTGCTTATTTCAAGAAGTTGTACATTATAATGACTTGTTCTTATTTCAGGGAACTCGAGAACGGGACCGCTGAGATTTTATCAAAATCTGGAGTTTGCACGAAAATGTAACTTATACAGGCAAAGCTTCCACGGATACGGTGTAGACAATAATTTGTTAGGATGTTAATATTCACAACTTTAAATGGATTATGGTTAAGTGTTAATATGTTTAATATTTAACTTCAAATTCTTATGTCTTCTATTTAAAGGCTGTGAGGATTTAGTTGGAACACAGTTGCCAGAGTCTGAGTAATAAAAGTGTAAATGTAAAGTGTATCGCCATGTTCCTTGTTATAGTTCTGAACTTGTTGTAGTCTTTTAAACATGGGAGCTTTTTCCAGTTTCATATTACACGGTGCTGGGTTAATGTGATTTAGTAAGATGAAGCTAGGACTTCTTTAATTCTGCAGGACAGTAATGTATCTCATGTATGATGTTCATTTTCCTTTACTCACTTAAAAAAAATCTACGTTTCAATTTCTCTTGAGTTTAATAAATGACTATACAGTGAAAACCACCCACCAACATTTAATGAACCGATGATCACAGAATGGGCCATTTGACTTTAGTGACAGTAATCTGGTTTTTAACCTCGTCCGTTCGCTCTTTGTGTTGTTCAGTTGAGTAGCCTTTAGGTTTATTATTTTTACTCTCTTTCAGCATGACTAGTTTTCTTTCTACAAACCTTTGGGCCTTTGCAGATACTGTTTTGTATTCCATAATCCCAAGAGGGCTTTCAGCTGATTTATATGTTGGCCCTGAAATGCAAATTTTGAAATTCATAAAATAAAAGAAAACACCTGAATATCTCAGAAACAACAACTCAGGAAACATCTTACATCTTACGCAGATGGGTTTAATGCAAGAGACCCGGAATGAAACAATATCTATGTTAACAGAGTAACATGAGCGATTGTCAACCCTAAGTCTGACGATGTCTGACACAACGTCCCAATTTATCTCCTTCCCTCCCCACACTGCATCATTCCAACAACACATCCATGAAAGGCTAGAATTGCTGTCACTCTCTATGGAACTTGTAGATTAACCTAAATCACGTTGTGTCCTTACATCTTGTTTCTGATATGATTTTAAAAAGAGTTGGTGCCTCTCTCTGGGGCATTTGAATTACCTATAAAAGTCCCTGAGCATAGACGCTACAATTCACTGCTCGTTCGCCCTTAATCTCTAATCTGACCTTGGGTACTGTTGGGAAAGTAGGATGTGCATGTGGCAGGAGGCAGGCTCTGCTCTGTCAACTCATAAAAGGTGCAATTTGAGAGGATTGGTCAAAAATTACTTCACACTCGCCTGTTATTACACAAGGTGCCAAATCATGACACACCTTATGTGAACTTATCTGTTGGCATGTGATCATGGTTCCCACTGTTCTCTTCTTCCCACAATCTGGAAAGCTGCACAACAGCTGGACTCATGCCTAAAGGATCCGAAAATGTCACATGAACCTTAAAGATCATAAAAACACTGTGATTGTCAGTTTAAACATTAACTTGCAGGATGCGAGTCAAATTGACTGTTGGAGGTTGTTTTAATACTGGACGTTTCCAACGCTGCACTCTGAGGACGTACAGACGACAATATGAGCAGCTTTGGGCAGATCCTGAAGGAGATTGGAGAGTTTGGTTTATTTCAGAAGCGTTTAGTCGCTGCATTAAGTATTCCCACCATTTTTGTTGCTTTTGATGTGATTGGACAAGTGTTTACAGGCATGAACTTCCCTCATCACTGTAACACTGACTGGATCTTGGACCGAGGACCCAACCTGACTGCTGAGAGACAGATAAATCTCACCATCCCTGTGAACAAAGATGGAAAGTATGAGAGCTGTGAAATGTTCACACCTGTGGATTGGGATTTGGAAAAGATTGAAGCATTTGGGATTAATACAACAACAGGATGCATGAATGGATCAGATTACGAGACACCCAAAGGTGCCTCCAGCATCGTGACAGATGTAAGAGAAACTTCTTTACACTCCAGAACAAAACAATATGTATAACATGTACTAATTAATTTAGAATAACCTAGTGTGTGAAATACTGTGCAAGATAAGAAGACAGAATTATTATCATTGGGTAACGTAAAAATAATAACCTGATTTATACCTATGCACTATTTGGACACACTAGTACCATGCAGATTAAAAAACCTAAAAATCTCTGTATCTTCAGAAAGTTGATGATGGAGTCACCACTGATGCAAAGGTCCAAGTCTCCACCTCAACTTTGATACTATTTTCTGTTTCCAGTTTGATCTGGTGTGTGACAGGAGCAGTCTCATTGAGGTATCACAGTCCATATACATGGCCGGTCTCCTGGTTGGAGCGTTGGTGTTTGGGCTGATGGCTGACAGGTACCATACATAATTGGAAATGCAGATGCTTGAAGATTGGCAGCAGGGATGGGAGAGTTCATGTTTGAAAAACAGTTCTTTATTATTATTTCTTTTTGTGTAGGTTTGGTCGACGCTTCGTGGTCCTCCTCTCGCTCCTTCAGCTGCTGCTGTCTGGTGTCGCTGCTGCTTTCTCACCCAACATCTATGTCTACATCGTTATCAAATTCTTAGGTGGCATGTCAATTTCTGGCATCATGGGTAATGCATTTGTCATAGGTGGGTACAATGTTAAAAACAGAAACTGAATGTCTTGATACTTTATCAGAGTCACTAACACTAATTGTAATTTCTGGTACTTCTACCCCACAGTACCAGTCAAATACTTTTAAAACTCTAAAAATTGTGGCTTTAATCCACTGATGGATTTGATGAACACCACAACATAAATTCTAAAAATCAATGTATAGGTAGACTGCATTAGTGCTGGTGTGCAAAGAGCAGTAAATACTGTGGTGAGTGCCTTGATCATCAGAACACATGAAGATATCATATGTATAGAATTGTTGTAACATATGTAATTAGTACAATGAAAATAATCCCCTGGGACTTTTGTTTATTTATTCACCTGATTGCATTTTACTGAAAGTATGAGCAGTGTTTGAAGTTACATTGCAAAACATTGTTTCATAAGTAAATGATAACTTGCACAAACACACACACGTGCAAAACAAGCATAAATTAGGAAATTGTGAATGATGCCTTTTCTGTCTTATCTGTCCTTCTGCTCTGAAGGTGGAGAATGGAGTGATTCTTCCAAGTTTGCTCTCTGTACCTTTTTCTGCCACTCCACATTTCCTCTTGGACTGATGATGATGTCTGGCATTGCCTATCTGATCCGTGACTGGAGGATCCTGCACCTGGTGTTCTTCTGCCCTCTTGTTGTTGTTCTGGGAATCTTTTACTGGTCAGTTGCCTCACGTGCCACATTCAATACTTGTTCTCAAAAAACAATAAAAGTATATAGTTTAGTTTGTGATCGTGGATCTATACGTCCACTAGGATTCTTCCAGAGTCAGCTCGCTGGCTCCTCACCCAGGGCAAGAAGAAGGAGGCCATAAAGGAAATCTGCAGAGCAGCGAGGGTGAATGGGAGGAAGGTCCCAGAAGACCTAATAGAGAGGGTGAGAAACCTCAAGTACAATGAAGCACAATAAACTGAAGTAAATAGAGACAAACTGAAATATATACCTTGATTCTTTAGCTGGAGGCTGCAGGAACATCCAAAAGAGGAAACATGTTGGACATCTTCAGGATCTCCTATCTGAGAAAACGTGCTCTTGTATTGAGCTTCCTCTGGTGAGAGTTTATTTCAACCACAACCTGCTCATTGGCCTAGTTTGAACTTTAAGGCTTCATTTTGAGACATTTCTGACAATGACAAGCATGTCAATGGTGAAGGAGGTAATGATAATGGAAGAAGTGCACAAATACGGACAAAATGAACGCAGAGTAGGGAACAAAGACTCCCACTGTTTCTACATAAATATCTATGTTTAAGCTTATTATTATTATTTGGCAGGTTACCTCCATGATCCTAGCACTTGTAAGCTTGCAAAAAGTAAGATTGCAATTCATCAGAAGTTCTGTTTTAGTATAACATACAGATACTGTCAGTACATGCATCTTATGCTTTGGCCACTAGGGGTTTCAGTGAGCCCCCTGTAGCAACCCTGTGACCCGCTAATTGTAATAAACCGAAATCTTTGTTGTGGTCACTGAAGACATGTCCCCCCTTGATAGGTTTGCAACTAATCTGATGTACTATGGACTGAGCCTGAATGTCGGCAACTTTGGTCTGGATATCTACCTCACGCAGTTCATCTTTGGTCTAGTAGAAGTTCCTGCATGTCTGGGCTCTTTACCACTCATCCAGCACTTTGGGAGGAGGATATGTCAAGCTGGGGTGCTGATCTTTGCAGGTTGTGCTTGTCTTGGGACAGTTGTGATTCCAGAAGGTAATGTGTCACGTTCAACAGTCTGGAACATATGCTGACCTGATAATGTAATTTATATGAGTGTGAAATGTGTTTCTCCTGTAGATCTTCCTCAAGTCGTAACAGCCTTAGCTGTCCTTGGAAAATTTTCAGCAACTGCCTCTTTCTCCATAGTCTATGTTTACACAGCAGAACTATACCCCACTGTTGTGAGGTAGGTATTGTCCCAAATGTAAAATTTCTAACCTGGTGTTATGTCATATTGCCTCTTTTCATTTTATTACTTAAGACGCCCATGATCTTTACTGGTAGGCAGAATGGTGTAGGTCTAAACGCCATGTGTGCTCGTGTGGCGGGAATCCTCGCTCCACTGGTCAGACTCCTGGACGTCTACCATCACACCATCCCCATGTTAATATACGGCACCATCCCCATTGTTGCTGGAGGTTTCTGTTTACTACTGCCTGAAACCTGCAATGTTGAACTGCAGGACCACACTGAACCAAGGTGAGTTGAACCTTTTAACAACAAAATACTTATTTTTCTTTGAACAAGACCAAAGTAATTGTGTTTAATAATGCTCTTGTTTTCAATTTCAGGGAACACCAGAATGGAAATGCTGACATTTTATCGAATTTAGAAAAGAGCACGAAATTGTAATTCGCATGAGCAAAACAGATTTCAGACTCTATAATATCAGGAACAGTAGCGTGTTTCCACTTAACTGATACAGTGGTAACAGTAATTTGTCAGATCAACCTTGATCAGCTGATCAAAAATAATCTCATGTTCAAAACCAACAACTTGTATCTTAGATCCCATTCCTACAAAATTACTCAAAGAAATTCTGTCCCTAATTGAAAGTACATTACTGAACACAATCAACCTGTCATTATCATCAGGATATGTACCACAGTCCTTTCAACTAGCTGAAATCAAACCTCTTCTCAAGAAATCCACCCTGGACCCGGAGGTTTTAGCCAACTACAGACAGCACAGACACAGCCTTGGCAAAAGTCACTAATGACCTTCCAATAGTTTCAGATCAGGGATTTGTGTCTGTCTTCGTTCTGTTAGGTCTTAGTGCAGCATTCGACACTAGTGACCAAATTTTATTCTCATTATATATGCTTCCACTAGGAAGAATTATCAGGACACACTCTGTAAATTTCCACTGCTATGCGGATGACACCCAGTTATACTTGCTTCCAATGAAACAGTCAGGAACTTGGGAGTGATCTTCGATCCTGATTTAAAACAAATTTCTAGGAACGCCTTCTTCCACTTCCGTAATATCTAAAAAATCTGACATGTCCGTTTTCAAAACGATGCAGAAAAACTAGTCCACGCCTTTGTTACATCCAAACTTGATTATTGTAATTCCTTATTTCCAGGCTCCAGCAGTAAGTCGTTAAAAACTCTGCAGCTTGTCCAAAATGATGCAGCACGTGTCCTGACAAGAACAAAGAAAAGAGACCACATTTCTCCTGTATTAGCTTCGCTACACTGGCTTCCGGTTAAATCTAGAATATAATTTTAAATTCTCCTCCTCACCTTCAAGGCCCTTAATAACATGGCACTATTATACCTCAAAGAGCTGATGGTACCTTATCAACCCACTAGAGCACTGCCCTCCCAGAATTAAGGCTGACTTGTCGTCCCTAAAGTCTCTAAAAGTAGAGTAGGAGCCAGAGCTTTCAGCTATCAAGCTCCTCTCCTGTGGAATCATCTCCCACTTTCAGTTCGGGAGGCAGACACCATCTGTACGTTTAACGGTAGGCTTAAAACCTTCCTTTATGATAAAGCTTATAGTTAGAGCCGGTCCATTCTTGTCTTAGACCTGCTCTTAGTTATGCTGCTATAGGTCTAGAATGTCGGGGGACACATGACAAACAGAGCTGCTCTTCCCAGCAGTCCCCTTCCTCTTCTCCATCCTGATCACATCAAAGAAATGAATATCTCATCAATACATGGTACTGATTTGACTTCTTCCCCGGAGTCCCTTTGCCTTATCGGCCGCAGATCCAGGGCCGCGGCTGCGGCCACATCGTGGATTATGATCTATGGATTGCATATCAGAGATCGTGATCGGAATGGTGGATCCTGTATGGCGGATCCTGTATCGTGTTGGCATCTGATAGTGGTGGTGGACCACGATTGAGGTGGCAGCTGATGGTGGATCCTGATGGCGGCAGTGGACAATGACTGTGGTCTATAGTGGCATCCGATCTTGATGGTGGATCATGATCGTGGTGGTTGCTGACCATGGACTATGATTACAACAAGACTGCTTGATCTATAATATTTTTCCTCAGATACTCGACCTATTTACTGACAATAATCCATCAATTTATTGACCTTCCATTATGCTACAAAGTGTTTATTCTAATCAATGCTGCAAATACCCTTATCTTGCTGATGTTCTCCTTTACACGTGACATCTATTGCACTTCTGTCCATCCTGGGAGAGGGATCCCTCACAAAGCCCTGTAAGACAAATTGTGATTTGTGAATATGGGCTATACAAATAAAATTTGATTGATTGATTGATTGAGTATACCATTGAATAAAATACATAACTTAAAAACTTTGACCGAATCATGTTGAATTGTAATAATTAACTTTCAAACTATTAATAACCTGTTGAAACTGTTGTATTGTTTGTGTTTGAAATTCTGTCGCACTATTCAGACTCACGTGCAGACAACACACAGGACACCAAAGTTTGAGGTGTAAAGTTTACTCCCAGTTCAGTTAATCATATATGAAAAGACAGTCCAAGAAGAGCCACGTAAAACTGGTAAGAGGCAGGGAAACTCAAGTCCAAAATAGGGTGCAGAGAACTGGAATCTCATCAGGATTAGAAAACCAACAAACCTGGCAGCCAGTTTCTGTGTGATTCCTCCCGAGAGGAGGTGGACAACCAAACCAGTCTGCCATGCCTGGTACCCAGGGGCTGGAGTGTGATGGTGGTCAGTATATCTCTCTTAACGTACGGAGGTCCTCAGCAGGGAGGCCCAGAGTCACCAGGCCCCTTCCAGTAACAATGGAGGATTATAGTTTGAGCCTAGGAAATAGAAGGCTACTCTTCTAATGCAAAGAGGGGTAGTTTCTAGTCCTGCACACTCTGGAAAGCAAACACTCTGGTGGGCAACACAGGTGAGGAATCATGTTCATATATTATTATACTGAAGTTCAAATTTAGAAATTGATCAAATGGAAAGCTCATGTAGATTTGTTTTCATCTGATTGGATCAAACATTAAGACTTGCCTGTTATTACACAATGTGCGGCATTATGACACACATTATGTCATAAAGAGAATCACACTTACAGTATCTGTTGGCAGAAAGTCACGTGATCATGGTACACACTGTCCTCTTCCTCCCACAATATGTTGAGCTCTTCTACCCTGCTCATACATTTTGCTGATCACAGAGAGGACATTAATAAAGGGACAAAAGTTCAGGTCTTACTATAAACACCGGGTCCAAGCCACAGATCTGGACAGCTGCACAATAGCCGGACTTATGCCTGAAGGATCCTAACATGACACATGAACCTGACAGATCATAAAAACAATGTGATTGTCAGTTTAAACATTAACTTGCAGGACAAGACTCTGGACGTTTCCGACGCTGCACTCTGAGGACGTACAGACGACAATATGAGCAGCTTTGGGCAGATCCTGAAGGAGATTGGAGAGTTTGGTTTATTTCAGAAGCGTTTAGTCGCTGCATTAAGTATTCCCAGCATTTTTGTTGCTTTTGATGTGATTGGACAAGTGTTTACAGGCATGAACTTCCCTCATCACTGTAACACTGACTGGATCTTGGACCGAGGACCCAACCTGACTGTTGAGAGACAGATAAATCTCACCATCCCTGTGAACAAAGATGGAAAGTATGAGAGCTGTGAAATGTTCACACCTGTGGATTGGGATTTGGAAAAGATTGAAGCATTTGGGATTAATACAACAACAGGATGCATGAATGGATCAGATTACGAGACACCCAAAGGTGCCTCCAGCATCGTGACAGATGTAAGAGAAACTTCTTTACACTCCAGAACAAAACAATGTGTATAACATGTACTAATTAATTTTGAATAAGATAGTGTGTGAAGTACTGTGCAAGATAAGAAGACAGAATTATAATCATTGGGTAACGTAAAAATAATAACCTGATTTATACCTATGCACTATTTGGACACACTAGTACCATGCAGATTAAAAAACCTAAAAATCTCTGTATCTTCAGAAAGTTGATGATGGAGTCACCACTGATGCAAAGGTCCAAGTCTCCACCTCAACTTTGATACTATTTTCTGTTTCCAGTTTGATCTGGTGTGTGACAGGAGCAGTCTCATTGAGGTATCACAGTCCATATACATGGCCGGTCTCCTGGTTGGAGCGTTGGTGTTTGGGCTGATGGCTGACAGGTACCATACGTAATTGGAAATGCAGATGCTTGAAGATTGGCAGCAGGGATGGGAGAGTTCATGTTTGAAAAACAGTTCTTTATTATTATTTCTTTTTGTGTAGGTTTGGTCGACGCTTCGTGGTCCTCCTCTCGCTCCTTCAGCTGCTGCTGTCTGGTGTCGCTGCTGCTTTCTCACCCAACATCTATGTCTACATCGTTATCAAATTCTTAGGTGGCATCTCAATTTCTGGCATCATTACTAATGCATTTGTCATAGGTGGGTACAATGTTAAAAACAGAAACTGAATGTCTTGATACTTTATCAGAGTCACTAACACTGAAATCATTGTATTTTTTAATTTCTGGTACTTCTACCCCACAGTACCAGTCAAATACTTTTAAAACTCTAAAAATTGTGGCTTTAATCCACTGATGGATTTGATGAACACCACAACAAAAATTCTAAATATCAATGTATAGGTAGACTGCATTAGTGCTGGTGTGCAAAGAGCAGTAAATACTGTGGTGAGTGCCTTGATCATCAGAACACATGAAGATATCATATGTATAGAATTGTTGTAACATATGTAATTAGTACAATGAAAATAATCCCCTGGGACTTTTGTTTATTTATTCACCTGATTGCATTTTACTGAAAGTATGAGCAGTGTTTGAAGTTACATTGCAAAACATTGTTTCATAAGTAAATGATAACTTGCACAAACACACACACACGTGCAAAACAAGCATAAATTAGGAAATTGTGAATGATGCCTTTTCTGTCTCATCTGTCCTTCTGCTCTGAAGGTGGAGAATGGAGTGATTCTTCCAAGTTTGCTCTCTGTACCATCATCTGCCACTCCACATTTCCTCTTGGACTGATGATGATGTCTGGCATTGCCTATCTGATCCGTGACTGGAGGATCCTGCAGCTGGTGCTCTTCTGCCCTCTTGTTGTTGTTCTGGGTATCTTTTACTGGTCAGAAGCCTCACCTTTCACGTTTAAAACTTCTTTTCTAAAAACAATAAAAGTAAATATTTTAGTTTGTGATCGTGGATCTATATGTTCCACTAGGATTCTTCCAGAGTCAGCTCGCTGGCTCCTCACCCAGGGCAAGAAGAAGGAGGCCATCAAGGAAATCTGCAGGGCAGCTAAGGTGAATGGGAGGAAGGTCCCAGAAGACCTAATAGAGAGGGTGAGAAACCTCAAGTACAATGAAGCACAATAAACTGAAGTAAATAGAGACAAACTGAAATATATACCTTGATTCTTTAGCTGGAGGCTGCAGGAACATCCAAAAGAGGAAACATGTTGGACATCTTCAGGATCTCCTATCTGAGAAAACGTGCTCTTGTATTGAGCTTCCTCTGGTGAGAGTTTATTTCAACCACAACCTGCTCATTGGCCTAGTTTGAACTTTAAGGCTTCATTTTGAGACATTTCTGACAATGACAAGCATGTCAATGGTGAAGGAGGTAATGATAATGGAAGAAGTGCACAAATACGGACAAAATGAACGCAGAGTAGGGAACAAAGACTCCCACTGTTTCTACATAAATATCTATGTTTAAGCTTAAATGAGCCTTAAGGGAAGCATTAGCTGTCTGTCAAAATGCAAGGGCTTCATTTTCAATACTTTTACAAGTAAATTAAAGACCATAAAAAGTTGTTTAATGCTTCTTGGGCACCTTACGTCGTAGGTTTACCAGTCATACCCAAATGGGAGAAGACCCTTGAGTAGACCCAGAACTCGCTGAAGGGATTACATATTCTACCTAGTCTGGGAATGCCTCAGAATCCTCAGGAATAGCTGGGAAGTGTGGCTGGGAAGAGGGATGTCTGGAATACTCTATTTGGCAAGTTACCTCCATGATCCTAGCACTCGTAAGCTTGCAAAAAGTAAGATTGCAATTCATCAGTAGTTCTGTGTTATAATAACACATACAGATACTGTCACTAAATGCATCTTATGCTATGGTCACTAGGGGTTTCAGTGAGCCCCCTGCAGCAATCCAGTGAACCGCTAATTCTTATAAACCAAAGTCTTTATCGTGGTCACTGAAGACATGTCCCCCCTTGATAGGTTTGCAACTAGTCTGATGTACTATGGACTGAGCCTGAATGTCGGCAACTTTGGTCTGGATATCTACCTCACGCAGTTCATCTTTGGTCTAGTAGAAGTTCCTGCACGTCTGGGCTCTTTACCACTCATCCAGCACTTTGGGAGGAGGATATGTCAAGCTGGGGTGCTGATCTTTGCAGGTTGTGCTTGTCTGGGGATACTTGTGATTCCTAAAGGTAACGTGTCATATACAACAGTCTGGAACATATACTGACCTGATAATGTAATTTATATGAGTGTGAAATGTGTTTCTCCTGTAGATCTTCCTCAAGTCGTAACAGCCTTAGCTGTTCTTGGAAAATTTTCAGCAACTGCCTCTTTCTCCATAGTCTATGTTTACACAGCAGAACTATACCCCACTGTTGTGAGGTAGGTATTGTCCCAAATGTAAAATGTACACTCTGTTATTAAGTCATATTGGCAAACAATTCCTTTTTTGCTCATATTACTTGCGATAGCTTATGAGCCCATGATCTTTACTGGTAGGCAGAATGGTGTAGGTCTGAACTCCATGTGTGCTCGTGTGGCGGGAATCCTCGCTCCACTGGTCAGACTCTTGGACGTCTACCATTACACCATCCCCATGTTAATATACGGCACCATCCCCATTGCTGCTGGAGGTTTCTGTTTACTACTGCCTGAAACCTGCAATGTTGAACTGCAGGACCACACTGAACCAAGGTGAGTTGATGAACCTTTTAACCTCTTTTCTTTATTAAACAAGACCAAAGTAATTGTGTTTAATAATGCTCTTGTTTTTAATTTCAGGGAACCTGAGAATGGAACTGCTGAGATTGTATCCCATTCAGGAAAGAGCACAAAAATGTAATTCACATGAGCAAAATGGTTTTCACAGTCTATCATATCAGGAGGAGTAGCGTGTTTCCACTTAACTGATATCGTGGTAACAGTAATTAGTTATTAATGTCATACATAATGTCAGTAAACCATTGAATAAAATCCATAACTGCAAAACTTTGACTGAGTCATGTTGAATTGTTATTTTGTTTCATGTTTTACTTCCAATTAGAATTTTTTATATTTAAAATTCCTTAAAAAATATATATTTTTTGCTTCTGTCACTCTGAAGAGTATTCAGACTTACGTGCAGAGAACCCACAGGAGACCAAGGTTTGATATAAAAAGTACAATCTTTACTCACAGCCCAGTTAATCAGACATGAGAAGATAAGACGAGTCCAAGAAATCAGCATTAATGCAGTTGTCATTTGTTGAAATTGTTGAATTCATATGATCTTAGGGGCCTTTGCAGATTGGTTATCAGTGCTGGGTGATCCCTGTGGATCATCACTCTGACTGTGGATATTCTGATCAGGGGCAACAAGTTCACCATATTTAACGTCCTTTCACAATAATTACATAAGGAAGAGAAAAATCATTTATTATAAAATTCAACCTACTACATATTATTTCATAGTGTTTGCTGTGGTGTAGACTGTACTGTGTAGTTACACTGTAAGACCTTTGAGACATTTTCTTTTGCATGTAAACGGTGAGTATTTGCATTTCACAGTAATATTATCACATGTACAATATCATCTTTCACTGTGAGGTAAATTTACTCTGATTCATGATCTGATTAATGTTTCTGTCATACTGGAAGATCAGCCAATGTACAACCTCGACACAATTGATGGTATTTGAAGTTAAAAATAATTTTAGATTAAATCCTTCTTTGTTACACATTATATAGAATGTTTTGCTGTATTTTGTTAAAATATCTGAAAAGTGATTCATTTAATAACAGTGCAGGTGTCAGGATCAGTTTTACACTGCAAAGTTTCTTACAATTATTAAAGCATTTCTTTGCAAATGAATTGTAGGTTATGTGTCAACACACAGTTAATCATCACCGTTACATAGATGAACACACACAGCATCACATGGTGCCTCAAACACATCCTCAGTAAGATTTTTCATGTTGTCACAGTCAACACATCATCAGCTGTGGACAGACACAGAACAAAGTTTTAATGGAGAAAAGCTAATTATAATGATTGTTCACGAATATAATGATATTCATGATAATAATAATTGCATTGTTGGGTGGTACTCACGTTTACACTGTATGTTTAAGCTTCAGATTCATTATGCACCACGCCTGCAGTATTCCTCAGAAGCCACTGGTTCTTGTGTTGCACGTGTCCAAAGCCCTCGTCATAATTCCCTTTTCTTCTGAACAGTTGTTTGTAGTGAAATATGCAGTAGAACTCCCCATGCAAAGGTGTGTAATTGTACATGCTACGAATGAACACAATATGTAAGTCACAGTGCAAATGAATGACCTTGGTTGGAGGTAAAAGGTACCACAGAGTATCAAGGCCACTAAAATAGGAGAAAGATTCCGAGAATGAAGTTGTAATATTATGACAATAAGGTCATAGTGTTACAGGCATGAAAACTTCTTTGGATCCAGAAGGGGGGAAACCTTATAAACAGTCTATGGGTGGAACATAGCATTAGTTCTCTATGCTGCTAATTTCCTTGAAAAAAACGTTTGCCCTTTTTCTGGAAGTGTTGACTTTTTTTCTCATAAAATTAAAACATCATAAATTACAACTTTATTCTCAAAATATCACAATTTTTGTTCTGCCATATGGCCTGAAACCTTATTTGTAAGATCGGGTATTGTACTAGTATCTAGATAGCATCTTTTACAGTTTTGAAGATTGATAATGTAGATTCAGAGACAAATATTGAGAATCAATAATCAGGGGATTTTCCTGTATAACATTGTAACGTCTCACCTTAACTTTTTCTTGCACTGTTTACAAACGAAGCAGGTTTTGTGAAAAATGTATTTGTCTGCATTTATTTTTTCCATGGGGTAAACCGGCTTCAGACAGGCAGAGCACATCTCTCGACAAGTTGGTTGAAACTGATGATAAAAGGCAGATTTGAGTTTGATTAAATGAAAAAGAATTTTGATAATAATAATGACAATATCAACAAACCCAAAAGCCTCAATTAAAACTCAAAAATGGGTCTTTATTTTCAAATAGGTCCCCAAAAAAAACTGTTTTAAAAGAATAATAGGGATAATGAAACATTTAATAAAAGCATGTGAACACAATGGCAACCTTATAAATAAACAAACAAACAAATTATTACCAAGAATTAATATCTTTGCTAATTAAATTATGTACATGACAACTTCGTCATAAAGAATCTGACCTGCATCCTGTCTGTAAGTGATTTAAAGCTTGTGATTGATTGGCAGCCGAACTTCTGGGTATGTTGTGACCTGACATGTCGTCGGACTGACCACTGCCGGACCTGTGAATGATGTCATGGTTTCTGGCTGCGTGGTGACTACAGTGGAAGTTGTGGATGAGTAAATCTGGTTCCCGAACTCATCCGTTTGCTCGTAGTTTTCTTTGATAGTTTTGGTTTCTATAATACTTTTCCCCTCGTGGTCCGTCTGCACCTCGAGTACACTGAGCTCACGTTTAGGGTCCTGTGGGCTGTGAGATGGCTGTTTTTTACCTCCCTTTCTGGGGTCCATCTTTCTGTTTTGGGCCGGACTGTTGCACATCAGCGTCTTTGTTGTGCGGAACTTCTCCTCTGACTTTGGGCTCTGCTGACACGTTGGGCAGATTGTGGTCTCGGCTGGAACCACATCCGTTTTATCCATTTTTCTTGTGGCTGACTGTATGGAGATGAAGGCAGGTGAAGATGGTGGACTTGCTCGCTGTTTTGAAGAGGCTTCTGCATTGCCAGCACCTTGCCCAGTTGTGCTTCCCTTTGTGGTAGGGTTTTCCTGTGCCTGCGGTAATTTTGTTCTGCTTGACCCGATGCTAATTTTGCTAATATTTCCAGTGGATGGGGCTCCTTGCATCGTCCCCAAGGATTCTTTGAAGAGACATGATAAACCAGCAATATCTGAGTCTGATTTCAACGTAGAGACAGAATAAAGAGCCTTCTTTATGGCTTCCTCTATGTCCAAAAGTTTGGCTATGGTCTGCTCTTTTAGAGTCATGATTTCCTCGCTGGCTCTCTCAAGATCTCCAAAAATATGAGCCATTGAGGATTTGCTTTGAGGGCCGTCCTTCAACGGTGACTTCTCCTCTTTGTGTTCCACTTTTACCTTTTTTTGTTTCTTTTTGTCGGAACTGACCACCCAGTCTGGGACATCCTCAAACACACTCCTCAGAGACCTCACGTCAACTTCACTCGTGTCCTGTTCGATATCTTCGACTCGACTGAGAATGCTCTGCAGCTCCTCCTGCTTTCGTAAATTGTCAAAAATGTCCATGGCCGCTGTCATGTTCCCTCTCACGATTTCATCCATGTGAACTGACAGCCGCTGTCGGCGCTCGTCTTCTGTCTCGGTTCGTCCTCTCTTTTCCCTCATCTCAACTTTATTTTCTTGTTTCATTTCTCTCTCGTGCTTGTCAGCAGTTTGTAAACTGGTGTTTGTTCCAGTGTCAGATGGATCGGTTGTAGTTTGTTGTGGTTGTGAATCTATATGCGCAATTTTTACTCTTTTTGGCTTTACAGGGGCAATCTTCACTGAAATTGGCTTTTTACCTCCAAATTTCTGGCATGCTTCATTAAAGTTTATAGGACTTTCATCACTTTCATTCATATTATCTTTAACAAGGTTTTGTTCCTGAGGGGGTTTCATTTCTGCTGTTGAATTCATCTCTTCTGGTTTGTCAAAAGTATTTTTATTGGTGTTCTCAAATGAGCCTTGGAACTGACTCGTTTTCTGAGATATCTGAATAGCTTCACCTTTATAATTTCCTGAATATGACCCTGTGCCTGCACCACTATTTATTTTGGACTGGTGTTTCATGTGTCCAATGCTATAAGAAGCTGATGTTATCAGTGGTTGAGCTACAGTTTCTTCTTTGGATTGCCCCTTTATTTCAGGTCTTGTAACATTTGTTTGTGTTGCCTCAGGATTTATAGGGTTACTTGATCGGCCATCTATTTGTTTCACTTTCAAATGCTCTGGTTTTGGTGGGATGGCTGGTTTCACACCAACAGGTCTTTTGGTCTTCTCTGAGACAGCAGTTGGTGTTTTATTTTGGTTTTGGAGCTTTGTGTTCACCGCAGTCACCTGCTCCTCGGAGTCCTCTTGTCTCAAGTGAACATGAGTTGAGCTGGATTCAGTCAAAGGGCAAGGCTCCTCAGTGATGGGCTTCTGAACAGATGCCTTGGATTTGTCTTTGTGAGATCTGGAGGAGTTTTTATATATCATAGCTGCTTTGAAATCACCTCTTGTGACATTAATGTTGGATCTCTCCAAGGAAGCCAAAGCTTGTTGAAGTTTACCATGAAAAACAACTTCATCTTCCTCTTGTTGCTTGTGTTGTGTGTCCGAACAATCAGCAATGGATTCAAAGTTTTTCTGGACCACATTGGTGTATTTTTGACCCTGTTTGCTGCGGGTTTCAGTAGTTAGCACCTCTTCAGAATTACTGCCTTCATGGCACATCTCTGTATTTTTGTCTGAAGTGAAGTTGGAGGCTGATGGAACTTCTTCCATCTTTGGTTCAGAGTCCACTTTTTGGTCCTCATTGTCTCGACATAATTCTTTGACGTCACCTCCCATGACTGAGACAATGGGTTGCTCGGGCGACTGTTGAACAACACATTTCCATTTGTTTTGTGACGAGTGATACAGATATTTGGCCTCCATCGTGGCCTGCTGAAGGCTGTGGATTGCAGTTTGGAGGTTTGAGATTTCGTTGCTGTTGTCTACCACTCCCACTATCTGAGCTTGTTGGAGCCTATCGTCCTCCTGTGTCTCAAGATGTCGATAAGACCCCTGAGATGCAGTTGGGAAATTACAATACTGGCTCTTTCCAAGTGGCACATTTTGACCTGTACATGTGTGAGAAATGGTGGTAGATGGAGCACGATTCTCACGGATAAATTGCTTTGCTTGGCTTTGCCGATCTACAGAGAACATGCTTTTCAGTCTCTTTACATCCACTGGGACCCAATCTGTAAAACTCTCCTCTGCATGATCACCTCCCTGTTCATAATGATGCTGTGTGTTTTGTTCAGCCACAGTCTGGTTCTGATCAACTTCTTGTTCCTGCTCAATTGGCTCAGCCTGAAGAGTTTTCAAATACTCCAGATCTCCCTTTTCAATGCAACTCTTGAACAGTTGAACGTTCCGTTTTACTGTGACCTCAGGTCTGGTTGATACGGTGCAGGTTTGGTCTGGAGAATTTTCTAGAAGGGAGCTTATGGTCGATTCAATGATGCCTTTTCTTAGTCCTTGATTTTCTGTTTTACTTATATTAATCTCCTTTGTTTTGGGTTCATCAAACTCTGCAGCATGTCTTGGTGGAGCTATGTAACTTTTCACATCTTCCTCATCAACATAATTGTAGAGGGAGTAAACCATGACGTTAGCACATTTGTTGGCATCCTCCTGAATGATCACTCCTTTCCTCAGAGAGTTGTCCTGATGGAGAATGTCCTCAATGAGCTGAACTACATTGGCGGTTTTAAACTCTGTGTCTTGGCTGGTAGTGAACTGATCCTGGTGCACAGGTACATTCACCACTGTGGCCTCCATCCCGCCTTTTCTATCCTCCTTTAGGTAAGTGATGTGAGGCTTTAGGTTTGCTCGTGGTAGCAGCTGGACAATGAAGTTTTGTGCACCGCCTTCAGCCAATTCATTATATTTTATCTCAGGGCCACTCTCTGAAAGCGTGAATTTAGCCTTTTTCGCGATCATTGTCTCATTCACCTCAATGATTGATCCATCTGAATGTAGGGCATTAACGTGATAAAGGGAATTTAGAGTTTCCCTGATGTTCTCCACCATCGTCTCAATTTCGTCCTTGTTCTGATGCTTAATTTTGTCAAATGGCATTGATTCAAACAGATGGGCTCGGTCCTTGACATTAGTTATTGGGGGGTCCCCAGATGCTTCACTGGGATTTGCTGGGATTTGGGGTTTTGATGGATTTTCTCTTTCTATGTTTGTGGAGATAAATGGGTTGTTTTTTAAAAGAGCTGCACCTGTTTTGATAATTTCCTCAAATTTCCCTTGAACTGTAGGACTTGTAGGGTCATTGTCAAAGGCTGCTTCGTCAGTATAAACGTCTTCATCACTGGAAAACTTAAGACCAGTGCTTTCACTAACAACATGAACACATGGCCCTTGTTTATGTGGCTGATCTGTGAAATCAAGACTTTTGTTTTCACTGTGTACGTTCTCTTTGCAACTCATTTCAAACTCTTGTTTTTGTTTTTGGACTGGCCCTCTCTCTTCCCCAAAAATAGAAGCTTTCCCTCGGAACCTATTATCAGGATTTGGCCTGGATGTTTTCACAGACTGACTCTCAAATATCCTCCTGGAAGCCTGCACGTCTATTCTTATCATCTCCTCCTCACACTCTCTGTCAGGCTCTGGACTAGAACCAAATGTTTTGTAATCCTGCACAATCCCTTTAACACTTTCATGACATGGCCTCTCTTCATGCTCCTCAAACACAGCGGATGTTTTGCCGATAAAACGCTCACCCACTTTTCCGTCTGCCATGTGCATCTTGGGGGTGTGAGGAGATACTTTGTTACTCAAGGCGCAGTTCTCAAATATCAAGCGTCTTGAGAAGACCTCTCCTTCATATCCAGTTTCACCAGCTGTCACCCCAGACTCCGAGCTTAAGACCTCAGCAAGCTCATCGTCAACAGCTTCATCCAGCATCTTCAGCTCAGGGTGGGTGTGCTTCATGAGTCTCTTCAGCTCACATTTCTGCCGCTGCTGGTGTAACTTTTCTTTGGAAATTTGGGCTGGCATTGATTTTTGGGAACGTTCCCCAGAACGGTCTGCTGGTCCTGGCTGATGTCTGGGTAAAGGAGGTGGAGGATGGTCATCTTTTCTTTGTTGGGGGTCTTCGGCCATCTTAGAAGAACAAAGTAACAGTCTCATCGTGGGGGCATTTTTAACGTAAATGAGCTATCCAATGAAAACCATGCCCCGAGTGTGTGCGCACATGCACCCAGAGCCATTTGTTACCTTCCAAACCATGCCGGTTCCCTTTTCTGTCCATAATCCAGGTGTCAGTGGGTTAGCTGAACTCCAAAGCAACAAATGCAACCACATGGATGAATAAAAATACAAACACATGGAATAAATGGCATCCAATATCTGTTTCTTTCCCTCACTCAAGAACAGAAACATTTTTAGGTTATTGCGTTAATGCATATCCAAAGCACACCACCATGCATGTCTGGTGAAATCCTTACCTTGGTAATCTTAACTCTTTTCCCAGATTCAAGAGATCGATCTTGCGCCTGGATGGAAACAATAATTAATCCAGGTCAAGTTAACCTTAAATGAATGTTTGAAGTTTCCTTCTTCTGTCGTGTTATATAACACTTAGCTTCTTTATCTCGTATAGAAGCATAATAACCCTGAATTTATATTTCAAGCAAATCTGATATATGAGCCATAGATTGTGTATAAAGTAGAGTCAAAATGACAGCTCCCCAAAAGTGAAGCCAAAGCATCTTGATCACCCCCTGGTGGCTGGCTTCAGTGTAGGTCATAAACCCCACCTCCTCCATGTTAGTGGATGGGACATGGACCAAACTACAAATTTACATCAAATAAATATTTCTCGAGGATGTTTTCTGTCATTTAGGTAGTTCTTATCACACTGGTGTTTGTCCTGGTAAGTTTGATGCATAAATAAGGGGTTAAATGTCATGATTGACAGCTGAGACTGATTTTTCATTGGTCGACTGCGCAAAACTAAAACCTGGCTAGATGTGCAAGCTGGCAGCATTCTTATCCAAAATATTTTGGCTTCATTTCTGGATAGTGGGAGGAAGTGGAGATCCATATTTATCTATGATGTGAAGATGTGCTTGAGTAGACAGGTGTTTACCACTTTTGGCTCCTGTGGTGCCACCTTTGACAGATAGAGGGCAGACAAGACTTTGACGGACAGTTTCTCCTTGGATTGGAAGAAGGAGCTGTCTCTGAAGTCTGCAACCGACCTCCTCTTTTCATCTGCAAAGACATCAGACACAGCAGGTTCCATTGAAAAATCAAGTGCTGTGATATGTGCCATCAAATCCTGTTACGTCAGCTTGATACCTTCAGTAGTGATAAAGTTTGAATAAACAACGGCGCGTTCATGACAGCAGCAAAGAAAAACTGATTCTCCAGTTCAGGGTTCTGCGTACAGAACTTTGAATAAACGGGTGAACGGCTCTTTGTGCAGCAGTGATGGCGAGGCTTCTGAAAGAAAACATCCCATTCCAAACAGACAGCTTAAGAATGGGCACTGCACTACTGGGATTTAAAGAGAAGAATAGTTGTGTCACTTTGTTTACTGGTGAACATTAGTCATGAAAAATACAACTGCCGTGTGTCAAAATCGTAATGCTAATTCTAATTCTATGCTCACGTCCATATCACCAGTGTTTGTTGATAGTTATCACCAGTAGTCACTCTCTCTTAGCTTATATTTAACAGCTGTCATGTGGTCCAGTTATAAATGTAGCACTTAGAGACAGATACCTGACTCCAATGACACACACCCTGAGTTAAAGGACACACGAGTCACAGCCAGAGTTGACGAAAGCATAGAAAAGCAGAAGTAAACTTTTTTACTTTGTTGGTAGAGATACAGAACCCCACCAGCAGCTGACACACAGGAAAAAACAGCACAACAGAAAACCATGTGCGAACAATACGACCTGTTTCTAATCAGCTGCCACATTTTTCTATGAAAATCCTGTACTCACAGACTCCACTTCCCCGTGTTCTGCCCGTCTTCTTATCTCCTTTCTGTGTTTTGTTCTAACTGATGTTGTTGCCGTTGGTTCGTCCGGTAACGCAGCCTCTCTCCCTCTCTCTCTCTCTCTCTCTCTCTCTCTCTCTCTCTCTCAGTCTCATTCCTGACAGCTGACCCCTTCACCCTCCTGCACTTATTCAGGACTCGTAGCACGCCGGCTATTTCCGTCCCGCGCTGCACTGACCTACTCTGGGCCCACACCAGGCCGAGTCAATCACGGCTTCTCGCAAAGTCACTGTGCTGACGAGAGCCATCTCCATTTCATCGCTTCCCTTTTCATTCTCGTCGTCCACTCAGCTTTGACCTGAGTCACAGGTTCTCAGGCACACGCAGCTTTCCAGGGAAGGTTTACCAGGGAACTGATTTTTATTTTCTCTTTGCTGTTGTGATGGACCAAAAATCTAAAATATTTGGGTAATATGTTATTTTATAGGTTATTAATTTCCTGATCTTTTCCTGGTATATTCATTAGCTCCAAAAAGGAGGTTATGTTTTTGTTTGTGGTTGTTTCTTAGCAGGATTACGCAAAAATGACTGAACCAATTTCCAGGAAATGTTGTAGAGGCTTGAGGAACCCATTAAACTTTGATATGAATCCAGGATTTTTTTATTTTTGTTATTTCTCTTTGAACAGTATTTCTGAAAATTATTTTCGCCTCATCCCAGCCCTGAGGTCATGATGCCAGTTTCAGTTCCCACACAAGCTTGATGTTTTTGATGGTGGAGGAAATACAGTTGCACTCACCAGCTTGAGAGGCTGCAATTCTTTCGAAATCAATCCCCCCGATTGTTTTTCTCCTCACCGCCCGGCTCTGATTCACAACCTGCAGACAGAAATAATGAACTGTCATTGGTACTAAATCGATGATGGACAGACTTGATTAAAATCTCGGAAATAATGTTAAAATTATGATGTATTTGATGACAAAGTCAATAGTTTCAAGTTAAAAATGCATTTTTAATCTTTAATCATCTTCTAACACTAGTTGAGAACAAACATTTTTGAAAATAAATAGTGAGATGGTGATTTATACCATTGATATTGATGTCAATACTTTCTCCTCTGATCAAAGAGAAAAAAGTCTTGTTTTCACTTATCAAACTTGGCCCAAAATTGCACTTTCAGGCTCAAACAAATCATTTTATTCACCTTTCGAGTCACATGATCCTCCTTTGCATCTGTGTCATTAACTGGTGGATTTCTTGTCTTCTGTTCCTCTGCTGACCTCTTCACCTCCTCAGCCTCTCCATTCATCAGCGGTGTGATACCTGCTGCCTTGTAGGGTGATGTGAATTCTGCAGCTCTGAACCCGCTCTTCACTCTGGCCCGTGTTGCAGTGTTGTTCTGTGTTGACTCAAACCGAGCCTTCAGGGCCTCTATGGAGCCGGCTCCGTTCTGAAGGCTCCCCATCGACCTGCTGCGTGTCAAACCGGGTTTGGCTTGGGACCGTTCCCCCTCGTAGCTTCTCTTTGTCTGGGATGCCAGATAAATCTCTCTACTCTCCACGAGAGATGGTGTTATCTGACAGTGACACACACACACACACTCACAAAAGCGCCAATGATTGTTTTTCCCACACGGAATCTGCTTTTCTTTGTAAAAAATGAGTTTACCTCTTTAAACACCTGCTTCAGCTTAACTTCATCATTATTTACAGAAGGTGCTTGAGTTGATGCACTGACTTCCTTTGTAGTTTGATACCTGGTATGCACACAAAAAACAAGTTAAACAATCCGCTCTGCCACATGTGTAACTTTAAAGCACAGATAAGATAAGAAAGATGGAAAGATGATTTTTTTCTTTCACCGGGAAACGAGCTGGGACACAGATGTTTTCTTGTCCCGCAGTCCCGCCTCTGTCCTGGTGGGTTTGTCACATGACGAGGAGACGCTCTTCAGCGACTGGGTGCGTCTCAGGTTGCTCTTCCAGTCCATGACACTGCAGCAGATTATAAATAACTATATCACATATAAACATGACAGATAATCAATTCGACATTATCTGATGTTATATTGGATCTCTCTGGATGTCATATTCTGTTCTTTAAAAAGAGCAATGGATTTCTTTTCCCTTCCGCATAGTGAGCAATTTATCTACTTTTATGTCAAGCTAAACATTTTCACATCTACAATATCTTTATCTTTATTCATATAAAACAGTTCCTCACAATTTAAAAATACAAACAATATACAAAATATATGAAAATGTATAGAAAACATAAAAACAAACCAAAACTCAGTAATAAAAGAAACAAAAACACTAAATGTTTGACAGAGACTCAATAATGAGTGCAATCAATGATATATATAATGATTTGGAAGATGTCAATTAATAATTTAAGATCAAAGCAAATGAGTGTAATAACATTACATCTATAGATAATTTATATTTCAGATAAGCATTAAAAAACAGCTTTTTAAATAGAATCGTTACCTTCCAGTCGTCAGTCGGTGTCTGTTCTCTGTGACGGTCTGAAACCCTCCTGCTGCATCACAAGACCCGTGAGCAAAGTCCTTTTACTTCCTCATTACTACTGTGTAAAATGATCTGTATAAAATGTCCAGAGGAGCAAACAACAGGAAATAAATCCTCCAAACACAGACTGTTCCTGCTGCTCTCGTCTGACATGTTGACACAAACATCCGTCCTCATTTAACTCTGCGTCGAGCATCTTTTTGTGCGCATGTTGTGTGTTTTGGCTCCGTCGAGTCCCAGGAGCGTCCGGGAGATGCCTCAGTGTTTGATTCCAGGTTAAACCTCCAAAGCTCAGATGTAATTACTTGATCTTTGAGCTGCAGCAGACCATGCATTAAGAGAAAATTAGATTAACTTTACTGATCCTGGGGGAAGTCGGTTCATTACAGCAGCAAAGAGTTGGACAAAGAACAACAAATAGAACCTGTTGAAAATGAAGTTCTGTATATGAGCTGCTGAATTACAAACACTGTCAGGTTACTGATTTACGCCGTTAGGATTCTCAAGATGTTGACGTTTTATTGGACAGTTTGACTGATTGATTTCTTCTGGCAATGTGCTGATTGGCTTGAATCTCAGGAGTGTAAAGAAAGAGTCTCGAGGTTTGTGGCTGTAACTTTATGGTAATAAACAGAGAGGGGATATTTGAGTATCCGTCTCTCAGACTTTGTGAAACCTCACTGTTGAAAATGTCCCTCCACAAATTTTAATTATAAATACACAAACTTTATTACTCACACAAAAATATATATTCTTTACCACATGTAGAAATTATTTTTGTTCCAAAATATTTTGTATTACAAGCACGGAAATGGTGTTTGCTGCATTTGCATTTACAAAGCTAAGCATGTGGAACAGATGCAGTATGCAGGGGGTTATAAAGTTTACAGTTTTCCAATAAACTTTGACCTTGAACATTTGGGCATGTTGACGAACAGTGTTGAGCTGAAGTTATATTAAAACTATTTGAAGCAACCAAAAGGAGCAGGATCAGGTTTATATTTTAAATGTTTCACAATCCAAAGGATCATGTAGTAAACAGCTCTCCTATATTGTGATGTCTTAATGTCACCAGTTTCAGGTCTACTTGTGTAGCACTGTTGTGTATTTATAAAACACATTTAAAACCAACAGGAGTGGAACCAAAGTCCTGCATAACCACAGCAAATGAAAGATCACTGTTTTTAAAGTGAAGTAAAGATAAATCTGCAGTACGAGTCATCAATGATCCCACGGTTACCACAACCCCGTTTTATATCTGTGTCTCTTTAAAATAACCTGAAACAGTCCGTCTTTAAATGTTTTAGATCTTAATTTAGGTTTGAACTGACAGGAGTCCAGCAGCAGCCAGCGAAGGAACAAGTGTTGTAGAGGTTTGTCTCCACCCAGGAATTCCAAGACCTTCTGACCCTCAGGGGACTTTGACCCCGACTCCGACCAGACTGATGCAACTAATAGGTGTATTATGCACAGATTTTCTTGTAAATGCAGCCTAAATGCACAGTACTAAAAATGTCATTTAGTACTCAACACAATACATACAGTACAAGAGCTGTAACTGAAGAATTAAGCCATGTCATTATAATACAGATTTATAGATATAGAAATTTTGTTTGAAGTTTGTCCTCAAATGAAATCAATTTGCTATAAACTGTTCAAACCATTGTTGACTGTAAGTAAGTCCATTTACTGAACTACGGTACTTAAAGCTGCATTCATTAAGCTATCTGGCCACTTGGGGGCAGCAAAGAGTACTCAAAATTGCTGATGTTTACAATTTCTGTTCTGTGAATATTTTTTTTTGGACTATACTAGATTTTAGACTGAATTCAAATAACCAGTCACCAGTTATTTAGGATTGCAAGATATCCAACATGTAATATGATTGTAAAATATTACCTTCATTACCTTCCTGCATAATGACCACTTTTACTTTTGATGCTGGAGTTCATTTTACTACAGATGAATCTATACCTCTATCATCTCACACCAATTTGAACGCAGGGATTTTACTTCACTGTATTTCTGCTTTGACACGATCTGAGCACATCTTTGTGGTGCCTGTTATCTGGGTTCCCCTGTTTGTCACACACTTGTAAAACGCAGCAGAGGTTTTGATATAATGGCGGCTTTTGTCGGTCGCACACAATTCATATTCACTCTCTTTAGTCATGCTCTCTGTTAATCAGTCTTCAGACAAAGAAAGAGCAACAGCAGCAGCAGCAGCCGCAGCAGCAGCAGCAGCTCACACCCCTGGGGCAAAAATGAGAGATTCAGCCTGGCTGTCTCCCCCACCGCTGCCCCTCCTCTGACTACAAACCCTCATCCCTCCCTTCAAAAAAACCCACTCCTGTCTCCGTCTCCGAGGCACTGCAGAGATGAAAGGGAATATGCGATGCGGCGCTTTTGACTGTGAACTGTGCCGTGTTATTAGGGGAAGTTTACGGGCCTTGTCTGTGTTTTAAACACACTTGCTTACACCAGCCAGCTGTTAACGTGGGGGGGGGGGGGGGGACAAAGCACTGCAAAGAGGAAGGACAACATCTGTGCATCGTCCTGCGTTTGAATGCACCTTCTGTGTGAACATGCTCTTTCCTGAATGAGGAAAAAACTGAGAGAGGAGATAGGCCTTTCATGTTGCTAGATGCATGCTATTCTTAGGGTGTCCACTAGAGGGCGGTAAAGACCTGTACGACGCAGCGTTCTGTATTGTCTTACCCACATGTGGTTTTTGTGGGAACATTACAGTCGGGCTATTCGAGGCCAAACTGGGTTATTTCAGTGCACCGAAATAACCCAGAATGTGCAGCAGAGAGAAGTGGGACCAGATAGTCGAGTGGAGATAAGGTCACTGCTGCTTGGCAATGATTGGCCAGCGATGCACACATATGCATATTTGAGCACAGACAGTGAAATCATGCTCATCGAGTATCAGAGACATACTCAGACGGTAAACTGACGTTGCCTCACTTAACCCTGCAGCTGTAGCACTTTATCTCAAATAGTGTAAATTCCTGTAGGATCCGGTCTCTGCAGCACAAAGAGGCTGATTTGTGGGTTGGTTGTTACGTTGCATGTGACCTGCTGCTGGATGTCAGTGACAAACACACACGATGCACCTCACACGGCCTGAAGTCATGTGCCTGCGTCTGATGGATATTATGCATGCATTGTAACACAGAGGGCAGGCAGAGTGTGTGAGTCAGCAGTGTGTGTGTGTGTGTGTGTGTGTGTGTGTGTGTGATTCATGCTGTTGCTACTAGTGATACTGCCATTGAGACAGTTGTTCTTTCAGAGCCTTTAACCAGACTTTTTATTGCTGAAAGCAGGAAAAAAACATGTTCTTTAATAAAAAAAATACAGAGTTAATAATCAGTCGACTTCTTCTGTCAATAAACAAGCTTCTATTTCAGACAAGTAACTGACATTGTTTTTTTGGCACATCCAGTAATATCTGTTTTGATGCCAAGATGAATTAGTTCAAAATGTTCCATCTGTACTTTTACATCTTTAAAAAATTAGCAAGCGATGTGCTCTATACTTTTTGCTTTTATAATAATAGGGGCAATAACTATCAATTTGTATTCTGGTGTAACTACTAACTTTAATGTTTTATACATTAAAGTATATTGACTTCATCCATAACTCCCTCATTTTCAATATTTAAAATATAATGTTTTTATAAGAAAACCTTTGATATTCATACAGCAGTTCTCACAACAAAGTGAGAAAGTGTTCACAAATAAAAAAGTAAGTAAAAATATATGGAAATAACGAAACATGAATAAAAACATAGTCATAAAAGCATAAAAATAACCGATGACAGAAATTTAAAAAGGTAGAGTCAGGGAATGTGGTACGATGAAAGTAAGTTTTAAGCTTCTATTCAAAGGAAGCTACTGGCTCAGTTGTATTTCCCCCAGCAGGGTTTTCCAGTTCCACTCATGATCAGTTATTAGTGAACATGGCAGCTCTGTCTCAATATGCGTCCTTGTGCGTCCGTCTGTTCTTCATGACGAGTTTGACGTCAGAGCAAATGTTCAGCGTGCGAGTCCAAATCAGGAGCATGCACACACACACACACACACACACAGAGAGAGAGAGAGAGAGAACAGATGAAGACTCTGGAAGTGTTGAGCCAAATTACAAACTATATGGAACATGGTTTGGATGATGATGATGATGATGATGATGATTTGACTGGAGAGAAGAAAAATGTCGCTCCCAGACTTATTCTCTTTAAAATGACATATCACTTCTTATAATCTGTATTTCTACCAAACTTAAATCAATGAAACAAGAAAAAAAAGCACATTGTGTGACTTCAAACTAATTATATAAAAAATTGTCGATTCATGTGCTTTGTTACTGACACATATTCACATATTCAGATCAGTTCAGTCAAAGACCAAATGTTGAAGCTCCTCATGTGCACGTTTCACAGGATATGGAAGTTGGTAATATCAGAACCTGACAGTGAAGCTTCAACATTTGGTCTTTGACTGAACTGATCGTGAAAATAAGCACTCGATTTGCACATGTGTTGCCTGTTACAGTGAAAACCACCACAGAGGCCTCAAGTAAAACATTGGAAAAAAGCAGGACCAGCGTTTCAGACGTAAACCATTGCTCCAAGTCAAGATTATCAAATGTGTGATTCATCAGTGTGGGTAATAATAATGAATTAGTGATTAAGTTTACGATGTTACTAGAAATAAACAATTATGACAAGAGCCTATATTTATACAAACTTATTAACTTCATGTTTTCAGGGGACACATTTCTGTGAGTCTGTGCAATTTGGAGCAGATTTAGCAGATTTAAATGCGGTTCTCATAGGTGCTGCAGCTTTTTGTAACCGCTGTACGGTAACAAATCACATTACACCACCGATGTGTAGCTGAGATAACGTAATGTGGCCTCAGCTATAAAGCTTGTTTGAATTTAAGGGGACTGCAGGGCCTTGGTGGAGATGTGTGAGCTCTACTGTCCTGGTTTATCATCTGTATCAGCATAGAGGACATGAAAAGATCAATCAGAAAATCAGGCAGTCTACAGAATCAACGTTTTATTCAGTGTTTCCTCGGCTATAATGCATATTATTACCTTAGATTCACCTAGTTTAATGCTGTGATAAGCCAGACACCTCTTTGGAAGAGCAGTTCACCTGATATATTTTGCCTTGGCGCAGTTTGTAACGTTTTGAATCCAGATTTGAGGATATGTTTCAGGTTCTCAGTCCGTCCCTCCGCTCCTGGCCAGTTCTTCATTCCTCTCTCAGCAGAGAAACGTGTGGAGGAGGAAGAGGAACATGAGGAGGAAGAATGAGGAGCGAGATCAAGGTGTATAAATTTATCCTTTAGCTGAGTCACAAATCAAAGCAGCAACTGAAAAGGAGCCAACTTAAAAGCATCACTCTGAGTAGACGCCGAGCTTACAGCACATTTTAGATTTTAATTTAATTAACTTGTACCGAGGACGACAAAGGGAGAATAAAAAGCTTAAATGCTTTGATGACGGAAAAACCAACAGTGGGAATCAAAACAAACCCTGGTGATATTCCTGTGTCCACAGATAAATCACACAGGAGAAACATGTTACCGTCCTGTTGTCAGAGAAACTGGATTGTTGTGTTGTGTTTCTGTCCTACAAGTGAGTGTAATTAGGTGTCGCACTTCACCCAGGCAGCGTGATGTTTTGGAGAACGGCAAAGGAAACTAAAGCCGAGGTTCACCAAAGAATTTCTCAGCTCATTTGTTTCTGGGTGCGTGGTGGAAGGATCTGAGTGGGAATCTATGTGTCATTGGGAAAGTGTTTTCCTTCCAGAGCTTGAAAAAGAGAAAAGTTCAGGAACACGCTGTCAGCTTCTCCCAACACATGGCTATGATTTGTCAAAACACTCGTCCCTCCCTCTTTTCCAAGGAAGAACATGAGTAGTGGTGAGCAGCAAAACATTCTGTGTGTGTGTTTTCTGTATCTGCAGGTGTGTGTGTGTGTGTGTGAGCAGTGTGTTGAGCCTGAGGGGGAACCTGGCTCTGTACAGCTGAGTGGGAGTGACTGTGACCTAACCCGTCCCCTTTCTGTCCACATGCAGCCACGCAAGCTCCGCCTCGCTCATTGTGGCCCATGCAGAGGCCTGCCCGCATGTGTTTGTGTGTTGGTGAGAGTGCACGTTTCACACGTGTGACCACCGTGGAGGCGGCCGGAGCTCTAAGCTGCTTTCCGAGGCTTAGGAGGGCAGCCGCTCGCTGGCTACTCAGAGGGCCGAGTTAGCTACATGCCTGGAGGGGGTGACGGCATAGCTGAGCAGTGAAGCATGGTGCCCGGGGTTTCACATAACAATGCTGGGTCATGGGGTCGCACACAGAGGCCCTGCGTGGTACTGTACGCGGCCTCTTGTTCAACACTCAAAGAAACAGAAAGTATATATCGTTCTCCGCCAGATTAGCCGAGAACAACATTTTACGAGCGAGGAAAATCTTTCTAAGTGCAATTAAGTTAATGCATTTCAGTGCATTTGTTTCTCAGATCTGATAAAAGCTGCAGTGAGTGCACGAGGGAGCAGGTTAAACTCTGCTCTGACACAGTTTCTCACCTTACTTTGGTCGCCCATGATTAACCGTGGTGCAGATGCACTGTTCACGCACGCACATGCACACGCATTCAGTTTACCCGTCTGGGGAGAGTGCCTCCTGCAGGACTTCATGTTCGCTGCTGTTGATATCTCCCACACACACACACACACACACACACACACACACACACACACACACACACACACACACACACAAGCACACACTCTCCCTCCCCATAGATTTCAGCCCATGTAGAGAGCTGGAATATCAGGTTTCCTGTCTGTGTGCACAGTTTGTACTCACAGCTTCACCTTTGTTCCTACACCGTCAGCACACAGCGGCGCTGCATCAGGGCGCTCTCTGAGGAAACACAAACCCAGCCACTTGCAAACTATGTCACCAGTTGATTTCAGAGGGATAATTATCACAGGGAGTTAAATAATGGCCTTTGCATGCGTTGGATAATTGCAAACATATGAGCAACAATGCATCTTTAAAGGTTTTTAATGAGACCGTGGTGGTCGGGGGGTGCTGGACGTCTGCAGGCCAGAGCGTTCTTTGTGCTTTGTGTGTGGCTCATTCATGGTTTCATTCTGTTAAATATGTACGATTGTTGTTCCTGCACATTCCCCTCTGCTGCGTGGAACCCCAGATGACCCTGCCGTGGCGCCAGTAGAGGCCAGGCACTGCGAAGGAGGAAGAGGAGGAGGAGGAAAGGGGGAGGAGGGCGTGGAGTGAATATTGGAGTCAATTTATGAAGCTCAGGAAAAAGTTGACGGGCACACAATACTGTAGTGTGGTCCCATGTTACACGACGGCGGAAAAGGAGTTTGTATGAGGAATGAATTGCTCCTGTATACACGCTCGCTCTTTATCTAATAAGCCGTCTCCTGAAGTTATTTAATGCTTGTGAGTAATCAGCTGCAGCCGGGAGAGGAGGCCTGTGTTTTGACTCTGGGCCAGTGGGGCTGAGCCTTTTTGAAATGTGATCCTGTGCGTGAGACGTCACACGGTGCAGCTCCTGGAATGTCCTGTATAGTACAAACTCTAACACACGGCCAACTCTAATCTGTTATCTCTCGACTGTGACACTTTGTACCGCAAAACTGTCAAATAGGCTTATATTTGTGACGTGTATCCGAGAGAAGCCACAATATTGACGTTTCTCTGCTCTTCTATAATCCAGATTTTAAAAACACTATGCAGTTCGCTTACGTGTGTCTCGGCTCTCAATGATGCCATCGACCACAAATTGAATCAAAGGTGAACCACATTGATTTCCTTAATCAAGATGAATTCAGGCTTCATATGGAGTCACACTCAGTCGAATAATGTTTCCTGGGGAGGCTTCTGACGTCAGGTTACATTTTGGATTGAGCAGAAAAAGTACAACACAAACGCTGACTCCAAACTTTACCAGACAGGAGGGGTTTAACAAAATGATGCCATGGAATTGCTTTATGGGAAGTGAAGAATCAAGTGTTGAGGATTCTTGACCTTTAGGACATTAGAGACTTAAGATCTGGATATTTAGTCCTTTGTGGCACAGATCTTGAGTTTGTATTCTTGGACCCACCGAGGAGGTGATGCAAAAATTACTGAAACGGATTATTACAAAACTTGGTGGAAGGATGTGTATGGGTCAGGAATGGACTCCTTACATTTTATTGCAGATCTGGATCAGGTGGTGGATCCAGGATTTTCCTTTAACATTGTGAGATTTCTCAGGCAATAATTAAGAGAGCCTAAAAAAAACTGTACAACTGTAAAACTGTAAGTGTTTGCAATTTGATTTGGTGCAGATTCAAAACAACAGATCTAGTGATTTGAATGTGACACAGGTATATATGTGCTCTCTGAGTCCCTTTCTCGTTCTTTGTAAGTGAAACTTTATACTTTACACTCTTGCATAGTGGACACAATAACATTATAGTCGCGTGTAAATCAAAACAGCAACATCATAAACTTCAGCCTCATAAAGAGTGGAATCAACACCTTTATAAAACATGTCCAATAAAGATCAAGGGCTTCATTTATCGCTGTATGAAATTACTGTTCCTGTTATTTTGTCCACCTTTTGACCTGACTTGTTGGTACCGACCCTCTCCACCAGAGGCACTGTTCTGCAGGCTCTGGATACTCACTCCTTGTTCATGGAGCGCAGGATGCTGCTGCAGACACATGATGCAACCACGTTAAATATCGTCACACTATTGCAGCATGCGTGTGTCTTTGATATGGATTTGTTGTTCGTGCCGCGAATGATGAAGATCATAACAGTGTATGACTGCAAGGGGAAGACGGGGCTTGTTACACAAGGAAAAAAACATTAATTAACATGATCCTTTAATTGTCTGAATCATGTGAGACCGTTGACAAACTGCTCAGCTGATCAACTGATCTAATTCTCTGTTGAATACAGGGTCTGACCCCAGGTTCTTCAGCAGCACATGTGATGCACATGCAGAGTCCTCCCGTGTTACACAAGGCAATCACTGGATATGTGTGTGTGTGTGTGTGTGTGTGTGTGTGTTGTGAAGGCTGGGGCGGCTGTGCTCATGACGGACCGAGAGATGATTAATTACTGTAGCTTGAAAAGACATTCAGACACAGAGAATACACTGTTCTTGCACACGTGTGTGGCAAGCTGCTATAAAGTCATTTGATATATGTTTTCATCAACTCAGTTTATATTTGATTATTACATTTATTCTTAATTTTACTCCCTCGCCCCTCCTTCACCCCTGCGGTTATTCTCCTGATTTATATTTCATGTTTCGATCTCACATAGCTGAAGCTCCGGGGGGGTGGACATCTGCAGATCTGCACTTTCTCAAGGCTGATTAGCAGCATGCACCTGGGATATTAGCCCGCTGTAATGTAATTCATGCAGAATCCAGCTACAACCAACATGACCTGTTGTTTACTCCTGTGGGCCTTCCTCTCTCTCACGTGGTTTGTCGTCTGATTGCATAACAGAGACATTGCACAGACGGCTCCAGGAGACGGTGTACAGTAATCAGGGTGAAAAGGTAACGTGACTAACATCTCGCACTGTTTAAGCCGAGGTCGACTGTGTGAGCATGCACACGTAGAGGAGAGACGTCACAGAGTGAGACATGAAGAGCTCTTTTGTTGGAGTCTGCAGAGGGAGGTTGGGAGGAGGATGACAGGCGGCTGAGCTGTGTCTGTACATCCCTCCCCTCTCTCGCTCTGTCTCTCTGTCTCTCCACACACACACCTCCGCATCACACTCTCCCTCCCGAGGCACGACTCTGGTCACCATGGATATTAATACACTGCTCTGCCACTGAGTGTGCTCAGCATAGGAGTGAAAATATCTGACAGGCACTATTTATAGACCCTGCAGGCGGACAGGCAGAATCCACAGTAACGCAATCCAGACTCTTGTGGAGTCGTGCTCCACAGGAAGTGGCCTCGGCGGAGAGCAGAAGCAAAGCCCAGGGGGCTGGGAGCACAACCTGGCCCCAGCAGGGAGAGAGTGTTAACGCCAGTGGCAATTATGGGAGGAGGATGCTGTTGTAGCGTGCACGCACGTGTGGCTGTTACAGCAAACACACTTGGAATGTAATATTCATGCAGGTGTGCACGTTGCCTGTGTGTCATTCTCCTGAGACTTTTTACACACATGCAACCAAGGTGCAGGGGCTTTCACTCTGTACATACATGTAACATGTGTGTGGTGCTTTTAATTGAGGGCGCAATTAGATCTGAAGCCGCCATGAATAAAAGATGAGTCACACAGCGGCAGCATGAGGGGGTGAGGGTGTCAGAGGCAGGTCAGCTGGGCCGACTGGGCATCCTGTGACATCCTGAGAGTTTGGACACAAACAGAGGAGGGAGAGAAGGATGAATAATGAAATGCGACCAGGCGGCGTGTTGACCCCTGTCACCAGCCTGATTATGCAAATCCCAGAAAGGGCTAAGACACAAGGACAGAGGAGAGGAACAGTATCTCCTCGACTCCTCACATCTACACTGCAGATGACTGATTTAGCCTCTGTGGCGTTTTTTAATTCGAGCTATTTGTGATTTAAACAATTTAATTTGGCTAATTTGGAATCTCTCCACTCCAAAACGTGTCCATCCTAATCACACGTGGCTGCCAGACAGCACATGCATTTTTATTGTGTTTTGGCCGCCTGCAGCTTTATGGCCTGATGATAGTTGTATCGTTGGATATGAACCAGAGGCTGAAGCCCTGCCGCTGTACACGAGTGATCCATCAGCGTGTGTCACGTGCCGCAGGAGGAAGTACAGCAGATTTACTCACAGGCAATATCATGGTGTGATGAATAGAGTCAATAATAAACAGAGTCAATAAACATTTAACAATATTTCCTTCCAGTAACTGCACCCTTCCTTTGTTCTTTCTCTTTTTTTTTTCCAAACACTTCTATTGATTGAAACTGAATACTGTTTGTGGCATTGTTGAATTGAGTGCATGTTAAATCACGATGACAGAAAATTATTTATTTCATTTTCCTCGTCCTTTTAGATCTATTTCCTCCATCAGTCTTCTTCAAGTGCTGATAGAAAAAATAAACAACACACCCGGATTCAATAACCGTTTTTCTTGAAATGACTGGTTCTCTCTGTGATGTCCTTTTAGCTGAGCGAGCACATCACGTTCAGCCACTCGTGGATATTGTCAACTATATGTTTCATAAGTGTAAATTGTGTTGAAAGTCAATTTTAAAGTACATCCATGACGGGATAAAGTTACCTGGATGATTTATTTGCCAGAAAAAATGAAAACCTGCACTGATCCTGTCACAACAACATTTTTATCACAAGCCTTTGCAAAGTTTGTCAAGATATTTTGCACAATCATTTCATTCATTTCAGCCATGTGTGTTCGTACATGCACCACGAGCACATATAAGCTGTGCCCAACATGTGTATTTTCAACAGTGTGATTTGATTGGCTAGTGCCTGCAGCGTGAGGCAGCCATGATGCAAACGCGTGGTTGAAAGTGAATCTCCGCCCTTGGGAGGAGTTTTAACGAAGGTGGTCCCCTGACTTTCATCCCATCTAGCACCAACTTCAGGTCAATTATTCCCAAACTTAATTCATTGCTTGCATATAGTATAAGTATAAGTATTAATCTACATATTTCGTGTATAATGCTAATTACTTCAGTGATTGTGTGTTTTTTTACTTTTCACCCTCATCTGCTCCACCAGCTCCTTTTCCTTTTGCTGCTGCAGCAGAACCAGACTTGACGTTCAGTGGGTACGACACATCTCAGTTGCCCGCCTCTGGGGTAACCTCCTCCTCTTCTTCTGCACTCCAGACTACAGTGTGCGTGTGCGTGTCTGTGTGTGTGTGTGTGTGTGTGTGTGTGTGTGTGTGTGTGTGCCACTGAGAGAGACAGACACAGAGAGTGGTAAACAGACGGACAGGCAGACTGGTCATCTGCTCGTCTGCTCTCAGACGTACTGAACATTGCATTTTTGTGACAACACAGTGTATTTTCAAGTTTAAATAAAGGAGGGAGTTTGCTTCCTGCTATCTAAGTGTGTGTGTGTGTGTGTGTGTGTGTGTGTGTGTGTGTGTGTGTGTGTGTGTGTGTGTGTGTTCTCTGCCGTGCTTTCCAAGCCCGTCTGCTCACCTGGTGGTTGCCATGGGAACAGCCAGACAGTGGCAGACTTTGCACCAGCCTCCTCGGGGGATTGTGGGAACAGAGAGGAGGTTTGAGGGTGAGGAGTCTTTTCGGGTTTTAAAAAAAAAAAAAAAAAAAAATGAACCCTCAAAACTTAAGGGCTGTTAATTCTAAACGACTCATGTGTGTTTTTTTGAAGATCTAAGCACTGTTTTATTCTAAATTTAAGGCTTTTATAAGGTCTCTTTGTTCTGTTTTGTTGAGCCGTAAAGTTTTAAAACACCTTTTACCAATTAGCTTCATATGAATATCCCACTGTGTGTTGTAGCTGCTGCAGGAATTCAAGCTTTTGGGAATTTTAGACAAAGGGAGTGATGTTTGCACACGCAGATACATCAGACCTCCCTAATCGCATCATGGCCGTGCATGTGAAGTTAAAACACACATGCTCCCCAGCTCCTGTCACTGTCTGATCATTTGCATTCCCAAAAGAGAGAGACGGAGACGGGGAAGGAACAGACCAGCTCTGTTGTCCTTGTTTTTTTTTGTTGCTTGTGTCCAAAAGACAACCCGCAGCTGGACCGAGGCTCTGAACGCTGCTGCAGCACTGAACACTTGTTCTTGTGGTTGGGGGGGGGGGGGGATTTTTTCTTTCCTCTCTCCTTAATTGTGCCTCCAGTTTATTATGCTGACGCCTGAATAGCAAGATGTTCCCGGCTTTATCGCACCAGTTGCACACTTCTCTCCTTTGTGTTTTGCCAGCTGCCCTGAGAGAAGGGGGGGGGGGCTGCGGGGTGGCTGCGAGGCTGAATGTGTGCATGTTGTCAATGTTGTGCACTACATGTTATTTATAGGGTGAGTTCATGAGCTTTTGGGGTTTTTGCATGAGCAGTATTATAGTTTGATTGTACAGTTTTCTGTGTGATGGAGCAGATTTCAGTCCGGCTGCTGTGTCACTAAATTGGGTTGGATGTCTTCTGTGTCTGGACGGAAACAGAGTCTCCCCCCTTCTGATCCGTCCTCCTCCTTTTTCCGCCTCTGCTCACCCTTGCCAATTCTTTCACTCCGCCTTGTCCTCTCCTCTCCCAGCTGCAGGCCCTTGCAGTCAGGGGTGAACCAGGGAGCAGCAGCAGTAACTGAAAGAGGGATGGAAGATGATGATGATGATGAAGATGATGTTGATGATGGGAGGGGTAGATAACAGAGAGACAGACAACAGCTGGACGCAGAAACAAAATTGCAACATAGTGAGAAGGAGACAGATGCATAAGTGGTTTGGAGACGTGACACTCTGGCCCGGTCCGGTCCGGCCACCCTCCTCATCCACCCACGATCACAACACAAACATGTGAGACTCTCCAGCAGTCCCACAGGCTGCTGGGAGACACTTACATAAAGCAGCTCCCGTTCTTGCTTGGCTTACTCTCACATGGAGGAGCATGTGAGACGGGCGCTCTGTGCTGCTGCTGCCACTTTCACTCTTTCTCACCCCGGTGTCTCTCACTTCGTCTGGACGGCACGGCAGAGACATCCACACTGACACCGAGCGTCAATCGGCCCATTCCTGCCTCTACTCTCCAGTCAGTCAGTCTGACCTCACGACCTTCCCCCTGAAACCTTAGGTCTTATATCCCCACTTGCTTGAGTGCCTGTCTCCCCTGACCAGCATGCTGGGGCTCCTGGTCGAGCCCCCTCGCCCTGGGCCCCCACGGAGGGTGACCAGAGGTCAGTGTGTGATGTGCAGCTGTAGGGCGAAGAGGAGGAGGAGCAGGGAGGAGGGGTGAAAAGTGCTGACTACACAGGAGCAGGCCACCCACGTGACGTCACGGTGACAGTTTCAGCTCACAGCATTGTTTCTGTGCCAGACTCCAATACTGCCTCTGTGGTGTGAGCAGCACAGCCTCAGATAAACATTCCCCAACAAACCGGCTGCCTGGAAGTCAGCCTCGTACAGGACATACTACAAAACTGTACATAGTTGAAGTACTTCACAAAAGGGAGATTTACTTTGAGGGTTATAAGAAATCATTAACATTTATAACATTCTCTCAACCACACTGCTGCAAATGATTGTTTTCATTATTGATTAATCATCAGTTTGTCGATGAACTGTATAGTATATGAGGCTGTATTGGAATAGCAATGCCTGTATTATGCCTGAGTTTTGGCCCTAAATACCAAATATACAAAACAAAAATACAATTTAACAGAGAATATTTTTCCACTAAGCTACTTTGTCTTGAAGCAGAATGTTCCAAACTACTTCAGGGATCACTGTTTATTGTTGTAGCAGCTGTACAAGATCTAATGGGACTCAGTAGAGCACATGTGCCTCCGCCAAGGCCGAACTGTCCCCTTAAATTCAATCACGCAGCTGCACACAATCATAGATTTCAGTCCCCTAAATATAACAGATTTTTTTCATCAAAATCCACGAATGACTACCTATGGAAATTTGTGAAAATGTAAAAAAGAAATCCTGTATTCAATCCCTGATTCAGATCTACACCGAAAATCGAATGGGTTCTTCTCTGACACGTATTACACCCTTCAGTCAAATACTGTGGAAATCCATTCTGTTGCTGTGAACAAACAAAGGTATTTCAAAACCTCACGTTATTCCACTTATAGTGATGTGAATCATAAGTAAAGCAGCAAAAATCTGATTAAAAATCCAAAGAGTTCTTTTCTTTTATGCCTTAATTTTAAAGTCGATATTTTTTTATCATCCATGCACAATATTGGAGAAACTAGCAGAACTGTAATAAAGATAAAATGTGCTGAAACTGTTATTATACATAACTTCCATCATATTGATCATATTCTAGATTTGACTGCTTGATCAGAAGACTCGAGTTTGTGTATGTTTCCTCCATGACTCATACATTCAGCCTTAGCTCCACGTTCTCAGCCCCATTCTAACATCGAAATGCCGTCAATTAATATTCTGTTAATCGGCAAACTGATTAATTGACTTATTGTCTCAGCGCTACAGAATCCACCTCAGACTCTTGGAAGGACCTTGGCAGCTCTCCATGCCATGACTTGGCACCCTATTTGTGCCGAGAGCGTCCAGAAGTGACATGAATAGCACATCCAGACTGAGTTAATCCCGCGTTCTCCGAAAAAGTAAAGCAGCTGCATTACCTCCCGTCGCCTGTAGACACCACAGTATCACGCTCATTTCCTGCTCATACCATGTGGAGGAAAGGATTGTTTTCTATCTGTGCACATATTCTGGGCGTGCGTCCCACTCGGCAGATCGCCCTTGGCACCGCCAGACGTGGTGTCCTTTACCTACCTCCCTGAAGCTGTGCTCCAGTGCGCCGCGGCCGGCCTGCAGACTGTGGCTCCCGGGCAAACAGGCACAGAACACAGTGAACTAGACGGATTATCTTTGTCGAGGGAAGAGATCGAGACAGATTATCGCATAACAGTCCTCACCATCAGTATTTCACTCCCTCCAGGGAACCCAACAAAAGTCTCTGACAGATTATTATCAGCAGAAAATGGTGGTTAGCTCATTTGGATGCCCTCAACAAGGAGCTTCAACAAAAGGGTTTATCCCACGGATCCTATTTAGATGTTATACGCCACAGATCAGCCGCGGGCCTGTCTCTGACAGACTCTCGACGTATCACACTGATAATCTAATTTCTGGTTGTCAGACATAAATTGCCGGAATGGGACAAAACAATGAATAGTTAATGAGAAAGTGTAAATTAAAGCATCAACATTCTCTATGACTCCGAAAACAATCTGTGCTTGTGCAGCCTCTCTCATCTCAACACTGTTGTCTTTGTTGTGGGTCTTGAACACTCAGCATTTCTTCTCTGCTCATTGTCACATCCATCTCAGAGCGAAAACACACTCCCATTGTGGCTGCGGTTATTGGCATGTGTTTGCTCTGCAGAAGAGGGGCAGCTCCGGCCTCGGGCTGGTTTACACTGAGAGCCTCTGACCCCTTTAGGGTCAGTGTGAGCGTGGTGAGGTGACAGGACATCTAAGGGTCGCGCTCATCACATGATCGCGGTTTTGTGCCTTATTTTGTCTTCTTTCATATTCGAGTCCTGCTCCTCGGTGGGATAGCTGGTGGTTCTGTTTCGTGATAAAAGAAAGAAAACAATGGGCTACAGTATGACTCGCTCAGAATGAATTTAAATTACCAGCTTCCAGCAGTTTTACAGTCGCCTGCCCAAATGTTCAGAGAATATAAACCATGGGAGCATAGTTTGAACACAATTACCTCCGCCTATGAGGTTATGTTATTTTCATTTTCTATGAAAGTTTTATTTGACATTTTTACAAATTCTCCAGGGAATAATATATGAATTGTACTGAAATAAATCAGGCAAATTTCGGGGACTGATACATGAGTACGAGGGTTGAATTTAAAGCAGAGGTATGATCTCTACTGAGAGCAATTTCAGTTTGATGCCATAGCTGACCATGCAGTTGTATTAAAAATTGAAGGTCTTCACCTTGATTACGAGTTTGTGCGTTATAAAAAAAAACATTATTATATTATTATATTATAGCCTAGTCAATGTGACAAAACCTCGACCCAAACTCGGATATTGTTTCAACATTTTGGCGTATTTGTCGTTCAGGTTTGACTCGGTACAAAATAGGAGTTTTACATTTGGTAATTGATGAACACAAACATGCAGCATATTCAGCTGGTTTGGTTTGGAGATCAGTTTTAGTGTTTTATTATATAATGTTAATTAAATCTAACAAGTGATATTAGACCTGAGTCGCTCTCAGTCACTTTCATTTCGTTAGAGTAGCTCTCTGAGGGAGAAAGAGACCCCTGCTCTAAATGAATGGTACCCTTTGGAGTTGAACCCGGCTGTATTGACTTGGATGTAATCTAAATAAAGCACTATCCCACGGGTTTTGTGGCTGAATCCCTGGAGGCAACGAGCGGTCGAGATTACCACAATTCTTGGGTTTTGGCAGATGCAATCTACAGTAGATTTATGTCACGGGCATTAATCTTTTGCAGCCTGTTTTATCTTTGGATTGTTGCCACGGAGAGTCCATTTTACTGCCAGAGCTCCATTGAAGCTGTCCAGAGGCGAGTCCTATATTAAAGAAATTACAGGCACGCCTCGTTATTATCACTGCCAATTGGACCCATATTTAAAGCCGTTTTTTTTATCAACTAAAAATGTCAAGTTGCTGATGTTTTTTTTTTAAAACAGAGAGGCGTGTTTTACAGAGAGGCAGTGAAGTGACACTGCATTCCATCACCCTCGGCCGCTTGTTAGTGAAAAACGAGCTTATAGATTGTTAACAGTCGCAGGGTGTCACGGTGTCTCTGTAATATGGTTGCCACGGCAACCATGACATCAATGCAGACATAGTGATGCATGAAAACTCTGGTAGCAGGGGACCGGTTGCTAGGCGACCTGAACTCAAGAGAAGTCATAGGGCAGACGGCCAACGTCTGGTGAACTGGGGGCTCAGCGGAGGAGCGGGGGGGTTATTTCCCCTCCACGACTTCAATGTGTGAATCTCTCATTAGGATAAAAACTCACACTGAAACTCACACTTTCAACAGGTTGCGAAAGGTTAGTGTTTCATTCAAATACATGTTCATATGTGTCGCATCAAATCACAGCAAATGCACTGAGATTTCCTGATATTTACCTGAGATTTTGTATGTGAGAACGCAAATGTCTGAGTCAGTTGCTGCCGACATTTTTCCAGAACTTCTCCTGCAAGCTCCTTGGTAAAATGTCCGTAACATAATTATGTTTCCGTCACACGATGGACAAAAAACTGAAAAAAGCATTGAGAAATCAAGTATCTCAGGATGGAAAATAAGTGACAACTTGGAAATGCAATGGGATTTTATGAACTTTTGACAATGAAGGCAGAGGCCAGGTGTTGATGGGCTGGACAAAAACATGTGAGTTTCACAGAGGAATTTATGCATCATGTCCTTCCTCCTGCATAAACTATCCAGGTGCCACTGAATTTTCCGGTTTTCATGAATGCACCTGACCCGGACAATCTCCTGCCTGCATTCTTTAAAAGTTAAAGGCCGAGTCCAGAGTTCATGCCTGGAAATAACCTTGCATTGTAAAGAAGAGACCTGACATTATTGTATAGAAACTCAACAGTTCCCACAGTTAGAACTTGAGTCACATGACTTCAAGTAAGACTCAGTTCACATAATGATGTTTCCATTGCATGTCCATCTTCTACTGAAAAATCACATCCACCTCCTCTCTCACTCATCCTCTTTCACTTCCTTCATTTATTTATGTGCACTGCACTGCACTGTGACATTTGTAATACTGTTGTGTTGCACATTGCAACAGCTGCGGTATTTTTACTCGGTGGCAGATTAGTGTTTCTATTTTTGTGTGAGAGGGAATTAGTTGTTTGGGTCTAGAAGTAGAAGTCACAGAATAAAAGTGAGGACTTGACCAAGTGGAAAATGTTTCTTAATTTCTCTCATCAGAAACAGCAGTCACACAATCTGGACACAATCCAGTTTACCCAGATTATCCATCTACAATATTTACCTGAGGAGTTGTTAATCATGAGTAGGTATAAACGTAATAATGAGTCATTATTATCTGCCCTTTCTCTATAATATAAATAAATTACAGCAGATTTGGTAGGTCAATATTACAAAGGACATTTAATTGCAATATTAGCCTTTGTTATCTCTTCTGAATTAATTCAGAAACTAGAGCTTTGTTTAAAGGACACAAATGATGTTTTTTCAGTTTTTTCTTTCCTCTAGAGTTTTGTTTAGATTTTGTGAGATTAAAGTTATGCAAAGTTAAAAAACACGGCTGTACAGACAGAGGCTGAAAAGAGGAGCTGCAGCAATTGACCCTATGAGCAAAGTGGTGTTTTCTGAAAACTGGGGCATGTAGACCTCAACAAGTAATATCATGTTTTTTTCATGATATTACTTGTTTCTTTTCGCCCCATCTGTTTCCTTTTTATCTTTTTGTTTCTGCATTGAAGTGGAGAGCTTGTGAAGCACACTGTCACTGATCGATGTCGATCTTAGACGTGAGACTTACGACTTGCAGAAGACCAGTGACAAGCCAACAGAGCAAAGGAGGCAGCGGGAGCAGGATTTACGACCTGCAGATGAGCTTTAATGTGTCAAGGCACTAATATTATGACTCAGGATGAGATCACCCTCACAATAGAAGATGGATGGTGAGGTGCTCCTCTCTCTCTCTCCCCCCCCGCTCTCCCTCAGGTGGAGCGCATGACTCATACGCTGCAGGAAGTGCGTGGCGTTATGAATTACGCCTGTCAGAGACCCTCGCTATAATCAGCCTAATTAGAAAAGGGAATCGTGCGCACATTCACCAACTTTTAATGGTTTCTGTGATGATGAACAGGTTAGCGTAGCACTCAGGAGACACACGCTGAAGTGTAATTTGAAGAGAAAGAAGGTGACGCAGGCAGGTGCTTTATGATGAGCCGAGCTATCAATGAAACCACAGTGAAATCCCCAGCCAGCGACTTTACTTTATTCTGACGTCAACTCTTCATACTAACACAATGACACCTTACATAAGTTACTCATCATCCCGACCTTCAGCTGCGTTGTTACGGCCTGAGCTATTTGCATTGGGACGAAACAGGCGCATGGCAGCACGTGCATTTCCCCATATGTGGTAATGGGTAAATAGAGAGAAGTTAAAAAAGGAACCAATCTGTGGTGGACTGATGTTATCTGTTTGGCCTCAGGTGCCTATTTATAGGACGTGTTGCCTTTTATATCATTGCCAGCTACAGTGGCCTTTATCCTCCACAGACAGCAGAGTATTAGTTATTGCTTGTTGATGTGGCTGGAACTTAATGACTCACATGGACGACCACAAAAAAATCATGACCCTGAAATAGATCTGAGCAGAGTCAGGGCTGCAGCGGAGAGTTTTTCAGCTGCTGCATATTTCACTGTGATGAACACATTGTCCTCTGTATATTAATTCCCATAATTCCATTTTCTTGTTGTTGCCCCCCCCCCCCCCCCCCCCCCCCCACACACACACACCAAAAAATACCAGAAGCTAGAAGCAGGGATCAAATTTCCAGAAACTATTCTTCAAAATTTAGTTCAGCTTTCTATGCCTTCTCAGGAAAAGAAAAACAAGCCTGCAGCTACAGAGCGCGTTTGCGAACGAAAGAGGTTTTGCAATGAGCGATTCTGTTTGCCAGAGCCCGGCCGGCTTGTTTTCGCTCTGAAACGCGATAGCCCCCTGGGACACACCACTCAGTGTTCACCACAGAGGGACTTCTCGGGAACAGAGGGCTGCATCTGCAGAACAAACAGCGTGTCGGCCCTGTTGTCTTACTACCATCCTGCCAACTGCCCTTTCTGCTGGTTGCCATGACAGCGTGGGGAAAACTCCTGGAACCAAAACACCGCTCCAACTCCAAAACGGTTCCTCGGCAGCTCGTCGGAACATCGGAAAATCAAGTTCATTAATAGCTGCAAATGTTGCTCTGAACAATTGCTTTCCAAACTCCCTTGAAGGTTTTTTCCTTCCTTTTTACTGTCACAGAGATTCGGTGGGTCCGAGAGGTGGAGGGCTCTGACTGATAATCGCACACAAAAGCCTCGGCTGCCCATGTCTGACTGTGTCAACCTCTCCTTACCTCACCTCCAGTAGCCTTCCCCCCTTCACCCTATCAGCGGAGAGTTGCACAACACTGCCTGGCGAGAGTGTTTGTCGCCATGGTGATAGAGTATGCACTGACAAATATTGTTGGGGGGGGGGGAATGTTCAAGGTTTTTTTTTGCACACTGCTTGCGGCTGAGTGTCGGGGAAAAGCCTTGACACAGATTGACCAGGGGGCCTCAGAGTCTTGCCAAACATAGGACACGGATCAAATTAGATTTTTTTATTTATTTTAATCAGAAGTCAAAGGAACAGGCTGATGTCTGAGCAGAGAGTGGCCGTCTGTAGTTTGACATTATCCACAGGATCTGGAGATATATTTTAGGTGAGAGATGGAGCGCAGGAGAACATGAGGGCACAGAGAAGAAGGGTGGGAGGAATCTGTGTGCTTCACTACAAAGACAGTAAAACTGTGTCACCCTGCTGCTGCTGCTGCTGCTGCTGCTGCTGCTCTTCCCAGGGTTTATTTCAAGTTCAGGCCGACTTCAGAGCCGCCGACAATCTGACTGTCACCCCGACCGACTGTGTGGAACTAATGTATGCCTGACCTTCTTGTCCCCCCATCTCCCCCACCCTCTCCTTCTCCCTCTCCTTCTCCCTCCCTCTCTCTCTCCCTCCCTCTCTCTCTCTCTCTCTCCCTCCTCTCTCTCTCTCTCTCTCTCTCTCTCTCTCTCTCTCTCTCTCTCTCTCTCTCTCTCTCTCTCTCTTTCATGACTCATACGTGCCTCTGTACGCCCAAACGCAGACGGATTCATGACTTGATGATTTCTGTCCGCGCTGTGACTCAGCCTCGGCTCATGCCTCCTCCGTAGCGGTGTGGGCTCAGCAAGTGTCGGTGTCTGAATGTACTTTACTGCAGACTCAGTTTTAAAAAAAAGTCACATGTAAGTTTTTAATATTTTTTTTTATCTTTCAAACAGGAACAATGTGTTTTGTTTTTTTTTGCCTCATGATTAAAACTACTGATCTAGACATTATCGGCTTTGTGCATGATACAGCACGACGGTACATGTCACATGCAAAAGCAACAGCAAATGTTATGTAACACACACACACACACACACACACACACACACACACACACACACACACACACACACACACACACACACTTTCCTCATTACTGCTGTTAACATGCACACTGATCAGCCACAATATCAACACATAGTGATAACAATAATATAAAATAATATGATATTAATAAAATATCACCCAAATGGCTCAAACACATTATACTGAAGTACTGCAGTTGACAAAACCAAGAAAAGATGGTTAATGTCCATGATGTTGTCCTTATAAGTATAAAATAATAATAATAATAATAACAATAAATTAATTAATCAAATAAAAGCAACAACAGACAGTAGAAATAATAATAGCGATGAAAGAATAGACATAAATAGGTGGAAGCGGTTATAAACATTCAATCAATGATAACACAAACGATTAAAAGAGTAAAATGCAAACATTTGTGTAGATGTAATAATTACTACATAACTTTCTGTCAATTAGTGTGTGTGTGTACTGTCTCTGTTATTGTGGTGTGTTCTGTAGCTAAGCTTCTGTTTGTAGGAATAGACAAAGAAAAAAGAGATGGAAAGATTGTGACCACTTGCTCAGCCAATCAGCTTGCAGCTTCTTTCTTAGTGGGTGTTTGATGGTTGAGTCAGACGTTCCTGAGACCAACTGGAAATAAGATGTTTTCACGAGAACTGCTGAGCGACAAAGGAAACACCTCCGAGTCAGACAGAGAACTGTCTGTATTAATAGTATATTCATATCATTTATATTTTCACGCCATGTCAAATACAAGCAGCGACATCCAGACTCAGACAGTGTAAACAAACATGACACCCTGAGACGTGCAGTGACCAGTATACTGTGTGTGTGTGTGTGTGTGTGTGTGTGTGTGTGTGTGTGTGTGTATGTGTGTGTGTGTGTAGACTAGGTATTTCTAGGTAGTACTAAATCTTTGCACAGTCACATTACGAGGACTTGTCTCCATTGTGGTAAAAATAGACCCCAAGTCAATGTAGTATGAAGTAATGGAGACACCACTGTGTGTGTCTGTGTGTGTGTGTGTGTGTGTGTGTGTGTGTGTGTGTGTGTGTGTGAGATCCTAAGACAGACTGGTGCTCTTTGCAGGTGGCAGGTCTTGGTAGAAAGTTATGTGCTGGAGCTCAGAGGTCAGAGTTCTGTAGGCCAGAGGTATCAGGCTGCAGCTGGGTGTGTCGTAAGAAGCCCCCACACACAGACACACACACACGGGCACACACACATTTTACACTACATACAGTGATACCAGGGTTGTGTAGTTAATGAATGTCAAAACCATCCCTTTAACAGCCTGTTCAATGTTTTCCTTAAGTGATTCAGAGCTGTTTTGGACAGTTTATCTTAAATACACACAGTCAATTATCAGCAGCGTGTGTGTGCATAAGTGCGTGTGTTGTCAAGGCCCCACTCCTCAGATTGCTGTGTTTGCTGATGAAAGCAAAAAGGACGGATCTGGCACAATTTGCATGTTGAGCGCTGAATGTGACGCAACAGAGGAGAAGAGACAGATTGTTTTTCCACTAGAAGCCGAGTTTCTCTCTCTCTCTCACATCAAATATATATGTCGGTTACTGACAAGTGTGTCACTACTACAAACTAAAGCATTAGAGTTAGTGCTGTAAAGAGCCACTGTCAGAGTGAAAGTACTTGAACCAAAGCCAGGCAGTTTCCTGTGTCGGGAGGACGCAGTTAAATAGGTTTGTGGGGTCGATTTTTATAGTAATAACACAACTGTGTAAAGTAAAAATAAAAAGTTATAGTGCCAAAATAAGCAAATTAAATTTAGGTGTTAATTGCTTACAGAAATGTAATAAGCAGCGGTTATAATTTTTGGAAACATTTGTGTGATTCTCCTTCATACTGCACTTAAAAGTTGTTTCTATAGCAAGAAGCTCAGGTTCCTGGTTTCATAATCATCTTTCAAGTAACACTGTGGGAGGTGAAACAAAGCTTTGATTGCATAAGATTCCTCCCAGCATCACAGCACTAAATCAGCTCTCCCAGAGCTGATGTAAAATATTAGTGTGCCATTACCCAAATGGTGCCGTTACCTCGAGAAAATCCTGTTTTTATGAAGAGCAGCAACGCAGATCAATGCCAGCTTTACAAATAAACCACGTTTATGGTCACCTGTAGATGGGCTCAGTCAAATATGGGCCTACTTGTATTATTCATAAGATAACTCCTCGTGAAAGCTATTGCAATCTTGTGGTTCATAAATCTGTGCAGAGCGTCTGAATGCCGCTGACTGCCGCGTTTAAAGCTCTGTCAGCTGTTTGTTTTATTGACTCATCATGTGCAGTGTGAGGCGACACACCTGTCTGGAGTATTCTCACATGTGTTCTGTGAGGTTTGTGGGTCTCTAATGACGGGTGTTCCCATGACACACACACACAACACAGACAGACAGACAGCACAGACAGACAGACATGAACTCATGCCATTTTCCGAACATATGAAGGTGCAGATTGTTCGAGTCAAACATGTTCACGACATCAGGAAAATGTGTTGAAGGCGTCAACACCGCTGTAGCTCCAAACGTTCTCTAGACTTGGGGCTCAGGATAAGGAGCAGGTCTTCCTCTAACCAGAAGGTGGACGGTTCGATCCCTGTCTACCCCATTCCGCATTCCAAAGTGCCCTGAATTGGCTGAGATACTGAACTTCAAATTGCCCCTGACAGCTGTGCCGGCAGTGTATGAGTGATGTCTGCTAAAGAAATTGCTGATGACTCTGACATTTTCCTGTGTTTTTACTTGGGGCTGGCGAGAAAAGCTCTGGAAAGTGTCCAGAGCAACTGACTCAGACATTTGCGTTCTTACATACAGCCCCTCTGGACAATTTCAGGGAAATATCTGGAATTTAATGCATGTGTGAAAGCAGCCTAGACAGACAGACAGACAGGCAGACAGGCAGACAGACAGACAGACAGACAGACAGACAGACAGACAGACAGACAGACAGACAGACAGGCAGACAGACAGGCAGACAGACAGACAGACAGGCAGACAGGCAGACAGACAGGCAGGCAGGCAGGCAGAGAGACAGAGAGAGTATTTGCACAAAGCCATTATTCAGTCACTCAGTTCTTTTCCCCAGTGGCCACCTCCTGGTCCCAGTAGCCTCCCGGCTCCTCCCAGAGAGCTTTCCTGGCTCCTCTCGCTGGAACAATTAGCCGATCACAGAGGCCTGGGTCAGGGGTCAGGCTCCAGGGGAAAGGTCGTCCGTCTCCACCAAGGGCCATTACACCTCTTCAATAACCCTATCATGTGGGAAAAAGGTTGGTTTCCCAAGCTGATTATTTGATGAGGGACCACTGGCTTCTATTACACTCATAGAACAGAAGGAGGAAAAAGCTAAACACTCAAAGATGTTCCTTTGGCAGCTTCCTGAGGCAAATCACAGCTTCGAGGCTCATGTTGCGTCTAATATTGACAATTATCAACATCTAGTAAAGTATCGGTTACATTTTTGGTTGAATAAATAAATAATGAATTAACTAAAATCCCCCAAAATGCATCAGTTGGCTCCACATTCAGAGCAGCAGCCTGCGTCTATTTGGAAACTTGTTGATAAATCAAACAAATATTTGTCAGAGACGTGCTGCGATGTACAGACAGGCCCAGACCAGCTTATTGTGTCAGTCCCTCTGTCTCCCCAGAGCACGTCTGGTATGTAAACACAGAGGTGCCACAAGACTGGAGAAATATGTTCATATGGAATGCCTGTGGAATGTGTGAATCATGAAAACACACAGGAATGTGCACCTACACCCCTGGACACACACCCATGCGCAGCAACAACGACATAAATACTCAGCGTGGTGACAACAACAAAATGCAAAAAAAACATTTGACAAAGAGATTTTGACCACAACCTCTCCTCTTCCAACTTCCTGTCCATGAACAAAAAACATTTGAGAATGATCCTTGACCTTGGAGACGAGTAGTCTCGTTCGTACAAATGTTCATTTGTGTGTTTGGTGTATTTTTGACTTGTACATTGTCAAACAATTTCCACTTGTGTGTTTTTGTTTGCATTTTTAATTAGAATGAACTCAGAGTTCCCTTATGAAAACTCATTTAAAGATCATTTGAGCTTGATCCAGATTTTAATTTGGTCATCTTGAATATATTGAAAAAACTATCTCGCAAAGTTAAAGAAAGTAAAAAAAATGACAAAAAGAAAATTGGAAACACCAGAAATCCATATGAAACCAAAATATTGTAAAACATTTTCTGACTTCCTGAGAGTTAAATTACTCTATTTCAGATACCGAGCATCAATTAAATGCTATGATGTCAAATGTATGTAGTGTGTGGTGCTTTTTTGTTTCAAGAAATGTGCTCGTTGCTTCTCTAAAAAATATTAATGTTAATGTTTAAAACCTGTTGCAGACTTTCATTTATTGGTTTTGGATTTTAAAACAAAGCAAACAGGAAATTTGTTCTTACATGTATATATTTTTTTTGCCTCTCTCTGTCTTTTATCTCCCAACAGAGGCCGGCTGCACCTGAGAATTCGACATTATCAGCTGAGCCCTGCACTGAAGCCCACAGGACCACAGACCACAGAGCAGCGGCCACTAATGCTGAACAGATGTTCATCAGCTGCTGAGATGGGATGAACTCCTCCTGCACGGTGGCTGGTTTCATTGGGGCTTTAGCCGCATTAAGGCGTCACCGCGCTCTTGTCGCTTTCTGCCGTATAAATCACACGATAACAAGGTAAACGGTCATGACCTAAATTCAATGCCTGGTGCCGCAGCAGGGGAGACAGGTTTGTAACATACGATGACGCAAATTCTAAAACAGGATATGTGTGCATAAGGGATTTTAATACCAGGCTGCTGTTTTTAATGCGTCTCTGATTCAGCTGAGAGCAGGTAACTTGACTAGGAGAGAAAAAGTGACCCACATAGAAATGAAGGGCGACTGAAGGAGTGTGACGGACCCGGCTACACACATGGGCTACGTGGGAGGTCAACAGATTTCTGAAAAAATTAAAAAAGAGAGGCAGAGATTGGCTTTTTGCGCGGAATTGACAGCGACTCCTGTTTTCTTTTTTCCGTTCAGTGCGAGGGGTCATACTGGAGCTGGAAGCCTTTATCTGGGTGGACAGCAGTTTGGAACGTGCATTACCATATCATTTGCATTTTTCACAGGGGATATGATTTATCAAACCGTACAGCAATCAGTGTGGGGGAGAGAGGAAAGCCTTAATCAGCCAGGGGATAGGGAGGACATATGGCAGGCTGATTAGAGCAGCATTCACCTGCTGACTGAGATCCACATCCTGAATTAAGATGCTTCGCTCTCAGCGGGAGAGGGGACGCCATCCTGAGCGGCTCGATGCAACTCGGCCACGTCCTCCTCCGCAAGATCGAGATGCAAGCTTACGATTCTGGTTCTTGCCGTGTGAGGGATGCACAACAGAACAGAGACGTCATTCACAGCAGCCACTTTATGGAATGTGTGTTTCACTTATACAACAGTGTTGTTATGGTGCGTTTATGTAAGTGGCCCAGGCAGTGTGTGTGTGTGTGTGTGTGTGTGTGAGCAGACCTAATCCTGTGTGTCTGTGTGTGTGTGTGTGTGTGTGTGTGTGTGTGTGTGTGTGTGTTGACAGTGGCTGTCTTATCCAGAGCCATTTGATTGACTTAACAAAGGTAATTTACTGAGTTGACACATAAAGTAGCTCAGACCTGACTTACAGTACTTTCTACTGTGCGAGCTTACAGATAGTTTTAATAATAACTGGCACATTTTACTATCACTTTAAAGTATGACTTTGTAGCCTGTAAAAAAAAAAGGACAAAATCCTTCCTCTTGCATATTTAAAGTATAACTTATAAGCTATAAAGGTTTTACCGCCCTGGTGTTACTTTGTTTAGTGTGTCCAGTAGCTTATAGAGAGAGGACCGCGCTGCAGTTGTGTTTTCGTGTCTGAACCCGACCAGTGTGTTGTCAGTGTGTTGACTTTATGACAGTTGTATAAACTACTTTTTGTATGAATATTCAGCCACCTTTGCTGGAGTTGTGGGACGACAGTAAACATATTCAAACCTGGTGTAACTGTAGCCTGAGCAGGGAAGATTCACAAAGTCACCAAACTGGCTCGGTGAACTACCTAAGTAAACTTTACTGACATTAATATGACGTTAATATTAGCTTGTAGCAGCAAAAGCTCTGAGTGTGTACTAAAGTAAACCAGGAGGAGTTTTAACGATTGTGAATTCAGCCTCTCGTATTTACGAAGAAGATTGGATTACAGCAATGAAGGGGAGCAAGATGATGGAATAAGGGGAACAATTCAGGATCTTATCAATAATTTATACTGTATTTAATTTGACCTACTGGATTCCTTTATTACTAGTATTGTATATGACTTACTGAACAATAATCTGGATGTTACAGGGAATTTATATTGTACTTATTCTATTATATAATATTTATATGGCCTACAATAATCTGGATATTTGTAAGGAACTTAGGCAGAATTTATATTGCAGTTATTATTTAACTACTTATTCAGGGTAACATACATAAAGTCGTGTGTGCTACATTATGAACAGGGCACTTTACATTTTGCACAGGCTCGAAAGACTTGCTTTTATTTTGAAGGATGGAGGTTCGTAGTTCCATGATCACATATCTAAGGTCGTTTAAATGGTGTTGATTTGTATGTTTGTCATTTCGAGTTTTTGCACTTTTTTACAGATTTACAATATATGATCACAAGTTGTCACACATGGATAAAATCTTCTTTGTACGCTCTTATTGTGAAAAAAATTAGTTTATATAGATAAAATAACCAGTTGTTTGTTCAGCTGCTGAATTATTCAAACAACAAATAACAGCTCTTGATCACACTGATGCAACAGACCTGTAAATCCAATACAGCCATAAAGCACTCCTGATTATTGATTTGTAGCATTCCACAGAGTGGACTAATACAGAGGGAGATATTAAAGGGATTGCAACCTTAGCAATAAACAGTGCGTCAAATTCTTTGACAGATGTCAAATTTTTATCGTATCGGTCATATCGATCAATCTGGGAACGATACTTAGCACAACCTCCTTGAACTGACCATTCCTCAGCAGAGCCTCCACACATTCAGTTACATTCCCTGAAGAGGACATGCCATCACTACTTATTACACATGGGGTAAAGGCAGGGGGGGAAATAAGTAGGCCACGCAAGCATTATCTGTTTTTCACGCTGTGAAGTTGGTTCGGAGCAAAGCCGACAAGGGCTTCATGTCCGGTGGGGGATGTCGGAGGTGGTAAATAGACAGTGACATGTCTTAATGTACACTGAGCTCAGGAGTGACACTCTGCGTTAACATTCCTGCGTCGCACAAGTATGAGAGCGGCAAGGAGCTGATTTGTTGAGATACATATAAACGCAAAGTTTTTGTTGACATTTATTGGCCCTTGGAGGTTTATGTTTGTCTGTTTAACTCTGACGGCTGTTCCCTCCTGGTTTTCCTTTTTCTGTGGGTTTTATTTTTGAGTCATAATGTGGAGTGTAGAATGGCTTCAGTGTGCTGATGTTCAGGTATACGGCAAGAGCTGTGCAAGATAACAATCAGTCAACAGATGGTCCACTGACCTCCCCATATGTGATCGGGGCTTTTTAGTAGCGGCTTTCAGAAGATCTCTCATTTACCGCCTATTATACTGTCCAGGGCTCAGTGTATTAGAGTGATAGGCACTGGCTCAGATTCGTCGTGCCGCATGACGCAGTGCACGCATGTGTTCTCTGTCTGATGTCTGAGGAACATGAGGCGCTGTGGCATAACAAAGGAAAACTGAAAAACTCGTCTGCAGCGCGCGTTTCTCTGAGACCGTGAAACTAAATGTGTCATTCAAATATTTGCGAAATATTAAAGGGGAATTTCGAGCTGCAAGGGGACGCTCTTTTGTCTCATAATCCTGATAATCTTTGCGAAATCCCTCAGTATCGACTTGGATTAAATATTCAACTGAAGATCCAGCTGGCCATTATTAAATGTTAAAGGGGCATAAGCCTAATTAGGCGAAGAAGTCCACTCCTGGGACAGTCCTGGGTGAGAAGCCCTCCTGCTGGCGCCACGCAAGACCACCGTGCAAGAACGCACGCAGCAGCAGCAGCACCCGTGCAACACAGCCTCACTTAACCTCTTCCAGGGCTCTTCTCCCTGGGTTCAATTATTTACCAAGCACCGGCTTAGTTCAGGGAGCGTGTGACTAAATGTTGCTCCGGCTGCTGTTTGCTGCAGCACGCGGATGTTTTGCAGAGTCTCTGTAAGACACATGCCTCAACTAGTCGGGTGCAGACATTTGTCACGAGGTGTCACAGCTTCAGAACTGGTGAAGCCGGGTTAGATAAGCCAATGAGTTTCGTCATGTGCGGGTCCTGCTCACTCGGGTCATTCACAGTGAACAGAACAAAGAGTAGAGAGAGTTAGACCCTCACGTTTGAACAATTCTCACTAACGCTGCAGCTTTTTTTTTTTCTTTCTGTTGCATGATCAGAAATCCTCTCACATCCCTTGTTTCCAGGGAGAACTCTCGGACAAGGGCAAGGGAGTGATAAGAAGCAAAAAAAGCAACAAAAAAACCTTCATTCTCCATTTTTCCATTATAACATAGATACAGTACAATGGTGCATTCATCAGGCTACACTCAGTGCTAATTTCCCTGTAGGCAACGTGCTCCATTTCACTCTCTGTGTCTGCCTTTAAAAACCCAACCCCCCCCCCCACCACCACCACCACCCTCACACACACACACACACACACACACACACACACACACACACCCTCCCCTCTCCATCTCCTCCACTTCCTCCCGTTCAGAAAAAAAAAAATGCTGATATGTGCGTAAGAGTGCTTATTTTTCTCATCCATTACCAGATTAATTAACGTGTGGCTTTTGCCAATGCCCAGATGGATCCTCAATACTTCAAATGAGCTTAATCACCATGCACTCCCTAATCTCGTGCTAATTTAAAGAATTGCCTGGAACATACTGATGACTGGACTTCCTATAGCAGAAAGCTTTATCTGGGGGGGAGTCTGACTAGTTCCGCTCTGGCCGCTCATACTGTATTTCATGTCGAGTAGAACTATTTGACAGGGCTTTTTCCTTTGGATACGGTGCTTAGAGATTTCACTGTGTTGTGTGACATGTAATGCTGCCTGTGCATGGGGATAGGCTTGTGTTCTGGGGAGATAGTGCACTGCGAGCTGCCTTCTAAGACGCAGTGTGTGTGTGTGTGTGTGTGTGAGCGAGCGCACACTAAGGCAGGCATTCTTGTAGCCCTTTGTTGTCCACATGTCATGATGGATTTGGTCATTGCCGGCAGTGAGCGAGACTGACACGAGAGCATGCAGTATGCCTCCAGGAAAACACAAGCTCAGCCTATTGTGCCTATTTCACAGCTCTCGTTCCCCACTGCAACACCCCACTGTCTAATATGCGGCAGGCTCACTGTACGGAATAATGCAGATTGAATCAAAAACCTGCACGCTTAAATCACATTACTCCACGAGTGATACACCGTTTTCATCCCCCTTGATTCAATTTGATTAATTGCTGCTTTATCTGCTCGTTAATTGTTTACAATTCTGTGTTATTTTAGTATTCCCATGGTGACATAATCTAAATGGGTGCTTATTCAAATGCATATAATGCTTCCAGGCTCATTTATCAGCTAATTCCAGACGGGGAACACATGTGCCCAACTGGTTTCTGTGAGACCAGAGGATGAGAGAATAAATAAATTATTAATCGGTAAATGAATTTGGATTGGTAAACATATTTTTTTCCCCCCATAAATGTAAATACCCACAAAGTGTTCGACCTCTGAATGTTCAGGTGTTGGATTTCTCTCAGCCCTTCCTGTGCCTTCATACCAGGAGACTGGCAGCTGATGCCCGCTGTGCCCAGGGGTCCCGGCGCCCTGACCCACAATCCTCAGCTACTGTGTTACATTGAGTCCAAAGAGAAAGCTATTAATCCTCTCCATACTCCCACATCAGCCAGCTCATATTTGCATAAAGATATCAAAGAGACTGAAGGGGAGTAGTACGGGGCTTAGGGTATAGACACTGCAATATGCTTCCAGTCTGTGCCAGCTTAGAAATCTTCCCCTCTCCTCACCTGTTTCCTCTTCTCTCCTCATTTTCAGTTTCCAAACAGACCAGGTCCCAGGAGTCCTCTCTGAAGATGTGCTTGTACAACAGCATGAGGATAGATTTGTTTAAAGAGGCAAATCGCCTGATTCATCAGCAAGGACAAAACCCCTATTGATGCCATCCATCTCTGACAATTGAAAAGCCCCCCAAATAAATCATTCATCCTGCTGTCAGTTAATGTAACGTGTGGACAACACGCATGCACAAGACACTTAATAGATCCTCGATGGGGGAAATAGCTGGGAATCGACCCATCCTTGCAGCCAGCCAGTGTGTGTGTGTGTGTGTGTGTGTGTGTGTGTGTGTGTGTGTGTGCGTCTGTGTGTGCAGGGAGGGGTGTGTTTACGTCCGTGTGTGTGAGAGTGTTTGCAGAGGAGAATGGCATTGGCCTTGTCTTTGGTTTATGCGTGACTGTGTTCAGGCCTAAGGCCAGTTCAAGAGAGAGTGGGGTCACATTCTGCTGCTGCTGGGTGGAAGCCTGGATCGCCCCTGCCGTGCTGCAAACACCCCCGAGGCTCAGGCAGGGGGACAGGAGTATGTCCCCCCCCCCACCCCCACCCCCACCCCAAAGCACCATCTGCTACCGCCCAACACCGAGCCACCCAGGATGGGGCCTGAGGAGGGGGCAGCTGGGGGTGCTGCAGGGAGGGAAGGACTCTAAGTAGCCTCAGCACTGGCTCTCTCCCTCACACAGATCATCCTGCAGGATTCTGCTCAGCAAGATGTGCTCAGACCTGTGCACGGAACCCAGAGCGTGCATCTGCAGTATTGGACATTAGATCGTGATTAACACAATGTGGAAAATGTAATGGGCTGTGTACACTCCTGCTGAGATCAGGATAGAATTACTAAGGAAGGGGCTCCACAATGTAATCCTGCTTTCACAATGCAGGCGTGCGCTGGTCCTTTGCAACAGCCACCGGGGGAGGCACTGATGATTGTTCATTAGCAAACTCAGTAGGGGCTTGCACTCAACCATCCTCCTGAACATCCCCGGATCAGACTCTGTACTCTCGCCTGCAGCCGAACCTGACGCACGTTCAGCGGTGAAACCGGAGACGCACCGACAACTTGATGCAGAGCTATGGTGGCGTACAGGAAACCGGTCTCTCTTTTGTTTGTAAACAAAGGAATGTTTATTTCATGTGGTGCGAGCACAATTGGTAAAAAAAAAAAAAATCACAGTTGCCTGTGAGTGTGTCTGCGAGCACACGCGGCTCCCGAGCAGAGCCTAAAGTCATTAATGTTAATGTGTGTGTGCATCCCTCACTATTCCCTGTGCGACTCTATATATAGGGCTGTAATGATAGCCAGCTCGGGGAGATGAGAGCAGTGAATTAATAAGCCTTAGTAGAAGATCTCTGCACCGTCTCTAGACAATGCCGGCGCTCTCTGTGGAAAAGCAGCAAAGATGAGATGTTACGAGACTTTTTTTTTCTTTTTCCTCATTTCTTTTCTGCCTCTTTCACAAAAGGCAGAAAATGAATTGATTTCTGGTGGAGGCACAAATGGTTTCACTTTAGGTTGGAAAATTAATTTCTGTCTCCGGCCTGTCTTGAAGTTCTGAAGCTAACACGTGATTTATTGATGAGCCCTGGGAGCAGTGTGCATGGGTCACGTTAGGATGAGAGGGGGTCGAAGAGTTGAATCAAGGATTAAGTTGTTGCACCATCAGCTGCAGAGAATATGAACTGAATATGAACTAAAGCAGAGACAAAGAGCAGCAACATGGTGACTTTGTCCTCATGTTATAATTATCACAGAGGGAAAGCAGGAAAATGATGATGAGCATACGATCATAATAAAGGAATTTGTGAAGGATGATGTGACAGCAGCTGTTTAGCAGCTTCACGCTGTATCAGAGGTAGAGACAATATTTCCCCTGTGTCCCCGTGTTACCTTCACACGGTGTGATTCGAGGACAGGACCCCTCCCTGTGTATCCACTCCTGTGATGCTAAGCCAGACGAGCCAACGTCCAACCAAAGAGGGTGAACTGAGGATAAGATGCCCTAGTTGCTAGTAGTGATTGACTGTGTCTGCGTCCCCTGGGAGCGTGTCTGTCTGTGTGTGTGTGTCTGTCTATGTGCAGCTTTGTGTTTCCCAGAGCTTTATGATATGCAGCGTATTGCCCCTCGAGCTGCAGCAGCCACAGTCCGGCTTCCCTGTGATCTGGCGACTGGGTGGCAAATGTGCAGCCTCCCTGTTAGCAACATTATATCTCCCAGTTACGTGCACGTGGGTGGCTGCCAAGCTGTTGTGGTCGAGGGGGACGCTTGCGGATGGTATTATATCCAGACTTTGTTATTTTAATTACACTTTGAAGTCCCTGCATGCAAACATTTAGAAACATAATTGGTAAAAAGGTGTGTTGTGTAAGATAAATCATAAATTGAGGTATTCACCCCAACTGAAACTTGTAACAGCTGCAACCAGTGGTCACTGGTTTTCATTAAAATGTAATGAAGTCATGCCAGTAATGACGGTCTGTGCACAAACAGACGCATGGCACTAAGAGGTACACACAAATTATGAAAAGCGCTTTTCTCCATCACAAACAAGATCATGTGACAATTGCACAAATAGGTGTGGTACCTGAACGCCATATTGAAAGTTCTGCATTTAAAAAGGAAAAAGTTTTTGGTATAGAAGATATATGCAGGAGATGAATAATAGATATGTTATTATAGTGCAGTGCAGGATAAAGATTAATAATCCTAAATCAGCCCATTAAGACCTGAGGTGCATTTTTTTTTTAAAGAACTATAACCTAAGCATTGTTTGAAAACCTGAGGGTTCTGTGAAAGTTTTATTTTCCAGCAGATAGAAGTATGAAATAAAAGACATTTGAAAGCCTAAACCTTTGGGTTCCATTAAGAAATAATCGCTTTTGCCTTAGAAACTGGATATGACTGGAAATAAAGAACATTTGTCATCGTGTCGATACTTTTTCCGTCTGCATTTTGAATTACTGATGTGAATTTCAGTGAATCCCGATGCATCTCAACAGTCAATGATAACAAAATATAAAGCAGACGCACATCCCTTCTGACTCTTGGGAAATACACACAGACATCACGCCCATTCTTAAATGGTGATACATGCATATGCTGCATCCGGCCTTAATGCTTTAAATTGAATAACAGACGGCGGCAAACGGAAAAGTTTTAAGCCTTTTGACCAATTCTCGGCTTCAGGTTATTGAACTGACGGCACATTTGCACAATGCAAAACTGTACAAATGCAATGCTTTCACTTTCCCCCCATGTATATCATAATATTAACCTTGTGCCTCTCTGCAGACGTCTCTGTAATCCCTCCGCGGTGACAGAAGAACACTGTGTCGTGTTCTGTGGAGCGAGGACACACATTTAAATTGAACATTTGCACTTTAAGACAGTGTGATCTTTTCATCTCTGCGGAGCAGCCTGACCTTTTTATTATTACAAAAAAAAAATGATGCTGTCCGGTCGCAATCTCCAGTCCAAACTGGATTGGCCCGCTCCAGAGGTCGCGACCCCTCTGCTGCTCACTTAAGTCAGTGATTTTGTGACACAGGCCTTTAATCCAGACAAAATGAGAAGCTGTTTTTTGTAGCCGGCGCCTCTCCAGGCATCTGTTCACTGCCATTAACATTCAGCCGAGCAAAGTCACATTCAGACGCTAATCAATTGATCAATATTTGCTCCTCTGCTGCATTTACTGCAAAGTGAGTCAAACAATTCATAATGTAGCCGACTGCTGTGTTCGCTAATATGCTGTTTGTCCTCAGAGGTCTGACGGTGACAGAGAAATGAGTAATGTCAGGCGGCCTCTTTTATTCGACAGGCGTTTTAGGTTGCAGCGCCGCGAGACGCAGAACAGGTTCTTGAGTTCTGAGCACACATTATATGAGCTGAGTATGCCCCTGAGGATGTCAGGAGAGGAGGCGCGGGACAGACACTGCTCACCTGTTCGCTTTGTGGCGACCATCTGCTAAAAAAAGGACAAGCTTTACAATTCTTGTGACGGCCGGATTAGTGCTGTGAATCCGTTACTAACTGCCATAAAGTGGATGGCTGGGACTGAACTGCTGGGACGAATGTAGAAAACAACTAGAGTGGCACTCAGCGGAGCGATTACCTCCGCCAAGTACCAGCAGTCTCCTTAAATTCAATAAAGCCGCTCCAAGCGGCACGAACTCACAGATATCAGTCCCATATGCCTCTTCTTATCAACAGCCATTCATTTTTCCCAGGAAAATTTGTGTAAATGTGAAAAACATATGTTGATTAGAGTGAAAAGAATGTATTAGATCTGCCCCTTTGGCCGAATCCAGGCATTAATGTAATGTTTTCTTTTGTAGCCTCACAACAGGTGTCATGGAAATCTGATCAATCTGTTGTTGTGTAATCCAGTCCAGAAGAAAACCAACAGACAGGGGTGAAAACATTATGATGTATTGGGGCCGCTTGAAGAGAAAAAAGAGATGTTGACAATAAAGTCGAAATACTATGAGAATAAAGCTGTTTTTATTTCGTAGATGTTTCGTAGATTTTCTAGAGAACAGAGTTGTAATGTTATGAGAAAAGAGTCATTAGTTTACGAGAAAAAGTCATAAAAGTCTTAGATTTACGAGAATGAAGTTGTAATATTGAAAGAAAAAAACTAAGTTTACGAGAAAAAAGTTGTAAAAGTCATAAATTTATCAGCATCATCATAAAAAATGTAAAATTTACATGAAACAACAAAAATAACTAATTTACGAGAACAAAGTAATATTACAATATTACACAAATACCAGGACTTTGAGAAGATTGTGCAAGTAACTGGGTCTATTTGAGGAGGAGGAGTTTGTTATCTATTTAAAGGGGTTTCATAGTTTCTCAAGAAAGAACATTGGTTCAAATTTTGGATCCAGAAGAATGAGAAGTGAGTGAGAACGAGCTCTTCTTTCTGCTTATTACCTAAAAATGTTTTTCTTTATTCTCGCAATATGATGACATTGTTTCTCGTTACGTTATAACTTTACTCTGAAGATATTACAACACTTTTTTCCTCATTAAATTACATCTATATTATAATTGTTTTCCCCTTTAACTGGCGGAAGTAAACACACAAACTATTTCATGACATTTGCTTCTCTTCTCTGCAGAAGAAGATCAGACTTTACCTTTTCAACGTGAGCAGAAGAAACACGAAAGACCGGAAGCTGCCACGTCGTGGTTCGTCCCCTGTGAGTTATTTGAGCCTCATTCTTCTCTCACCACAAGGCCTCCCACTGACTGCAGCCACACCAGCTCTCAGCTTTTCAAAGAGACCTTAATCATTTTAATATGAAAGCTGCTAAGTACCACCAATGATCACTTTGATGAAATGGAGGACATTTCAGCTTTTCACCTCTGCCTTTCATGATTCTTTTCATCATTGACTAGCTCTAGACCCTGATACGCTGTGTCATTTACAACCTTTCAGCCTTCTCCCTATAACTCCACCTCGATTCATCTCCGCCTTCGGCTTCGTCTCCCTTTGTTTGACCCGTGATCTAGGAAAATTTAACTTAACACCATTTATTCCTGGATGCGGTTCTATTTTCTTTGTGTGATATTTAGAAAGAGTCTTTGTTAACAGCAGCTCAACAAAGACATGAATGAGGAGAGTGAATGAATATTGGATTTGCTTGCGCTCGGTCCACTGGGACGCTCGTGTTGCTCCGTGTCTGCTGGATGTGAGGGAGGAAATTGTTTGCTCACACATTCGCCCATGAACAGTTGATAAGGCTCATTATTTCCCACAGATGTTTATTCTGTCTTTGTCCTACATTGTTAAACATGCATTTTGAATTAATTCAAACTGTGCATCTTTTTATACAAATACGATTTTAGCAGCTGCGGGAAAAAAATAAAAATAAAACTACCTGTCAACAACGTATAGATTCACCTACTTAAAAAGTTCACTCTATACCAGCTCTTGCAGAATCTAGGACAAGGTTTGTCTTTATCTGCAGACCAGAACTGGAGCAAAAGTGGCAGTGACAGAGTTGGAATGGGCTGAAAAATCTCTTGCAAAACACGCTTGTTTTCCCAGTGGCTGGTGAAAGATAAAGAGGCCAGAGCTGCTGCTGTGATTTCCACACATTGGAACATATCAATCAGTGACCGGTTGTTCATGGGACGGTAAAGTCTGTGTCTGACTGGGTCTGGAGAGTTATAGCAAAAGGAGCAACATGCATTCTGGTTATTGATTATCTATCCTTATTGCTGGGTTTCGATTTGTGTTATTAGCAGTTTATTGTTCCATTATTCTAAAACAAGGATGTTGTCCATTTGTTTGTCTGTTTGTCAGGATGGTGCAACAACTACTGAACAGATTTCAACACAACTTTGCAAAATAGGGCGACATTGTCACAAATTTCCCTGGAAATAATTAATGAATTCAAACTGATATCTATGAATGTTTAAATTTGGTCCCTTGAATTTAAAAGGACTGTTGGGCGGAGGCATGCACTTAAAGTATGTTGTTATCATTGTTGTTTATTGTGTTGTACTTGTTGCATTGACACAATATCATACAAGCATGTGGAGGAATAGTATGTGTTAATGTGTTAATGCACGCTGCAGTGTAACGTGTGATGGATCTGTAGATCTAACTTTTATTTCATGTGTCTGACATAAAGGTGTTGCATATTTATTTATCTTTAAATCAAGACAATAAATGGTTTCCCGTTTCTGTTATATATAGAAGTCATGTAGTTGTGTTGCACAACTTGTCTGTTTTTGCTCCAAAAGGAATTTATGCATGTGTAGCGACATACTCGCTGCCAATCTGTCAAAGTGCCACAGTGACGCTGATAGAAACCAAGTAGTGCAAATGAGTCTTTGTTGACTTATTTATCACCTCTTGTGTGTTACCTTGGTATCTCTCTCTGCCTTTTGGCAGTTGCACTGCCTTGTGGTTTATTTATACTACATCTCATCATTTATTAAAAACTCAGTCAGTGGGGCAGGCTAAAGAGCATTAGGGAGTGAAGTCGACAGGCTGCTCGGGAATCATCCTTCCCTCGTGCCAAGTGGGGCTCCTCCTGCCCTCGCTCCTCACAACCAGCGCCAAAAAGCCCGCGGAGGCACACAGACAAAGGGAGGGTGGTTGGGAACGCCAGTGAGTGTCTGTCTTCTAAGGAAAATAAAAATTACTCCCATCTGATATTAGAGGCATGTAGAGCTTTTTTAGAAATCTGGGGTCTAATGTTAATTATTATTTTTTTGTAATGCTTTTTGTTTTCCTTGAGGGGCATCAGAGGAGACACTGAGCACACACGTCTTTGCCAAGCAGACAAACATCTGCTCTGGTAAGAATATAAAAAACATCAAGAAAAGTCCAGTTTCCACAAACATCAGTGGACATTTATTATGTGCAGAACCGTTCCACTCTTCTGAGGTCAGAAATAACAATTTCTTAAAAGCTGAGCTAAATGGCCGAACTTTAATCGAATCCATTTCACTTTCACTGAAGAAGATGTTTTAATAGTGTTTTGAAAGAAACAAATGAACAGTGGCTCTTGTGTAAATCACAAAGTACTTGGGGGATTATTTTAAAGATCCATAAAATTAATGAATTATCCGACAGGCGTTGCAGGTTGCAGCGCCGCGAGACGCAGAACAGGTTCTTGAGTTCTGAGCACACATTATATCAGCTGAGTATGCCCCTGAGGCTGTCAGGAGAGGAGCGGGACAGACACTCCTCACCTCTTTGCTTTGTGGTGATGCTAATGCAGGACATGTGACCCCACTGGACTCGAATGTCAGACCATCTTGCTGACCCCCACCTCAAGATCCCTCATTCAAATAGTTTTGTTCATATTTACCCAGATTTCCACATATCTGCTACAGATCGACTCAGTTGCCTCAATAAGCCGATCTCTGAAAGTCCCCATGGATACATCTGCCGTTTGTAGGAGTAAGCGGGAAAATATGTTTTCCTTTGAATTGGGTGAACTGACCCTTTAATGATCCATGCATTCCTCTCTATGCCTCCCCCATTGTCCGAAAAGCGGGAGGACCAATGACAAAGCACAATAAAAATTCTTAAAATTTCCCAAACATCAATGAGAAAGCGCAGACCCCGCGGTAACCTCGGTCAGGAATGTCACACCAGCGTCAGACGCTGTGTGAAGAGGTAGCAGAGAGAGAACAGGAGTGTTGGTGCCGGCCGTCACCTCTGCAGTCCCAGGGAGAATCTCCGAGCTGCAGCTGTGGGACGTATCTGCGCTTACATCTGTTCAAACACAAGTGCATCCTGGGATAGCGTGATTCTGTAACCGTGCCAAGAACGTTTCTAGTTTCCAATGCAAACATTGCACTTGTCCTTCTTGACAGGATCATCGCCTGCACATGCAGTAACTGAGTGTAGGTGCAAACGTGGCACCTGCAGGATGACGTTGCATTGTGGTTTATTATTTATATCGTTGGCACAGCAGCTGCATCAATGCAGAGGCCTAATTGAAATGAATGAGGGTTCTTTAGAATTCTTTTCTTTGGCACACACTGAATTTGTCTGAGCATGACCTTGTGGCAGAGTCGCCACCAGTCCAGGTCTCTGACTTTGTGTCAAACGCATTATAGATTAAATTCCTATATGGAAAAGAATAGATAGAAACATAGATAGTGCGTTTTAATATTCTCATTCTTGTGTCTTTTTCCAGCAGTTGTATCAGAACAGCAGCCCGTTCACTACAACTGATAGTCTAGTTCCAGGTTGTACCGAGTTGAGCTTCACCAAACTGCAGCAGCGGTGGTGCAGCAGCTTCAGGGTTCTGCAGTCTTGCAGGTCACTTTTACATTTCAGAAACACAGCTGCAACCAGGTCAAGAAAACAGCCCATTCCAAACAGGCAGGTTTTGGACGGGCACTGCACTGGTCATTTTAAAAAGAAGGAGAGGTGAATGTGTCTTGTCCTACAAACTCTTGCTGTTTGAACGATTTGTCTCCAGTCACATAAATCTCCTCACATTGCGATTTTAACCCAGTTGCACATTTTGGCGAGTATTTACAGGCCTCAGACAAACTTTGCTTGTGTAATTTAAGCTCGCCGCTGCGGTGACCTTTGTCCGACTGTTTTTCTCTGGACACCAACGGCACCTGGCTGCCGACTCACCATTTCAGGCCTGCCTTCCCTGTGGTCTGTCCCGGGCTACTGTTCCTCTGCAGGAGACAATCTGCAGCTGGGACTGACAGACAGATAAGAGGACGGACACAGATACCATGGAGAAACAGAGTAAATAATCCCTTTGCTAAGATTTTCAAGTCATTCGACAGAGTGCTGAGAGGCATCGGGATTAGATCTCGATGAACCACGGTGCAGAGGAGCTCAGCGGATCACAACCACTTTTGATTGAGTGCGATATTGAAAGCAGGTGAAAGGTGATGGCGCTGAAGGGCTCGTTAGAATAACTGACCCGGTAATGCATTCACTCCAGAGACGGCGTGTGGAGGAGCTTATTTCAGTCCTAATGTATGGATGTTCATGTTCTTTTGATCTGTGTGAATAGAGGCGCATCAAAGGAAGCAGAGGGTGGGGGTGGGGGGGGTGGGGGGGGGGGTAAGAGAGAAATCTCATCGTAAGGAAATTGTTTAATACACAGTAGTTCTGCAGCCTGATGTATGAGCCGCCCTCTGCACGAATTGCCACTCTAACATTTTAATAATCACCCGCCTCTGTCGTTAAGGTACTCATTATGTCTCACCTCGAATGCCGCGCCATCTTTACTGCTGCACGGCTGTGTTCTCTCCGCACTACGTGGATTGGAGCCCAGACGCTCCCGTGTCCCGCTCTGTAATTGAAAGTGCCCTCCGTGTCATATTTACATTTATAATGATAAGTAGCGTCACCTCCCCTCTGCGGTGTAAGGTACTTCAAGGACCTGTAGTGTCTTGAAAATGTTCCATTACATCCGTTTGGCAAATGTCAACTCTGAGCGCACGCTGGGGGAACATGGAGCGGCACAGTTGGCCTCCACCACCGCAGGGACAGAGGTTCTTGGCTGGGCTCTCTGCGCTGGGTGCCGTTGGTTGTGTGATCAGGTGGGAAGCCGCTCAGAGACAGTGTCCTTGGATGAACACTTGTGACTCACGCTTGTTGGCTGGGGAGACACTAATGGTTGTTAACTGCTGGGAGATGAGCTTAGGCTGTGGGTAAAAACAACATGTGTCACAGAAGAAACATATAATTACAAAAAAACTAAAAACAATATGTGGTGTCTTTGAGGCAGCAACGAGCTGATAAAAGTCAATGTTTTTCATTTTTCTGTCTCTGCGTCTCCAACAGAGGATCATTTCTCAAGGTTAGGATAATGGCCGTGGTTCCTTGTCGCCTATAAATGCTCAGTAAGTCGTGAGATATGATGTATTTAATGTTTGTACTGTCACAATATCAATTTTTAAAAAAGAGCATGATAATGACTAATAGATAATGTCTATTTCATCCCTATCACTATTTAAGAGTTTTATTGACAAAGATAACACATGTGTAATATTATCATGATATCAATAATTGATTTTTTAAATATTACTTGTAAATTATTATTTTACCTTTAACTTATTAGCTGTAATTGCTATACAATTGCAGTTTAATTGGTACCAGTCCCAGTTGACGTGTGAGATTCTACACATGGCAATTATACTAAATGTAATAACAATATAAACAACTGCCTTTCAAGGCCTTGCAGAGTAAAATAAAAAATGAAAAACAATAATAAATAAATCAAGGACAGACAGTTGTAGTAGAAAGCTGGAGGATAGAGAAGCAGTTGATTTCTATGTGGAAAGGACACACACCATTGAAGACATTATATTCTGTCTTCTATTAAATAACATATTACACATGGTGTTTTTTTTTTTTTTCACTATTCCAGACGTTGTCCTCAAAGAATTCCAACTTTGTGCATTTTCCTCCAGCATCACACTCAACATGTCGAATCTTTTTTATTAAGAACATTTACCAGAGTTTGATTTGTGGGCACAGTCGGTTTTCCAGGGAGGTGGAGTTGTACTGAGGGAGTTCGGGCTCATGACATAAATCTTTCCAAAATATTGGTCTCAGCCTTGATATGCACAGTGTAATATTCATATGAATCTAATGTTCTTTCAGGAAAGGGGATTTGAGGAGAGTGAAACAAAGAAGGAAAGAAAGATAGAAGGGGAGTTGCTTATTCTTACAGAAAGCACAAGTTGTTCTAATTTACTTGAGCATACATTGCACACACATGACTAATGTTAGTTGTGTGGCCGACCTGGAAACACTGCTCAGACATCTGATCCGATGACCTGATTGCCTGAACAATCAAACTAATGCTGACTGACCAGGTGTCAGAAGATAAGATCGGGAAATGTGTTGCTGTTGATGATGTGCCGGCCCCGTGGACTCCTGGTTTCCTCTCCCTGGAACCTCCGCCGACTGAGGGAGAACAAAACAGATCCCTCTCCGCGCTCGCTTACTTCTTTGAAGTTTCCACGGCATCAGCAGAATTATAGGGGGGGAGATGGAAAAAAAAACATATGGGAGGGTACATCAGGAAACCCCTCCTCCCCACCTCCCCACCCCTTCGCCGTGTTGTTGACTCCTCGCTAATTTTAAGGGCTTGGACTCGTTTTTTCCAGCCCACGGTTTTTTACACACTGACATCATACATTCCATTTGTGGAAATCACATCCTGAAGCAGACACACACTTGCCTTGGTGTACGTGTGTGTGTGTGTAGGCTTGTGATGTAAACCATGTAATTATCTGCTATCAACACGTACCTCACTGCACATGAGACACAGGTCTGCTTGTTAGAAATCCGGAGGCCCATCACTTGTCAGAGCCACGTGATGTAACGCAGCTTTTTCCCAAAGATCTTTTTCCTGACCTGCCACCGCTGAGGGAACTGATTGTGTATCTGTTACAGACTTTATGGTTTTCCTTCATGCATTTTCATAGGACATTGTGTTCTGATGCGTCCATTGTGTTGCTTTGATATCGCAGCTGAAATACCCAGACTAATGCCAGCAATAACTTGGGGAAGATTTAAGGGATAACAGCGGGGAAGCCATCCAGTGTGTCTTCTCTGCCAGAGGGAAAGAGCCTTAGAATAACAGGCTTAAGATTAAGGAGGAAATATTTTCTGCTTTCGCTCACTGTTAGTACAGCTCACAGGATTCTTTCAGCGGGAAAGAAGTCAAAATATTCAATGTGGCTGATGGTGACGGGTAACAAGGAAAAGGTTTTCAGAGAAAGAAAAAAAGAAGCCGAGTGACAGTTCACACTTTCCAAATTGTAAGATTATCCTTTTCCTTAAGTGAGGGAGAAAAACAAAGAGCTTTTTGTTCTCAAGTGGAACAGAAATGAGAATTTCTCATGATTCCAACATGTCATACCAGGTTAAGAAAGTGTAATTATAAACCTTGAGGAAGGCTGCATTCCAGTTAGGTGTGCCAGTCCCTAAAGTGGAACAGAACCATTATTAATGTGTTCGTATAGGCCAGTGCTTCTCCCATTAAAAGTCATAATGTCTGCATTTTGTAAATTTAACCCTAAAACGATTGAACATGTCAAAACCAAATCAAACTGTCCAGTGATTCAAGCTGTGTTCAACAAACAGACTGTCGCAGCCATCGCTCTCTATTTGGCTTCGCTGAGCCAAGCTACGAACATAAAAAATACTGTGGTCAAATGTTCATGTTTTATGTTTTAATAGTGAAACTGTGGCAGCAGCAGTGGAGAGAAAAAAACTCCTCTGTGGTGTTGTCACATAACAGGGACTTTCCTCAAACATGTTTTTGAGAAAACTAAATGATGCATAACGAAGTGAAAATTAGCTCATTAATTGAAGCGTCCCATGTTATTTGTTTTATTTAGCAGCACATTGATGCACGGCACCTCACAGGGGACTTCTGTTGAAGGGCCTGACCCTTCAGCTGGGCCCCTTTATGTGACGTGGAGTGTCTGGTGGTAATAAAACCACTGGAATACCCACTAATACTCACTAATTGCGTGTAGTTTGGACATATCTATATTTGTACTCGTTTAGGGACACAAACTAGTCTTTATATTATGTTTTCTATGACAAGTTTTTCCTCGATTGAACCATTTTGCAGGTACATTTTGAGTAAAAAAAACAGGGTTGCATGGAATGTCTTTTTGTTATTCAGAGCACATGATGCAAGCATGATTTTATTTGAACTTTAAAGTAAGTATTTCTTCATCCATCAGAATATTGCCAGCAGCGTATGTGGGAGTTGAGTTTGTGTCACTTTGCCCTAATCATCATAAGCTAGTTTTAAAATAACACACAGATTTGAAAACCCCCAATTAGAGTGCAAGCCCCTCTTGTCACCGTGCACTAAATCTGTCACACTAATCACAGTCTGGTGAATTAGGAACACTTCTCTCCTGCCTCCTTCCCCCTTGACAACTGTCTGTCTTTATAGACACTGGAGTTTGTTTTATCCCCACCACCTGCAGGAGCATGCTTATCATTTTGGCTACAGACTTCAGCATATCTGCTTCAATTCTTCCGAGCATTCAGAGGATTTCAAATGAGCTCTCCCTCCTGCCCCCCCTCGCTGAGAGTCGCTACCACGGCTGATCTGATGCAGACCACATGCAGAGCTTGTGTATGATGGTATTGACTTTACATTCAGAGTGCTTATTCTCCCAGGGCTCCCTCAGAGGTAAAATGGGCTTGGCAACAGTCTTTTGCCTCTTGTAAAACCTCTCAGTGAGTTTCGGCATGCAGGACGGATTTATGGATTTGCTTTGGGGACGTGAATAAGGTTTTCGCAGCGATGACAATGTGCACATTTGATGGAGAAGCTGTCTAGTTAAAGGGAATAAAAGTGCACATAAACCAGCACAAATTGATGCTGTAATGTTGCTGTTCTGACTCCCAGACATGTTCTCCCAATGATGTTAACGTGCCTGCATGAATGGTGATGTCATCTAAAAGAAAAGGGTCGCAGCTCGCCGGAGAGCGTCGCCAGCAGAAGACTGTCTAGGAGCCAGAGCATTAGCATAGAGGCTAGACAGGTCCACTTTCAAACCCAATCACCCGAGCTGTCATCTCTCCGCTGCCGCTGCCGCCGCTGCTTGTTACTCCGAGCCCCTGCCAGGACTCAGTCTCACAATAACTACAAAATAACATTCAAAGAACAGGCTGCATTCAATGGAGATATTTCCCCTGCAGAGCTCATCTCTCTGCCTCGCTGTAATTGGGGTGTGACCTAAATATCTGACTGAAGCGGCACTTGTGTGAGTCTGCAGCCTCACTGACCTACATATGAGACGAACACTGGTGATTCTCTGCAGGAATCAATACGTCCAACACCGTCCTTGCACTCGGCACCGGGGGTCGTTCTTTCTGAGCGGAGTCGATTTTGTTGAGATCGTCGTGGAAGTTAATAATTTAGATTCAACCTGTTACGGATGAACACAGAATGTATGGAGTCAGGCGTCAACCTGTTGGATAGTCTTTCAAAAAAGTTTATTACATCCAAATCTTAATGTAATTTTAAAGTTTAAAAATTGAAATAAAGCATTTTAAGTTGGTTTTGCTCTGACCTCAGTTCGCACTTCCAGGTCGTCCTCTTCTCAGTGTGTCAGCGACTCTATTTGAAGCAACAGTGTGTTTCAGAGACAACAAAGAGCCCATGTTTACTTTTGACCTATTTATTCTTTCACAACACTTGTTCTCTCACCCACAGTTTCAGTTTCAGTGACTGCAGTCTGCGCGTACGTGTCACAGACGTTTGTGGTTTAAACGGCACGTTTGTCTCCCTGTCCTTCTTCTGTGTGGTGCGGAATAAAGATGCCTTCTGCGCAGATTACATCTCAAACAGAGTCGGAGATGGTATCATAAAGTGTATGTGCCTGCAGATAGCTCTGATGACTGATAACAGGAACGCTGACAGAGTGGCTGATGGAGCCGCTGCGTTTATACAACAGATGTTTAGTGATTAAGTATCATTTCTAGTCAGTATGAAAATCAGTAAAACATGGCTGAATTGTGCACAGATGCATCTTTACATTAAGAGATAAATTGTACAATTTAAACTAAAATGCCACTAAGCAGAGTTGACACATTTAAAGTCAATAGATCTGGATTTTTCTTTGGATCTGTTTCAGATTCCACACACCTATAGATACTTCTCCCCTAAACATGTTTAGGATGTTTTTTCATCAAGATTCATGAATTATCTTCGGAGAAATCCCCCCCAAAAAGTTGGATTTCCTGATTTGGATCCTCACCAAACTTTTGCAGGTTCTTCCCCGACCAATATCGCATCCCTCCATCACGTTTTGTGGTAATCTGTTGGTGCGAAATTTGACAAACAAATAAACACTCATTAAAACGGCTTGTCGGAGGTAACCAATGTTGTTAACAACTTTACATACAATAGCAATTAAGTGGCTAATCTGTCCAGCTCAAAGAATGTCTCGATATTAATATAACCTTTAATAGCATCTTCACAAAATGTCCTAAATGGGCTTTATTTTTGAAAATTGGGTCCACAATAAATGTAGAAATGAACTGTGCAGAGTTTATCAGAGCAGAAAAGCCCTAAAATTAAAACAAAGCGAGACAAAGGCTGGTTTCAAAATTCATTAGGGCAATTCCCTGTGGTGTTGTAATTGATCATGACAGATCCACCTCCTGTTGGTGACAGCCTCTTCCCTACTGTGAGCCCCTCAGTGAGTGGGATTGATTTAGGACTTCCTCCACGTTCTTCTCTCCTCAGCCTTGGCAACAGCAGTAAAACTGGCTCCAGCCTGATGTGCCTTGTGTTCTTAGCCCTCCAGGGGTAACCGGGCTTTGGTTTACACGTGCCCTGTAATTAGGAACATCCTCGGAGTCTTGTAACGTTCGTGAATTAGGAATTGCTTTGTGAGGAGCGAGGTGGCCGGCACCAGGATATAAAGTTAAAGAGGCTGAAGGAATAAATGTTTGTTTTACAGCATGTGGACGTGGGCTTTTTCTCGCGTTTTTATAATTACAAGGTTGATTGTTTGTCATGGATGAGAACTGCAGGTCAAGCGAATTAGAGGTTTGGCACCTTGTGGCCGTTTGGACGTGATGTTTGGTTCCATGCGTGGTTTTAGATTTGACCATAGATTTCTGATTTAAATACAGTTTGGGGAGCACTGGGGTTCTACTCCTGTGGAGCATTAAATTAAACACATTCTGTGCCAACTCGCTCAATAAAGCAATCAAAAAGTAACTATCCAAATAATCTGTGTAATTTGATTTTTAAATCTGTATTTTTTGGGGGGGATGCAGCAGCAGTTTGGACAGTAATGTAGGTCTGTGTTTGTCCTCAGAGGATGAACCCGACTGACTTCTGCGATTTCCTGACTTTTCCTTGAGCAACCATTGAAACCTCCTTTACATATACCTGTTAGTGGGTTTTTGACCAGTGGAAAAGGGGCTTTGCGATTTTCCGTCTAAAGTGACCAGGCCTGAGAGATAATTACCCAAGCCTGAGCCAAACCCAACAGGTATCCTGTTTATTTGTGTCTGAACCCGACCCAAGCCCGATGTTTTTCCTGATAACAGGCATGAGCAGCATGGAACATCGAGTAGATAACCCAGCCAA